>JALIZH010027004.1:0-600000 GCA_030522465.1 Rhipicephalus appendiculatus
AGGAGTAGCAGAGGGGACACGTAGCCAGACGAGTGAGCTTGGTTCGTAGGAAGTGGTGTTAGTTGATGCGTCGTGGTGGTGCTTCTGACGCCCTTGGTCTTGTGTTGTGAATGACCGTGCCAGTTGGCGGCATTCTTCGGCGTATGTTGCGGCTTGGGATAGAGTCGTGGACTCTGAGGCGTCAGGTCTGTACACAAGAATGGTGTCCATAGTGCAAGATGGTTCGCGTCCGTAAAGGAGAAAGAAAGGGGAGAACCCTGTAGTGCTTTGAATGGCGGTGCTATAGGCGAACGTAATAAACGGTAGTACTCGGTCCCAATTTGAGTGGTCTGACGAGACGTACATAGATAGCATGTCACCGAGGGTGTGGTTGAAGCGTTCGGTCATTCCATTGGTTTGGGGGTGATAGGCGCTTGTGGTGCGGTGAACGACGCGGCACTCACGCAGCAATGCTGTGATGACGTCTGAGAGGAACACACGACCGCGATCACTTAACAACTCTCGAGGTGCTCCGTGACGAAGGACGAGATTGTGCAGAATGAAAGTGGCAACGTCTTTGGCTGTAGACGAAGGAAGGGGTGAAGTTTCGGCGTACCGCGTGAGGTGGTCGACGGCAACGACGATCCAACGGTTACCGTCTGCAGTGCTGGGAAGGGGGACCGTAGATGTCGAGGCCGACGCGGTCGAACGGTCGGGAGGGGCATGGCAACGGCAATGAGGTGCCGCCGGCGTGTTGAGGGGGGAATCTTACGTCTCTGGCATGTGGGACAACCCCGAACGTACTGTCGAATAAAACGGTACATACCACGCCAGTAATATCGGAGCCTGATGCGAGAATATGTCTTTAGGAAACCTGCGTGGCCACATTGGGGGGTCGTCATGGAACGTGGAACAAATTTCGGACCGCAGGTGACGTGGAATGACGAGTAGCCACTGACGGCCACCAGGTGTGTAATTTCGTCGGTACAGCACGTCTTCGCGAGTGGTGAAGTGGTCGGCTTGCCGACGCAACGTGCGAGTAGAGGAAGAAGCGGTCCGACCAGCCAGGATGTCCAGAATGGAAGCAAGCCACGGGTCCTTGCGTTGCTCGGATGGCATGTCGGAGATGGTAAGGGTAGTGGTATCACCGATAGCACTTGTGCAGCAGGCAGGGTCCGTACAGAGGGGCGAACGGGAGAGGGCGTCGGCGTCCGAGTGTTTGCGGCCGGAGCGATACACCACGCGGATATCGTACTCTTGTAGACGCAACGCCCAGCGTGCGAGGCGACCACTTGGCATCCTTTAGTGACGACAACCAGCAAAGGGCGTGGTGGTCCGTCACGACGTCAAAAGGGCGCCCGTACACGTAAGGCCGAAATTTCTCTATCGCCCAAATAATCGCGAGGCATTCCTTTTCTGTGACGGAATAGTTGCTTTCGGCTTTGCTTAGAGTGCGGCTTGGGTAGGCAACAATGTACTCTTGGAAGCCATCTTTCCGCTGCGCAAGAATAGCGCCTAGCCCGACACCGCTAGCGTCTGTGTGGATCTCTGTGGGTGCAGATGGGTCATAGTGTCGCAGAATAGGCGGCGACGTGAGGAGGCGGTGCAGTTCGTTGAAAGCATCGTCACAAGTAGGAGACCATGCCGAAAGATCACTAGAGCCAGCGAGGAGCTTGGTCAAAGGAGCGATGATGGTCGCGAAATTGCGGACGAAGCGCCGGAAATACGAACAAAGACCAATGAAGCTTCGGAGCTGTTTTGATAGTAGTCGGTTTGGGAAACGCTGAAACGGCTGTAAGTCTGGCAGGGTCAGGGAGAATGCCGTCCTTCGAAACCACGTGGCCTAGGATCGTAAGCCTTCGAGCGGCGAAGCGGCATTTCTTCAGGTTCAGTTGCAGCCCCGCGGAAGAGAGGCAGGCGAGAACTTGCTCGAGGCGAGTTAAATGGGTCGAAAAATTGGTGGAAAAGACGACAATGTCTAAATAACAAAGGCAAATATTCCACTTAAGGCCTCGAAGGATCGTGTCCATCATTCGCTCGAAAGTAGCAGGGGCATTGCAGAGGGCCGAACGGCATGACTGTGAATTCGTAGAGCCCGTCGGGCGTGACGAAAGCTGTTTTTTCTCGATCGGCCTCCGCCATGGGTACCTGCCAGTATCCAGAGCGCAGATCTAAGGAAGAGAAAAATTCTGCTCCCCTGTAGGCAGTCTAAGGCGTCGTCAATACGCGGCAGAGGATAGACATCCTTGCGCGTGATTCGGTTGAGACGCCGGTAATCCACGCAGAACCTGATGGATCCGTCCTTTTTCTTCACCAGCACAACTGGAGAGGCCCAGGGACTGATGGAAGGTTGGATTATGCCACGTTTGAGCATGTCGTCGACCTGTTCATCGATGACACGGCGTTCGGCAGTTGACGCGGTATGGACGCTGTCGCAATGGTGCCTGCTGACCGGTGTCAATACGGTGAACAACAGCTGACGCTCGACCTAAGGAAGGCTGGTCGTGGTCGAAGGAGGCTCGAATGCGCTGGAGAAGCTTGACCAGCTCTTCCTGCTGCCCAGGCGTGAGGTTGGAATCGATGGATTTGCAGAGTACATCGATAGGAACATCGGCGTCAGTTGCAGGTGTAATGGTACAAGTCGGTAGTGGTGCCTTGTCTGGAAGCATTGGGTCTTCGAAAATGCAATCCAAGGTCTCGAGGCTCCCCAGACACTCGCCGCGTAGTAGGAGGTACGGACAAGCAGAGACGTTGCACGCGTAAAGTGCCGCGGAACCATTGGAAAAGTTGATGATGGCAAACGGGAGGACGAAGGTGCGTTGGCGCGCACTAGCTGCGGATGGTTGAAACAGTAGAGTTGAGTTAGTGGCAGCAGGCGAAAACACAGGCACTAGTACGGCGGACAAAGGCGCGATGTGGACGTCAGCTGCGGCAAAACACTTTCGGGGGACTGTGGTCGTCTAGGTCAGGGCACGGCGCCGTCAATGTCAGTTCAGCACGAGCGCAGTCGACGAGGGCCTGATGGGTTGAAAGGAAATCCCATCCTAGTATGACGTCGTAGGACGAGCGGGGCAGAACGACAAACTTGACGGCATACCAAACATCTTGAATAACTACACGAGCTGTGCACTGAACCGTAGGCGCAATGTAATGTGAGGTCGCCGTCCGCAGGGCAAGATTGGTAAGCGGCGTTGTGACTTTTCTCAAATTGCGACACAGTTTTTCACTAATTACAGAAACGACGGCGCCTGTGTCGACAAGTGCACGTACGGCGACACCTTCTATGAGCAGATCAATTTCATTGGGCGGATAAAGAGGAGGTCTTTGAGAGTTCGACGATAACGCAGTTCTTGCCTCCGGAACTGCGGCTATCAGTTTTCCTCTGGTGTGGGGCTAGGGCGGCGATGCATCGGGGAGATGGATCGGCGACGGGGCGAAGATTACCGGCGGGAGTCGAAAGGGCGTCGTGGCGAAAACGAGTCGGTGAGAGGAGAAGAAAGTCGTTGGGGATGCTGGGCAGCTTGATAATTTGTGGAAGTCCCACCATCCTGAGGCTGGAAGTTGCGACGGCGACAGTAGCGTGCTATATGCCCCACAAAACCGCACGCAAAACATATAGGCCGGTTGTCGAAGGTACGCCATGGGCCAGTGACAGAAGGTCCGGAGGGCGCAGTAGGATGGGGCACCGTGTGTGTGGACGGCGTCGTCGTGTAGGACCCGGTAACCCGGTAGGCGCCAGGAAACAGGTGGGGGCGGTGGTCTGGAAACGACGGCAGCGTACGTCAGCGGTGTAGTGACAGGCGGCGATGGCGGTAGTGCCTGCGCGACTTGGGTCTCAATGACCTGGCGTAGACGTGGGTCTAATGATGTGACTGGCTCGGTTGATGGGCGACGAGAGAAAGTTGGCGCGCAACTTCCTCGCGAATGAACTGCTTGATCTGTGGCAGTAAAACGGTGGGATCAGCAGCGACGTCGTTGACAAGGGCGGAAACCTCAGCCGTATCTTCGGCTGCACGGCGCGTTGAGACACGCTGCTTTCGCAACTCGTCATACGACTGACAGACTTGGACCACGTCGGCGACAGTCTGAGGATTCCGAGCGACGAGCATCTGGAACGTATCGTCGTCGACTCCTTTCATGATGTGCTTGATTTTTTAGAGTTCGGGGAGAGATGGGTCGACGCGCTTGCAGAGAGACAAGACATCTTGGATGTAACTTGTAAAAGTCTCGTCCCTGCGCTGGACTCGACTACGTAGACGTTCTTCCGCGCGAAGTCTGCGCACGGCGGGACGTCCGAAGACCGCGGCGATGGTCGTCTTAAAGGTCGACCAGTTGGTGATTTCACCTTCATGGTTTTTAAACCAGAGGCTGGCCACATCAGCAAGGTAAAAGCGCACGTTCGTGAGCTTGTCGCACTCGTCCCATTTGTTGGAAGCGCTTACTATTTCATAGTCGGCGATCCAATCCTCGACGTCGTTCTCGTCGTTTCCACGAAATATGGGTGGGTCGCGTTGCCGAGGCGCGCCAGTACAGAAGACTGTCGTTGCTGTGGCAGCTTGCGAAGGGCCAGGATCAGTCATGGTGAAAGGCGATGGTAGCGTACGATTGCGAAGTTCCAGGTTGTCGGGAACCCCGGCTCCTCCACCACTTAAAATGGGGGGTGTTGTACGTCGAGAAAGGGGTCAGACGTAGCTTCGTGAAAGGCTCTTTATCGGGCAAGTCTAGCTACCGGCGAGCGCGTGCGTGAGCGACAACCACAACCACCGATCGTCGTCGTCGTCTTCCGTACTAGCGGAGCGTCTGCCATTCACATTCAGTACAATATATATATATATATATATATATATATATATATATATATATATATATATATATATATATATATATATATATATTGTGGGCGTTCATCAGACACATTCCCGTTCTTCGTCCATGCTCATCATCGTGTGTGTGCCTCTTCTTCTTCGGTTGTGGGGACTCGGCTGAACTGTGATCTTTGCTCGTGGGTGTGGTCTCTTCGCCGTGTCTTCGGGGCCTAATAAAGGTCGCGTTAACTGCTACGTCGCAAGTGGTGGAGGTTGCTCAACGATCATCCGTCCTCTCTCCGCCCGCTCTACTCCCTGGAGCTCCGCTCAGGTCGCCGTCTACGCCAGGTGTCCAGTGACATGCCTCAGGACGACCCCACCGGCGCTTCTGCGTCTACCTCAACAGCCCCGACTGCCGCGGCCTATCCGCCCTGGATCATTAGTGGGCACCAGCGCGATCCGCCCATGTTCGCTGGAGTTCGAGGCGAAGATGTCGAGGATTGGCTCGACAAATACAACCGAGTGAGTTTGACTAACAACTGGGACGATTCGGCCTAACTTCGCCGTGTCTCGTTCTATCTCACCGGCCTCGCGAAAACATGGTTTTTCAATCATGAGACTGATTTCATGGACTGGACCAGTTTCAAGCAGCAGCTTCGCCAAATTTTCGGCACTCCAGCTGTTCGGTCAGCCCTCGCAAAGAAGACCTTGGACGCTCGAAAGCAACAACCAGGCGAGTCTTACACCTCATACATAGAGGATGTGCTTGCCCTTTGTCGCCGTGTAAACACCACCATGACCGAAGCAGACAGGGGTTCGCCATCTACTTAAAGGCATCGGCAATGTCGCCTTCAACGCGTTGGCCATCCAGAACCCAACAACAGTCGCCGAAGTTGTCACAACTTACCAACGCCTTGAGGAACTTGAGTCGCAACGTTTGCAGCCGGACGGCCGCGAAAACATCACCACTGCCGATACCTCGTTGCGTGCAATGATTCGGGTTATTATCCGAGAAGAGTTACAGTCCTTTGGCCTGTCAGTAACCCCGACATCACCTCACGCCTCCGGCACTCTTCTGCGCGACGTCATCAAAGAGGAGTTGGCGTCCATGGCTGGTCCAGCATATGCGGACTCTCTGGCCCCTCGACCCCAGCCAACGTACGCACAAGTCGCCGCCGCTGGTTCACCAGGCGTCGTTCCATCGATGCCTGTCCACCCTATGCCTGCCCACCCTATGCCTGTCCACCTGGCTTCGATGACACCCAGTGTCCCTAGTCACCCCTTTCACCCACCATGGCGATCGGCTCGTCCAGTCTGCTACTACTCCGGATATCGTGGACACATTGCACGCTTTTGCCGGAAGCGTGACGAGCGTCGTGGATACGACGTATACGAACGGGATGACACTCCTGCTGGGGCCACTTTCCAACGCCCTTCCTACGCTCCACGTCCAGGTCGCTCTCCATCGCCAACTATGATATCCGAGGTGGCCCCTACTCACCACCCTATTAGACAGCGCTCGCCATCGCCCCTTCGCCGCTCCACGTCGCCCCTTCGCCGCTCTACGTCACCACTTCGACCTGTCTCGCAATTCCGCGACCATCGCTCGGAAAACTAAATTGTGCAGCTTTTGGAGGAAACGCTGCATCGAGCGACAGGACAGAAATTCCTCCAGTGCGTCCGTATAATATGGTGTCGGTTTTGGTGGAAGGTATACCCGTGGACGCCTTGATAGACACGGGTGCTTGTTTGTCTGTAATTCATCATTCTTTATGTTCCCGTCTCACGAAAGTCACCACCCCTTATGATGGTCCTACACTGCTCGCTGCTCAAGGGGACGCTATTAGACCATCCGCCATGTGCACCGCTCGTGTTTTCATTAATGGACTTTTTCATTACATACAGTTCGCCGTGCTAAGTTCGTGTGCCCACCAGCTCATCTTAGGATGGGATTTTCTTTCTACGGCATCCGCTTCCATATGCTGCCGAGAACGTGTTATTCACATGACCGAGACCGGCTATGCGCTTCATACGGAAGATTCGCCACTTTACTTGACTGCTGCAGAAGATACCGAGCTGCCCCCTGGTCATCAGCGAATTGTTCCAATCGTGTCTGACGTGATTGACCGTGGTGACGTGCTTGCCCTACCATCTACACGTTGTCTCTCAAGAGGGATTGCCATTGCTTCAGGGCTGGTGCGGTTTCACAATGGCTCTGGATTTCTCTGCGCTGCAAACCAAACATCCGAGAAAATTCTCATTCCCAAAGGCACCACATTGGCTTGCGTGACTGAATCGGAGCCTCTCTCTGTTGTTCCGCTCCTGCCGGCGTCCTCTGAACTTCCCTCTGTTGGACGTTCCTCATCTATATCTGCTCTTGCTTCGACAATCAGCCCCGACCTGACCTCTGCGCAGTCGGATGAGTTGCTCGCTTTACTGCAAAAGCATGAGGCCTTGTTTGATGCCCATACCTCCTCCTTGGGACAGACGTCCATGATCACGCATCGCATAGAGACTGACGACACTTCTATCGTACGCCGTCGACCATACCGAGTCTCACCAGCAGAGCGGAAGGTCATTGAAGAAAACGTCGCCGATATGCTGCAACCAAAGATCATACGTCCTTCGGCGAGTCCTTGGTCATCCCCTGTTGTTTTGGTAAGAAAAAATGGACGGCTCCGTGCGCTTCTGTGTAGACTACCGAGCGCTTAATAAGATCACGCGCAAGGATGTCTACCCAATGCTGCGCATAGACGATGCCTTGGACTCGCTGCAGGGGGCCGAGTACTTCTCGAGTCTAGATCTGCGTTCCGAATATTGGCAGATACCTATGCATGAGGACGATAAAGAAAAGACAGCGTTTTCAACGCCAGATGGGCTTTACGAATTCAACGTCATGCCATTCGGCCTTTGCAATGCTCCAGCAACATTCGAGCGCATGATTGACACCGTTCTGCGAGGCCTTAAATGGAAGACTTGCTTGTGCTATTTGGACGACATCGTAATTTTCTCGTCAACCTTTCCTCAGCACTTGCAACGTCTCGACGAAGTTCTCACGTCTCTTGCTAACGCAGGCCTTCAACTGAACACCAAAAAGTGTCGCTTTGCGAGCAAGACAATTAAAGTGTTGGGCCACGTTGTGAGCAAGGACGGAATTCGCCCTGATCCTGACAAGATGTCTGCTGTGCTACACTTCCCGCGTCCCGAAAAAGCCAAAGATTTGCGTAGTTTTCTAGGCCTCGCATCCTATTTTCGGCGATTCATTCGAGACTTCGCATCAATCGCTTCCCCCATTGCACAAGTTGCTCGGATCCAACGTGCCCTTTGTGTGGTCTGCCGAATGTGAATCGGCGTTTGACCATCTCAAGCAAGCCCTCACATCCGAACCAGTCCTTTGCCACTTCGACGAAAACGCGCCCACGCTCCTGCATACGGACGCCAGTGGTCAAGGCATTGGTGGCATTCTTCTACAGCGAGACGAATCTTCACGTGAGAGGGTCATCGCCTATGCAAGCCGTGAACTAACAAACGCCGAAAAAAACTATACCATCACCAAGCAGGAGTGCCTAGCCGTTGTATGGTCTGTACAGAAGTTTCGTCCTTATCTTCACGGCCGCCACTTCACTGTGGTTACGGACCATCACGCCTTGTGCTGGCTCTCGACACTCAAGAACTTGTCTGGCCGCCTTGATCGTTGGATTCTTCGGTTGCAAGAATACGACTTCACTGTTACATACAAGTCGGGAAAAAAACATCAGGACGCTGACGGGCTTTCGCGCTGCCCGCTTCCTACAGAACCATATAATGGGGCCACTTCTTCTGTACGCCATGAACTCTCGGGCGTTCCTTCGCCACACGTTTCGTCCATATCTGCCCTGGACCCGATTTCTTCGTACGAGCGGAGTTCATTTTTATCCCACCAACGTGCCGATACTTACTGTCGGCGCCTCATGGATCACCTGGACGGAACTTCGCGGCCACCTAACGCCCGTCTTCGTCGACAGCTGGCACATTTCAAGCTCGACAACTGCATCCTGTACCGCCATATTTACCACCCTGACGGTCAGCGCTGGGTGCCAGTTTTACCTCGCTCTCTTCGCGCTCAAGTCCTCACGGCATATCATGACGACATGACTGCTGGTCACCTGGGCTTCCAGAAAACGTATGACCGCATCAGATGTCGCTACTACTGGCCGGGCTTGTCCGCTAGTGTCGCGAAGTACGTTGCATCGTGCGCCCTTTGTCAGCGTCGAAAGCTTCCGACGTTACCTCAAAGCGGACAACTGCAACCACTCCCGTGTCCGCTGGAACCATTCGAGGTCGTTGGCGTCGATCTCTACGGTCCGCTTCCTGTGACTCCCGCAGGCAATCGATGGGTCGTTACAGCCGTCGACCATCTGACACGCTACGCCGAAACAGCTTCCGTGACTTCTGCCTCAGCTACTGAAGTTGCTGACTTTCTTCTCCGAGCCCTAATCCTTCGTCACGGCGCTCCTCGTGTCATCGTAAGCGACCGTGGCAAGGCATTTCTTTCACAAGTCGTCGACGAAGTGCTCAAAGCATCCGGCACCACCCACAAAACAACCTCCAGTTACCATCCTCAAACGAACGGGCTGACTGAGCGGTTTCATCGCACGCTGTCAGACATGATCGCCATGTACATCCATCCCGACCACAGAAACTGGGACGCAATATTGCCATTCGTCACTTTTGCGTACAACACCTCCGTACAGCGCACAACCGGTTACTCGCCATTCGACCTCGTTCATGGTCGTTTCCCCTCTTCATTCCTTGACGTCTCTTTCTTCTCTGCGCCCGTTAAATCATTTCCATCCTCCAGTGAAGAATACGTGTCTCGTCTTCATCATTGTCGCCAGCTCGCCCGCCTCAACACCGACGCAAGGCAACATGACCGGAAGCTTGAATATGACGCATCTCATCGCGTCGTTTCTTTCAGCCCTGGTGATGAAGTGCTGCTTTGCACACCTATGCGCACTCCTGGCCTGTGCGACAAATTTCAATTCCGCTTCATTGGTCCCTACACTGTATTGGAGCAAACATCACCCGTGAATTATCGCGTGGCACCTGTTATTCTTCCAACGGACCGCCGCTGCCGCGCTGCCGAGATTGTTCACGTATCTCGAATGAAACCTTTTGCAAGACGTTCTTCTGCGCTTTAAGCTGCGGCCAGGATGGCCGCTCTTGCGTGAGGGGGGATATTAGTGTGGGCGTTCATCAGACACATTCCCGTTCTTCGTCCATGCTCATCATCGTGTGTGTGCCTCTTCTTCTTCGGTTGTGGGGACTCGGCTGAACTGTGATCTTTGCTCGTGGGTGTGGTCTCTTCGCCGTGTCTTCGGGGCCTAATAAAGGTCGCGTTAACTGCTACGTCGCAATATATATATATATATAATATATATAGTCAAGAAATGAAGGAGCACACTTACGAAAATTGAATATTTTTTTCTTGCTTACGTTTCGGCCATGGTACGGCCTTTGTCAGAAGGCAAGTGTGCTCCTTCTTCTCGACTATATCGAGGGGAGGGGGAAGAGTGTAACGTATGAATAAGGCGATGGTAGGAGAAGCCGGGGAAGAGGAAGTGCTCGTGCATTGGAATAAAGGAATGGCATCTCCGTCAGTCGTAGCAAAGCGATTTACGCATGTCACGCTTTATATCGTGCCATGTCTCGTCGTTGCCGAAAATCTCTGTTAGGTACCACATGAACGCTTCCCCTTCGATGTATTCGCTGAAGTGACTGACCCGATCGCGGTGTGTCCATGATGCCTCGGTAGCGTTCTTGTCGAACTTTTAAAGAGTTATCTTTCTGGTAGACAACAGTGTGTCAAAATTGGTGACGTTACCTCTCCTACAACCACGGTAAAATAAGAAGTGCCCCAGGGGTCGATCCTGGGACCACTGTTATTTATATTGTATGTTAACGACCTATTTGATATTGCCTAACTATCCCAAGTTAGTATTGTACGCTGATGACAACAATGTCTTTTTTTTCAGCGCACACACTTACTGAGCTTCAGAAAGCGATAAACGAATATGTTGTTCGGCTGGATGGCTGGCTTCATGCAAATAAATTATCCCTAAATATAAAGAAATCTAATTACGTCCTTTTTAAGCCCGCTAATAAGCCCTGTGACATTGAGCTTATGCTAACGTATCAGGGCACCGTTTTAGGGCGTGTAAAATGCCTGAAATTTTTGGGTGTGTGGTTTGAAGAAAGCGTGTCGTGGAATACGCACATCAACAAACTAACTTCAGAGCTAAGCAGAGCATTCAGTATAATATATAAACTGTCCGATTTAATTCCTTTACATATAAAAAGGCGATATATTACGCGCAATCTTACTCCCGGCTATCTTATTGCACACTTGTTTGGGGTACCACAACAACTACAAAATACAACAAGCTGGAAACAATGGAAAGGAAAGTGCTCAGACTATTCGAGAATTATTTTGGGGAGCCAAAAGACTTACCAACAAATCCTTTATTTATTAAGCATAATTTGCTTAAAGCAAGTAAATTATATAACTACAAACTCCTCCTGCACATACAAAAACATAATCTGATGGACATGGCACACGCAACATCAGGACGTTATCCCCTACGTAATACTCAGACACCAATACCACGAACACGTACAAATTACGGAAGGTCTGCCCTCACCTATCAGATACCTGCATTAATAAACTGTGTATCTACACAAATAAAGTTTGATAGCCCACACCGCACATTTCGAAAAGAAATAAGACTTTTCCTATTAAACGACTGTATAGCTTAGAACATGATATCATTTATTGTCACTTTGCCATTATTCTTGCATTGCCAAACATTTCTTCTTTTTTATGTTCTAACGTTTCTATCTTCGGAGTGTGCAGTTTTCATAACTGCATGGGTGCATTTTAATTCCTTGTGCATTTCCCAGTAATATTCACTTTCACTGTGTCTGTGCATTTTTGTTGTATTTTGTTATTTTTGTTTTCCTGTGTACCGATGCCATTATATCTTAGCATGTTGTATAAGTTATACCACTCGACTTTTTATTCGCTGCTTTCTGTACGGTCCCCAGGTCCCCTCAAGCTGTCTTTAACAGCGTTTTTTGCCTGGGGAACCCCCAACTTTTTGTGTTGGAAATAAAGTTCAGTATCAGTATCAAAAAAGGAGTAGCCACTTGTCGACGGGGACGTCTTGTGGTGTTCCCTTGTACTTCGGTATGTGAGCAGAGGCTTTGGCCTAGCCATGGCAGGTTGATGAGGTCGATCCTGTCGACTTGTGTGACGCCAGAGAGCAGATATACGTCGTGGTTCAGATGCCATCCATTTATTCCAATGCACGCGCACTTGCTCTTGGTCGGCTTCTCCTACCATCGCCTTGTTCATACGTTACACACACACACACACACACACACACACACACACACACACACACACACACACACACACACATATATATATATATATATATATATGTGTGTGTAGAGCATCGGACGCGTTATTCGAAGGTCGCAGGTTCGGATTCCTGCCGGTGGCAAGTTATCTTTTCGTCCACTTTCCTTTGTTCACATTTACATTACAATTAGGCCTACTTCTAATAGCTTCCCCTATACTTTCCTTGGCATCTTTGTCTGTTAGTTCTCATATATATATATATATATATATATATATATATATATATATATATATATATATATTGTGGGCATTTATAAGGTACTTCTTCATCACCTGTGCATGCTCATCATCACATCATGTGCTTCATCTTCATCGCTTGTGGGGACACACCACGGAGCAAGAATTTTTGAGGAGGAGAAACAGTGGCCCTCCATCCGACGAGACCACCAGATTATGATTTGTGGCTCTATGGGCCCCACCATAGAGCACTGTTGATGTACATAGCGGAAACCGGCCTCTATTCGTATATTTAACTATGTATGCCGTTGGGCAAACTCTCGAAAAAAAAAAAAACTGCGCTCGCTCGGGCGTCCTAATAAAGTCACGAAATCGGGCACAGCACTTACGCGCCCTCTGTCGTGAGATTCCGCTAGCGGAGAAGGAAAAAGGCGCCGCTCTCACCGCGTTCTCCGACGAGACTCGTCGGCGTCGTCGGTTCAAGGCCATTCGGCGCCGATTCGCCGTTCGCGCTTCACGTTAGAATGGGTGTGTTTGTGTGCGTCTTCGCCGGCTCCAAATTTTAAAGCGACATCGTTGAAGAGCTCGTTTCGCAGAACTGCCGGCGTCGATGTCGTTGGTTGCGAGCGAAAAATCAGCGTTGTCCGTGACCGAAAAATCGAGAAAGATGCAAATAAAATAAGAACTACAGGCACAGAGCCCCGTATTATGCATTTCAACCTCGCGGACGCCGGTGCTTGTTTCTTGATAGTTCAATGCAGTAAACTCATGGGAAGAGGAGGTTACAGGGTACACAATCTCAATTTCTTCACCCTTGCAAGCAGCGGGCATGTTTGTACCTTGAGCCACCGATGTATCTGTCCTCGCATGCGCTTTCCGCACTTCACGACAGGTCCAGTTCGCTCTCTTTCTTTTTTTCGAACACCAGACAAGTAGCTGGGACGGCGCGGAAAGATTGAAGGCACGGCGTCTGGTAACAACGCTGGCCGTTTAGGTCTGTCCAGGAGAACTTCGCCACCAAACTTGCCACAATAGCGCCGCTTGTCTATGTCGCTGTTCGAGAAGTGGTTCCGAGAAGTGTACGAGGCGTCTGCTCTCGGTCCTTCCTCGCACAAAACATTTCCGCCGCATTCTGAAGAAACACTTGTCAGAATCTGGAAAGCACGTTCCTTTGTCGCGGCGTGAAAAGCGCGCGCGCCGCCGGCGCAACGCGCGGAAGCCACTGGACGCGCTAGAGACAGAGAAAGCCTGCAATGCGCGGCAGCGCGGCAGCTTCTCGGGAAACTTTCCCTCCCAAGGCCACCTACGCATGCGCGCGCACAACATGCGAGCGAGGAGCGAGGGACGCGTGCCTGTGGGAGACGTCGTCTGCTCAGGGGCCTCATTTCAAGCGCTGTACGGTCTTTCATTCTGGTAGTATCAATTAGTAACTGCAGCTGAAATATCTCTCACATCTACCGATTGATGTTACAGAGAGAAATCTGAAAAGAATTTCAGTGTACGAGGTGCTATCATGATTTTTATGCGTCGCGTCCATAGAAGCGCATGTAAAAGATGGCAACACGCCGAAAGCGTCATCTGTCGAGCTTCGGCGTAAGCCGCATTCCTCGTGACGCTGTCGCGTCACGCTCGCGCGCTGCCGCGGCGTCCAAGTTTCTCCTCCTCAAATACTTCTTTCTCCGTGGGACACACCTAGATACTGTTCTGTGCCTCCGATGCGACTGGTTCGCCACGTCTTCAAGGAGCATTGAAGGCGCGTAACGTTCTACGTCAAAAGTGGTGGAGTGTGCTCCTCGATTCCCCGACCCCTACTCGCCCGTTTGGGCCACTTGTCCGCCAGCATGCCGCAAGACGACCATTCCGGCACTTCTTCATCTGCCACCCCACCTGCGACTGTCGCAGCTTCTTCACCTTGGATCGTCAGCGGACCCCATCGCGATATCCAACTTTTCGCTGGACATCGCAATGAGGATGTGGAGGACTGGCTGGGTCTAATATGACATAGTGAGCGCTGCGAACCATTGGGACGATCCGCACAAGCTCCGCCACGTCGCCTTCTACCTGACCGGCGTGGCGAAGACATGGTTTTTTAACCACCAGATCGACTTTCCCGACTGGAGCGTTTTCAAAGAGAATATCCGACAAGTATTTGGGACTTCGGCGGTTCGATCCGCCCTTGCGAAGAAGACCTTTGACACTCGCAAACAACAACTCGGCGAGTCTTATACCTCGTATATCGGGGATGTTCTCTCTCTTTGTCGACGGGTAAACGCTTCCATGGCAGAGGCAGAAAAAGTGCGTCATCTACTAAAATGCATCGGGACTGTCGCCTTCAATGCTTTGACCGTAAAGGACCCGACTACCGTCTCTGATATTGTTGCGACGTGCCAGCGCCTGCGACGTGCCAGCTGCAATCCGCACGGTTGCAGCTGGATACCCCTGACAACAACCCTACTGCCGATCCCTCGTTGCGCACACTGATTCGCGCAATCATACGGGAAGAACTGCAGTCGCTCGAGTTTTCAACAGGTCCGTTTCCTTCTGCCACGCCCAGTACCAGTTTGCGTGGCATCGTTAAGGAGGAGCTGGCGGCCATGACTACTGCCGCGAACACAGAGCCTATTGCCCCTAGGCCCCCCACCAACTTACGCTGAAGTCGCCGCAGTTACTCGAGCTGTTGTTCCATCGCTGCCACCGAGGCCGACGCCAGCACACGTGGCTTCCATTGACCCCAGCACACAAAACCAGCCTTACTATGCACCATGGCGCCCGACGCGACCTACCTGCTACTATTGTGGTTATCGTGGACACATCGCAAGCTTCTGTCGCAAGCGTCAGCAAGATGAGCGTCGCGGGTTTCACGCATATGAACGGGACGACTTTGCCACTGGAACGCTTTTCCAGCGCCGTCCTTATGGTACGTTTGACGGCCGCTCTCCCTCTCCACCAGCAACGTCCGAGACGGCTCCTTGCTATCGAGGTGACAGGCGTTGCTCGCCGTCACCCCTTTCGTCGCTCTACGTCGCCACTTCGACCAGCCTCTCAATTCGCCGACCGTCACCCGGAAAACTAAGTTATGCAACTTTTGGAGGAAAAGCTGCATCTTGCGAAATTGAAGAAATTCCTCCAGCGCGTCCCCATAACATGGGGACGCGCTGGAGGAATTGGAGAAGGAATTCGAGTGGAAGCATTAATAGACACTGGTGCTAGCTTGTCAGTTATTCACCGTAATTTGTGTTTGTGTCTCCGGAAAGTTACTACTCCCTACGATGGACCTACCTTACTCGCCGCTCAAGGGGACGCGATTCGACCTTCCGCAATGTGCACCGTTCGTCTCTATATTGACGGTCTTCTGCATTAAGTGGCAATTTGCAGTGCTTAGTTCGTGTTCCCAGCAGCCCATATTAGCATGGGATTTTCTTTCAACGGCGTCCGCTTCCATCTGCTGCCGGCAACGTGTCCTGCACATGAACGATACCGCCTATTCGCTTCACGCCGATATCGCACCACTTTGTTTTTGTGCTGCAGAAGACACCAGGCTACCTCCACGCAGTGAGCGAATTGTTACAATCACGTCTGACGTCATTGAACATGGTGACGTGCTTGTACAACCATCTGCACACTGTCTCACCAGAGGGATAGCCTTCGCATCAGGGCTGGTCCGTTTCAACGATGGCTCCGCATTCGTTTGTGCCACAAACCCGACATCCTAAACCATTCTGGTTCCTGAAGGCATAACGTTGGCTTGCGTCGCTACATCAGAGCCCCTCTCTGTGGTCACCCTTCAAGAGGCTTCCCCTGAAGATCACTCTGTTGGGCGTTCAGTATCGATTTCCGCCCTTAAAGCTTCTAACAGCTCCGACCTGACCCCGTCGCAGGCACAAGAGTTGTTCGCCTTGCTGACAAAGCATGAAGCGTCGTTTGACGTGCATTCCATCTGTATTGGGACAGACATGCGTCACCACGCATTGGATCGAGACAGATGGTACGTCCATCGTTCGTCGTCGACCATATCGCGTATCTCTAGCCGAGCGGGAGGTCATCAAAGAAAACGTTGACGACATGTTGCGACGGAACATTATACGCCCCTCTGCTAGTTCTTGGTCATCTCCTGTCGTCTTAGTTCGAAAAAAAGACGGCTCTGTGCGGTTCTGCGTAGATTACCGGGCGCTAAACAAAATCACGCGCAAGGTTGTATACCCTAGGCCACGTATAGACGACGCCTTGGATTCGCTACAAGGGGCCGAGGTATTCTCCAGTCTAGATCTACGCTCCGGATACTGGCAGATACCGATGCATGAGGACGATAAAGAAAAAAAATTCCCCATCTCCCGCTAAAGGGAACCATGTGTGGATGCGAAGCAGCGGGGGAGATAATTAGCTTGAGTGGGAGAAAAGTCGCCGCTCTCATTTCACGGCAGTGCTCCGGGCGCTCATCGCGGCGCTGCGCAGGAGAGAGAATGAGGCGCGCGCGCTCCGTCATTTTCATACCGCGGAACTACCGTGGCGCCCCCAGCGGAGTATGCAGCTGTCACACCACCTGTCATTCCGTAGAGGATTCCTAGAGGAAAGGGCGGGGGGGGGACCGTAGGAGAGGCGAGAGAGGGGACGTGCATGCGCTGTAGGGGTGTGGGACGCGTGAGCCGCTCCGTATAGTAGATGATTCTAAGAGGAGAGAGGGGGGGAGAGGACGCGCATGCGCTCCGGGGATGTGGGACGCCGGAGCCGCTCCGTAGAGTAGAGTATTCCTAGAGGAGAGAGGGGGAGAGGACGCGGGGGGCCGCTCCGTAGAGTAGACGATTCCTAGAGGAGAGAAAGGGGGTGAGCGTAGGAGAGAGAGGGGGGACGGCACGCGCATGCGCTGTGGTGGTGTGGGACACGGGACGGACTAAGTCCCCTGCCAAACACATCCAAGTAAGATTAAGGAATGGAGTCAACCTGGGCGACAGACACCACCTGCCTAGCCACTGCTAAGCAGCCTCTCTGTGCTCTCGGCCATGACTAAAGGAATGGGGTCAACCTGGGCGACAGACACCACCTGCCTAGCCATTGCTAAGCAGCCTCTCTGTGTTCTTGGCCAAGACTCTGATGACTGTGTTAGGGTTGACGGCCTTCATATTACTACAGTGTTCTGGTTCGCATAATGGGCGCTTCACTACTTCATGAAAGTGGCCGGACGCGGGACGGGGGACGGCGGACGGGGGAAGCGGGAGGGACAGAGCCCCGAGCATAAGGTGCTTCGCATCTAAAAACGGCGTTTTCAACACCAGATGGGCTTTACGAGTTCAATGTAATGCCCTTCGGCCTCTGCAATGCTCCCGCAACATTCGAGCGAATGATTCACACTATTCTGCGTGGCCTGAAGTGGAAGACTTGCCGGTGCTATTTGGACGACATCGTTGTTTTCTCGTCGACTTTCTCTCAGCACCTACAACGTTTGAACGAAGTACTGACGTGCCTTGCCAACGCTGGCCTTCAGCTAAACACGAAAAAGTGCCGTTTCGCCAGAAAGATTATTAAGGAATTAGGCCACACTGTGAGTAAAGACGGCATTCGTCCTGATCCTGATAAGGTATCGGCGGTTCTTCACTTTCCTCGTCCCGAAAGGACCAAAGACTTACGCAGTTTCCTTGGACTGGCTTCCTACTTCCACCGATTCATACGGGACTTTGCCTCAATAGCGGCACCTTTGCACAAATTGCTCAGTTCCGGTGTTCGCTTTGAGTGGCCTCCCGACTGCGAAGCATCGTTTAGCCATCTGAAAAACGCCCTCACATCTGAACCAGTACTTCGCCATTTCGACGAAACAGCACCCACACTCCTGCATACCGACGCTAGTGGTCACGGCATCGGTGGTATTCTGCTACAGCGAGATGACTCATCACGTGAGAGGGTCGTCGCATATGCAAGCCGCGTACTGACTAGCGCCGAGAAGAATTACACCATCACTGAGCAGGAGTGTCTAGCTGTCGTTTGGTCGGTGCAGAAGTTTCGACCTTATCTACATGGCCGTCGTTTTACCATCGTTACAGACCACCATTCCTTATGTTGGCTTTCCACACTCAAGAACTTATCAGGACGCCTTGGTCGCTGGATTATACGTCTGCAGGAATACGACTTCACTATTATCTACAAGTGCAGTAGGAAGCACCAGGACGCAGATGCGCTTTTTCGCTACCCACTTCCTACGACACCGTCCATTGGTTCCGCTACTACCTTCAACGATGAACGCTCGGACGGTCCTTCCACATCTGTTTCGTCCTTGGCCGCTATTGATCAGATTCCTCCCGACGACCACGGCTCGATCCTAACGCACCAACTATCTGACCCTTACTGTAGACGCATAATAGATCGTCTTCACGGAAATTCGCGGCCGCCAAATGCCAGCCTTCGTCGACAGCTGACGCAGTTCAAGCTCAACAACCGCGTTCTTTACCGTCACATCTATCACCCTGACGGCAAACGCTGGGTACCCGTTCTGCCTCGCTCTCTTCGAGCTGATATTCTCAAAGCTTGTCCCGATGACATGACTGCTGGCCACCTTGGTTTTCCAGAAAACGTACGACCGCATTAAAGGTCGCTTCTACTGACTGGCCATCTGGCAGTGTAGCAAAGTACGTCGCCTCCTGCAATCTTTGTCAGCGCCGAAAGCTCCCGACATCACCTCAAGGCGGCGAGCTGCAACCACTTCCATGTCCATCGGCACCATTCGAAGTCGTTGGCATTGATCTGTATGGTCCTCTTCCAACGAATCCCACTGGCCATCAACGGATAGTGACAGCTGTCGACCACTTGACACGTTACGCTGAAACATCCTGCGTGACTTCGTCATCCGCTTCTGAAGTGGCTACATTTATGCTTGAAGCCTTGATATTGCGGCACGGTGCTGCTCGTGTCATCTTGAGCGACCGTGGTAAAGCTTTCCCTTCGCAAATTGTGGAGGAATTGCTCAGAGCCTCTGACACCACCCACAAAACAACCTCCACCTATCACCCTCAAACCAACGGGCTGACTGAGTGATTTCATCGCACTCTCTCCGACATGATAGCCATGTACATTGAGCCATACCACACAAACTGGGACGCAATATTGCCATTCGTTACTTTTGCTTATAACACCGCCGTACAACGCACAACTGGCTACTCGCCATTCTACCTTGTCTATGGCCGATCGCCATCTTCCTTTCTTGACGTATCGTTCTTGACCGCTCCTGTCACTCCATCCGCATCATCCTGTGAACAGTATGTGTCCCGCCTTCTCCACTGTCGCCAGCTCTCTCGAGTCAACACTGCGGCAAGACAACAGGACCGCAATAATCTACATGACGCATCTCACAGAGCCGTGTTCTTCCGCCCCGGCGACGAGGTGCTACTCCGGACACCAGTTCGCACTCCTGGCTTATCCGACAAGTTTCAGTTTCGGTTCCTCGGCATGGAAACCGCAAGCTTGCCGCAGCAGGAAGCACAGTTTGGCAGGGACGGCGTCCAAGCCTCCTCGTCGCCCGCTTACCTGCCGGCGCTACAAGCACCGCCTGGGGAAGGCATCCAGGCCTCCTCGGCGACGCGACGGCACTCTCACGGCGCTTCCATTTATCGTGTACACCACGCTTCCGTGATTCGTGACACATCCGCGCTGATTGCTGCGACGACAACATATTCCGCGGCCGCCGTCAATGGTTCTCCAGGCGGCTCAACCGACGATGCTGCGAGGATTATCCGCGAAGCCGCACGCCTGTCTCAACAACTTCAGAGCTTGGCGCCTTCGAACTGCGGGGTCTCAACCGCCGCCGTGAGTACCGGGGACCCCGTATCCTCCGCGGCCGTCGCCCCTTGCTCCTCGAGCTCCTCGCGCGTCCTACCCATGGACGTCATGCGGGCGAAATCCTTGGTAGCCCAGGAGCTAGACCGTTTCGCCGTCAGAACTACCGGATCCTTGCACTCCACATTGCCTTCTACGGTTGCATCAGAACTACCGGAGTTCCGAGAATTCCAGGACGATGCCGTCCTGTGGATAGAAACGGTGAACGCTCTCGGCAACCACTATGCCTGGCCGGACCATCGGAAATGGCTGGTGGCGATTGACCGCCTTCGCGATGCTGCCAAAGCCTGGCACAACTACGAAGGTGTGCAACAAAAATCCCGGCCTGAATGGTCTGCCAGTTTTACTTATGTATTTCGCCCACTCTTCTATGCATCCGACCCTATCCCTGCCGACCCAGGCTCTACCGCGGATGGGAGCTCTGCGACACATCACAATGACGGTGCAGCTTGGGTGCCCACCATCCTGCCCTCCTTCGGAGAAATAGCTCACCACCACCGCAGAACGGCCTGTGTTGGCACTCTTCATCCGACTCAGTTAGAAAATAGGCCCCCCAGTTTCATCTTTGCTACAGGTGCACGTGCAGATGCCAGCTCCTACCGTGCCTGACACACCACCAGAATTGGGAGAGCCTAGCGCAACCATAAAAGCTCCCGCAGACCCACCGGAGCCGCTTCTACAGATTCGACAGCAGTCATTAGCACTCGACCACCTTCCACCGAGCGAGAAGGGTCTCCCGGACAAGCCCAAGGAACTGCCTGTTGTTGTACCATCAACACCTGCGAAGCCTGCGACAGACTCCTCAGACAGGCCGGGTCTCCCGTACAAGCCCAAGGAACTGCCTCATGATGTACCATCAACGCCTGCTATAGACTCCTCAGCCAGGCCACCCGGCATGCTGCCCGGACACCTCCAGAGGTTCCCGACGATGAAGAAGAAGAACAGAATGAGCGATGGGCCCCCCTGATACTGACGTGAAGGTTGTATCTGCTCATTTTGCTGACGAAGGTTGTGACCGTCATCCCGGAGTTGACCATGGTGCAAATGTGGCCGACTTCCTCAAAGAAGCGGAAAGAAGCGTAG
Organism: Rhipicephalus appendiculatus; assembly: GCA_030522465.1. Lineage (NCBI taxonomy): Eukaryota > Metazoa > Arthropoda > Arachnida > Ixodida > Ixodidae > Rhipicephalus > Rhipicephalus appendiculatus. Next base: position 21,325 of record JALIZH010027004.1, read on the forward strand.
AGAAACTACGCTACCCGTTGTGCCTCGGATGTTATTCCGGCAACCTTATTCGAGCATGCCGCGTCCAGCGTTTACACCGAGACACGGCAGAAGTCGACTGCCAGATGCATGGTTGGCAGCTGCCCACAGAAAGTCGCTTCGTGACCAAGACCGACCTCCGTGGTGCAGCCAGTCTCGCCCTCCAGATACACTTCTGGCAGATACCCAGATAAAATCGCAGCATGGCCGATACCTGCGGCCGCAACGAGGCAGTCACTGTCGGCCGCGTGACTTTTCAACACTTCTGCAAGAGACGTCGTAGCATGCGAAAGAACGACCACCTAGGCACAGCCAGTACCGCCCGCCAGAGACATTCCGGCAGCTCGTCATGCTACGTCGCAGTCATGGCCGAGTGTAAGGATAACAGCGCCGCTGGGGCGCAGGCGCGTGCTAGGCTAGACTGCGAAGACGACGATAACGAAGTCAGAAAGAACAGCCCGCCCAGCGTACGGGCGTTGTGTCAACTTCTCTTCATTACAATATATATATATATATATATATATATATATATATATATATATATATATATATATATATATATATATATATATATATATATATATTCTAATGAACGAGACGGACACAGCACCCGTTCCTGGGCCAGCTGTTCTAATCTGATCTTCGTCTTCCTCTACTTCGCCCGAGCTCCCCCGCGCGCCTGACGCCCGGTGTTGTTCTACATCACACTCGGCCATGACTGCGAGCGCGCGGAGCTGCCGACAATGTTTCTGGTGGGCGGGGCTCGGTGCACCGTGGTGGTCGGCCCCAAACACGCTGCAACATGGTTTGATGGTCTGCCAGAAGTGTATCTGGTGGTCGGCACTGGCTCAATTGCAGCGGCCGATCACGGCCACGCTGCGAATCTGGTTCGGTATCTATCTGTGTGCTTTCTGTTGGGCGGAATTGGCTCTGTCGCCGTAGTCGATCTCTTCCATAGTGCGATGTCTTATGAAAACTTGCCAGCGATGTCTGGCGGGCGGACCTGACTGTTTCTGGATCGCCGCAGGTCCAGTTGACGTTTGTTCCGCCGCACTTCTACAAACAGGGCAAGACAGTGCACATTCGCAGATATTGAATGTCGCATTGTGTGAAGTTGGCCACGCTGTTCGCAGAGCGTCGAGCTGTGTCGGTGCGCTCTCCCACCCGTGCGTGGCGAAGTGGGGACGAGTTTCTGAGCCGATGGTCGATGCACTTTATGCTCTTGCGGCAGTTCTGGTGTCGTGTTCTTCGATGTGCTCGAGGTGGCGGTCCCCGACGAAGTGCCGCACGCATAAGAGCCGTACCAGTCAGAATTCATGTCACCAGAAAGAGGCTCAGGGGTCACCATGAAATCCTCGATGGCACTGACCACAGCCGTCACAGGCACGTCGGCTTCTTCCGTGGAGGTAGCACTTGGAACGCTTTGCGTGTAACAAACGTCCACGTGCTCGCCTTCCAATAAGTTCCGTGACGCCCGATATGGGTCCGCATGGTCAAGGCTCATCTTGTCAGCATCATCGGATATGTCTGGATTGTGGAGAGGTAGGGCATCCATCGTATTACCGGCATCCGTGGACAGATATGGTTGCGTTGTTAGGGCATCCATTACGACACGTGCCGGTGACATTAGGTGCCCAAGCGATGACGAGTATGGGGGCAGCTTTCCCGATAGATGTGGATCGGAACCGCTCTCGGCCGCTGACGGGTGTTTTGGGGTCGCTTGCCGAGGCAGACTTAGAGCACATCTTGAGTACGGGGTTTGCACGAGGTCCGGCTGCGCAGATGTCTGCCGGTGAGCAGAAGCTCGCAGTTTCAGCCTCGAGGAGATGGCCTTCTCGAGCTTCGACCTCGGTAAGTGTCAGATTCTTCGGTGGCGTCATAGCCGATCGGGCCGAATGCAGCAATCAGAGCTGCACACCAGTCAGGCCATGACTTTCGCTTGATGCCGTCGTAGTTGTGCCAGGCCTTGGCTGCGCCTCGGAGACGGTCTATGGCAACGATCCATTTATAATCGTCAGGCCAAGAATGACGAGAAGGCGTCGTTCTGCAAACCGGAAAATTCCGGAACTTCCGAAAGAGCCGGAAGTGGTAAGGTGGCAGGGCGGAAGCAGGAGCTCAACGACGCCAAATGGTCGAGTTGTTGCGTCATTCATGTGATGGCACGCATGAGCTCCGCGACGCTGTCGGGTAAGGCGCCCGCACAGCCAGGATCCGTGTCCGTGGAGTACGCAGGGTCAACAGCACTCACGGCAGCGAGCTCCACGGCCAAGGAAACTTGGACGGCATCCCTTGGAGGTTCATACATTGGATGAGTCCAGGGCAAGCGGGTGTCGCAAAGGGAAGCCCGAACGGCGTTCTCAGGCAACATAACGCTGTGCGCTGTCTTGGCGACGCCGGGATATGGCTGCCCTTGGGCCACCGAGGAGGCCTGGACGCCGTCCTCGAATGGTGGCGTACGTGCTTCCGGCCGTAGCAGGGTCCTGGCGTCCAATTGTCGAGGAAGCGTGGACGGCGTTCCTTAGACGTAGAGACCCGCAACGCCGACGACCCAGGACCACGTAGAGGTGGCTTCAGCCGCAAGTTTCAGTTGTCGAACTGCGCCATTGTAATGAACGAGACGGACACAGCACCCGTTCCTGGGCCAGCTGTTCTAATCTGGTATTCATCCTCCTCTACTTCGCCCTTGCTCCCCGCGCGCCTGACGCCCGGTGTTGTTCTACATCACAGTATATATATATATATATATATATATATATATATATATATATATATATATATATATATATATATATATATATATTGTGAGCGCTCACTATGTTCATCGTCTTCATCTGTATAGACAAACCACTGTGATCATCATCATCGTCTGTCACGCGGGCTGCTCCGCTTTCATCTCGCGAGTCTGGATTAAAATACATCCTTGCTGGACGTCGTCTCATAAGTGGTGGAGCGTGCTTTGGTTCCCACGTCCTCTTGCTCTACCGGTCACCCCTGGAGCTACGGTCTGGTCGACCGTTGTGCCCGCAAACACCAGAGATGGCAGAAACCAACACGTCCGCTGCCGCAACCGCTTCTTCTCAGCCAGTTGGGCCTAGCTACACCGTGAGTACATCGCAACGAGACCCTCAGGTATTTTCCGGCCTTCGAGATGAAGACGTCGAAGAGTGGCTCGATAATTATGACCGAACCAGTGTTTGTAATCATTGGGATGAGGCGCACAAACTGCGCTACGTTCCCTTTTATCTCAAGGAGGTCGCTAAAACCTGGTTCCACAACCACGAGAGCGACTTTCCTGATTGGGTGGCCTTCACGGCGCAACTCCGGCAGATATTTGACACGTCTGCAGGACGCTCCGAGGCAAGCAAAACAGAAGCTCGCAACCCGCATCCAAGGGCCCGACGAGTCATATACGTCATATATTGAAGATGTTCTGGCTCTCTGTCGCCGTGCCCAAAGTGACATGACGGAGGGCGATCGCATCCGCCACATACTGAAAGGCGTCAACTCTGTGGCCTTCAATGCTCTTGGGATCCAGAGCCCAAATACAGTTCAGGACATCATCACCACGTGCCAACGCCTGGACGCACTCTATTCCATGCGCCTTCCACACGCCTCCTGAGCATGAATTGCGAGCCCTCATCCGCACCATAGTCAGAGAGGAAATTCACGGCCTTGTTCCGGGTAACCCAGCCATTTCGTCTGTCCGCACTCCTCCTCCCAACCTGCGTGAAATTATCAAGGACGAACTGGCATCCATGACAAGCGTCGCACGTCCACCGTCTCCTGTACCCTTTCGCGCGCCTTCGTACGCAGAAGTTGCATCACGGGCCCCTGCACCAATTCCATCTGTGCCGGCGGACGTTGGATGCGACCATTTGGCCTCGATGGCAGCGCAGGCGCCAGTGCCGCCACACTATTCTACCTGGCGCCCTTCGCGCCCTGTCTGCTTCTGCTGTGGCATACGGGGCCATTTATCCCGTTTCTGCCGTCGGCGTCAGCAGGATGAACGACGTGGCTATACTGTTTATGAAAGAGAGTTTGCCCCAAGATCTGATGCCTACGCTCCAGCACCATATCCACCCTCCCCACGTCGGTCGCCATCCCCTCCACTGTCCCAAGCTGTGCCTCGTCCTTCCCGTTCACCTTACCGCCGTTCTCCGTCACCGTCACCATTGCGGCGCACGTCATCACCCTTGCGCCCTGCTCCGATCTCTCTGGAAAGCCACCCGGAAAACTAGAAGCTGCAGTTTTTGGAGGAGAAACTGCTCGTTATCGAAACGTTACAACTCCTTCGTCTCGCCCAGCTAATTTACTCCCTGTTTGTGTGGAAGGTGTTTCTGTTGACGCCCTTATAGACACTGGAGCTGCCATTTCGGTCATCAACCGCGAATTGTGTTTTCGTCTACGGAAAGTGCAAACTCCTTATGTCGGTTATGCGGCGCTAATGATAATCCGATTTCCCCGACCGGACAGTGTACTGCTCGCGTTCTCATCGACGGAATCCGCCATCATGTACAGCTGGCTGTGCTGTCTTCGTGCGCTCAACAGATCATCTTAGGCTGGGGCTTCCTATCTGCTGCATCTGCTGTCATTTCGTGCGGTCAACCTCTCATTCGTTTTACGGACACTGAGCTTTCTTCTCCTGCCGACTTTTTTGCCTCCCAACCTTGTCACAGCTGCGGATTTGCTCCTACCTTCCGGTCAAGAACGTGTCCTTACGATCAAGTCACGAGACATTCTAGATGGTGACGCCGTAGTTGTCCCTTGCCAGCGCTGCATTTTTCGAGGAATCGCCATCGCATCTTGTCTCGTTCGGTTCTCACGTGGTTATGCGAGCATCACCGCCTACAACACGACGCCGGAACCAATCCTGCTTCCAGAGGGGACTACTGTTGCCAGTATTACCGAAGAAGCACCGGTATGTGTCGTCACTGTTTCACCTACCTCGTCATTCTCAAAGTGCGTTCCCGCGGAGGGTTCATCTTGTGCCCTCAAGGCCACTTTGAGCAAAGATCTGAATCTGACACAGACTGATGCCTTGCTAACCATATTAATGAAACACAACACTTGCTTTGACGTTTGTTCCGACGGCCTGGGTCAAACAACAGTGGCCGCTCATCGTATTGACACCGACGGATCTCGCGTCATCCGCCGCCGCCCTTACCGTGCGTCAGCTTCTGAACGCAAGGTCATAGAAGAACAAGTCAATGACATGCTCGCACGCAACGTTATCAGGCTTTCAGCAAGCCCATGGTCTTCTCCTGTTGTATTAGTTAAAAAAAAGGATGGCTCGGTGCGGTTTTGCATTGATTATAGAGCACTGAACAAAATTACCCGTAAGGACGTCTATCCCATGCCTCGCATCGACGACGCTCTTGATACTTTACAAGGTGCCGAGTACTTTTCAAGTCTAGACTTGCGCTCTGGTTATTGGGAAATCCCGATGCACGAGGCCGATAAAGAGAAGACTGCGTTTGCCACTACAGATGAACTCTTTGAATTCAATGTAATGCCTTTTGGCCTATGTAATGCCCCAGCCACATTCGAACGAATGATAGATACGGTACTGCGTGGATTAACCCTTTGTCGGTCGTCCTATATTTTTATCATGGTAATATAAAAACCAGCTGTGCTTTATTGATATAAACTAGATAGAAATAGTATGACACAAATTTCATTAAAATCAAGCCAGTAGTTTACTGAAAAAAAAAGTGGGACATATATGTCCCACTGACTCATGAGAGTGTTTTCAAAAAGTGGGAAAACACTGTCCCACTGCCTCATGAAGGCACCCTCTCGCGATTGCATCAACGGGAATTTTGGGATGAAACAGCCGAAGCAAGTGGCACAGGGTATCACCTCCAAATTTGTGAAGAGAAAAGTTGTGCGGACCTCATTTGAGTAGGAGAACGCCGCCTGCAGTTGCGTCACTTGAGCCTTCAAAGCGCTGTGGTATGTCCCTGTAAAGCTTACTTCACCGCATGCATCGACCACTTTTTTTTGTCCATTTGGATGTCCTAGCTTTTGCTGTTGAAATTTTCGAGTACAGATGTTAGCCCTGAACATGTGGCTACATTTCAAGAGGTATATAATATCGAAAAAAAATATTTCCACGCATTAATATCCGCAATTGCGCTGCGCGATAAGCGGGATAATTTTGAAGGGGATTGTTCCGATGCATTTATTGGTCAAGTTATTTCGCAAATTTACAAAAACACGTGATGGCTGGAAGCTCAGATCATCTCTCTCAAAAACCAGAAAAGGAGGATATTATCCGGCATTTTGATTGGTAGGTTCTATGTATCTCAAAAAGAGGAAAATTCAGAAGCGATCATAAAAAATTGGCCGAAATTCAACGCTATTATAACACTACATCCGCCCTTCGAAAGCGTGGTAAAAGAATTTTTTTCGAGATTAAGATGACTTAGGTAAGATATGAGTGACTTAATGTTGCGCTAATTGCAACGGGTGATGTGGGAGAAATTTTTTCTGTAGACGGAAAAGTGGGACGTATGTGTCCCACTGCCGCATAAAGGGTTAAAATGGAAGACCTGCCTTTGCTACCTGGACGACATCGTCATCTTTTCGTCCAGCTTCTCACAGCACCTGGAACGGCTAGACGAAGTTCTAACGTGTCTAGCGAAGGCCGGTTTGCAGCTCAACACTAAGAAGTGTCGCTTTGCCAGTCGCAGCATCAAGGTGTTAGGTCATGTTGTCAGTAAACACGGCGTTGAGCCCGATCCCGACAAGGTTGCCGCAGTACTGCACTTTCCTACACCAACCACACCTAAGGACCTTCGCAGCTTCCTTGGCTTAGCGTCGTACTTCCGCCGCTTTGTGCGTGACTTTGCCACTATCGCACCTCCTCTGCACAAACTTCTGACCGCGAGCGCACCCTTTGTCTGGTCGGATGACTGCGAAGCCGCTTTTCACACTCTCAAACGATGTCTCACGTCACGGCCAGTGCTTCGCCACTTCGACCCCGCAGCACCCACTGTCCTACACACTGACGCAAGTGGACAAGGCATCGGTGCTGTCCTGCTTCAGCGGAACCACGCTTCTGAAGAGCAGGTCGTGGCCTACGTCAGCCGTACTCTTTCTCCTGCTGAGCGAAATTACAGCATCACCGAACAAGAATGCCTGGCCATCGTGTGGTCCGTACAAAAGTTTCGCCCTTATTTATACGGCCGGCATTTCACAATCGTCACTGACCATCATGCTCTGTGTTGGTTATCGTCTCTCAAGAATTTGTCGGGACGCCTTGGCCGTTGGGTGCTGCATTTGCAGGAGTGCGACTACAGCGTCACATATAGATCGGGTCGGCAACACCAAGATGCCGACGCTTTGTCGCGCTGCCCGCTCTCGCCAAGCGCCCAAATTGTCGCCTTCCATCTGCTCGTCACCGACCAGCCAAGTGGCCAAACAGACAGCGCTTGGTCCGAAAGAGTCCGTTGCCTCGGCGGACCTTCTTTCATCCCCAGACCTCGCCTCGCTTCAGCATGCAGATACATACTGCCGCACAATCATCGATCGGCTCACTGGATTATCTCGTGCTCCCAACAGCCGCTTAAGACGACAGCTTGTACGTTTCAAACTCCAAGATGGAACATTATGTCGGCAAATTTACCATCCTCTCGGTAACTAATGGGTCCCGGTCGTCCCTCGCTCGCTTCGTCTCCACGTTTTACAAGCGTTTCATGACGACGCGACAGCTGGCCACTTAGGTTTCCACAAGACTTACGACCGCATCAAGACTCGCTGCTTTTGGCCTGGCCTCTCCACTTCTGTGGCTAAGTACGTCGGTTCCTGCGCGTCATGCCAGCACCGGAAACGTACCACGTCTCTTCCCGCGGGGTCTTTGCAACCTCTGCCGTGCCCGTCCACTGCCTTTGAATTCGTGGGCATAGATTTATACGGACCCCTTCCACTTGCGCCCGCCGGTCACCGTTGGATTGTTACTGCCGTGGATCATCTTACTCGCTACGCGGAGACGGCAGCTCTTCCCTCTGTTGCTACCTCTGAAGTCGCCGATTTTGTCCTGCGCGCCATTATTTTGCGCCATGGCGCCCCCTCGTGTGCTCCTTAGTGACCGTGGCAAGACATTTCTTTCCCATGTCCTTGCCGAAGTTCTCCAGGCCTCTAGCACCATCCACAAGACCACATCAGCGTATCATCCGCAAACAAATGGTTTGACAGAGCGTTTTCACCGAACTTTGTCCGACATGATCTCCATGTACGTCCAACCAGATCACAAAAACTGGGACACTATACTTCCTTTCGTCACGTTTGCATATAACACTGCCATACAACGTACGACGAATTACAGCCCGTTTTTCCTCGTGTATGGCCGTGCACCGACTTTTGTTCTGGACACCACTTTCTTGTCCACACCATCTGCTCTATCTGCGTCCCTCCCAGAAGATTTCTCTGCGAGCGTCGCCCTCTGCCGTGAAATTGCCCGCGCCAACACTGCTGCCATTCAGGACAAGAGGAAAGTCGGTTGTCATGCGAAACGGCGAATTGTTGCGTTCCGCCCAGGCGACGAAGTCCTCCTGTGGACACCTGTTCGTGCACCTGGGCTCTGTGAAAAGTTCCTTCATAGATATCTCGGTCCATATACCGTGCTACAAAGAACATCTGCCATGAACTATCGCGTCGCTCCGGTCAGCGCGGCTACTGATCGTCGTCGCCGCAGCACCGAGATCGCTCACGTCTCTCGGCTGAAACCATATATTCGGCGGTCCTACCCTTGCTAATTTGCGTCCCGCTTTCACGAAGGGGGGGGTAAATAGTGTGAGCGCTGACTATGTTCATCGTCTTCATCTGTATAGACAAACCACTGTGATCATCATCATTGTCTGTCACGCGGGCTGCTCCGCTTTCATCTCGCGAGTCTGGATTAAAATACATCCTTGCTGGACGTCGTCTCATAATATATATATATATATATATATATATATATATATATATATATATATATATATATATATATTGTACGGAATTCAAGAGTTTCGCTGCAGAAATGATTGGCGGCTCCAACCCAGGAAACCGTCATTATTAGTGTTGACACACTGTACGAAAGAAGACCACGACGTTGTTGTTGTGGGTTAGACCCTCGAGCTGCCTTGTTGGCTTGCGATCCTGTGCGCCCTTTGCAGCGTTACCTAGATCGGCTCTCACCGAATAAATCTACCCCGTAACATCTTTGGTGGAGGTTGCGGGTCTTCCAACAACCCGGCTCTGGATCTCCGCAGCGGACGCTGCCTTTGTCCAGCCGCGATGCCTGACAACGGCACGCAGCCCGCGCAGTCCGCGCCAACTCCTTTCACCTGTGATCCCTTCTCATCTTCTCGACCCTGGCACGTTTTTCGGCGCGGAAGAATGGCTCGTCTTATACGAGCGCGTCAGCAAACACTACAGGTGGGACGAGACGCTTATGCTGGCAAATGTTATTTTCTACCTCAGGGGTACAGCACGCGCATGGTACGATACGCATGGGGACGAACTAACCAGCTGGGGCGTTTTCAAGCAGAAGCTCCGCGACTTGTTCGGTCGGTCAGTTGCGCGTCAAATGGCAGCCAGGCAGGAACTCGCGTCGCGAGTTCAATCATCGACGGAGTCGTACGTCGCATACATCCAAGACATACTGGCACTGTGCCGTAGTCTGGCAAAGACATGACGGAGGTCGACAAGGTCAGCAATGTGCTGGAAGGCATCGCTGACGATGCTCTTAACATTCTAATGTGTAAGAACTGCAGGGCTGTCGACTCCATCATCTTTGAATGTCGACGCTTCAACAGGCTGAAAGCAGGAGAATTACCCACCGTCTCACGAGACTTCCGAACACCGCCGCGACTTCTTCCTGAGAAGATCCTGCGACGCCCTGTCCACCCGCGCCTTCTGCGAACATTGCAAGGATTATTCGCCAGGAACTGGAAGCCATGGCACCCGCTACCTATCAGCCCCCCTGCGCAAGACAAGCCGGGCAACTATCTCGCTGATTCAAGCCGTCGTGCGTCAGGAGTTTGCCAACATGGGCGTCCTAGTTCCTAAAACTAGCGGTCACACGCCTCAGCCCATGTGCACTCCAGCCTACAATGCTGACCACCCAACCGCTCCGCTTGCTGCTGCTGTTACCGCGGCTCCTAGGTTCCCACCACGCTACCGAAATCCATCTGAGTGGCGCACGCAAGATGATCGACCTATCTGCTTTTCTTGCTCTCGTGTTGGGCACATTTCCCGCCATTGTCGGAACACATGGTATTCCCGGCCAAGCTTTCGAAATGACCGCCGTCAGGATCACGGACAGTATCCGCAACCCATTTTCCCGGATGACCGCCTTCAGGACCCTCCACCTCGCCGTTCATCTCTACGCTCCGAACCGTCCTACGCCGACGTCGTCGCCCAGAGAAATTGGTCTAACCGCTCTCCGTCACCGGCTTATTCTGGAGTTCCCCCGGGAACCTGACGGAGCGCAGCTCCTGGAAGTGGCGCTGCATTGACGACTTGGACCGCAAACCCTCAACCGACTGCTAATTCAAACGCAATTTCCTTCGGGTGCTTCTTGATAGCCTGGCCGTTACTGCTCTCATTGACACTGGTGCCCAAGTATCCGTCATGAGCTCTACGCATCGATCCCGCGTAAAGAAAGTCCTCACACCCGCTATGCTCCCTACAGTGCGAGTGACCAACGAAGCCGAACATCCGTTCTCGGTATGTGCACTGCCCGCATTACTGTTGCTGCCCACCACACTTCCGTTCTCTTTGCAGTCCTCGACGCTTGCCCACACAATGTCATTCTTGGTATTGATTTCCTAACCGCCCACTCTGCCCTCATTGATTGTTCCACCGGCATTTTACGGCTCGAGTTGCCTTTGTGCTCCGATGTCGGTTCTACAAGTCGCACTCGGCTACGATCCGTGGAGTCTCTACGGCTACCGCCCCAGGCTGCTATGTACGTCCCTATGTCGCCATTTCCGTCAGTTCCTGGTGGAGACTATCTGGTAACTCCCCTCATTGATTTGACCCTTAACCACAACATCGCACTTCCAAATACCATAGTGGCTGTTGCTAACAACACGACGCTACTTCCTGTTCTCAACTTCTCCACGTCGACCCAAGTTCTTCCTCAAGGCATCATCTTAGCCGAACTTTCCACCCTGGAGGAATGTACAATTTCTTCTTTCACCCCTGACACCAAGACCGTGCCCAAACCTGTCATCACTCCGCAAAATAAGGCATTCCTGAACAAAATGATATCAGACGACCTGTTACCTTCCCACGTCTACCCTCTGCCTCGAATATATGATGCGCTGGACTGCCTAAACGGTGCCAAGTACTTTTCCTCGCTCGACCTTCGATCCGGATACTGGCAAATTTCTGTCGACGACCGCGACCGCGAGAAGACAGCATTCATCACAACCGACGGCCACCTGTGTTGGCTCATTTTGACCCAGCTGCTCGAACGGAGCTTCGCACCGACGCAAGTGGCTATGGCATTGGGGCTATACTCGCTCAGATACAGAATGGCACAAACCGCTCAGATACAGAATGACACAAACCGAGCTCCTTTGTCGGTCAAATGACCGACAAAGGAGCGCGCTGGCAGAGCACAGCGAGGTCAACGACCACCGCATCGCCTTTGACAACTCCCGTGTCGTCGCCTGTGAGGTCAGTTTCCACAAGCGGCTTTTTGTGGAATCGTGGCATATCCAGGCAACTCCTGGAAACGTGAACCGGTCCGCTGGCGCGCCCCGAGTGTGTACTACAATGGTCTATGTCACGTCGGTGAAAACAAGCGTCCCCCCCCCCCCCACCGCCTTGAGAAGAAGGCGCCAAAAACTGTTTCTCCTTGGTGCCACTCAGTCACCCCTGAAGAAGGGTCCCAGTTGGACCCGAAACGTCGGGATTCTTCATTTTAAAGTAAAACTATGTTGTTACTTTAATTGAATAAGTTGGTTGGTGTCCCTTTCCCAAAGTTATTTCCTTCCCAACCAGAGAGAAGTCTCTCAAATGTTCACCTTTAAATCATAAACATTACACCAAAGCGCCACCACTAGATTGCGTAGTTTTTCACGGGGTTATATATGTGCAAAATGGCTACTAACCCGTCGGCGACACCTCAGACTTTTGTTCTCGTAGCATCGGCATGTGTTAGCGCTTTCGCAAGGCCAGTACATAAACTCAGGGGCATCACGAAAGCCAAGGTAAACACCTTCAGCTTCGAACTACAGTGAAACCTCGGTGATACGAATCTCACGGGACCACCAAAAATATTCATATCATCCGAAATTCGTATCACCAGAAAGCATGGAATATTCGCATGCGACAAAAGAAAGCTGGCGTACATTTTCATTTACTGTTTTTCAGGACCGCAGAAACGTCGGGAAGAACTCTGAATGATTGTCGGTTAAGTTTTTAGATGTCGGGAATCATACCAGCACTCGTAAATATACGGCCGGGTGCGTTGTGACCCGCGACAGCAGTAGCCCCTTCCAAATTTTAGTGTGCTTTTTCGCATGACACCAGATTAACGGCGAAATTAAAAGAAGCGCTTTGACGCCGTAGATCAAGGCCTCAACATTACAAAACCATGGTTCTATGTTATGATTTTGTTATCGCGGAGGTGTTGGGAAGGTTTTCGGGAGATTTACAGCCATGCCCGCACAAGTGCGACCTCAACAAGCACGCATGTTGACGCCGCGATTCTGACGACTTGGCGGTGCGGCGCGCATGCCCGCGCTTTTGAGTTCCCGCGTTCGCACGTGCTTGGCGCGTCTTCCGCGACAGCGCGGACAAGACCTCTTTGTACTTGGGCTGTAGCATACGTTCGTATCAAACGTCACGGGGTCAAAATCGGTTCGCAACAACCGTTATCCATTACATTGCTGGCCAATGGGCCTTGGCCGGGACCAAAGACAAATTCGTATCACCCCGAAATTCGTATGAGCTGTGTTCGTATCACCGAGATTTCACTGTATTCGGTTCGTCGTGCCGTGCCGCTAGAAGATTTGTAAACGTGTGCCCTCTTGAGTACTTCGTCACTGTTTTACTCGCCCGAAATTCGTGGATACCGGCGTGACAAAAGGTATCCTCAGATGGCCGAACATATGTGCATTCCATGGGCGTATGATGTGGAGCTATTTTGGTGGTTTCTGCCGCGAGCTGCACGCGTCCCATGGCAGCGGCGTGTTCTGAGCTGTACGTGACCGCCTGTGTTTTCATTGTAGGGGTCTGTGCCTCCTGCCGCACAGAAGCCCTCAGAGACGAGGACGAAACACTGAGCAACACATCTTTATCATTTCAAAACTCGGCCGCGACTGACTGTCAGCGGCCCCTAAGCGCGAGCCGCGAGCGTGCCTGTGTCCATCGTTCTCGACATCCACCTGCGCGCTCACCGCTACGACTCCCATAGCATATAAAAGTTATTCACGCAGATGCCCACAAGCGTGCACAGGGTGCCTCTTCAGGTGGAAGGGGGGGGGGGGGACGAAGGCTCGTCGCTACGCCCGCCCTCCCTATTAAGTCAATGCACGGGGCAGACTTCCCCCCCACCCCCCTCCCCGTGTGCACGCCTATGCAGATGCCCGAGTTACAAGGACATTGTAACGCGCCTACAATAGGTGCATTTATTGCGCGCGTACTGTCGCGAGCCAAACGCAGGTGCAGCAGCGCCTTCGGAGTCGCTGAACGATAATCTACATCCACAATTAGCACTTATTCGTAACTCGCACTTTCGCGGGGCACACAGTGATTCTCTAAGTCAAATTCAGTATTTAGTCGCTTTCACACTCGGAGGCTACCTACAATCTTACTAATTAACCTTCATTGTTAAACATCACACAAATGCATTAAAGCGAATACGTGATGCACACATGATGTAGGTAGAATAAAACAAATGTTGTATTGCCGTCTTCTTCAACGAAACAGCTGTGATAAGAATGATAAGAAAAACAGTGTTCGCAATATTTTATTGGAATCAAAACAGTAGCACTTCTCATGTCACTGTAAGCATATGTATATTTCCATCTTCTTTCACAGAACCTACACCCAATACAAAACACTTAGAACGTATACAGTACAGCCCAAGCTCTATATATAATTCACAACAGTAAAGCAACATGAAAGTAGTGTGGCAAATCTCATCATAATGCACACTGGCATGTACGCTTCACAGTGCTAGTATGTAAGCACAATCCAGAGAAATGGGATCTACAAGGAACTTGGTGTCAGCCTACACGTGAAGGCAACTAAGTTAGTACAACAAGGCTAGCATTACTTTTAAGAAATATGCAACCATGCAGGGAGGCATGTTGTAGATTTTAATTGAATTAGTTTGCCCTATGGCATCAAAACATGTCACACATCATCATAAAGTTCTGTTTTCTGCAGAAAAGTCCAAATAGACCTGTGGTGTTGATTGTAGATCCACTTACCACAATTTGTAAAAGCGTTCAGCCATGCCAGCAAAATGACAACATTGCCTTTATATATGGCTGCACATAGTTACTCACAAATATCTGAAAACGAACGCAATTTTCTAGAAATATACTTGGGAATCTGTCGCCATTCTCACACAACTGCAATACACCTATACTTCTATTATACGTAATTACTACAGCTATGTTTACAATATTCCCATGCCAGCCACTGTCATCTGCAGCCTAAAAAAGTTCTTCATCTTTAGTTCCTCACTTCATGGCTTGCGCATAATTACCCCATTGAAAGTTAATGCCACTACCATGGCTGCAAAATCAACTTGAAATTAGGCAATCACATGCCTAAAATTAAAAATTTCCTACAAGTAGTGGCTGGTGGCTTGGCATATTCGATCCTAGGGCTTGCTATGCCATGTGGTTGAATAGAATTTGACCACAAATTTACAGAGCCTTTAAAGCAGTCAGGAAATGAGTTCATAGTTAAAGAGTGAAAAGAAAACAGCAACACGTACAGAAATAGAAATGAAGGGAACAGGACAACGCAGTACTAGCAATTGAAATTTAACACGTGTATGGCACTTTTAGTCATGTTCATACTCATTCTGTGACTGCATGGTTCTTCATTTTTGTAATTTTTTCGCACTAAGTGTGTATATCTCTCTGTGGTTTGCATTACACTTCAGGTCCTAGTTAGTGTAGAGTGAGGCACAGGGGAGTGTTCCCACAATACAGTGTCTTGTACAGAAACAAGTGGGCGAGCAACTCTTGCAGCTTTGCCAGAAATGTCTTCCTGAAAATAATAGAAAAGAAGTCCATTAAGCTGTCAATATCCAGAAATATGAATGTCTTGGCAAAGACTCACACTTGACTATACTATTGCGGACCTTTAAACAGAACACGAAACAAATGCATTAGTGAGATGCTGCTAAGTAGTTTCTTGTGAACTTTTCACTTAAAGTGCACTGGGCAAAAAGTACACATCTGTAATGAAATGCGAAACAGCACCAGAAGTGTACTTTTCTCCTGTGTACCATCATTCGGGTAGTTTTAGCTGTCAGCGAAGTTAGCATTGTAGTGTAAAGGGGTGCAAATTTTAGTAAGATTAACCTTCGAGTTAAACGTATTTCAATGGAGGCGTAACTGCTTGAGGCCCAGGTACTTAGCTTTAGGTACATGTTAAAGAGCCTCAGGCGGTCTAACTTTCCGAAACCCTCCACTACGGTGTCTCTCATAATCGTATGGCGGTTTTGGGACGTTACACACCAACAGTTATTATCACTTGCAACACATAGAACACTAGCTTTTTCATCAACCACAGCTGTTCTGTTTAGGACTGAAGATTGGGCCACTTGGTATTGATTCACAGCAAAATTAAACAGTGCACTTGTAATGACGACAATAGAAGACGTGGACAGAGTACCAGCCTGTTTACCTTAGCAGAAATTACGTCAACTCTCAGAATACTGTGTGCTGATCTCAAACACTATGGCGACAAAAAGTAAAACAAAATAACCAGAGGGAAGAAACAAGGCGATTTAACAACGAGGTTCAACAGATTCAACTGACATATCAAAGTGATTAAATTGTCTTGCACAAGTGACACATCTCCTCAATTCTATAAATATGCACACGTAACCTTGGCAAGGTCTAGTGCTGATATGTGACTAATGAAGTGACAATACCATAAAATGCATGTGCTTCATCAAACACACTGTAACTAAGCACATGTCTTACACATCATATGGCCATCATAATGTATCATTAACATGACTTATCCTTTCTAGCTAAATGTATACAAGCTTATGATGTTAATGCACCTTGATATACAATTTAATTTTTTGTGTAGGAGACGGACAAAGTTCCCAATGCACAATTGTCGTCAAAAAGTATGCTTACTTGCTCATAATATGTGAATGAGAACAAAATAAATAGAAAACAAATCTGGCCTTAATGCACATTTTACCACATCACAACGTGATAACAGCTGTCTTTTTTTGTTGTTGCTTAAGTGTATACTCCCTGGAAGCACTGCTTCATTCATGCTTTATCACAAGCAAGGAAATTATGTCGTACGAACATTCTGTTTTAAGGCGCACTCGCTTGAATTGGCTGGCCACGCCAAGCGGTCAGCCAATTCAAAACAGGCATCACACATCGTTGTTATGTGAGCTTAATGGTCTTTCTTTTTTCGCTTTTCATTGCACTTTTAACGCGACGCAATGTGCAGAACAGCACCTACTGCTGCCCAAGCGACAAGGTCGCGCAAAAGGAGGAAACATAAGTCTGTGTTCCATCTGTGTTCCTGCATGCGCCGCGAACGTGGCGCGCCCGTCAGCTCCTGCTCGCTTGCGTCACCGGTCCATTGCCACACTATTGCACATGAAGTGCGGCATGTTGCACTGTCGCCAAGCCACGCATTTCACGTCCAGCGACGAGAACCCAGTAAGGCTGCCGGCATGAAATATGCACACATGATCGACGCATAGCAGGGTAGTTGAAAGGCGTCCTTCACAAAACCGAGGTTATCCCATGACGGCTTAGCTTCGCTATCACTTACGCACGCCGCTGGGGCCAGCCTGCGGTAGTATCCGCTTTCATTTCGGAACTTCTCGCGTTTCTCGCCACTCTCTTCTCGCGTTTCTTTCTTTTTGCTCTCCTTTTGCCTCTCCGCGCGCGCATGCGTGCGATCGTTCCTCTCTTATGGCCGCCGTTCGAAGGTCGAAGGGCATTCTTTGTCGCTTCGTCCCTTTCAGAGCAGCCACTTGAGGAGAGTCGCGTTTTTTCTTTCGTTTTTCTTGTTTTTTTTTTGCGCCGGGTTTTTTCAACACCGGATTTCATTCCGTTGAGGCACGCCGCCTCTGCCCAATTCGTCATCCAAAAGGGTATACTGAGTGTGCATGCGGTGCCGATAGGCCACATCGAGGGTGTACACTCTCCTACTTTTAGTTTAACTTCTATTTGATGGTAAAACAACATAAGCGAAGTTATTCTGTGGTCAAAATGCTTTGTGAACCCGAGCCCAGCGGTATGTGCATTCCGTACAACAATGTGAATCAGTCGACGAGACGAAGAAATCGTTGATTAGCACGTTCATGAATTTATTAGCCACTTTGAGAAACATATCTTTCGCCCGCGTAGTTCAACATATGCCCGCCACCACTGAAGGCACTATAACTTCGGATAAAATAAAGGGAAGATATGCCCGAGAAAGTGAAATAGGAGTTTTCTGTTCTTGGAACCCCATTTTGACAAATGGTGTCAGATCGTGAGTTTACCTCCTTTCCAACTTTTATCCCCACAATTTCTCAAGGAAGTAAAATTGAGGACGCAGAACTTTATTACACCGATCTTAATACCCCCTAAGGGCGTATGGTCCGAAATGAAGGTGGTATTAAGCCCTTAAAAAGCTCAATTCGGCTTGTTTGCGTTTACAGTGTTCCGTGTCCGTCCGTCCGAGCCCTTGCATGGTGCCAGGTGGCCGCTGGGGCGCGCAAACGGACCCGGTCGCGTCGGATTCTACAGCGCTCACGCTTTGCTTGCGTAGCGTAGCTGTGCCCAGCGTTTCCAATCATGCAAGGAGGGAGACCCGAGCATCGTGTTCCATTCTCACCAACACCGTCTCAATGGACACAGGCGTTCGCAAAACACACTTTTGAATTTGCAAAGTGTCCGTCAATTTAATCGCTGAAACGCAGATGGCGTGTGCATGATGCGCAAAGCGCGAGAAAATACGAACGCATGCGAACTGAGGCAGATTAGTCTCGCAGCTCGCTGCTACTAGCGGTAAAAAATTAAAAAAGAAAACACGCACACATTCCGTTTGTGTGCCATGCCACTGAGACTGAGAGAAAAAAAGGACATGGCATAGTCACTCGAATAACCACAAGTTTTCGCCGAACACACTTTGGAATGTACAAAATGTCCTAAAATTTTTTCAATAGCCATTTCTCGCTCTGCTACTGGTCAGCATGTACAGAGGTTTTATGATGACTAGTTAGGTAAATACATGTGTACATGATTGAATATTGAGTAGTGTTCTCGCGCAAGCGACGATATGCCAGTACAGCGGGTGTGCTAGTGTACGGATGTGCACTTCTATCGATACCTACAACTGAAAAACCGATCAGCTAAATATAAATACAACGCGCTGAAAAAATATACCAGTGTGTTAGTTCACTAGGAAGTACCCAATTACCGATTGAAAATTATTTGTTCTTAAATATAACTCACAGAAGTACCGGCTACTTCGGCCGGCAGCTTTCGGTGACAGCTTGTGTGCGTTGCTGAAAGCGAGTCGCATCGATGGTCATCGTTCCTTGTGCGGACACCGTACACAAGGAAAAATGGTTCATTTAGGTTAAGGGATGTCGAAACTGTACTTTACAGTCATTCTTATACTTTAGAATTGCGTGTACTTAAAGCAAGAAGCGCCGGTAACATGTAGACCGACACGGCCGGCAATGGCCTAACACTCGCTGGGAGTCGCATTGGGTATTGCGACCCGGGGTGTAGCAGCTCGAGATACAGGTCGTGGTATCCCACCGCTGCCACCAGTTGTTGCGACCCGGGGTGTCACAGCTCGAGATACAGGTCGTGGTATCCCACAGCTGGCCCCAGTTGTTGCGACCGGCCTTTGCAGGCACCGGAGACCCGGGAGGTAGATGCCGAGACAGCATGAAGAGGCTGAAGTGAAACTGAACTGAGGTTTAATTACATTATTTACATGGCGAGCATTTCGCTCTACATCACGAAGACTTCGCTACATCGTGACGATCTTGTCGAAGGCCCGTGTCGAAGCTCTTCGAATCCTCTCCGAATCTCTGTCGAGTCTTTCCGAATCCTCCAGGAGCCCGCCGGGGCTGATTATAAAGAGTCTCTTTTCCCCAGATCCCTAGATGGAAGAACAGGTCCAAATTGCGCTGTCCAATCACGCGACACATGCCACTTCCGACGGGGCCGCCCACACCCGCCCAGGTCCACGTGCCTGACAGGGGTGTTGCCACAGCACTGCACCAGTGGCACCAAGGTGGTGGCGTGAGAAGGCCGCAGGATGAGGGACCCACGCTCGTACTACGCGGCGCATCAAAGGTCCGCCGCTCGACACGCAATTAGCGGGACGGGTTGTCATCCGCGGCGACGCCGCCGTCTCTTCAAAGAGTATGTCGCGACCGAAAGACGTTGTGGTCGTCTAGTCGAACACTTTGCGCATCGGACTGCATGGCGCCTCACTTCCCGGCTAGGAAGGACAATACGCGGGCTTGAACGTCTCTCAGCGGGCCAGCAGTCCGTCGGCGACTTGTTCGTAGAACAGGGGACGCCGCTTCTCCGTGGGCCCAGGCGCCGGTCATTACAGAATAGAACCGATTTCGACGCAGCTGAGTTGCGATGGTTCATGTTTCTGTATTTGAGCTTCGGAACATTGCTAACTGTTACCTAAACTGTAGCTGAAGTAAGTGGTAGGACAAGCATTGCCAGAGATGCCTTTCTGGTGCGGCGACATCGAACGACGGCTGTTTTTCTGGCCTCCGCTGGAAGAGGTTGCGAAGCCCGAGCTCATTTACTTCTCGCCACCTTTGCGGCGATGTAACGATTTGCTCTTTTAATTAGAAGTGGCGCCTCGATGCTTTTAAGGACTGGAACATGGAATCGATATAACACATCACTTATGCGAAACTGGTATACGTGCGGGCATAGTCGTGCTCAGGGTTCCCCTTCAGTTGGGGCGGGGGGGGGGGGGGGGGTGCGAAGGTTTGTAACAACGCCCCCCCTCCCTGTTAGTCAATGTGTGCGCTGACTTTGTATCCCCCCCTCCTTTTAGGTAACCAGAGGCGGTAGGCCACCCTCCTGCCCCCCCCCCCCCCCATGGGCACACCTATGAGCGCGGGGCATGCATATAACGTGCATTCATTGCTGCAACACACGTGCGCCGCATGAATTAACGCTGTGATTGAGACTGCGTGAATAATAAAAAAAACGTGCTAGAGAGCAAAATAAACAGCGTTGGCTGCTTTGTGTTAGTAACACATTTTTCTCCATCGCATATCACATACATCATAAATGGCTTGCGCTTATTCTTTTTCTCTGCCAAGCTAGAAATTCTGAGGCATGCTTGATACCTGTTAGGAGAGCATCTCTTAGTACCATCGAATCGAGCGTTTTATATACAACGATACCGAAGCATTCCGCCTCACACACTACATCAACGTGCACGCGGCACTGGGAGAAACAGTGCAGGCTCCAGTATGCGCCAGCGCACCTCAGTAGAAATGCCAGCGTTTCCAGCGACTCCCAGTGCGCCCCAGCTTCACAGCGGCCAAGCCAGCACCCATAACAGTGCGACCCAGCTCTTTCTCAGTGCTCTCACCGAAGTTCCAGTAAATACCAGCGTGTACCAGTGTTCCCCCGCGTGTAGCAGTGCCAAAAAACGTACTGGAATCACGCTGGGGGCGCTGGATTTTGCAATAGGGAGTGCTGGTATATGCCAGCCTTAATTACGACGTGGGCGGCACAAACTTTTTACAAACAAATTAAAATCCCGATAATTTAAAATCCCATAGCGAGTCTCCCAAGTGTGCAGCGCGCCAGCGTCCACTGTGCCTCGTGCAGCGTGCCGGCGTCCCAGTATCCAGCTTCGCATTCATCCAACAATCAGGTATGACACCGGGACAGTGCCACTGGGTTTTCAAATAGGGACGCTCAGAGATTTTGTGTGATCGCGTAGCCAGACCTTGCACGTTCGTTTTTTGCTTAGGATTGCCTTCCGTGTTTATGTGTTGTCTGAAGCCAGATACTTAGCGCTGTGTATGTAAGTTTTTTTTTTTTAAAGACGAACCATTTCTTAGCCAACTTCGGCGATTTTCAGCGCATCTATCTAGCCGCCTACGGCTTTGTGTTCTCTTGGCCGTATCTCTAATAGGATTTATACCAAAATTGGAATGCCATAACATGACTATATGACAAATATGAGTGACTGGTCATATCATGAAAATCATGAATAACTTGTCACGAAAAGTATGATTTACACGCCATTACCGTAGTGCTCCAGCGGCCATATATCCAAAAATTAGTACGATGATACACTTCAGCACGATACACTTTGTGACATATATCACACAGGTGGTAATATGAAAATCATGATGTGCATGTGATGTAAAACATGATTTACATGCCGTGCTCATGGCACGCTCATGGTCGTTTCGCTAGCTTGATATACACCAAATTTGGTATTGCGGGACGTGACTGTATGATGAACCTAAATGAGAAGTGGTTACATGGAAATCATGATGTGCAACATGACTTGGATACCACGCTCATGGCACGCTTGCGGCCGTTTCTCTCGCTTGATATACGCCAAATTTGGTATTGTGTGACGTGACTGTATGACGAACCTAAATCAGAAGTGCTAATATGGAAATCATGACATATCAAGTGCAACATGACTTGCATGTGATGCTTGCGGCCATTTCGCTGGCTTCATATAACCTAATTTGGTATTGCGTGACCTGACTGTATGAGGACCCTAAACGAGAAGTGGTAATATGGAAATCATGACGTCATGTGTAACATAATTTTCATGTCACACTCCTAGCACGCTCGAGGCCGTTTCGCTAGCTTTATATTCACCCAATTCGGTATTGAGTGGCGTGACTGTATGACGAGCATAAATGACAAGTGGTAATTACGAAAAACATGATATGTCATGTGCAACATGTCTCGCATGCCACGCTCATGGTGCGCTTGCGTCCACTTCGCTAGCTTGATGTACAACAAAATTGGTATTTCGCGACGTGACTGTATGATCACTAGAGGGCGGATTTTTAGGCACTAAAAATCGCGTTTTAGGCGCCAAATACAGGCAGGCAAAACACAGTTTTAGGCCCCCCAAAATCGTAAATATAGGCAAAATAAATATTTACAAAAACTCAAATTTTCGAAGAAAGATGTGTGCGACCTGTGTCTGCGACAGGAAAGAAAACAAATATTTTAGTTTATGATGCCACAAAGGCGTCAATTGTTTAACATGGTCATGCTATTGTCCGTTTTCCCGGGCGGTTTCCAGAACACGGTCTCTTCTTTTATTGTCCAGCATTGCTGAGTTAAGTGTCCGACGTCGAATAAACACGCTCCTGGGTCTCTTTCTTTTCGGCATGGCTGAGAAGGGCAGCCCAGGAGCCAATAGCCAGACCTCTAAAAGACAAGAAGTGTCTTTTAGCCTCGTATTGGCCGGGTATAATCGCTTAGGGTCAATTTATCCTCTGTATGTGAATAACTTCAAGGGCCCCTAACAGGTTTGAGCATTTGGAGCTGGTAAGTGTGATGCGTGCACTGGGCGCTCACGATCACGTCTGCCAAAATTTGCAACGCTATATGTATACGCGCCCCGGAAAGAGGTGAAATGTCAGATTAAACGCCGCTTGCCCTTGATTTCAAGGGCGCGCGCACCAATATGGAGGAGGCACAGGAGGAGGTGACGTACAACAAGAAATGGTCCTGCGTACGTCAGAGTAGTACGTGACACTGCGAGAATTATTCGAGCCGACATGTGCAATTTGTGCAATCTGTTGCTTGAATAGATGAATGAAAGTTGTAGAAATATTAAAACATACAAACGGAATCTGTGTGTGTTTTTATTTATTTTTTTACTTCGAATCGAGCGCGATGCGAGACTAAGCTGCCTCCATTTCGTTTGCGTCCGTGGTCTCGCCGTTGCCGCGTCGTGCCGGCGCCAGCCCTGACAACGCTTGGCGTGTTTTTGATGCATCGTCCCTTACAGCAGTTCCAGCAGTGCGGTGCCCTGTGTCGGGGTAAGGATACATCATCCATGCCAGCCTCTCCAAGCGCGTAGAGGGTCTATCCCACAGAAACGGGCAGTACACTAGAGAGAAAGCCGAAACGATACAACACCGCTTGTGTGCACGACCAGACTTGGGCATGTCATGCCCACACAGTGTAACCTTGCGTGCGCATGACGTGTTGATGTGTCTGCGTCGTGTGATCTTCCGGCTCCGAGTTGCTCCGATACTGAAGAGGGCAGGGAAGAAATTTGGCTTGCGAGTGGCAAAGGTTTCAAGCTCACGTATCAGCATCATGCTAAAATTTCTTATGTGACCTGGTGAAGCGCCCTTTAAGAAGTAAATTACAAACGAAACAAAAGCCAAGTGCACAATCTGATTTTTTTAACCTGCACTCTACATTCCCCTGACGGCAGTCCATGCATGGTTTCGCATTCGTTCTCCATCTTTCCCGCTGCTGCACAGAGGCACCTGCTGTTTTCTGCCCCCACCACACCCAGGTCTGCAAAGAGGTGATTCAATTCCTTGGGAACACTGGACTGGAGAACTTGCTGTAAAAGCCGCCCGCCACGTCCTCGGCCACGGACGCCACTCTCTTTTCTCCTCTCCTCTTGCCACCTTATATTTTTTCCTATCCCCATTGCAATGTATATGCTGGGACGTGCTCCCATTTAGGGTTGCAAAAATAGCGCCTTTTCCTCTCCTCCTCCTCCCCCCTGCTCCAACCGCTCGTGCCATGTCAATGCGGTGGGGTAAAGTGGCCGGCGCGTCCCATTTCACTGCTGCTAGCGGTTGCTTACCGGAAGTTTGTTGAACTAGGGAACTAGGTTGGGGCACCCCACGGAATTCCGAAACGTCAATTTTGCCCGGTAACATGAATTACGGTCTCAAACTGTACTTGAAGGCAAAATTTGAGTTTAAATAGTGCTCATATGGGCGTCGTATTTGAAAATAGGCATTTATTGGCACTAATAGATATTTAGGCACAAACCCCAAAAATAGGCATTTATAGGCACTATAAAAACACTATAAAAGCTCTCCTTAACTCCTAATTCGTGCTCATATATCAAAGTGGCACAATGGGAACGCCAGGAACAAAATAGGCATTTGCCTATAATCCGGTCTCTAATGATCACCAACATAAATGACAGGTCATAACATGTAAATCATGACATGCATATTATGTACAGCATGTTTTGATCCTTGCTGGCAGCATGGCATTACATCGATTGCCACAGTGCGTGGGATCTGGGGTTTATTTTTATTTTTCTCTTTTCCCTTCGCTACAGCATGTTTCCTTGTTTTTATTCCTGCCACTCCGCCCTAGCGTGGAAGATAAACTTAGTTTCTTTCCTTCTACTGCGTAAGTGTGAATTCTTTCTCGTCCCAAATCACCGAATATCGCGAAGAACGTCCCTAAACATCACACCATCAGATACACAACATGGATTCTCCTACTGCGCCAACAACGAACATAGGTTAATTTGTCTCTTTAGAGCCCTGATGAAGAGTCTGTGTCAAGTGTCACGAATTCCCACAGAGAGAACGCCTTAAAGCGACTTGCGACACGTTCCGTCCGCATACGAAGGCCCAGTATTCGGAGTGGGTGGACCTTCGGGATTGGAACTGTGAAGAGGGCAGAGTACGGAAGCTGAGGCGGGTCACGGAAGCATTTCGGCACCTCATTAACAGAGTTTGTGAAGGACGCTATGGCAAGAAAGAGCACGATTTGTGTCGTCTCATTTATTCCTTCATACTAAGCCGTTTCCTCTATACAATCCCGTATCTCCGACTGCTAGTAGAAGAAATAGCCACCTCGGATGCCATGCTGTGTCTAGCCTACACGGTGGTGCTACAACTCCCACCTAACACAGAAACAACTAAACTCCTCAAACATGGAGTCCATGAAGGCCCCCCACGATCTCCTACGGGAGTTCGTGTGACGAAAGGATGCACTCGCCTACCTCAGTCGGTCACAGGAAGTTACATACTTGACACTTTCAAAGTTCACAAACCAGCAGCTAAACCACACTTCTACCAGTTCCTCGCCGCATACATATGCACCTCGTAATGAAACCCCTCGAAAGGAACACCCATGTCACACAGAATTCAACCGGCACCACAACTCGTGAAAAAGGTCTCCGGAGGCCATGCTTTAAGTTCGTTGTCACCGAATCGTGTCCTATCGGCGCTAGTAAATCTCATGACGCATTATTTCACTTCATCGCTCACAGACGGCGGCCCCGCTCTGCCTCGCCATGAGAGAGCACAATGGAGGAAGGAGAGGCCGTTACGTCACATTTCGTGAAGCCGGAAGTAGGCGGACGGGAGGGCTCCTCCTCGCCAGGTTGGCCACGCTTAAGCTCGCTCGCGCATGCACAACTGGCGCCGCTGAGAGGCAGGCAAGCGGGTGCGGGCGAGCGCCGAGCAAGGTGACCTCGGTCACGCCGGGCGGGCGGGCTGCCTCCACCTAATAGACGATCGGCACAAAAGTTTCACTTTTGAGCAAACGTGCAGCGCGTTAACGCGCCTGGACGCCACTCGAAGTCTCATTGGGGCCCATATTGTGCATCTACAACAAACCTGCAGCTTTGCCATTCGTGTTTATTCAACTGAATGCAAGAGAGCAACGGCGCAACGCGGCGGCATAATCGCCAAGGACAGGCCAGGTTTTTTCTGCAGATAAGGTAAGCTCGTGATACGATGCATAGTGCCACAGTGGTTTCCGAATTGGTCTTGCTGTTCAGCAAGATGAATCACCTCTGAATTATCCCTTGAGCGTGCGTGTCACGATACGCTGACACCATAATCGTTAATGGCACTCGAGCTTAGCTGAAGGAGCACTGGTCGGTCGACTGCGACCATATCGAAGAAACTTTGGCCGCACGTAAAGCTACCGGGCGGAAAACGTGAACATGACGCTGATAATTCAAACAGCTTCGTAACTCGCCTGACTCTGTCAACCACTATTAACTTAGGCACGTCTTTAATTCTTGACGCTGGAACCTTCGGTGAGCACACCTTTTTATTATGACCGTTGTACGGGCGAACGGGTCACCGCCGCCTCTCGCATTAGGAGCAGTTAGCGCTGTCTTTCTCGTCTTGGAATCCTAACCTTCCATCGCTGAGGAAGCAATAGCACAGTGCTGAAGGAGAACAGCTGAGCTGCGGCGCCAACCATATTCTGAGAAGCGGTCGCGGGCTTCGAAAACAACCACTTTCAACTGCAAGCAAAATGAACTAAACACGGAACAGTGAAGATCTACGTTCACTGTAGGCTCGCAACACTTTGTATCATCTGTAAAGTGCAACGGCTGCATAAAAATGCGCATTCGGAACTCCAGCCGGCTTTGTAAGCAACGTGGTGATATGGGTAGTGATGCAGACTACGCGAGACGACGGCGTGACTAAGGAATCCCAGTAGCCCGTGCCAAATCACGTGACTTTCTCCACAATTTTCCCTGTGCAGCTCGGATAGCGAGGGCCTCTCCTTAGATTTCCTTCCTCCATGAACAACACCTTGCTAGAGAGAATGTCTGAAATATATATAAGCACTCCTTCAATACTTTTACTAGTCATCAAACTTCGCCGTAATTGTATGGGGAACCTTTGTGCGCTGCAAGTGGAGGTCACGGCGCGGCGCTGCGTCCAGTCTGTTGGCATAGGACAGACGGAAGTGAAGGCGGCTTCTGGTGTCAGTGCAAAATATCGAGACGAGTGAGCGCGAAGTTTTCACCTTATGTCCTGCATTGTACTTAGTGTAGTGTGCCTGAAGGTAGGAAAGGATGCCCCGTACCTGCGGCGCACCGGGTTGTCGATCCGGATACAAGGGAAAGGACGTAGAAGTACCGATGTTCTGGCTACCTAATGAAAAAGAACGACGTGAAAAGTGGAAGTGGCATACCTCGGCAATTTTGAGCCGTACACTGTGCCTAGAATTTCGACAGCATCACAGCGCATTTGTCTAGCGCAAAAAAAGTCCGCAGCTCGCCCGCCTACAGAGCAAAAATGTAAAATACACTCAAGGTACGGGCTGCTCAGGTGTATTAGAGCAGACATCTGAACTATCTAAAATGTTTGGTTGGGACTACTGAGTGAGTGAAAAGACTATTTCATTATCCGGCGCATGACTATCCCAGCCCCACGAGGGGGAGCGTCATCGCAATGCGGCCACACATCACCTCGGCGTAACGTCCTCTACTCGGCGAGCAGCCCTCGCTACTTCCGCGTTCTCCTGGAACCCGCGCCTGCCTCTGTGGTAGCGAGCACCTGGCGCTTTCGCTCGGGCTCTGCTTTTCGAGGGCAGCCGAGATCCACTGAAAGCCCGAGTCTGCTCTTCCCGTTGGTCGCTTCCAGCGGTGGCCATAAGCCATGGCGGGATCGTCGTTACTGTCCTTGCCTCCCTCGGATTCTGTTCACCATCCCACAAAATGTGGGCCGCAGTAGCGCTTTCCGATCCACACACGCGACACAAGTCACTTGCAGTGAAGTGCTCAAATCGTGCAGACTAGGGCGCAGGACTATGCCCCCCCCCCCCCCCTCACCCGGGCCTGACCCGAAACGAGGTGGTGACTTTCCGGCAACTGCAGACTGGGTCGCTACCCACGCCGGTGCTCATTAAGCACGTGTGTTCTAGCGTATATGCAGGTTGCCACTACTGGTCTCATATGGTTTGAATGTAGTGGGGCATCGATTGCTAATTGTCGCGCCAAACAAGCCTGGTTCTGACACACTAACTACAGCTGATGACCCCTGATGAAGGCCTACGCGCACACGAAGGCGCGAAAGAAAGAAAACATCTCCCGCTAAAGGGAACCATGTGTGGATGCGAAGCAGCGGGGAGATGGTTAGGTTGAGCGGGAGAAACGTCGCCGCTCCCGTTTCGCGGCAGCGGCCCGAGCGCTCATCGCGGCGCTGCACAGGAGAGAGAATGAGGCGCGCGCGCTGCGTCATTTTCATACCGCGGAACTACCGTGGCACCCCCAGCAGAATATGAAGGTGTCGCACCACCTGTCGTGCGCGTCACTCCGTAGAGTATTCGCAACTTTCACGGCCTAGAGTTGGCGCGACTGTACATCCAACATGGCGGTCGTTGAGATTATCGCACCGCGGATACAGATGGTTTAGGAACGTACGCGTTTGGCGAAAAGGGCAATGCGTTGCGCTTCCGTTGCCCTCCGATTTATGTTTCTGTGAAAGCAGGGGAGTGTTAACGTACTATTATAAGTAAAAGAAATCTTGGGTACTTCATTAGAAAAGAAATATGCACAGAATTGTAAATAAGGCGCCCACGTTCGTCACGTTGCTAGCAGTGCTTAATCGCGTTTTGCAACGCCTGCTGTGTTGTTAGAACAATGTTATAATGTGAATCTTGGTAAAGTTTTCTCGGTAATATCAGATACATTCTCGGAGACGCCCATTATCTTCCTTTTGCTTGCATTGTATTCTGCCGCGTAGCTTGTTCAGCTCAAAAGCACGGAGTGGAGTAAGCAGAAAAAAAAACCATCTGTTGCTTCTCTAGACCGAAGCACAACAATCACTTGAGGCAG
The DNA here is from genome assembly GCA_030522465.1 of Rhipicephalus appendiculatus. Taxonomy (NCBI): domain Eukaryota; kingdom Metazoa; phylum Arthropoda; class Arachnida; order Ixodida; family Ixodidae; genus Rhipicephalus; species Rhipicephalus appendiculatus. The sequence continues at coordinate 50,122 of JALIZH010027004.1, forward strand.
GCCCGTAGCCAGAAATTTATTTTTTTCGGGTGGGGCGGGGGGGGGGGGGGTCCACCTGTTGAAAACCTTGAAAACGACCTATTTTCATTATTTATTCTCGGTAAAACACCCCCCCCTCCATCCGAATTTTTTTTGGGGGGGCCCAGGACCCTAGCCCCCCCCTCCCCCCCTGGCTACGGGCCTGACTTGAGGCATGTCCTATAACCGGCAATATGACTGTGTGCCTCTTTCTTGATTAAAAAAACAATTAGCGGACTACCACAAGGATTAAGTCGGCAAGCAGTGAATGAAACCAGTGGTAATATGCAATTTTCACGTTTAAGAAGTGACGTTCCGCTTATCATTCTATGTTTTCGGTGTTTGAGAAGCGCAAGAAGCAAGGTACGAGGCGGGGAGGACAAAGACAGCGCCGGCAACAAGAAATACAAAAAAAAAACAGTGCTGGAGGTGTGAAGGTCACGAAGGCACTTCACAGACGCTTCAGGCGTGGAACGGTGCGACGTCACACCCACGTGACAATATTCTAGACGCGGAACACATTCCTAAACAGTTCCGGTATACTGTTTGCACAGCGACCGCGTCGAGTGGAGGAACGAAGCGCGCGAAAAATGGGATATGAGGTGGAACGCTGGAGGTAGCTATACTCGGACGCAATGTGGCTGCTACATACATTCATGGGCCTTCGTTATTTGCCTGCTCAGTTTAACCAGTTTAACTTTCTTAACCACTCACGGCTTTTGAAGCGCTAATCTGAACGGGACGCTTACTTTGCCTCCCGCTGTACGCTGCGAGTATCGTGTCCCGCAGTTAAATCAGTTGGCTTTTGCTGTTTATTTTTTTTTTAGTCTCTGTTCAACTTGGGCCACTTAAAGTGTCACGCTAATATCGAGGCCGTTCATAACGTTGCAAAACGATTGCAAACGAGAGAAAACAAGCGGCGGCATTTGCTCTCTCAAGCAGGTCCAAGATTTCAATCATCTCTACAGAGCTTCCGGAGGCCACCGCTCGGCGGCGCCACGGTACCTGGAAGTTGCGAATAGGATTCCTAGAGCAGAGAAAGGGGGGGAGCGTAGGAGAGGAGAGAGAGGGGGGGAGGAAACGCGCATGCGCTGTGCGGGTGTGGGACGCGGGCGCCGCTCCGTAGAGTAGACGATTCCTAGAAGAGAGGAAGGGGATAGCTCAGAAGGGGAGAGAGAGGGGGTGGGGGGACGAGGGAGGCAGGGACGGACAAAGCCCCCGCAAGCACATGCAAGCAAGATCAAGGAATAAAGTCAACATGGGCGGCAGACACCACCGGTAGTGCGTGTTATTATTTGCTTGCACCCACTACCTGACTAGCCATTGCTATGCAGCCTCTTTGTGCTCTCATCCATGACTCTTGTGACTGTGATGGTGGTTGACCGCTTTTTTGTACTACAGTATTCTGGTTCGCATAGTGGGTGCTTCCCTACTTCATGAAAGTGACCGGACACGGGACGCCGGACGCGGGAGGGACGGACACAGCCCTGAGCATAAGATGCTTTGCATCTAAAAAAGCACCACCAGATCCCACGCATTGTGGGCATCGATGTGATGCGAAGTAGCCAGCAAGGAAGAAATCATGCTATACATAACATGCATGTCTTCATTTAACCGTTAGGACCTGTCATTTATGTTCACATCACGCAATACCAGTTTTGGGGAATACCAAGCTAGCGAGCTGGACGCAAGTCTACCATGAGCGTGGAATGTAAATCCCGTTGTACATGACACGCATGTAGTGAATTTCATGTCACCACCTGCCATTTATGTTCGTCATACAGTCACGTCGTGCGCTACCCATTTTGGTGTACATCGAGTGACGAACTGTACGGAAGCGCACCATGAACATGGCTTGTAAATGGCGTTGAACATGACTTGCATGTCATGATTTCCATATTACCACTTGTCATTTCTGTTCGTCATACAATCACGTCGCGCAATACCAAATCTGGTGACTATCAAGCTAGCGAAACGGCCGCGAGTGTGCCATGAGCGGACATAAAAGTCCTGTTGGACATGACGTATCATGATTTCTATTTTGCAACGCACGTTTGTTATTCCAATTTTCCTGTATTTGGTTTACGCCCACAAAGCCTGTCAGCAATGCTCGGCGTAGACCTCGCCTCAGTGTTCGCAAAGCTTCACGATTGTAGTAGATCATTTTGTTAAGATTGCGCGCAAGGCGCGAACACTCAAGCTTATTCCAGAGCTTGCGTGACCACCAGTGATAAGACTGGACAGTTCGACGCATGGTGTATAAAAGACGGCGTGTCCCAACGATGACGAATTTTTTGACGACCGAGATCTGTGCGCCGATATCAGTGTACAGCGTGCATTCCTTTGAGTTTGCGTTTCGTGGCCACAAGTACGGACTAATAAAGAGTTTCACATTCAAGACGCCAACTGCTAGCTTCTTGAACGTCACGACCACGTGCCAATATTACCAGCTTCAAATTACATTTGTCATACAGTCACGTGATGCAATACTGAATTTCGTGTATCTCAAGCTAGGGAATCGTCCGCGAGCTTGCCATGAGCGTGACATGCAAGTCATGTTGCACATGACATGTCATTATTTCCATATTACCACTTGTCATTTAGGTTCGTCATACAGTCACGTCATGCCATACCAAATTTGTTGTATATCAAGCTAGTGAAGCGGCCGCGAGCATGCCATGAGCGTGCCATGCAAGTCATGTTGCACATGGCGCGTCAGGATTGCCATATTACCACTTGTCATTTATGTTCGCTATAGAGTTACGTCAAGCATTGCAAAATTTGGTGCATATCAAGCTAGCGAAACGGCTGTCAGCGCACCTTGAGCGACGCATGTAAATCATGTTCTACATGACATTCACATCATGATTTTCATCTTACCGCCTGTCATTTGTGTCGGTCCTGCCGAAACGTCTCATCGTACCAATTTTGGGATATATCAAATCAAAGAAACGGCCGGAGTGGCACCACGGCCATGGCGCGCAAATCATACCGATCATGATTAGTTAGTCATGATTTTCATGATATGACCAATCAATCATGTTCGTCATACAGTCATGTTATGTCATACGAATCTTCGTATGAATCCCATTAACGATACGGCCAAAAGAGCTCAATGTCGTAGGAGGCTAGATAGATAGACAGATAATCTCAAATCGGCGAAGTTCGCTAAGAAATGTCTCGCATTTAGTAGTTTATTGGAAGTCGTAACTTAAAAACGGCATAAATTCACAAAGTCCCCGATGCATTCACCTAAGACTACTTGAAGATGATGCCCACCTTTTTTTCTTCAGTCGATCTAGAGATCGTCCCCCCGCCCCCCTTCCGAAAGCTGTCTGCACCTAAGGTGTTCTTGCACTGAATGCAGGTTCGGGCGCATTGCAAGCTCTCAGGGGTGCTATGCAGGATTAGAGCACTGCACGGACCAACTTTTTCCGGCCCGGGCCCGGCCCGGCCCGAAAGCGCCATGCTCAGGCCCGCCCGAGCCCGGCCCGGTGTTTTTAAATACGGCCCGTACCCGGCCCGGGCCCGAAAGGTTTGGGCCCGGCCCGACCCGGCCCGGCCCATTTCAAAAAATTATTTTTTGAGCATAAACCAGGCGCTGTCCAATCTTCGCTTATAGTGAAGATACCAGACACGCACAAGATAGTTCCTGGACAGTGTTGTGAGAACTTATGACAATGTCACGATTTTCACTGGTACTGTGTTTACCATCGGTTAATTACGCCCGTAACACTTTTGCGAAAGAATTGCAGGGGGGATATATGAGGAGGCACAGCTGGCTGTCCATGCACGCAGCGCTAACCATGCAATGTTATTATTGCATTTCAAAGAACGACTACAACATACAGCGCCCACATAAAGTGGAAAAACAGAGGACATTTAAAAGTCGAGCTTACATTAATTGCTGACAAGCTGGGACTATTGAGTAAATAGAGCAGAACATATCCTGCAAACTTGGTTTATTGCGCAATGCAACGAGAGAGAGAAAAAAACGTGCTCTAACTACTCCTGGGAGGGTTCGCCAGGCTGGATCGCTTGTTCCGACTAAAGGAGGAAGAAAGTACACATTTCTTGCATAACTTGTCACTCTCCTTAAACTCGACGTGTCCGAAAACAAATCGTGACGCAGGGGAGTCCAATAGTAAGGTCATATTACGGTTACCTAAAAATCTGTAGCAGGGCCAATTGAATATTTTTCTTAATTTCCTTACATAAAATTAAAACGAATAAATCCATCAGTCAAGGAAACGAACTTTTATTTCTCCGAAATATATATAAGAGGACGGTGGAGAAAGTGCCGCATAAACTACAGCTTAACAAACCTGAAACGTGCAGCTCGCGAGCAAGTCGCACTCACGAGAACACATACGAATGCCTAGGTGCGTGTGCGTGTAGGCGCGGGATGCCTTCTAGCGCGGCCTTAGTAGAATATTCTTGATCTTAACGAAGATACCCCGATTCCCCCCTCAGACACCCGTAGGGTCCCGTACTTTGACTAACTCGATATAACGAAACAAACTTCGAGATCCGTCCCGATTTAACAAACCTTTTTTTTTTCGGAAAATGAGATAGAGAATTGATCATTCTTTGTCTATTTTTAGATAACGCCCCAGAAGTTATTGATTGCGAGCAAACGGCAACATCGCGGAACACCCTTGTCCAATTTAAACTGCGTGGCCATTGCTAACAAAATGCAAGCAAACCAAGATCACCGACTTCTTTGCTGGGAAATAAATATGTTGTCACCTGTGGCCCTTATTGTTGAGGTAACAGAGAGAGAAGCAACTTTATTGAGAGAAGCAACTTTATTTTAAACTAACAATTTTTGTTGCTTCATACACCGTGGAGGTGGCGGTCGTTTCCTAAGGCCGCTATTTCATTTTTCGCGCCTTTACGCTACGCAAATATGATGACATGGTAGCTTTCCGGATGCCGCTACACCATATAATCGAATGTACCGAATTAAGTAACCGCGAAATGCCGTCTTCGGTTTAACGAAGTTTTCGAGTTTAACGAAATAATTCGCGGCTCCCCTCAAATTCGTTAAATCGAGTTTTAACTGTATTTGTGTGTTGCAACAGAAAAATCACTACAAAGCGCAAGATTAATAGGAAAGCGCGCGTGGTAACGTACGGCACCTTAGCACTGCGTCTCACAAAAGAGGCGCTCGGTAAGACAACTGGTAAAGAAAGCAAAAATGCAAAAAGAAAGAAAAAGTGTACAAGGCGCGAAACCAGTACCCATTCACAGCAATTCAGTCGGACGTATTAAACCGAAATGAGGAAATTAGTGACCTGACGAAACACTACGACATTCTGTCTACAAACTTAAAATTAGTGTCCTGGATTTTCCTTTCGCACTGTACATCCGTGATAGTAAAGCTTTGTGACTGTAGTAGAGCGAAGAAAGCTTAAAAACAGCTAACTTACCTCAGAGTCAATTCCAGTTATGTCATCGACTGATGAAGTAGCCCTAGCAACTCATGAGGCTATGAAATCAAGCCCAGTTGAAGAGCCGGTCGTGCCGATGAACAGTGTAATCGACGTCAATAACGCTCGGTGACGCTGAGGTTTTCTTAATGTAACGAGCAGTTAATTTACAGAATTGCAGAACTACACTCGGCACCGTGATTCTGGTTATCCACTTGGCCCCTTTTCAAATGTCGAGCCAGAGAGAGAGTGAGTTGATATTTCTGCAGGAATCACGTGACTCTCGTGAAGCGTGCGTCGATTGGACTTCCGTGATGAAGACGCTGCCGTGTGCGCCGTACAGTCGTCAGCAAGCTTAACACGAACGCTCAGCGGGGTGTCCTGAAACAGTTTATTGACGCTACACTCACAGCCCCAAGAGAGTGCCAGCGACTCCCTTTGCGGGAGTAAACGCTTGTCCCATACTTCACTCTCTTTTCAGGAGTGCTGAGAACTCTCTGTTGCACAGAGTAGGCACACTGTCCCGACAGAGTTCTGGTACTCTGGCTGAGCGAGAGTGAACAAGCTCTCTCGCCAGAGTAAAGTCACGCTTCTGAAATGGAGTGCATACACTCTCTGCGGGAGTTACGCTACTCTGTCACAGAATTTTATAATCTGGTCTGGCTAGAGTGCATCAACTCCCCCCCAAGAGTAGAATCACTCTTTCTGCTAGGACTAATGTAAAAAAAAATTGTCGAGCATTTTTCACAATCTAACAGTGAACAGGCTGAGATTTCTTAAGCTTACGTCACATATACGGGACAGGCATCGACACACACATTACAATCGTACACAACACAGCAACACTGAACATATACCGCTCGCGCTACGGACAACCTTATGTTCAGCAACCGGTATATATACCCATGATGTCTGGCCCCCCTTCTAGTGCCGGTGGCGCAACATCTCTATTGTGCGTATTGAAAGACAAACATACGCCGAGCCCGTGTAAGTATCTGGTGATAGTTAGGATCACTGTAGGCACGTCTGCCTTTTACTATAAAACTACATAACAATCAACGCAATTTTCGTTAAATTTCAATTATCAGCTGGCATTCTGTCATATCGGCTCAATGTAGTTCAGCCGCTAATGCCTAAGTCTGGGAGCTGTAGCTACGCGCTTACAAATATAGTTGGGACAATCTTTCAGCAGAGCTGGCCGAGAAATAATCTACGAACGTTACGATCCGGCGTCCGATCCGATTTGCGGTGCTGCGGCATGTACTACAAGTACGCCAGAAAAACAACGCCGGTCGGCAAAACTACAACTCAGGCGCATCTCTGGCAATCCTTACAGTTTTGCTTACCTCGGCTACACTTTAATGGGATAGTAAGAGGCTTGAGAAATGCGCAAACCTCAACCTTCGCGAGCCACTTGCGCCGAGATCGGGCCAACCAAATACGACCCGTACGAGTACGACTCCCAGCGAAGGTAGGCCTAGCGTACCGGCCGAGTCCGTGTACGTGTCATCGGCGCTTCTGGGCTTAATCATACGCGATTCCGATGAGTAATAATGACTGTACGGTAGAGCTTTCGCATCGGTTAACCTGACTGAACCATTGTTTCTTGCGTACGGTGTCCGCACAAGGAGCGATGAGCATCGATGCGACGTGCTTTCAGCCAGTGCACACAGGCCGCCTGCGCCGAGATCGGGCCAGCGAAGGTAGGCCTAGTGTACCGGCCGAGTTCGTCTACATGTCATCGGCGCTTCTGGGCTTAATGATACGCGATTCCGCGGAGTAATAATGACTGTACAGTACAGCTTTGGTATCGATTAACCGAACTGAACCATTGGTTCTTGCGTACGGTGTCCGCACAAGGAGCGATGAGCGTCGATGCGACGCGCTTTCAGCCAGTACACACAGGCCGCCGCAGATAGCCGCAGATAGCCGCCGGGCGCACTCCCCGGCACTTCGCTGACTCATACGTGAAAACACAGGCTTGTCACTTGGTACGCCTTATTGAAGTAACATGAAGGCATACTTTCCTGCGCATTCAATTTGATTTTTAGCGATCGGTTAGGTAGTTGCAGCTATCGGTATAGCAATGCAAATCTGCACACTGACACAGCTGCTGCACTAGCATATCGTCGCTTGCACAAGCAAATACAGATTATTCAATCAAATACGCGCGTACTTATCGAACGACATTACAGTCGACATAAAGCTTCTGTGCACGTCAACCAACGGAAAGAGCGAGAAACGGCTCTTGTACTCGGCAGTAACAGCTGATAATCCGCCCCAGATCCTTGTAATTTTTGTATATTTTGTTTTCCATGTTATGATTCTGAACGAAAGTTGGCGCTGTTGGCCATAGCCGCATGTCATGCGTGGCTGGCAGCAGTTTTAATCTCATGAAGACGCAAGGTTTAGTTGGGAAAGACAATCGCGTCTGTGTTGAGAATGCGACCCGTGAAGCGAAACGGCTTGTTTTGTTTTCATCAGTTTGTTTACGGTGTAGTCAGCGCTGTGAGACGTTGCGTGGTGGTAGAGCTAGTACCCGCCTGGTAATCGGGAGGTGGCGAGGTCGAATTCTGCTGGTGAAGTCTTTTTTTTTTCTTTTTTGTAAGGCAGTTTTTCTTTTTTCTTTTTTTTTTTTTACGAATGTCTCGAGTGTCTACGTTACTCTAGTGGCAATTAGACTGTGCCGTAAACTAATTTTTGGCGACGGGTTAGAAGTTGGCGCTGCTCCTTGCTTCTAAGGTGCCGCTGTTGGCGTTTTCGGAATGAAACGTTCACAATCACAAAACCATACTTTTGTTATCACTGAAAGTTATTCTACTAAGTTGACGCAATAAACTTGCATCTGTGGCGTCTACGCACAAAGGCGTATGGTTACGAGACAGTTATATTGCTTTGAGGCGTCGCCATGGTCAGATGCAGGCGCTACATTGCTAAGGACGGAGTACCAGACCCCATTCACGCCGCATCGGCACGAGAGTTGCATAGATTGGGAACTCCGTCTGAGTAGCAGAGCGTTCGCAGCCTCTTTTACTCTTCCTTCAAGGAAAGAGTACGTTCGGCGGCTAACTCTGCGCTACTCCGCCACGGAGTTAAAGAATTCTGGCGAGAGTAATGCTGTCGCCCTGCTCTTCAAGTACTCCCTCAAGTTCTGTGAGTGTAGCGCCGCGTAGCTTTGGGTTCTGTTGCCGAGTTACCCATACATGCCGACATACTATCCAAGCATACCGAGGTATTATCTCGGCAACAGCGCCAAGCGCTTCGCGGCTGGCATCAGTCAAAGTAGTCCAGGTCACGCGTCGGAGCGTTCGTGTTAAGCTTGCTGACAACTGTACATATCACGCGTTCGGCGTTCGGCGCCGCTGTGGAGCCGTGGCTCGCCAACGGAGACGGGCGCCGTGGTGGCGCGGCGCATACGCCTCCTCTCTCTGTCTATCCTCGGTCTTTTAAAATTCGTTGCGTTGGTTGCGTGTCTCATAGTTTTGTGTTCGACCGAACATGCGTATCTTCGTATTCGCGTTGACCAGTCTACAGAGTCACGAAGGCGGAAGCAGGCGCGGCGGGCATGCGAGCGTAGCTGCATACTCGAATTGTTTCCCATGATACCGATGGGCACATCTTATATGCACTAATCTGGGCAGTGCGCCGTTGCTTCACTCTTGCCGCAGTGCTGCTCAGCTATACCATTTCTTTTGATACACGGTACCCAAGTACGTGTTTCACTCAATATAATGGCGGGAACATATATGAGACAATATCCAGAAATTTATGTAACATACCGACGGAGGCAAAATGCGCGACGTCTTGTGTTGTGCGATTTCAGTGCACGCTAATGCACTTCAGGTGGTCTAAATTACCCGGAGCCTTCCACTGCAGCGTCTCAGATAGCCTGAATAGGTTCGAGACGCTAAATGCCAAAAACAACAAAGCCAAACAGCATTACGCGCCATTGCCGACAGTTTATGAGGGTCGGACCTCATACGGGCCTGACCCAGGCCCGGGCCCGGCCCGGGCCCGATCTAACAATTACTTACCCGGCCCGACCCGGCCCGCGGGCCGGGCCGGGCCCGGGCTTTCGGGCCAGCCCGGGCCCGTGCAGTGCCCTATGCAGGATGGACCGAGTTTTGGGAAACTCGGGGTCTTGCCGAGCTCTGGCGACACCCCCTTTTTTAACTAGGTGACAATAAGAAAAAGTCAAATCCATCCCTCAGCGCACGCGGCGTTCCATTGGTTACGATGGAACGCAACGTCACGTCAAGGGCGGTCGACATAGTCGGGCGGTGTCTTCAAACTGCAGGCAACTTTTTTCATTTGTTTGTGGTTCCACTCAGTGTAGAAGTGCACCCATGCAAGTAAAGTGCCAGAAATTTTTACTTACGAAATTTTTTAGAGGTACGGGCCGTTAAAGTTCATTATCAAGCGTTTAATGTCTGCACTAAGTATACTTTTGAATAATCAGCACTGTTGCCTCTGAAATCACTTCTGGCCGAGCGCCGACAACACCGCGGCCGGAGCTAACGCCGATGCCGCGAGTATAATCATCATGGTCGGCCTGTACATTCTAGCGCGTTGCTCGGCCGGCGCATGCGCTCTTCCCTTCGTCGTGTGCTCGCTCTCCGATGACGTGCGCCCGGCTGATTAGGTTATTGGCTGGGTGGTATACCGAGCTAAATAAGTCCACACATGTTATGACCAAGCTAATTAAGCCAACTCATTGTAAGACCGAGCGCATTAGTCATACCTTACAAAGAAAATGCTAATGAAGCCGTGTAAAGCTAATACCGAGCTCATAAAAACATGGTACAAACACGACGCTAATTAGGAGTGTGCTAATTAAAACCAAGGTAATCAGGTGCTCACAAAGAATATCATGCTAATGATGAGTATGATAATTAGCTACACGTGAATTACGAACTTGTTAATTGACATCAGTTAATTAATACTGTGCTCACTGAAACAGTTCCAGTTAAGACAGAACTATTAAATATTATGGTAATTAAGACCTAGGTAATTATTACAAAATAACTGAGAGCGAACGGACGCGGTCTTCACTCCGAAGCAGACCGAGCAGACTGATACTGAGCTCCTCTGATGGCACAATCCTTGCACAAGGAGCGACGCTCAGTTGCAAAAGAGATAGTGTGACAACCACGCTGGCGTTGCTGCACTGTCTATGTGTTTGCTGACGTGTTCGGTTCGCAGGCGGTGTTTCTTAGTAGTCCGCGTCAAATGCCGCACATGCGTGTGTGACAGGGCGCGCGTTTTAAAGTGCGAATGCACTGCTTAAGCGACCCCGAAAACTCCGCCGGCATCCGCGCTCCTCCTCCTCTCCCCTAGCAACGGCGCGAGGAGCGGAGAGGAGCGTCTGTAGCAACGGCGCAGCGACGTCACGCCCCACGTGACTGCGCGCGCTCCGCCCTCCGCTCCGTGGCTGCGCGCGCCCCGCGCCGGCTCCGCACGGCTGGCGCGTGCTCTCTCGCTGCCGTCTCCTTCGCTCGGCTCTGCAGTTTAGTCGCGCGCGCCCCCTCATAGCATCACCCCGTGCTTCGCACTTCCTCATACTCCCCCTTCGGGGAAATGCGGGTTTTTGTAGCCGCTTTACGCAACGCTGCTTTCTCGGTCTCCGCACCGTGTTCCTGAAGTGACCGTGTCGGGCGACCTCGGAGAGAACTCGGGCGCCCGAGTAGGTCGGGCCATCCTGCGTAGCACCCCTACACTTCAAAAGTTCTTGCATTGCCTCCGTTATCATTGGGCCGATTACGGAGGCAATGCAAAACGACGACTTTATCTGATGGCCTCATCGTGTGACGCCACTTAATATTGCGTCGTCGTGGCGCCGCAAATCTTGACGATCGCTGACGTCGTATTGACTCCATATGGTGACGCCATGGCGTGATAATTTTTTGCACAACTCGTGCTGGAGCCGACGACGCGGCATGGCCACGGTCAACTTTCGCGTTTAATGGGGCGTTTCATGCGTTCGCCTTCAAAAGCACACAAGCACTCTGAAACCTACACAGTATTGCATGAGCAACTGAAGTTCTTTAAAGCTGCATGGCGCCGTAGTAATAAATCAACACAAAATAAAAGACAAAAACCATGATAAAGCCGAATCAAGATTCTTCAAACATAATTGGAAAGCGATCCGTGCTACGCAAAGCATCTTTACCAGCACTCATGTTGTTCTTCTTGCTACAGCTATCTCGGTCCGGCTGCTGACGACAGACTTTCGCTGCATTGATACCCCTTCCCCGACGCATTCGTGCTGTTTTGACTGCTGTGGACTGACCTGGCATGAATGACAGAGCGTCTGCGTGAGCATCCGGTTGACGTCACTTCCTCCGGGAGGAAGCTACATAAACGTGCACGGCAGCGGCTCGGGGACCATTGGAAAGCGATCCGTGCTACGCAAAGCATCTTTACTAGCACTCATGTTGTTGTTCTTCTTGCTACAGGTACTTGACAGTATGTCACTTTCATTTCTGCATTTTGCGTAGTATACGGATCGCTTTCCAAGTTAATTCTGTTAGTTTTTTTTTGCTCTTGTGTGTATGTTACTTCAGTTTCCTGTTGACGTGCCTTCTAACGTAGAGGTTATCAAGGAGATACACACACTAATGGATGACATGACCAGACAGATCAAAGAGTTGGCCGATGAATTAAGGAAAGTCCGTGTTCTGGGTGAGAACAGGGCTACCCCTTACGAGGCGAAAGTAAGTGAACTCACGAAGAGTGCGAAATTTGTGAGTGATCAGTATGATGGCATTGCCGCGAAGCTTGACTCTGTTCTCGTCGAGAATAGGGCACTAAAAGAAAGAAACGATGCTCTGAGCTCAGTGATTGACAAAGAAATTGACAAAGCAAGTCAAACAGATGGAGCAATACTCTCGTCCTAACAATATACAAATCAGGGGAGTCCCAAACGCTAAAGATGAAAACTTGGTCGAAGTGCTGTGTAGAATTGGAATGAAAGTGAAATGTCAAGTTCAACCGTCAGATATTGACACTGTCCACAGGATTCCCACACCAAATAACCCGAAAGCAAATAACATTGTAGCTCGGTTGATTTACCGTGACAAAAAGAATGAACTTCATTTAGAAGTGCGTAAAGCAAGGCTCACAGCTAAGGAGATTGGTTTATGCAGTGAGCCATTGAACATCTACTTCAATAACCACTTAAGTTCCGAGAACAAGCCCATTTTCTCTGCTGCCTTGAAACTTAAGAAAGCAACTGAATGGCGATTTCTGGGGACGGATCGATGTGTGATAAAAGCCCGTCAGAATGCATCAAGTTCAGTACACAAAATTAAGCCAGAGGAAGACCTTCATATATTTACGGAGGGTCATAATGAGTAATTATCGCCACTGCTCGACATGTCTGTTTGCTTGATTTCTCCAGAAACATTTAAATACCAAATCCCGCAATCACCTGGTTTTTCTCTTTTGCACTTAAATATTCCTAGTCTCCAATGTCATTATGATGAATTTTTCCATTTATGCGTCACTTTGCAACATTCATTTGACTTCATTAGTTTATATGAAACTTGGCACAGAGATTCGTCATGTGTTAACTAAAATATCCCAGGTTACAACCTTGAATTATAAAGTCTGCGATCCACAACAGGAGCCTCTTTGTACGGAGGGGTAGCTCTATACGTTAAAGACAGCATCAAGTATAAAGTACGGCAGGACCTATGCTTTACAACGGAGTGCTGTGAATCACTTTTCGTAGAAATCCCTCCTAATGCCATATCAGTTTATTGTGTACCACATAAAACAAAAAGCACGCTTATGGCAGTAATATACAGCTACTAACAGAACCGGAGGGAAGATTTCCTTCAAGCACTACAATTGTTTCTCACCAAACACGTAAGCCAAGAGACTAACATTTTTATCACAAATGACCTCAACATTGATACCTCTGACAAAACGGCATAGCTTGCGAGTACTTCGATATTTTGGCGTCTCATGGTCTAACCCAACTAATAAATACGCCAACTCGAAACAGTGGTAACAAGCACACAGCATTAGACCACATAGTAACTAATTAACCATGTTCTGCCTTTACAAGTGGTATAATATCTGCTGACATAACAGAACCATATGCCTATGTTTACTGCGTCCACTTCGTCGTTCTCTTCTAGGAATCAAAAACATGTCCGTAAAGTATATGACTACAAAGCCATAACATCCAAATTAGGTTTAGAAACATGGGAGACCGTTTACAGCGCCACTAGTAATGACGAAAAACTTGACACTTTTATATACACATTTCATGACCACATCAGCAGCTCTTGTACTATGGTATCCAGCAGTAGAAAAGGTCTAAAGAGAAAGCCATGGATTACGCAAGGCCTATTAAAGGCGATAAATCATTAGAACAATCTACATAAAAAAACTTAAGGTCTATCCTTACTGAATATACTTGAAAATGAGATAAAAAATGTATAAAAAACGTCTAGAAAAGATTTTGCATATTTCGAAGGCAGCTTGGGATGTAAAAACAAAATATAGACAAGGACTGAAGAAGAGACGACACGGCGCTGTGTCAGCGCCGTGTCGTCTCTTCTTCAGTCCTTGTCTATATTTTGCGCTGTTTTTACATCCCAAGCATGAACCACAAACTAGCCCAACTTTCGCTATTAGTGCAATTTATTTCGAAGGCAGATTATTATCATTCAGAAATAATTCGTGCCGCTAATAATACTGCAAAAACGTGGAAAGTTCTAAACTCCGCAATGAATGATGTGACACATCAAAGGTAAAGCGATAGTTATTATTGATGGTAGCACTGTAATAACGGAGCCATATGCGCTGGCGGAAAATTTAATAGTTACTTCAGTGAGGTTAATTGCAGAGCTTACCTCAAAACAACAACCTGTGAACTTTCAACAGACTGATAATTTACCTATAATAGAGCATCACAATAGCTTCTTTTATCTGGCGCCTACTGATCATCCTGAGGTCCGAAGTGCTGTGCTATCGTTAAATGACACAAATTCTGTAGGACATGACTTACCTGTAGCCCTGTTGAAAAAATCTGTGAATTTTATTACGGAACCCTTAGCCGATATAACAAACACAGTGTTTTCATCTGGTGTCTTTCCAACTGCTTTAAAATTGGCAAAGTAGTACCAGTATTTAAAAAAAAAACAAAAAGCTACTCGTCGAAAACTACCGGCCCATTATTTTCGCTTTCACGTCTATTTAAGGTAATCGAGAAACTTCTTAAGCGAATCAGCTTTTATTTTGAAAACAACAAACTTTTATGAAGCGCGCAATATGGCTACCTCAAAGCGAAAAGTACAGAACTAGCCTTGTTGACCTTAACGGAAAAAATTAGGCAAAATATTGAAAATAAGCTCCTCACCATGGGCATATTTATCGACTTAACAAAAGCAATGGCTGGTAAAACTAGAGGGCTACGGTATTCGTGGCACTCCTAACAAGTTAATAGAAATCCATCTCACGAATGGGCAGCAGTATGTGTGCATCAATGGACGAAGTTCTGATAAAAAACCCATTAGTACAGCTGTCCCACAGGGGTCAATATTAGGCTCTTTTTTGTTCATTGTATTCATAAATGATCTGCCATCGTACATACTGGAAGAATGTGTCTTATACGCGGATTACACAAATGTATTCATAGCGGCTAAGACTGAGAGAGATTTATACCAAAAAGCTAATCACACTCTCAACAGGCTCTCCTACTGGTTACACATAAATGAATTTATTCCAAATCTCACTAAAAGCAATTTTTTAATTTTCTCTGCTAAAAATACGCCACTTAGTAAGGACGGAAAGTTGCTTTTTAATGGAGTTGCTCTAGAAAAAGTTAATCAGACAAAATTCTTAGGATTAGTGATAGATGATCACCTCACGTGGCACAATCATGTGCATAGGTCGGCGAACTCACTCATGAGTCGAATCATTCAGACTCACTCAGACTCAGATCGGGCCGTGAGTCTGAGTCTGAGTGAGTCCGGGATGAGTAATATTTTGGTGAGTTTGAGTCTGTGTGAGTCCGGTTGAAGAAAGTTTTCGCGAGTGTGAGTCCGAGTGAGTTCGGCTCAGGGAAATTTTGGTGAGTCTGAGTTCGAGTGTCTGCAAAGTGCAAGATTTCTTTCTTGAGTGAGTTCCAATTTGTTTTGCCGACCTATTGTCATATCTACTCAATCTTCAGCATTACTATCAGCATTACGTGGATTCACATTTATACTCACGTCTACTCACACGTATTCCAAAGCATTGGCGTTCATACACCATTTCGATATTTATTGATCAGACGCGCGAATTACGTAAGGGGGTGCCTTGACATACACCTCACCAACTATTCCAGAGACGTTCTTGATAAATATATCTTATGCTGTCGTCTCCTTCAAGGTAAATGGCCTTACTGCTTTGCGAGCACTCATAACTCGTATTCGAAGGTACTATATCAAAAGGCGCCAAGAAGAGCACCGATTACGCGAGATATTGGTGTTATAAAACATTGACACCATGGTCGAAAAAGATAATTCTAGGCTAACGGACTCATGAGTCGACTCACTTGGACTCACTCAGACTCAGACTCACGGCTCGATCTGAGTCTGAGTGAGTCCAAGTGAGTAATGTTTTGGTGAATTTTGAGTCCGAGTGAGTCCGGTTGAAGAAAATTTTCGTGAGTGTGAGTTCGAGTGAGTCCTGCTCAGAAGAAAATTGGTGAGTATGAGTCCGAGTGAGCCCTAAGCGCAAAATATATTTCATGAGTGAGTCTGAGTGAGCTCCACAAGTTTTGCCGACCTATGATCATGTGCAAGATGTAACTAAGAAAATTTACAAAAATATACCAATATTTTATAAGCTCCGGTATATCTTTCCACTACGCACCATTCTGATTCCTTTACCGTAGTTTTGTTGAATCATATGTGTCATATTGTATCTCAGTTTACGGACTTGCGTATCCAGCAACATTACAGCCAATCTTTCCACTACGCACCATTCTGATCCTTTAGCGTAGTTTTGTTGAATCATATGTGTCATATTGTATCTCAGTTTACGGACTTGCGTATCCCGCAACATTACAGCCAATTCATGTAGCTCAAAATACAGTTTTACGAATAATACATTTTACCCAGCGTACTGAGTCTATATCATTTGCTTATCCCCTATTAAATATTTTAACGCTGCATTATCACACTCGTTTCAGCATTGCAATTTTTACGTACAAATTTCTAAAAGACATTATACTGTGATATGTGAAGTGCGTGTTTTGTACAGTGCGCGAGTGAAACCAGTGCGCGGTTTGAAAAGTGCGCGAGTGCACCGGCGCAAGAAAGACGACGACGACGACCGAACGTGTGGATGCGCGCTTTCATGGGGTAGTCGGCGAGGAAGATGAGGTACAGACGGGGCGCGTGAAGTTACGTAGAAGAAATTTAACCAATGAGGGGCCCCCCACGCTTATTTGGGAGAAGCCCGATGGAAGAACGAAAGAGACGTGGCTGAGACGTGGCGGAAGCAAGAGGGCTACCAGGGCGCGGGAGTGGCGGCTGAGTTCTTGGGGCAAGGCCGCTGCGGGCTCCCACCTGGTCGTGTACCCGAGCGTCTTCCATCGTCTGGCGTTGGCCAGGCTGCTCGTCGTCTTGCGTTGGCCAGGCTGCTCGTCGTCTGGCGTTGGCCAGACTTGTCATCGTCTGGCGGTGGCCAGACACGTCACGAACCTGGGTCCGCGTCCTAGCGTCGGAGGACGAACGCCGAGAGGTCGTTAACCTGGGTTCGCCCGACGCTACCTTTCCTCCGAGCGACGACTGGACACCAGGTCTACCCTGACTACATCTCACCGCATCAACCTTCACCGTCTACGCAAGAGCCTCTACGGAACGGTGACCGCTGATCTTCGTTTCTCTTGAACTTACGTACTTGTAGCATTTATAAGACAGTTCCCTAGCTCCGTTGAGTTTGTCTGTTTTGCATGCTTTGTTTCTTTTCTACCTCATTCCCTTCATTCCTTCATTTAAATATATTGAGTGTTATTTTTGTTTTGCACAAACGGCCTCGTATCTCCTTTCTCGATGACGGTTATGTCATCGTTGTGCATTACACGAACCTACACGAGAACGCACTGATTTGCTAGCCTCGTGACATATACACAGTCCGTCAGTTCAATTTCATCGACATGTAACACACTATCCAACACGTTCCTCTTTGTTAACGTTGTTAACAGTTTCACGTGCACGCACAAATTATGGAGCATTTTCTTTTATAAATACTGCAGCCAGTCTCTGGAATACACTTCCTACAGAAATAACTTCATCATCCATTCAGCATTTTTCCAACTCTTGGCGCCAGCACTTCCTTTGAAATTCCTAAACTCAAGAAAGCATCGTTTCCTTTCGCGTATTCTGCACTGTTCAGACTTTTGTTCTTTTTCTTTTGGTTATTTAATCTATTCTTTTTTGCATTGTGTCTAGTTTAGTTTCCTTCTACGCAATGTATAACGATTTGTTTTGTTTCGTATACACCTATGTATTAGATTTTTTTTACACGGATTGAAATAACACTATCTGTCATACGGACCCCTTCCACTAATCTTGTCGAGTTCTGGGGTCCGAACTGTATAAATATTACACACTGTACTCTATTTTGTTATGAATAATAAACTGATTGATTGATTGATTGATTGATTGATTGATTGATTGATTGATTGAATTGGCTGAATGCGCCGTGAAGCGGTCCTGAGGGCTGTAATAGACAGTGCACGCACAATAAGGGGCCATAAGTTGCGTCGAATATGGAAGCACGCCGCCTAGGACGGCGAAGTGGCCTATAGGAATGAAGGTTCGCTATCACGCTACCAAATTATGCTATCTTTGTTACTACAATGCAGAGTACTGGCGATTATCGTATTAAGTTATTTTTAGTATGCGTTGGTCTAAGTTTTATTGCGAAACAAAAACAGCTCTTATGTTTTCTTGAGCTATATAAGACGGCTCATTAAACACTTCCTCCTAGGCAAAACGTACTTTCGTACAATAATTAAGAGTTACAGGATAGATTCCCCGCTCGATCATAGAACATATCACAAGGGCTTCACTTAGGTTACACCCACAGCAATCAACGTTCCTGTTCCTCTGGCCAAACGTGCTACGTCGATGCAATTAGTGGAGTGGAATTGTATCTTTTTGATTCAGGCTACTGCTGTCGGAATATGATGGTTCTATTATTGTAAATATTGCACTTAGGATATACCCTAGGTTACTAAAGAGAATTTAATTTATCAGCTGTAGGCTTCAATGTCTCCATTTTTTCTCATTCCAGGGCGGCGTATACACAGGAACTTCGATTACATAAAAGAAAAGCTTCAAAAGCACTCCGTGCTAAAATTTCAAGACTTAAAAGACAATGCTGTTTCGTATAGCTTCTTCACACTAACTGATCGGTAAAAAATTTCTAATTCATTTGTTATACATGAGGTATTTTTCTTATAAAAGATCTACGGTGGAAAATCATAGTATAGGTCATGCTATATAATATTGTGTTTCACGAATCAGTAGTGCATGCGGATATTTAGTGCCTGTCATTTCTGCCAATTGCTCTCAAATGCGTGCGCGCCGCGACAATCCCGTGTAAACTAGTTATTAGTATATAGGATGATAAAATAAAGAAGGGCGAATGCTGTGCACAGTGCAAAATGAATGGCTTTAATGAAATGGAGAGTAAAAAAAATGCAAAATTGGAGAGCTGCGATGAAGTGCACTAGCAGCTACTGTGCAAAAAGATCAACGCACAAAAGTGGAACATCTTGCTGCAGCTTAATAGTTACGTGCGAGTAGCGCATCGTGGCTGGGTCTCAGATAACATTGTTCGGGCAAGCCGCAACACTTTAACTCTTCTCTTATCAATGACAATGGAACACGGTGGAACCAAGTAACCGTTATTTTCTATTTCTCTCTACTGGCCGGCTTTCAGACTAAGTCAAACGCTTTACTGGCCTAGTTGGAGTCAGTGACTTGAAGTGGAGGACGCGTACCGTTCGGCCTTGAAGCGAAGAACGCTTACCGCGTGGATGGCCACTTCCATCGCCTCCGCTGCTCCGACCGCTGCTACGATGACAAAAGCTGCCTCGCCGGCTATGTCACCGTGACTACCCACGTGTCTGGCCACTCTCCCTGCCTCCGGGGTCAGCGGGCGAGCGCTTTAGTTCAGCTCTTGTGCCGTATTCGCGCGATTGAAGGAGAAAGCGAGGACTCTGGTCCATCTGTGCCAAAGTTGTCTGCGCGTTAGCAGCGACGAAAGCGGCAAGCTGCGTCGGACCATCCTGCGGATTTCGCTCGGCTTGCTAATGAGTAAAAAGCGGAAACAGGAGTACTAGCAAAGAAAGTGGCAGGCTGAAAGGATTAACTTCGGCGAGCAAAACGCCGGGAAAAGGATGCAGATAGACGACATTGACGAGCTTTAGGGACGGCAATAGACGCATCACGTTCGACTTCAGAGACGGCTATGAAAGCTGACGAAAGGATGGTGGTGAGCTCTCAGAGCACGGCACGGTCGGCTAGCCGTATCGTTCAGTCGGCGAACTGTGCTTCGGCGACGGTAAACAAGCATAACCAAGTGTAACAAACTTTCGCTTGGATAACCTGCCCGATCTGAGCTAAGCCGCAGACATTTTTTTCGAATCGCTCTGCGCATCGCGCTGTGAATATCCACTGTGCGATTTTTTCATGCGGCTTTTTTCTTTCATTCTGTAAAAACGCTTTCACACTTGAAGCTCTCCAAACTTCTTTCTCGGCAGAAGGCGCCCATAAAGGATTATGAATGTTCCCGGTTACCTTTGGGAGAACTCGTCGTGCGGCATAGTGACCGCTTGGTAACTTAAACTTCGTGTGTCAATACGCCGTGCGTCATCATCTAAAACCTTTCGAGACATCGCCTGGCTTGTTTAGACGCCGCTCCGCCATAATCGTCTCCAGATGGACCCCGCTCACGCGTCTTTATCACGCTGCGTGACCATCGATGAGATGGGAGCAGCAATAAAAAAAGCGCGACACTTTACCTGTCGCTTCGTGTAATAAAGATGGTCTCTGGAACAACTCTTCCATCCTGTGTCACTTATGAAACTGTCAAGCTGGCCACTGGCTCCTAAGCTACGAATCCGAAGCCACAAACCCTAACCATAGCACGAAAAAGCGCTCTTGGGAGGCTGCCGCTTTTTGAAGCTTACTTTGCACTTCATTTTGTATTTGTTTTGATATTGTCAGACACTATAACGACTTATTTATAAGTGATTTATTTGTGACCGTATAAGGAAAGCAGGGAGCCGAAGCAGCACTCAGCAACCATGGCATCATCATTGGGAATAACTGGCTGCAAGGTATACAGGGTGTTTCAAGAAATCTGTCCACTATTTTTAAAAAAATGAGCAAAATGCGGTATTTGCTCGCTGTCTTCACAATTGCTTTTTCTATAGCGGCAGGCATCTTAAGATAGTTGAAGACATGATTTGGGACAGCAATTAAGAAAGTTAAATTAATAACTTTTTAATTAGCGGAGTTAGGAGGTTAAGTCCAATGGGAGAATTAAAGTCCTTCATCTGAACAACCCATTTCAGCTTTGAGATTTCGAAAAAGCGGCCTCTATTAATTATTGTGGCGTAATGAAATTCAGGCAAATTCAATGGCGAAACCGAAACCCAAGCACCCATGAGCCCAACAAGCAGACGACTAGAATGACGTCACTGTTCAAGACAACGGTTACAGAGGTGCACTTCTTCCCCGTTCGTTAACGTATATGCGTCATGCGTGCTACTACTGCAAGCGCAGCCCACACACTCACACCAAGAAGTGGGTTTATGGTTCATATAATGACGTTCACTCATTGTGGACGTCTCAGACGAATACGGCAGTTGGGCTCTTCCGCATTTCGGTTTGGCCGCGGAATTAGGGGGAATTTCATTACTTCGCAATTATCCCTAGAGGCCGCTTTTAGAGGTGTGCACGGGCTCCGGGTAGCCCGAAAGCCCGAGCCCGGCCCGGCCCGCGGGCCGGGTTCGGGTATGCGGAGGTCTTCCCATCTCGGGCCCGGGCCGGGCTCGGGCTACTCATCTCGGGCATCGGGTGGGCCGGGCCAGGTGCGAAGCCCGCATCAAACCAAATATATAGACGTTGTGCCGGAATTGTTTTCTTTAACAATGAACCCATTGATCACCTTTGTGATTATTTATCCATCCAGTCATCCTTCTCACCTGCATCAGAGGTACTAAACTTCTGGAAGATCAAAGAGTCTAATTATTCTAAGCTTGCTATGCTTGCGAAAAAAAATATTCGCGATTCCGGCTACCAGTGCGAGCAGCGGACGGAACTTCAGTTCGACGGGGTATGTGATGCAGGAGCACCGCACTTCACTGATGTCCGAATCACAGCACAGCTTGTTAATTTTTACACAATTTGTAATCTTTGTATACAAACTAACATGTGTCGTTTGCATATGTTTAACGTTGATATGTTGAATGAAATGCCACATGATAAAAAAGTGATATCTTGTCTCCGCAGCAAACTTTCATGGTGTCGGGGCGGACCGGGCCCGGGTTTGTATTTTTGTACGTCGGGCCGGGCCGGACGGGCTCGAAGCCCTTTAGGGTCGGGCTCGGGCGGGCCTTCGACGCAGTCAGTGGGCCCGGGCCGGGCTCGGGCTTGAAAATTAGGCCCGTGCACAGCTCTAGCCGCTTTTACGAAATTTCAAAGCGGAAATGGGTTCTTCGCATGAAGGACTTCAATTCTCCCATTTGACTTAACCACCTAACTCCGCTAATTAAAAAGTTAATTAATTTAACTTTCTTAATTACTGTCCAAAATCATGTCTTCAACCATCTTAAGATGTCTGCCGCTACAGAAAAAGCAATTGTGAGGACAGCGAGGATATACCGCATTTTTCTGATTTTTTAGAAACAGTGGACACATTTCTTGAAACACCCTGTATATTCCACGTAATGAACGCTTTCAATTAGCGTAGAACGATTGGTGTTACGAAGTCTTTTTTTTTTTCGTGATCCATCTCGTCTACGGTGATTTGCCAATAGCCTCCATGGAGGTTGTCTGATGAAAAAAGTCACAGTTTCGCCACAAGGCGAAGCAATGAATGCGATAGCAACAAATTGGAATGTCAAGCGATGAATGGCAAGCAGTTGGAAACGTATAGCGCGCCCTGCTCACGCACACCTGACGCACGAAAACACACGCACAGGACGAGAGACAACAACGTTCACAGCTTGACACTTAACGCTCTGCTCAAACTAAACGACCCACGAAACGAATTCACACGTAGAGGAGAGGGCGAACGAACAAGTGTCACAGTTGTTACTTCGCTGTGTTTGAAAAGCGTGTTCTTTTCGCAAACGGGGGGGGACTCACGCGAGCGAAGTGACCTTCGTGCGCTCGGTAACTACAGTGGAATCGTTCTGACGAAAGCCCAAATCTCCCCCCACCGTGAGATAAGCGCGCGCGCGAACGGGCGAGCGGGCGTCTACCCCCCGCCCCTCCCCCCCACGGACCAAAGGGCGCGAGCGGATGAGCGCGGGCGTCGCGACGAGTGGGGCCGGTGGGGCGCGGAGCTACGGCCCCGCCGAGCGCGCCCTTTGCGCCATCTCGACGGTAATGCTGAAAACACGCTTAAAAATCGCTGTATATAAATAGCTCGGCGTTTGAACGTCGAAGGACCTGCGCTTTCGTGGCTCAACGGATAGCGCCGCGCGTTGCAGATCGAGAGGTGCCTGGTTCGATGCGGTGCGTCGGAAACATTTTTCTGAATTATTTTTCTTTGTGGCTTTTATAAATATATAGACACATATACATATACGGGGCATGACGGCGGCGGCCAGAACCAGCCGAGAGTGTCCATATAATTGCTATTCGCAATAAAATATTTTGATCTGTGAAGCCAGTCAAGTGCGCAATCGATGCGTGGCAGGCGGTACACGCCGTCGTTTTTTGCGTTATAATCACTGTATTGAATGCAGGCGCCACGGGTTGTCCTTCTTCTTTACTAAGACAACCGGGGATTCCTACGGGCTACTCGATGGTCCAGCGATGTCCTTTCCAGCATTTTGTCGACCTCTTTCTCTATGATGGTGCTTTCCGTTGCAGGAGACGCGATATGGTCGGCTATGAATGGGTACTGCGTCATCGGTATTTATGCGACTGCTGACAAGCCATGTTTGTCTGAGATGGCGGCCGTCCGAACCAAAGACTTCCCTGCAAGGCAATAGAAGGGCTGCTGTTAGCGCCGAAGGGTAAACAAGGGAAATGATCGTACAGATGCTCTGAAGCCGTCTTGGTGCAAGCAGTAGCTATGAAAGATAGGTCCGCTGGTGCAGAGCAGATTCTCTGAGACCAAAGAAGATATCTAGATAGCTTTAAAGAAATGTTAGGCGCAATGGTGAGGCCATGGACAACACGTGCGTCGAAAATGCAAACAATATTGCGGCGATATGACGAACTCGCCAGCTGTAATAGTACGACAGGAGGACAGCTGAGCCAACTCGGCAGATCCCACACAGTGTTGTGCACAAGTTGCGGCTTACTGGGAGAATAGAAGATGTAAGTGTCAAGCCCCTTGGGAGGAGAAAGTTTGGGCCGAATCTACCAGTCGGTGCCTGGAAGTAGGTCACGTTCACACTGTTGTGGGCAATACATAAAAACACTGTAGTTGTCACCAATGGTCACACGTGCTGTACACATTCCAACAAGAGGCGAAGGGCTCTAGTAGAGCCACATCATGTCACCTTCACATGCAACCGGCTGTAAAGAATGCGACCAATTTATTTACCCGATACCTTCAAAGGCCGTATCCAGCGTTCTAATCCGATGGGGGTGCCCCGGTAGTTCCGCGGCATCAAAAATGATGAACCACGCGTGCCTCATTCTCTCTCCTGTGCAGCCCCGCGATGAGCGCTCGGGCCGCTGCCGCGAAACAGGAGCTGCGACGTTTCTACCGCTCCAGCTAACAATCTCCCCTCTGATTCGCATCCACACATGGTTCCTTTTCCCAAGTAACGCAGAAAATTGCGTCAACGTTGTTTGAATGCAACGAATGTGAGGTAACGTTAAACAGTAAAACGTAACATTGTATTAACGTTACAGGCGCTACGTTGCCTTAACGCTGTGTTTTTAATGTTGCAACAACAATAAAATAATCACGTTGCTTTAACGTGGTGTATTTAATGTGGCAGCAACAATCAAATAAGCACATTGCTTTAACGTGGTGTTTTTAATGTGGCAACAACAATCAAATGATTACGCTGCATCAACATTATATTCAGACATCACACCAATGTATAAAATTAATGTAGAGACAACATAGAGAACATAATCTCTGAAACATCCAATAGCACAAATGGGAACCTTTCAGAGTTTTGTGTACACTCATTTGAATAACAGTTGACAAGGCTAGTTGGTGCGGTTGAATGAACAATAGAAGCAAGAACAACATAGACAAGAGTTAGAGTTGAGCATCTCTGTGTTTTTCACATTCCAATCTTTTTATGGATCACATACGGCTGCAGACTGCGTTGGGGATTTATTTCTGCAACTAAATGCACGAAACAGTGAATTCACACGTGAAAAAGAGTTGTGCAGGAGCAAGCATTTTATGACCCTGTTAAAGGGATTGAGACACCAAATTTCCAAGCTTTATATATATAAAAAGCCTGCTGAAGGCTTCCCCTAAACATGTATGCATGCAGACTTGTAGCATACAGATGCCTGTCCATGTTAATAACTGCTGTGTAAGCGTAAAAATAACACTCGTATGTTTCAATATATGTTTTTAGTTTTTTCACATTCAGCATCATTGGGGCAGGACATCACCCTGGCATCGAGTTGCAGCTAATTTTGCTACCCAACCCATTTTGGGTCTTTTTTAGTAATAAAGACGCGACTAAAGATGTCAGATGGTGTGAAACAGCTCACAAAGAAGTAAGAAGAGCCGCCAAGCAGCCATCAAGATCAGGATGCATTTGGAATGAGCAAACTCCATGACTGCGCAACAAGAGAACCGTTGTGACAATGTTGCCCGTGTAAAATAATGGTGCGCAACATGGTGATTGACCCATCAAAGACGTGTTGCACGGGATACCTTCAAGGCAACTGGAAGTCCTTAAAACAGAGCTTCGAACAATACATGACAGCCAAACGGTCAAAAGAACAAGTCAGTATAACAAAAGGTTGCACTGCTGCGACTATTGCAGGATCAGGTGTCATCGATATATACAACACGGAGTTCGGCGTGCCAACACTGACAGTTCCATTACCCGAAAAGGTAGTCGCCACAGATGTAGAGAAATTCAATGGCTACTTTGCACCCAGAAAAAATTAAATCTATGCACATCACGTATTGACATGCACGCAGCAAAGCCGGGGGAAGACTTCAGTACTTTTCTTGCGGACCTCAAGGCAAAGACGAGACTGTTACAACTAAGGTCAGCGAGACAGGATGATCCGCGACCAAGCAATTTCTTGGTATGAACAATCAAAAGGCACACATGAAACTGCTGAAAATGGAAGACCCAACCTTGGAGACAGTTGCAAAAGTATCTCATGCATGAAACGTCCGTCGGTCGACTAGAAGCATTCAGGCAGAATGCCAGCATGCCCAAGGAAGAGACAGACCCTTAGCACACCGTCAAGGCAGCCAAGCACAAGCAACACGCAGCAACGACAATCTCTGAATGGGCAGGTGCGGTGAAAATGCACATTTTTATCAAAAAAGAATGTTTCAACAAAATAGAACAATACAGTTCATAACAATGCCACTTTTATAGGCAATACAAGTCCTGAGCAAGCACATGGGCAGTACACAAGAGTGAATCAAGCCAGGAGTAAGTACTGTGCCAAGAGAAGAAAAAAGGATCGCATCTTTGTTGCACTTGAGATAACAGAGAACAAGAAGATGAGATTTCCATTTGACAGCAGAGCATTACTGAATGCTATTCCTAAAAGCTATGTGCAAAACAAGCTTGAGGAAGTGCCTTCACACTTGATGATGTACAACAGAACAATCATTGTTCCAAAATAGAAGTGTTGACTCCATCTCAGAAATACAACACAGAAAAAATACTCAGTCGAGATTGCCGTAGTGGACAAACACTTTGCACCTTTACTGGGAAGAGAAACATCAGAGCCCAGCATCATTGAAGAGCAATATTGCAGGCAGATTCCCAGAAGTATTTTAAGAAAATCAAGGAAGCTTTCCAAGAATGATACATTTCAGCCTGTATACATGTGACACCTGATGGTACATAGAAGCGAAAAAACACTTGCTCGGCTTGTAGTTACACCTGAGATGTCAACTACAAGGCCAAGTACCACTCAGCATAAAGCCGCAGCTACCGCACATCCCAACAAGAGCTTGAAAAGAAACAAATTGCCAAGGTGGACAAGCTAAATGGGTGAGCTGCATGGTAGTTGACAAAAAGAACTCCTGTGAATTGTAAATCTGCATCAATCTGAAAACGTTGAATGAAACACTGAGGAGAGAAGGCTCCCTGCCAGTGATAGAGGATATTTTACAAGAACTCTCGCAAGCAAAAGTGTTCTCCAAACTGGATCTAAAGAATGGATACTGGCTTTGCATCCTGGATCAATGTCAAGTCTGCTGACAGCATTCCAGAACCCGTTTGGATGGTACAGATGGCTTTGGTTACCATTTGGTTTGGCTGTGAGCAGATTTTTCAGAAGTTACTCTAGATGGTACTTGATTGCCCACAAAGCGTCACCTGTCACAAGTGACATACTTGTGTATGGTACTGGATACAACAAGATGACCCAGGAGGTAGGAAGTTAAAGAGGCTGCTCAAGAGATGCACAAAGGCATCGGCATCAACAAGCAGAAGCTAGAATCAAGCACAAAACAAGTGATCTTCTTCAGTCACAAGCTCAACATCAAAGGAATCGTTCACCATGATAAGGCCATAGTTACCGCTGAAAAGTTACCTCCCATGGATGCAAGTGGTGGACAAGACTTTCTGGTATAGTGAACTATGCTGCCAGATTTTTTCCGGGCGGTACTGGGATTTGATAGAACCAATCAGAAGACCAATGGCAAAGTATGCCGAGCGGACATGATCAAACGACGAGACAGAATCTTTTGGGGCAGTGAAATGTCTATTGACTGCACCACTAGTGCTCGATATGAATTGAGCACTAGTGGTGCTCATATGAATGTCATGTAGTGGAAGGAGTCTCAAGGCATGTAATACTGCACGGCAGAAGCGTAGAATCGCGCCATGCGTCAAAACCTGTCAATTGCAACAAGTGGGTGTTTTAAAGGCCCACCCATTACAAAGCGCTGAGACATATTCAATAATCAGCGGCAAAAACATCAACAGAGTGAGCAGCTGCGTACGTTCACATGTTGCCTTAGGGACGCATAGTGGGCTCTTTGCAGATTAGCAAAATGAAGAATTATGCATAGTACTGACACAAAAACTTTGACCTCGCGTTTTCTCGCTGCAATGTGTTGCTGGGGGCCTGCTAGTCATAACACGGCACATCGTTTGTAGCAGCGCGCGACAGATAAATAATTACAGGCTCCTCATCACCGACCAGTCTCAGTTTCGGTTTGAGAGAGTTCCAAAAACGACATGCCGCTGGGTGCAACTATCACCACTTAGCGTGTGCAATGCTCGACCACGTCAGCACACAGAGCTGTGACGCACTTCTGCACGGTCCGCATCAGGAAGTCTTTTCTAACAGGAAACGGGACAGTAGTGTCGCCAAATGCAAAACTTCTGACGCGTGCGTAGGGGCCACGGACTCACGAGCAGCCGCCGAGAAGCAGTCTGCTGGAGCCATGGCTGGAGCAAATGCGGCAAAAGAAAAATGGCAGCTATGACGTCATATCTTGCTGTATTGACTGCAGTGTGGTGACGTGACGGAAGTAGGGGGGGGTCACTTTTGAGGGTGCCAATAGTGCGAGGGTGTCGATCACGCACGCAGACTTCAAAATTCATTTAAATGCCTTCCAAGTTATATTCGCTGTTGATATTTTGCAGATGATATACGCATGTTCACGGGAATCGATTTCATTAGCTATCTCAGCCACGAAATTTTGTGTCAGTACCCCTTTAACAACGGCACTTACAGTGGGCATTTAGGATAGTTTGAAGTGGTCAATGTTATGCGCACAGTCATTCGTTTCGTTACGGCACTGTTAAGTCATGCACTTAGAACTGAAGGCAGGCTAGCAGTTGAGAAGACGATGCACACGAGGTCCTATTACGCTGTCGCATTCTACTCTTGAACGCAAAGCTCCCGCGTCCTCCAAGTTTTTGTTTTGGAGCAACAACTCATTGCTAACATGCAAGGAGCACACTGTGCATGCGGTATCAGACACAAAAAAGCTGTCATTAAAAAAAACATGATTTATTAATGACATTAACACACTAACTGAATTTACTAATACACAGTTCATTACATTACAGGGTACACCAGATTAGTGAATTCTTTCCTTTTTTTTCATATGATGTAACACCTGCGCAGTGAAGTACAATTTAAAGTCACAGGAATATAACGACAGCCTATATAATGAAACAGATTATCACTGCTTAAAAAATTATCTAAGAGTGAATACAAAGGATATTAGTGTAAAATTAAGATTAGTTAATGAATGCATAGAAGAGCAAATCTTTGGGCAAGTTGGTTGTACATGCTTAAGAAAAATGGAGCGGAAAGGACAAGGACATACGAGAGTAACAAACACGACAGACGAAGTGCTGTCGAGTTTGTTTTAGATTAAACACACAAGAAACAGATCTACTGAAACAGGAGCTACATGCTTGCATGACACAAGGCCAACAGCTACAACCAGCCCTACGAATGGCACGAACCGTGGAAGTGGAACCAATAGAAACCATAGAGCTTAAAAAACTGCAGTTTGACAAAACTCTTACTCTTGGGGAACATAAAAGGTAATGAAAAAGTTTGAGTAGAAGATATAAGCAGAAAAACATGTGACTGGATATTGTAAGAAAGTAAAATCACAGTCGGACTTACGATAAATGTATGTAGACATGCCCAACTTTCAAACAAAAGAGGGTGCCCATTCCTGTCCAAAACTTCCTCGACAACTGTTTGCAGTACTCAAGTATCTGGTTGCATCACTGACTAATGAAAATGCGATAGAGAAACTATTTCAGGTGCCTCTGCACTTACAGCTCTGTTGAGGACTTTCATCATCAGGAAAGTATTTCATTCTTTTGATAGATGTGTGGATGCAATTATAGGCCAAAAAAATTAAACAATTGTAAAAAAGTGTATTAATCTGTTAGTGCCAAAGCCATAATTCACGGCACACACAGGAGACACCAGACCTACAGAACACACTGTCTGCAAGTAAACCTAAACGTCATATGGCACCATGATGAAAGGGCACACTAACACACACGAACGATCACTCACAACACACACAGGAAACACCAATCTGGAGACACAGGAGACACCAATGTGGAGAAAGCAGGCCTGCAGAACACACTGTGTTGTCGGTAAGAAAACCTAAAGCACAAATTACACTATCGTGAAAGGGCACAATAATCTGCACACACTATCACTCACAGCGAATACGGGAGACACCAAGCCTGCACAACACACTATGCAGCACACGAATAACACCCAACCACTGCAATCCTCTTGCCATTTGTCTGAGGTCTGGGTTCACCTTCACTTTGACCGTTAGGGTGATGTCAGCTTGAACAAACGCACCTACCAATTGTGTGATTCCCTCACTCGAGTAGGTCAAGCGAGAAGACACACAACTGAGACAAAGCTGCTAATGAGATTCCATTCTTTGTTTACATGACTTCACACAGCTTCCTTTGTACTTGATATAGGAGTAGCACCAGGTTTATGCAGCTGTCTGGACCATTGATCCATTTGGTCAACTTCTGCAATGTTTTTCTAGTCAGTCACAAGCACAAATAGGCTGAGGCACATTTCATAGGTGTGCTCCTTTCTCCCAAGCATGCCACCGTGCACTTCAATGTCGTAAGATCTGGTCGTTACTGGTTTCTCAACGACGTCTTTTTCCTATGGCACTCCAGACATGAATGGTCGTACTCTTACAGAGTCTTCTTTCTTCAGCAGGGGTAGCTCCCGTGCTTCCTCGCTGTAGTAGTTCCTTATTCATTCCGTCTTTTTCCTACCAATGAGTCTGCTGGTGCACGGTAGGTGAATTTAAGCAGCATGTTTATTGTCAACAGAGTAGGTATGGTTCATCAAACTGTCAGCAGTTTAGCGGGCTTCCCTTTCTGTTCCAGGCTGGTGTATAGCTGTGGTCCAAGAAGCGTACCTGCGGCTCATGAACACTTTCCAATGCTTTCTTCAACGAAGGCTTAGATGCATTTACCGCCCTGTCAACCATTAAATTAGACTGAGGGTGACTTTGGGCTGGAAGTCGTGTGTGAACTGGCACTACTTGGTGAAATTGGGGAGCTCTGTACATGACAATTGTGGACCATTACCGCTAGTCAGCACAAATGGTAGTTCACACCTGAAGAGGTCTGTTCTCTGATCATCTTGTCGCGCTGCTGCTCAAGGTTACACTCATGCACTTCTAGGTTCAAGGCGGTGAGGGAAGAGTCGACACGTTGTTCAGCTTGCTGCTTTCAGCAGCGAAGGGTGCAGCGGGTATACGCTTCGTTGCGTGTCAGCGCAAAGTGTGCATGATACGTCTGCTGCACAATAGAAAGGTCCCTTTCTGGTTGCGGAATCGCCTCAGTTGGAGGACCGAAGTCTAAACTGTTATAGATAAGGGCCACGGGTGCGCCGGCTATGGTAAGTAGGAGGATCACCATCCGTTCGATGGACGCAGTTTCTTGATTTGCAACGGTGCAGTAAAGCTGAAATTGCTGTTTGGACAGCAGCCAGTTCGCTCGCAAGTCGCCGATCATGCACCTACGCGCTCAGATGTCTCTACTGTGGACGCTATTCTGTCAAGTGTGCTCACCGGTGATGCTTCGATATTGCGTTGAGGTACTCGGATTTTCCCAGTAGTACTTGTAGATTTTGGTCACACTTGAACGACTTCTCACACTGTTTTGACGCCTTTGGCACGAGAATGCAGAGGTGGTTGAAAGCAATGAAAGGCTCCATGCCGCCGTGTTGTTTATGATGATGATAGTGAGTTGAAATCGAAATTGTATGTAATGCAGTTTCGATTTCGATTAATTATGAAAGACAGGGCGTTCAAACACGGACACATATAAGAAGGAAGTCAGGACACCACAAACACCTAGCAACAACTGAAGATGCACGCAACGGCGGAAAAGAAAGAAGGCACGAAAACTTATCTGCGCATGCCCATGCAATATGCGAACCTATCAATCTGGCACGTGTGGTGGTTTACGTGAGAGACAACTGCCAAAGCATTTGGTTTCATCTTTATGAAGTTAATTGACGGTTGGCTCACGCATGCGCTACCACTATTATCGATATGCCTTGCCTCAATCATCAGACGCGTTTCTTCATTCCTATGCCGGTACAAAACTGCGCATTCATCAAATTTTGGCTCGCAGTTACACTAGATCTCGACAATGTAAAGAAAGATTAGAAAGGTAAGCCTCCGGGTAGCGATCTCTTATGTTCCAATAATCTCTGGTTAATGCAGCGGCCTGTCTGTCCTACCTTATAAACTACACCTGTACGGCAATCAGTCAACTTGTTGGTGTGTTTTACAAAACGAATATCGGTCCGCTTCTTCTAGCTCCGCTCTCTCTTATTCTCAGCTTTATTCGATTTCGACTTCATTATAAGGTGGTCTTGTAACGTCAAAGAGTCCGCAGTAAAAAAAAAATTGGGCACTGATCGACATCTTGACCGCACAAAAAAGACGAGGACAGAGGGAGGACATTAGCCTAGCGGGGCAACTTGCCCCGCTAGGCTGATGAACGGATGCAACTGTGTCTGAGCATGTCATGACTCGCTATACATTGCTACGTCTTTCTATGAATAAACGAGTTGAAAGTTTACCGCCCGTGTCGTCGTACCTTCCTCTGTCCTCGTCTTTTTTGTGCGGTCAAGATGTCGATCAGATATAAGCACCAAAACAGTAACACAGGAACTCTGTTAGGGAAAGACGAAAGTGTACGCGCTAAAATACCAGAAGAGCAATGACTTGGTGGGGCTTGTTTACTCATGTGCCTTCATTTCGCGCAGACGAATGCATACGCAGCGGGTCACAGTAGTTGTAGTGGTTCATTGTGGAAGTCTGTATTGTGCTACACTCGATCGGCTGATCGAACTGCCGCTAGATAGCGCGCCGTTGGCGTCGTCTTCTATCAAGTGCTCTACCTCACACATCGCCTAAATTTGCACCTGCTGGCTACAGAAAGAGTCTTGTTCCGAACACCAAACAACAACGAATTCCATCTCGGCCTCAAAACATCTGACTAAATATATCGAGAAAGTGAAGTGGTCCGCAGCGGTGGTGTAGCGGTTAGGGTGCTCGACTGCTGACCCGAAGGTCTCGGGTGCGATCTCGGCCGCGGCGGTCGCATTTAGATGATGAAATGGTAGAGGCCCGTGTAATGGTCGAAATTTCCGGAGCCCTCCACTACGGCGTCCCTCATAATCATATCGTGGGTTTAAGACGTTAAACTCCAGATATTATTATTAACGTGAAGTGCACAAAGACAAGCTCACAGCGACAAAGCCTGTTTGAATTCGCACCGCAAAGAATATTTATGTTCTTAGAAAATGTGGTCGCCTTACGATCGCGACTGATGCCTTTCATAGCAACGTTACTAGGGCATGTAGCAGAGCTTTCAGTGCAAAAATGCTCTTTTTTCTGCTTAATGTGCACTTAAAAGACGACAGCGGATTGAATACGCAGGAATAATTCAAAAATACAAATACGATTTGTACGTAGCATGTCTAAAATTATTAAGTTATAAAACAAGCGACGCATATAGATAGTCTCTAAAATTGCGAGTATATTTTTTCTAGTCTCGGAGGCTATACATCGCCAACGTTGGGCCCTGCCGCGCGGTGTATCACGGACTGTTTTAATCACGTGATAACGTTTCGCGCTCGAAATGTTGGATGGTTCCGCTATGGTGGCATAGTTCCGCGGTGCCTTCATCAATGTGAAACTTCAGGAAACTGTGGAAATTTATCAGTTTTGTGTGCTGCGGTGCCCCCTCCTGTCCGTGTACAATTCACCAAAGCTTTCGGCGGCAACGGCTTCTACCTGGCCCCTTCACACGCTTCATGACCAGGTAAGTAGCGGGGTCTGTTCACGAAGACCGTTTGCCCTCTTTTCTTTTGTAGCCCTTTTTGACATTTCGTGTTTCGTTGCAGTAATTCTGACATAAGTCACGTTCAATACCGGTATCACACGGGCACTTTTGATCGCGATCTGGCTCCCAAATTGCGGTTTGACTAATGTCTCAGCCAAACTCGATCCAGATTAATTTGCGCCGCGTAGCAGCGATTGTTTATCGCGATCAAGAAATCGGACCCGAATCGTGACGAGAAAAAGTGCTCGTGTGACACCGGTGTAATCTATTGTATGCAGCCAAAAGATAATAAAACCATAGATGTGTTATTGTTCGCTCACTTTCATTTACTAATTACAGTAAAATAATATCAGCTGTGCTTTCTTTGGATTCAATGTTTGCTCTATGTGATTATGTCCATTAAACGTGGTACCTTTGAACGAATGGGCCCCATAGCCCCCTGTTCGTTTAAACCACGGTTTCACCATGTTTTCCCGGGCCACCAGTGTAGCTGTTACCTCTTTCGTTGAGGCTGTGATTGTGTCCTTCCGCGTTTGGTTCAAGCCAGCGTTAGTGAATTTGTTGAAGTTTCGGTCTGTTGTTTTGTAGCACGAACATAATTTTTTTCTTTTTTTTTGTTTGTGAGGAGAACGAGTGTGGTTCTATTGTGGCAGCCATAAATGCTGAAACAACAGCCTGTAAAGCGTATCCCCCCTCTCCTCAATCGACGTGATGACGGGCTGCAAAACTACTCATTTGCTTTAACCACTTGCAAATTATTGAAAAATGAATAAATGAATGCTTTGTTAAATAATTATTATTGATCTTCACAAATTACACATTGTTTACAGGCTACCAGTCTGGACACTCGAATGCTAATAAAGGTGACCATAACCTAAATGATCGAATTTTAAAAAATCGACAGACGAGAATAACCCTCTGATACGGACTACGTGCAAGGACCACACTGTCTTCAAAGAGACCTACAATCCCGCACATGGATTTGGAAATGCCTTGACACTGTCATAGGCGGAGAGTTTTCATTTTGCCGGAGGGGGCGGGGCCCGGCTTGCTCTTCTTCTACATTGTTCTCCCTGTCGCTTCATATATATATATATATATATATATATATATATATATATATATATATATATATATATATATATATATATATATACGAGAGAGAGAGAGCATGTCCGCCTCCTAAATTAAAGAATATAATTAAAGACTTTAGTACCACCTTATTCTCTTTGGCGCCTACACCGCGATATCAGTATGAATCAGTAGGAGTATTGTGATGACTCCCGATTTATTTTTCAACTGACACAAAGACATCGATCCTCCTCCCAACGCTTGGCTAACAGCGAAAAAATGCCGTATAGGCTGCTACTCGGTGATTGCATCACATAAAATCGATTCCCACAATGGGTGGGACCCGCCTATTTTCTTTATTGACATGCATTACTTTGTTAAAACATGCACCAGACATAAGACAGTGCCCTAATGCTGGTACAGGAAGCTTTATTCTTCAATTTGTGATGGCCAACAATAATTCTCAGGTGGTAGAAAATACCACTATAGAACACTAAGAGGTCGCCTCAGTTGTTT
This sequence comes from Rhipicephalus appendiculatus, assembly GCA_030522465.1. Lineage (NCBI taxonomy): Eukaryota > Metazoa > Arthropoda > Arachnida > Ixodida > Ixodidae > Rhipicephalus > Rhipicephalus appendiculatus. The sequence continues at coordinate 85,423 of JALIZH010027004.1, forward strand.
GTTAACACAACATATTCTGCACATACAAATCTCTTTGCGGGAAATTATTAACTGAGTGTTTCACTTGTCACTGGCCCATGATCGGAATTTTAAAAGCCTGAAATGAAAACGCGGGTATAAACAGCCCCCCTGTGAAATAAATAGCTGCCAGACAGGAGGCCAAACGCTCGTTGTCAATGGACATGCACCTAAGCCAAGGTCTTAAAAAATATCCCGGGCAGGCGCCGGGGGGGGGGGGGGGCGCTCTGCCCCCCCGTGAAGCCGTCCGGGGGGGGGCCGAGCCCCCGAGCCCCCCCCGTACTCTCCGCCTATGGACACTGTTGTTTGTACGCTGTAAAAGTCTCATGGAGTCTGTAAAGACAGCGTCCCATGCAACCCACGTACCTCCCGCCACATGTCAAAGTGATTGCGTACATCACGTCTTTAACACAGGTTACATCCTTCTCCCTGTGATCATTGCTGCAATGTTTTCTTCCATTCATCCAATAGGTGGATCTGCATATGTCAGAAAGTTTCAGGGGCCATAAACACCACTTGTACTCCAGCACTTTCCCCCCTATCTTCTAGTAGAGTCTTTGAGAAACACTGTGCATGCTAAGTACAACAGTTGTCTTCTACCTTTCTTGTACCTTTGAGGTGGCCTGTTGCTCCTCTTTACACCTAGGATCCCTCACATCCCTAAGCAAATGCTCAGCTACACACTACAACACATCTTGAGTGAAACTTGCTATCTCAAGTCTAGACACTTAGAAAATGCTTCATCGACCTTGTGATGAGATGATTTACACAGAGCATTCTGCAAGGCCAAGTGCACGGCCACCCTCTTAGCCACTTCTGTGTGCGCCGACGAGAACGGCAGTAGTGTCTTCCAAGCACGAGGCTTTTACCACCAACATGTGCACCATTCTGTGAAAAACTGCCTTAAGCCCAGGAATTTAATTGTGAAACATTTGGGAATCACATGTGTTGCCGCAAAAGGCTGGAGCTTGTCCTGGAAAACCTTCAAACTGGACATGACAGCCTGTTCGCTGTCCACAGATTCCGCCGAATTAAACGGCAACATAGCAGGAGATTCTTATAGCACTGGAACGTAGCAACCTGTTATTACTGTTCCTATTAACACAGGTCAAGTACAGGTCTCTTTAAGAATTGATACAGTGCTCGATTCAGTACAAATACCCTGCCGTTACAAATACACATTGACATTCCCAGGCAGAAAAGGTATTAAAGGGGTGGTGCCATATAATTTCCAGGCTATAACAAGCCAGTTGTGGGTTTCCTATGTATACAAGGACACTCCGCACGAAGGGTCGGACACAGCAAACGTTTAGAATATATTTTAATTCACTTCCAAGGTGTACCTAAATGCTCATTCTCCGGATCGAAACCCATCGCTAGCGCGTCAAAACTGACGTAGTTCTATAGGAAGGACAGCGAAAGTTCTGCTGACGTCACACCAGATCTGTAGTGACGTCAGTGACCTCCGCCACCTCCGAAACGTACGTGCCGGCAGAGCATCGGTTACTGGCCGTCGCAACTGTCGGCACGTTTGTTTTTCTGGTGCTTGTGTGGCACGTGTGTGCGAGAGCAGACGATACTCAGCACGACGTGCGTCACAGCCTTGTGTGGTCACGTGACCAAGCCTACTACACTGCTATGTCACTGCCCAACTCGGCGCCCAGAAACCGAATGTTGTCCACATAAATAATGCGATACTAAATTATTTAGCCCGAATACATGAATCTTGGTGCGTGTATCATGCTTCCTAAAGCTATAAGAAATGCTTGCAGCAAAGAACGCGCAAGCCACAAATTTGATGGCACCAGCCCTTTAAGGTACAGCGTGAGAAAAAGTAGAAAAACGCCCCAGTGACATTCCACACTTTCCAGTAAAGGATACTGCACAAAGAAAATTTATAGCATCCTCAACGCAGAGCAGTCGATCCTTTGCAACGACAGGCTGTTTATATTTAGTCAGTTATTGCATCGATTCTTATTGACTTGTACTTGGCCTGTGTTTACACGAGCATTAATAACACGTTGCTAGCTTCTAGTGCTGTAAGAACATCCGGCTATGTGGATGATTTTTTAGTGTTTCACTTGGCGGAATCGGCAGGCTGCGAGCAGAATGTCGTGCCCACTTTGAAGTTTCTCAGGACGTGCTCCAACTTCTTGAAATAGTGCAGCAGCTTCTTGAATGAGGCACAATTAAATTCCTGAAGTTAAGGCGGTTTCTCACTGAATAACACACATGTTGGTGGCCTGAGCCTTGTGCTTGGAAGCCATTGCTTCTTTTCTTGTCGTGGCACTCGAAAGTGGCTAAAAGGCGGAACATGCACATGGCCTTGCAGAATGCTCTATGTGAATCATCTCATCCCAAGGCAAATGAAGCATTTTCCGAGTAAGCATCCCATTTTAAGATTGCAGGTCTCACTCAAGATGTGTTGTTTTCGGTAGCTGTGAGTTTGCTTAGGGGTACCAGGATCCTAGGCGTCGAGATGAGTGGCGGGCCACATCGAAGGCCTAAGAAAAGAATAAGACAGCCTTTGCACCTTGCGTGCAAAGGCTGTGCCTGTTGCCTGTTGCCTCAGGCAGGAGCCTGTTGTAACGATACACTCCGTGAGCACCAGTACAGTGAAGAAACAACAGTTTTGGGTCTTCTCGGAATCCATGTGTGGGATTGTAGGTTTAGGCCCATCTTTGAAGATGGTGTGGTCCTTGCACTTAGTCAAAATCAGAGGGTGAGGGAGATTGTTGAGGTGGAGGGGATCGTATGGTCAGGTGACGCATGTGTAAACGCGCCATCGTTGCACGTTTGAGATAAGGAGCATTCTTTTTTAGTGCGATCTAGGGACGAGAGCAGTTAGGCTGCATCTTTTTCCTTTCGACTGTCCTGATTTTCTTCTTCTGGTGCATGGTTTGGTGCTTTTGCTTCTTGTTTTTCTGTGTACAGTTGGAACCAGCAATAACGAAATTGGATGAACTGAAAAATTTTGGTGTTGCGATAGTTTTGTTATTGCCAAATAACGCAGTACTAATTGGAAAACCCTTGGCAAAATGAAAATTTTATGCAAAAATTTAGTTAGCTTACCCTGTTGACCCTCTCCGTGTAGTAAACAAATCGGTTTTTGCAACGCAGCAAGCATTTGACTTTTACGTAGTCATTGTGCGTTCCAAGGAATGTCCGAATTGTGTTGAAGGAATCGAACATATCCCATGGGTTAGTGGTATTCTCCCCATAGGTGATGCTACGGAAGCAGATGATGCAGTGCGCAATTGTAGCCATGGCAGCCATTGCTCCATTGCGGATTGACCATGTCATTGTGCGGCTGCTGTTGAACACGGCGAAAATAAGCCCCATGCCCATTGTTGACATGGCCAGAAAAACTTGATGTGTGCGAGCAAAACCGCTTGCACACTGCAGCCCGAGAATGGCAAACAGCAAGCTGCCATGCCACTAGCATGAACAGCAATGAGGCCTTGCATTAAAGAAAGCAGCCTAAATAATCAATATGGTGGATCACTATTTGAGGCTCATGCAACTGCTTCCAGCATCTGGCCGATTTGATTAGCAAAGATGACAGCAGCCACGTAAGCATAATGTGAAGGCACTTTAAGCAATCTAGGTGTGAAGCAAATAAATTTGAGTGCATTTTAAAGCGTGCTGAGCATGTGCAAACCAGTAATGTGTGGGGAAACGTTCGGTCAGTATCCATTATTGTGGGATTCCAGTTTACCGACAAGGAAATGTTTGATTGTTGCACGATATCGTTATTGCAGGTTCCGACTGTATATACGTGTACGCACTGCTTTGTAATAAATTTCAGTTGGAAGATGCTGCTGCATCTTCGTATCTCTTGTTCCTCCTCTTGCATTTGCTCCGAGCATCATTTCAGCCTTCCATCTTTATTTTCATTACAGGGATACTGAACAAAATTTTTGCCATTGAGATTTTCAGCCAAAGCGAAAGATCGGGTGCTGAAATCTGTAGACACAATGTTCATATAAGACAAAAAGTTGCTGAAAAAAATTGAAGGACACTTTGGAAATTTCAAGGTGTGTTCGGCAAAAGCCTGTACCCATTGAGATGGGGTCGGTCAGAATGGAACGTGGTGCATGCGTCTCCCTTGCACGAGCGAGCGGATTGTGGCCGGGCTACAGGGGAGACGCATGCGCGTGGGAGCCATCTGACTAACTCGACTACTGCAACTAGACACTGTGCCATCACATGGTTGCTGAGAGAGTGTGAGGGGAAGAGGCCACAGCTGGCACCGTTCCAGGGCACGGACGGACGGACGCGAGTATGAGCCATTAAAAACTTTCGCCTTAATATAATGAGTTTAGTGCGTTTTACACTAACTGCCGCGTATACTAGCCATGCGGTCAACTAGAGGAGGTGACGTTTAACGTCCCCGGAAACGGGCGTGCCACCCTTGGTAGCCATCACTTGTGTCTCTCAACCAGCTACATTCACACTGTAGGGTACTTAGAACCAGTATGAATGGCACCGGCAGGGAACAGTGCTACTAGGTGGGTAAAGCCTCTAAAGGGCGGGGCCATCTCAGCATTTTTGTAGAAGGGGTAGAGCGGGATGTAAAGGAGAGGTGGAGAAATGGAAGTAGGAGAACAGGGAAAGCGTGCAGCCTGCGTCTGCTGCAGGGACGTTTGACGTCATGGCCATCAATGCGCAGCCTCGTGTGAACGGGTGTACAGCTGCCGCGTGCTAACAGTGTTCCAAAAATCCAGCCAGCTGTTCAAAGACATGTGAAGTAAATTGTTTATCGGAAATGACAGTTCGTTCAAGTGGAATTTCAATGCTTTTGTCATTTTTTTTCTATTTTTGTTCAGTACGCCTTTAAGCTCCGACGGAGGCATCACAGAGTGGTGCATTGCAGGGTAGACTGTGTGTCAGAGGGATGTGACATTGTAAAAGAAGTTTGTAAAATGCCGGTATTCTGTTGCTTTGCGCAAGGCAAAATGTGGCTAACACAAGTTAAAAACCTGGTGCTTTAAATTTAGAATGTCGAACCAATAATTTGATGGTGAATTGTTGCACTCCTTGAATTAGCACTGAGAGTGTGGCCAGAATAGAAGACACATAGGTAATGCTTTGCCAAGAGAACAGTTCACTGACAATAGTGTAATTGTCGGATGGTGAATATATCAGCGGTCAACACATGACATGAATGCCAACTTGCAATGTTTATTTTGCTTCAGGCAAAATGTGTAGGCAAGATAGAAAGCATGTCTATAAATATTTGTTCCATTGAAAACAAATTTTTTTTCACTGGAAATAACTGAACATATGCCGAATTAACATGAAAACAAAACTCTGCTCTTTAGTTATAACTTAATTCATGCTGTGGTGCACCAAAGAACTCGCTGATAATTTTATTTTGATGTGTTGGATGAAATTTGTGCATTTTGTTTTAGGTACATACACATGAGCCAGAAGAAGGTAATGAGAAGCAGGATTTAAGTCTTACTATGCTACCAATGCAGCTGATGAGGAGTGACAGAAAGGAATACCTGGGAAACTACCACTGGTCAGTACGTTTGAGCATATAATTAAACATTCGTCTAGGTTGGAGCAAATGAGGTTCTTTGCCATGATTAATGAGTAAGGAGCCAACGATTGAGCTCAAAATACAGCTTCGCAAATTTCGTGTCTACACTCGTTAAGGTTCCTCACTGCTGTGTTTTTCCACTGCTGCACTGTTACATAGCTTTCCGCCAGTCCTGGCACAGCTTTCATAGGATCCATAGTTAAAAACACAGTGAGAAAAAAGATATCTGGAAAAGAAGGATGCAGGACTAGCACTCACTACCAACTGCATGGTTTACTGTGAAAGCACAGCAATATACCTTGAAATGGAGTACACAGGGGAGGGTAAATTATATGGATTTTTGGTAGCGCATGTGTCCACTGGCAAAACTTGTTTTTAGTTGAATAAGATTAGTTGCTAATGTAGCAATACTCCATGTCAGATTAATTAAAGGCACACTGGTGCACGTTGCATCTTTACAGTTCATTGCAAAACATTTGCTATGCAGTCTCATCTTCGTATCTGCGCAGTACCCAGGCCTCTTGAAAAATCGTTAGGCAGCCACATTTTGTACAGTGTTTGGCCGAATAGCTGCTGCTTCTTGACATCAGGTTGTTTGTGAGCTCGCATGTAGCATTTTTGAGGCAACGGCCCGTCTGCCCAATATAGGAACTGCCACATGACGCCAGTCTCATTCATATAAAACCTCACACCTGCATGAGACATTGTTTGTGGTGTACTTCTTCACACATCCTTTGTTGGCTGGATTGTTCTAAATCACCCTTTTGCTCAGGCAGCTCCTTTGCTAGGGGCCAAAAATACAACATGAACCTTTGCCCACCTTGCGGCCTTTTTGTTGTGGTGGTGGTCACTATTCACGTAAGGAATGACCATCCTTGTAGGCATTGATGACTCAACCAGACACATTCCATCATAGACCAAACTTCCCGCAGCAAAGCAGCCGTCAAAGAAGACAGCACAAACACTCAGGAGCCACTTTCCTTTAGCCGTTGAACTTGAGACCCATAGCTCCTTGTGACGAAGTGGCAGTAGGAGTGAACTAAGGCATTTCTCAAGGTACATGAGCTATAGCTCGCCTCACAATAAAGTTCACGTCAAGGTTTTGAAGCATTTTCAATTAAATGTAAAGATGCAACATGTGTCAGCTTGCCTTCGATTAATCTAACTGACAAGGAGTATTGTTGCATCCGTAACTAATCCTAATGCTGAACATTTGGACAAATTTTCTTGTCAGAGCTCAGAAAATGGTGACCATATGATTGCCTTCGAAAAAACTGAAATTTTAACAGAAACTAACCAACAAAAACAACTGTTACTGGAGTCGCGGTTCATCCAAAACATTGAAAACTTGAACCGTTGCAAAGGAAACCTGCCTTCAGTATACATTCACGGACTAACCACATAGACAGGAGTGCAACAGCTGCGCCAATTGCGCCAAATTGATACAATTCCCCGTTTTTGCGCCGAGCTGCGCGAAAACCATGAAATTGGCGGAAATTGCGCCACGCTGCGCCAAAATACCCGACCAGCTTCAAAATTTCCTCAGTTGCGCCAATTTCAGCGAGAAATGGAGGCCACGTTGGCCACCTGTAGTTTGCGTCATCAGTCAATCCACGCGCGCAGACCCTAACCCTAAACCACGGTGCAGGACACTCGCGAGACGCACTAGACCAGATAAAGTAAGAACGCCGCGCACCCATTGGTCCGCTGACCGCAGCGGATACCTATCGGCGGGACAACGCAACTTCAAGACAAAAATGTGTTGCCGTAGTCACTAACGCTTCGCGGGATATATTAATTTCCTAGTCAGCAAACGCGGCTATGGCATGTTAGGAACTAAAGCTGGAAGCATATGCCGCGTTTTCCGCGCGCGAACAAACTCTACGCGCTGCGAACAGCGGCGTTGCCCGCGACCACGTTGGCTGCCATAGCAACGGCACATAAAACATGTTTCTGTCTTGAAGTATCCGGTGCCGACGCCGGGCCAACGGGCACGCGCTGTTGTTACTTTATCTGGTCGGACAGCGCATTTTGTTCAATCACTTATGCGTGTATACCCCGTATAATTGTGAGTACTAGTATGGTCGCTGACGGCAAAAAAAGTTACTGGCAATCATTTGGAGCAGTATATGACATTTTTGCAGCCCTAAAAAAAACTTAGAAAACTGTGCGCCAGCTTTTTTTTCGCCACCACTACTTCTCAGATTTACGAATCCCCCGAATTTCAAGGTCGCCAGCGTTACAGACACACATTTGAATTCGCAGGGTCTGTCAAAGGTTTTGACAGGTGCGGCAAATGCTAATGTGGACTTTATCATTGTTTGTTCAGTGGGGTAGTTCAAAATACTACTTTATTGAAATAGCAGTGCTCATGTTCACTCTGCACGATTTAGGTCATGTTGAATGGTTTGTACATCTTTGTTTTTAAATGTAAGCCTTTTTATACTGCTCCAAATTTGGTCTTTCGTGATAAAAATCATTGTTTTTTCTTCGTAACCTGCTCCAAATTTGGATTTTAGTGCTCCAAAAGTAACATTTTGCTGCTCCAAAAATTGCTCCAAATTCTATTTCGGCTGTTGCACACCTGCATAGAGAAAAGCAAGGCAAACCAAGTTGCGAGTGAGCTGAACTGCCTTCTGCCCTCCCCAGCCCATCAATCGCACGCAGCCGCAGCAACCACCACTCCCTCAACACTCTCACCACCAAAGATGATGCGCCTTCCCTCTTTTCCTTCTCCCCAGCTCGTTCGTGAAAGAAGTGAAAGGTTGCACCTCGACACCTCCGCTGTCGCTCCTCCCCCTAAAGAAGGGACCGAGTCGATTCCGAAACATCACAAGATAAACCCATTTTTTTTATTGGAACGATTTGAAAGTCTTAATTATGTAACTAATCTTGTTTGACTAAACTTTTTTCACTTGATACATGCTGCTAGAAGTCTCGATTATTTCGTCTCCGATGTCTACTCCATTTCAAGGTATAATAGCGTGACATCTTCTGTAATTCGATGCCTGTAATGTGAGCCATGAATACGCTGCCCCTCTCTCATTCTTTTTCGTATAATACCCAGTGCCTCTCGCAGTGTTCTCTTTTGAATACATGCAGCTCTTGCAGCTGCCTCCAAGCAGCTGGTATTGTCACGTCACGTGACTAAGTTGTATGGGCCTGTGCGGACTTCTTAAATTTTATCTGACTATACTTTTGTTGCCCAGAGTAGTGTTGGCATGGGCTCATAATAAGCAATAATATTTAACGCTGGTATTCCATGCTTCCTACAGTCTTTTCATGACCAAAGGATGTACGTAATGAAGGTGAAGTGTTCCTTTGAGCTTTCGGTGAGGCATACCTGATGAAAACCGGCTCTAGCATCCAACTTAAAGAAGACTGTAGCAGGCACAAGTCCAAGTACGCGTTCTGCGGTAGGCTTGCGCAATACGACCTGTTGAGCTTGGTTAGGTTAATGCAGAGGCGGTATCCTCCTGCAACTTTTGGGACGACTGCAAGACCAACACACCATGTTTTGGGAAACTCAATGCATCATCTGCCTGCTCCATTTTGTCCAGTTTCTCTTTCACCACACTTCTGAGTGTAATGGCTATCCGCCTTGCTACCATTAGAGAAAAGGGCACTGCTCCTGGCTTAATGCGGATATAGTACTCTTCAGGCATTGTACCGAGTCCACTGAATGGTGACCTAAAGGCTGGAGGGGTCGGTTGGAGGCTCGAGGCGTGCATTGGCATAGCTGCACTGACGTTCTCCCCTGCACCAATGAAGTACGCTATACAAAGCGACACTATAGCATCGTAGCCTAGAAGGGGCATGCCAACACATGTTCACGACACAACTTGGTGGCTTTGTTCATGACAACTGTAAAGAGAGCTTCGTTGCAGAATGGCAAACCGATGTGAAATGAATCCCTTTTACGCAAAGATTGCAATTTGCTCTTTGGGCATGGCAAATGGAGCATGCACGCAATTCATTGCTGCCATAACTGCACAGAGCTTTCAGTCGGCCACAAGACCGCTCGCCTTGTGGATTCTCCTTATTTCTAGAAGGTTCACAAAATCGCAAACCTGCTGTCATCTTGGTTTGCTTCCATCAGTGTTGATAGAGCCGGGTAGCGAATTTCCGGAGTGTAGTTTTTTTTTTTTGCCATTTTCGGTGTCCTCATGCTGTCTTGTCTAGCTTGAGTGAGCGTGTCCTGAAGTGCGAGGTTTGAATTCCTACAAAGCTGTTTAAATAAGTGAGTTACCAGTGGGCTCATGAAAAACTGACGTGTCAGGCTTTCTTCGACAGCTGCTGATGTGTACTTGCACTTTCTCAGTATGTTTCGGAGTGCAGTGTAGAAGGCATCCACTGTTTCATCAGTCATCTGCTTATGTTAGTAGAAGCAGCTGGATTCATAGTTTTTGTTGACTGGGTGCATGAAGCCGCCAGTGCGCACAACTTTGACGGTCTTGAGGGATTGGCAAGCCTTGTCATCTGTCATGAGTGAAAAAAGATTTACCTGTGCTTGGGGGGCCCATGTAGTGTAGGAGTGAGTGTGCCTTTGTTTCTTTTGTGGCAGAGGGGAGACCAGACATAGCATGCAGTCCTCGAATTGGAGTAGCCATGCTGTCCTCTGAGCTGGGTTGGTGATCGTGATAGACGGCGGAGAGTGGAGTGTAATGCTGGCAGTTATGTGATGCAGCTGTATGTTTGGCGTACTCCTGACACCATGTAGAGGCTGCGGGAGGTGTTGAGGAAGCATGGACGATCTGCGTACCCGGCACGGCTGGAGCTCGCAAACAGAAAAATCAACTCACTTTGTTGAAGCCCCCCCCCCAAAAAAAAAACGCACACTACCCGATATGCATATTTCGAGAGCACCCCACTGTGGCCATAATTCGCACGTGAATAGCGTCCTCTACATATGGTGCTAGAAATAGCTCACATGTTCCATAAAATTTCTAAATTCGTCATTTATATAGGTGGGTACTTCTAGAGTAACAAAATTTCTTATGAACAACTAGATGGTCTTGTTAATGAAAATGTAGTGCACAGATTCTTTAATGTAATGGGAATAATAAGCACTAGGTTTGCTTCGTGTTATGCTTTTCGTCATTTTCAAAATCTTGGTGCTCAACAGCCGGGACACCCTGTATATGTTGTCCTACCACTAAAGCAGACTTGATGTTTAGTGGGTTCAGTAGAATTACATTTTGTAGTGATATGTCCCCTTTTACAATTTTTGTACACTTATCTCTATTAAGCTGTGATGTGCTCGTTTTGATGTTTCTCATATTCATTCTATGTTGCAGCAATACACATGAGCAGGTTATTGCTATTGGATATGTACAAGGGGCGTTCAAATGAAAAGGTACAAAACAACACTGTGGGTATAAATGAAGAGTTTATTCAAAGTATAAACTATGTGGGCGATGACAATCCCAGTGATGAACAAACCGAAGGACTCCTTGCTCCCATTATTCCTGTGGCCGTGACGATACCCAATTTTTCACAGCATCCCTGAGTTTGTGGTCTGAGTTGAAGCGTTTCCCTTTCAAACGTTTTTTCAGGCAACCAGACACATGGAAATCGTAGGCAATGAATGGTGGCCGGTTTAACACCTTACATTGTCAGAAATCGGACAATGCGTCGCTACACCTTAATCAAACTTTGCGATGTGAACACCATCCTGTCCTCACACGCACTGCCACGCTAATGGGACGGCGCTATTTATAAGAGCCTCTGCTCTGTCCCTCTCTTCTGTGCATGCAGGCGCCCCCCGCATGCTCCGATACCTTTTCATTTGAACACCCCTTGTAGCAGACACATCTTGTCAGCTAATTCTCTGCATTTCTTTAGAGAAGTGTTCCCATTTAAATATTTTGTTTGTGCTGGATAAGTGGGCATGTGAGAAGCGCTACAAGCATGGGTCTAATGACTTTCCCTTCATAATGCAGGCCCTCATTGCCAACCAATTACCTCGCATCGCTTGTTCCACGGTCTTCACAGCCATCACCCTGCAATTGCTGACATCGTTGACAGTGTACCTCTCTTGGATGCACCCTCACCTGGCGAGCTTGTTCACTCAAGTTGAACCACATCGGCAAAGTCTCAAGTAAAGAGTGGCAACTTCAATATGCCGCTCAATTTGCACCTGTGAACTTCACTTGGCATGTGAACTGTTGTAGCGGTATGGCTGTTAGTTGCTTCTTCGATCATGATGCAGGTTGGTGCACATTTGTCGTTCTACACTAAAAGATTGCATTCTTTGTGCCTGCTGCTGTTCCTGTGCCCACGAGTATGAGTGATACTATACGTAAATCCTTCGTTGACATTTATGCTATTACAGTGAAATCTCGATACAACGAATCTCAAGGGACCGCAAAAAATCATTCGTTATTTTGAAAAATCGTACCGAAAGTATTAAAAATTTGCGCAAAACTCGTAAACGCAACCAGGTGATTCGCATACCTGTGCTGTGTATATATCCGCGATCGCGTTATGCTCTAATAAGCTCGAAAAAATAAACACGAAATATTACGCAATCAGTGCACGTTTATTCGACGAAAAGTGCGATCTTTGGCTGATGGGTGCAGCTCGACTGCTGCACCCATCAATTTTGTGCACTGGCTGTCTACAGTAATTGTGTCCTCCTATGTATTTAGCGCAAAGCAATTTTGCCAGCCTTTTCTTCCTTGCTTATGTGCCTTCCCACTGATATTGTAAATATAGATATAGCATTTTTCGTCAAACTTTTGCTAAGATTGTATAAACAGGATATATTTTCATTTTAAACATGTCTATTAGTGTTTATGATCCAGCAGTTGACATTGTGTGAAAGAAACTTGCAACGTGTCTTGTTCATATTTATTACTGCATGTTGAAAATGCTTTTTGTACCACTCCCATTGATGTCTGGCTCTGTGACTACGACAAATAAATAAAAAAGAAGTAATGTTTGTAAATAAATGTGTATTTTTTTTCTTTTATATTGAATTCGGGCACTTGAGCATGTTCTTTGCTGCCTAAGTTGTAGCACTACATGTCCTCATGGTTGCTTTAACGCAGCCTGCAATTCTCCACATAAAAATACTGCACACAACACATTCACTTATTATAGTAATTGTTTATACAGAGCAAAACTACACATTTTGTAATGCTCTAACGGAAGTTCAGGATGCATATATCACATGCATTGCAAGCTTTGCGACAGCAAAAGTCTGTTCCGAGTCTTACGGACATGCACAAGTGCGTTCCGACATTTTTATAGCTTGGCCGTTCAAACACCACTTGTTTATGCATGTATGTATGTGTTGACAAAGGGACGTAAGGAAACGTAGTGCTTTTGTGCATGGGCAATTTTTAATTATGTCGTTTTTCCCACCATATGGGAGCTTTCTTTCCTGGCCAAGAGCTACATGGCAGTTACCATAACAGGTCAAGATGCCTTGTATTAATAACACACATATAGTAGTACATATTTCCTGCACACGTTGCTTGAAAGTCAACTTGTCACACAGCAATGTTAACGCCACGTTGCTCGTATGTCGCGGAAACATTGGCATAATGTTAAGAATGTGATCCTGAACGTTGCCATGTCATCCTGAACGTTACATGCAACGTTACCATATCATCAAAAAAGAGGACATTAAGCGCTTTTAGCCAACGTTACCGAATGACATCTGGGCGATTTCATACAATGTTGAGGCAACATTCTGCGTTACTTGGGTTAGCGGGAGATGGTGAAGTTTTTTTAGATGCGAAGCATCTTATGCTCAGGGGCTATGTCCGTCCCTCCCGCGTCCCGCGTCCGGCCACTTTCATGAAGAAGGGAAGCTCGTACTATGCGAACCAGAACACTGTATTACTATATAAGGCCGTAAACCACCACAACAGTCACCAGAGTCATGGCCGAGAGCACAGAGAGGCTGCTTAGCAATGGCTAGGAGTTTGTCCCTCCTTCCCGCGTGGAATGGAGTCTGTCCCTCCTTCCCGCGTCCCACACCACCACAGCGCATGCGCGTCCCCTCCCCCCCCCTCTTTCCTCTCCTACGCTAACCCCCCTTTCGCTACTCTAGGAATCCTCTACTCTACAGAGCGGTGCCCGCGCCCCACATCCTCACAGCGCATGCGCTTCCTCTCCCCCCTCTCTCCTACGCTCACCCCCTTTCTCTACTCTAGGAATCCTCTGCTCTATGGAGCGGCACGCGCGTCCTCTCCCCTCTCTTCTACGCTCACCCCCTTTCTCTACTCTGGGAATCATTTACTCTACGGCGCCCTCTTCTCGCATCCCCACAGCGCATGCGCGTCCTCTCCGCCTCTCTCCTAAGCTCACCCCCCTTTCTCTCCTCTAGGAATCCTCTACTCTAGGAGTGGTTCCCGCGCCCCACAGCGCATGCGCGTCCCCCTCTCTCTCCTCTCCTACGGTTCCCCCCCCGTTCTCTCCTCACGGAATCCTCTACGGAGCGGCGCGCAGGACAGGCGGTGTGACCGCTGCATACTCCGCTGGGAGCACCACGGTAGTTCTGCGGTATGAAAATGACCGAGCGCGCCTCATTCTCTCTCCTGTGCAGCGCCGCAATGAGCGCCCAGGCGGCTGCCGCGAAACGAGAGCTGCGACGTTTCTTCCGCTCAAGTTAACCATCTCCCCGCTGCTTTGCATCCACACATGGTCCCCTTTTGTGGGAGATGGGGAATTTTTCAACTCTCTCTCCCGAGCCGCAGCTTTTACTATGAAAATACCACACACACACATGACTACACACACACACACACACACATTGTATATACTAGCCACTTTTCCGATGGTGAGAGATACTTTGCCAATAGGTGATCACATAGATTGGCCTCACGTCGCTTTCTCCCACCTTAGGGCTGTCTGCTGAAAAAAAATTCCCCATCTCCCGCTTAAGGGAACCATGTGTGGATGCGAAGCAGCGGGGAGATAATTAGCAGCCTCTCTGCCTCTCTGTGCTCTCGGTCAGGACTTTGGTGACTGTAGTGGTGGTTGACGGCCTTATATTGTACTACAGTGTTCTGGTTCGCATAGTGGGTGCTTCCCTACTTCATGAAAGTGGCCGGACGCGGGAAGGACGGACATAGCTCCGAGCATAAGATGCTTCGCATCTAAAACATGCATCTCATTTCTGAACGAAAAAAATAAAGGTCGCTGAACAGGTTTTGATTAAAGTGTGACCCTAAATCTGAGGTCAGTCAATATTTTTGTGTCTAAAAAGTGCGTTTATCAGGTAAGATTTCGGCAGTTTTTTTTACCTCTAAACACATGAGGATACTGTCAGACTGTAAAACATTATATATGCAGGAAATTCTTAGTTTTTTTTTTATTTCAGATTTGACCTCTCAAGCCAGGGCATCATCACTCTTGACAAGCATTTACTTAGTAGAAATCGATATTTTCTTAATGTATGCGTTGATGGATGTACTGAAAGGAGTATATTACGAGCTATACTTATGGTTCTTGGTTTCGAAAATGAACACAGAATGGCTATACGCAATGAATACGTCCGTATCCTATTGGATGAAGTCAAGGGCTGTAAGACATTTTTTTAATTTATACTTTTATAGCCATGTGTATGTATGCTACTCAATAGGAGCTCAAACTCTTAAGAGATGCACTGTTCATAAGGCATGCCTGCACTGACTCAGGTTGGGTGCTCAATCACTCGATCGTTAAATTTGAAGGTTATCTACCTTTGGGACTCATTGTACGAATAAGGCACCACTTACCCGCCTATAAAGATGTTTATTAACTGCGATATAATATTATAATCATGAATTACATGGTTTTGCTTCGCAAGAAACGATAGTGGACTATCTTTTTTTATCTAAGTAACCCTATTGCAGAAAAGCTGCAGAAAAGCCGGATTCATTTAACATTTATTTTTGACTGGAGTATTTGCATTTATTCTATGCTGTAAAGTTACGTTAGTTTTATCGTGGTGACGGCTTATAATGAAGTTACAATTCCTGTTTTCAAAACCTGGTCGAAGACCGGTGGATGGTCATTTTATACCTAATTTCCTAATTGCCGTAAAACAGCGCCCGCAACAACAAGAAACCAGGCGAAGAGGAACGACCCGTGCGTAGTGCTCCTGATGCACATGTCGTTCTTCGTCGTGTGGTCCCTCGTATACTGGAAATATGATCCAACTAGCCCCAAAATTCATATCGACTAATTTTCTCAGACAGGATAACGTACATTCCCAAGTATCGAGCACAATACACTACCGAACACTAACAACACTAGCTAACACAATACCTAAGTGCCCGGGCACGTTTTGGAGGGCACAGATATTTTACAGAGAACGCTATTATGAGATCAGAACAATGACCGTTCTTGCGCCGTAGTTGTCCGCCGCCGCCGTCGTCGGTGTCCGTACCACTATCACGAGAAAGAAGAAAAAACTTAATAAATACAAAATACCTGTGACAGAATGGGATTACTACCCGGGCCCTCTGCGTGGCAGCCCAGCACTCTGCCACTGAGCTACGCAGGTGCTCGAAACTGCGTTGCAAACTGACCCTATGCAGGCTTCATGTCGGCTAAGGAATCGCGTTAACATGTGTAATAAAGTGGTTTAGAACAAGTAACAACCATGCGTCACACAATGCGAATTGCGTAACCAGTGGATCGCTCAATGCCCCAACCCATTAGAAAAGCCTGAGGCATAATTCTTCATCGTCGTCAGCCACAGCGTCAACAAAGTGCACATAATGCGTTTTAATTGTCTAGTAGGTACCGCGCTTTTCCGAAAAATGATGAGTGATGGCGCAGCGGGCGCATCCCCTCTACACAAAAATTATGACGATTTATGGCGTAGTGGGTACCATGCAAGTGAGCTTGTCGCAGTTTCCCAAAGAGTGTTTAAAAAAGGCTCTAGAAAGGCCATTCTTCCAGTTTCGCTGTGACTGTGCTGCGGGTTCCGCGCAGGCCTGGAGGTTTTTTTTTTTTTTTTTTTTTTTTTTTTTTTTTTTTTTTTTTTTTTTGTTTCTTCTTGAGTGCAACAACATATTAAGGCAGCTTCGCACTTTTGGTGGCAAGGCTCAAGGAAATTCGGAGCAAGGTGGCATTATCTCTTAGCATATTTTTTTTTCTTCATGTCTGTTTTTCTTTCACTCTCATCTCTGTGTTCTTCAAGAGCGGAGCTCTGAAGCCTTTGATCGTTCAGAGGTACAGTCTACCACTCGGAAAAAAAGTTTTCTGATTGTGGCGAAAATGAGAAGATCGTTCATCACATCGGCAGCAACGAGCATGCTTCTGTCCCATAAAAAAAGGAATTATTATTTAAATTTTATGTGGAAAGTCGACAAAGAATGACGGCTAGCGTCCCCAAGCAGCCGTGTGGTTCAATCTACTGGCAGGACAAGAAATCGTCGCAGGTAGACTCATTTTGTTTAAAAACAAACATGTATAACTTGAAACTGTATATTACGCTCTTGAGGCAGCTTTAGGTTGCGCTAGAGAGTAATTTTTGCTTGTTTTTCACGCGTTTAAAGAGGCGCCCTGTGGCGCTGCCGGCGGCGTGCTCGCCTGCCTGCATGCCTGCCTGCCTACGGTGGAGAAACTCGAGCACTGCGCCCGGCGCCGCTGATGTGAACAAAAAAAGATGTCTTCGGTAAATAGCAGCGCCACCGACTGCCAGGAATTTTCGAACCATGCCCGTGAGTCCAACGTAATCTAGTAACGTTGCGCGAGTCCTCATACTGTCGTGTGCACAAACAGATGGCAGCACACGGGACTTGACGCGAGGACTGGGTCCGACCTGGCAACACTGTGCTCGGGGATCTCCCGGCGGAATCGCCTAACATGACTGTGTTCTTGAGGTAGCTAACATGTAGCCGCGCGAGCCCGCGCGCACGTTCTAAAGTGTGTACCCATTCAATAGTTGTTGCCCAAGACAGTGTCTTCCGTTCGCGACCACGACATGGTGGCAGCGGTGGGATATACGACTACGCCGTAAAAAGGACTCCGCTCAAGTAGGCCTAACAAACGCGGGCATCGCAACACGGAACTTTAGAGCGCACATGGCAACACCTACAGTGCCCGCGGCTCAGCCCGCAACGCCGCTCAACCCTTTCGTCGTCGAACTGCCGGAAAAGTTCGACTTTCGGTGACCCGAGGACGATGGGAACGGTACCGTGTCATCTCAGGGTTGAAGAAACAAGACGACGAGACAGAGGTGAACACGCTCATCTACGCTATGGACCGCGAAGCTGAAGATGTCCTGGCGTCACTCAAGCTTTCCGACGCTGAGAAACTCAACTACGTCGCAGTAACACGAGCGTTCGCGAAACATTTCGTACCGCGGACGAACGTGATATACGAGCGGTCGAAGTTCAACAGCCGGAAGCAAGAAGCGCATGAGTCAGTCGACGCGTTCGTAACCGAACTCTACCGACTAGCCGAAACCTGCGACTACAGAGATCTGAAAGAAGAATTGATCCGGGATAGGCTCGTGGTCGGTCTCGCAGACACGCAGCTAAGCGAGAAGCTGCTACTCAACGCCTAGCTGACTCTAGAAGCCGCCGTCACCGCTGCACGCAACTGGGAAACAATCAAGCAGCAACAAAAGGACGTACGGCCGCAGCAACAGACGCCTGCAGCTATAGACGCAATGCGAGGATTTTCGAAGAGCAAAGGAAAGCCACATCAGCGCTTACAAAAAAAAAAAAAACACAGCGCGACCAAACTGCGCCGATGTGCAAGTGGTGCGGCTTAACAAATCACCCACCATCACGCACTATGTGCCCGGCGAACGGGAAAATATGCAGTTCCTGCGGCAAAAAAGGGACACTTTGCCGCCGTGTGTTTATCTGCCTCCACAAAGAAGAAAAACAGCGCCCACCAAGCAGTTTTGGAAGAGGTTTACTTGGGTCAACTGACAGACCAAAATGATTCTGGGCCATGGAGGACTGACGTTGCAGTAAATTACTTGCCAATGAAGTTTAAAGTAGACACCGGTGCAGATGTAACCGCAATACCTACTAGCCTCTACAACGAGCAAGTCATGGACAACTAGAAGCAAGCCAAGAAACAGCTGCTAGGACCTGGCCGGACCAAAAATCCAGACAGTAGGACTGTTTAGAGCAACTCTGCGCTGGAATGGCCGCGTGTGCCAAGAAGTTTATGTGATCGACAAGTTACACGATGCACTTCTTGGACGTCCTGCAATCAAATCGTTGGACATCCTTCCAAGCTTCCTAGAAGTCACAGCGTCAACAGGCAAGCTCAGTGATCCAGCCAACATTCTCTGCTACTACCCCAACTTGACTACAGGTCTTGGCCTTCTTCAAGAAGGAATACAGGATAACGTTACTCCCCGACGCAAAGCCGAGCGCTATTACGTATCCGCGGCGTGTACCTTTGCCCATGCTGCCATGCGTCAAGCGTGAGTTGGAGAGAATGGAGAACCTTGGCGTCATCAGAAAGGTCGACGAGGCCACAGAGTGGTGCGCGCCTATGGTAGTCGCGAAAAAGAAAGGAGGCGAGCTTCGAATCTGCATGGACTTCGGAGGGTAAAACAAGTACATTCTGCGTGAACGGGTCGTAATGCCGGCCGTCGACGAATGTCTGGCCAGACTAGCTGGAGCTACATGGTTCAGCAAACTCGATGCAAGGGCTGGTTATTGGGAAGCTCCGCTAGCACCAGAATCCCAGAAGTACACTACGTTCCTGACGCCATTCGGCCGCTTTCACTTCCTCCGATTGCCCTTCGGAATTTCAACAGCACCTGAGTTTTACCAGAGAGAAATGATAAGAGTTCTAGAGGGTCTCGAGGGCCAAGCGTGTATGCAAGACGAGATTATAGTGTTTGGCCGCTCAAGGGAAGAACATGACGCACGACTGCACAAAGTACTGCAGCACCTGCAAGAAGATGGCATCAGCTTGAACGCAGAAAAATGCGTACTACACCAGCAGTCTGCGAGATTCCTTGGACACATTGTGTCGGCGAGTGGTACCAGTGCTGACCCTGAAAACGTCAACGCACTGGGTCTCCTTGCAGAGCCAACAGATGTGACAGACGTGAGGTCCTTCTTGGGAATGGCCAACCACCTGGCTAAGTTTCTACCGGGGCTCTCGCAGCTCACAAAACCGTTACGTGACCTGCTTCACAGTGACGCCGAATGGTGCTGGGAAGCCACAGCAAGAAGCACCAGCGTCCTTTCGTTGTCTGGGCACAAAGTGTCGTTTATCGATTCCCATTCTCGTACGCCAAAGCGTACATCGGGCAGACAGGCAGACGCCTGAATGATAGGCTCATACAGCACAAACAGAAGCTGGACTGTTACCGTGACGGGCATGTATCAGTGCATTGTATGAATGTGGCTGCCGACCTCTGTTCAATGAGTGTGTAGTTCTGTATAGGAATGGTGATAAGGATACGCGAGAGATTGTCGAAGCCTGGTTGAGTGCTAGAGAAAATGCCAATTGTGTCAGCGCGCGCTCGATTGCTCTAAGTGCTAAGGAAATCGCGTATCTGAATGATGCAGGCTTACGCTTCCGATACGAGTTTTTATTGGTTGTGTTTCCTGTTTTCATTGGTGTACAAATACAACATGTTTGCGAAATAAAGATTTAGTTGTGAGTAGCGCACGTCCCGTCCTCTTTCTGTGGTCCCTGTCTTCAGCGCTATGGCTTCAAAGAATTGCTAAAAATGTTGTACCGGTTGAAGATGGTGATTGGACTAGGCGGGCAGGTCTGGCAGGAGGTGGAGGAAGAGATTTTGATCTGTTCCGGGGTTCCTTTCAGTTGAGTAATAAATGTGCGAGTACGCTTCTCGGCGCTTACTGAGCATAAGCCTGACTATGCCCACAGCAGCGCAAAGACCTCTAACATGTTCCGCGAATCAACCCGGTTCTGTGCTTGGGGCTGCTACGTTATACCCGCAAAGTTGTTAATCTCATCTGCCCTCCTAACTTTCCGCCTCCCCCTCGCGCGTTTGCGTTCTCTTGGAAATTTCTCAGTTACTGTTAATGAGCAGCGTAAATCTTCCCTACGCGCTACGTGCCCCGCCCAAGTCCAATCTCATCTTGATTTCGACTAAGAAGTCCTTCACGCTCGTTTGTTGCCTGACCCACTCTGCTCTCTTTTTGTCCCTTATGGTAACACATACTGTTACTTCCATTGCTCGCTGCGTCATCCTCAGTTTAAGCTGAGTCCTCTTTGTGAACCTCCAGGTTCCAGGTCATTGTATGCATGTGGTTCGAGGTATGGGGACATTACCCGGTACGGATTTCGTAACTAGTTTTGCAAGCCAGATATATCGTCAAGCCAATATACTTTGTCCCACACCTTGTTTAATGCACCTGTGCTATTGCGGCACGTTCCGACAATGTTGCGGCATTGCCTTGTTCCTCTCGCACCATGTAGTAGAAAACAGAAGAAGCTCCGACGTCACCAAGGGGGGGGGGGGGGGTTACTGAAAGCAAGCTGCGCATGTCCAAGCCGAACCGGGACGGAGCCACGGAAAAAGAACGTGCCGTTACGGGAAATGTTTCATAGCGTATCGAACGAGGACGAACAAAGATGAGACACAGCGCTTCTCTGTTCGACCTCATTCCATGCGCTGTGAAACATTTAATTACGCTGCACCAACTATCCCAACGCTCAACCTTAGTGACCTTTAGAAGGATTCCATGCAGCAAGACGACTCGCAGACCATTAGTTTTAGCCGTTCTGGGGGGAACTTTCGAGAACGTTGCACTGCTTTGGAGCTATGTGATCGCTTTTCTGATGATAAGTGATAGAGAGAATTTTTTTATATAAATTTATTATGTTACGTTTCCACTGCGATTACAAAATGACATTGCGAATGCAAAATAGTGATTGAGATGTTAACTGTATAAGCGACTAGTCTATCAAATATAAAGAAGTTTAGTACTTGTCCCTCATCAAATTTCTCGAAAAGCTTGCCCCACATACAAAAGTGTACTTTTCAAGACACAGTATGCGGAACATATATCTATGCGCAACGTATGTGGAACAATCTTAAATAATGAGCAATGTCCAAGCAGGGCGCGACCCGAGACCACCATCTCAAACCCGGCCCAGTCCTAAGCCCGGAGCTTCAGGCCAGAGCCCGGCCCTGCCACTGGTTTCCAGGTAGGCCGGTGCCCGTGCAGTGATCTACCCGCGATTCTAAAGCGATCGTCTTAACCACTCGGTTATCCAGACATGCTAGCAGAATATAGCATAGACTTGTTTAGCATGGTGTAACGAAGTGATAGAAAACGTTTGTGAGGATGACGGGCACAGATAGGTGGGGGGTAGAGAGTAAAGCTTGCATTTGAAATAAATAGCAAGAGAGAAATAAACAGAAAGTAAAGAGAGACAGAAACAGAAAGAAATATAGGAAGAACGTGAAAGATAAACGAATGAAGACGGGAAGAAATGGCCATTAGAAAAAAAATACAGACAAAAAAAAACTTTCCCATCTTCCCGCTAAAGGGAACCATGTGTGGATGCGAAGCAGCGGGGAGATAATCAGCTTGAGCGGGAGGAACGTTGCCGCTCATTTCACGGCAGCGGTCCGGGCGCTGCACAGGAGAGAGAATGTGGCGCGCGCGCGCTCCGTCATTTTCATACCGCGGAACTACCGTGGTGCCCCCCACTGGAGTATGCAGCTGTCACACCACCTGTCGTGCGCGCCGCTCCGTATAGGAGTTCCTAGAGGACAGGACGGGGGGGGACCGTAGGAGACGAGAGAGAGGGGGGAGGGGCGTGCATGCGCTGTGGGGGGTGTGGGACGCGCGAGCCGCTCCGTAGAGTAGAGGATTCCTAGAGGAGAGAGGGGGGACGGGACGCGCACGCGCTGTGGGGATGTGGGACGCGGGCGCCGCTCCGTAGAGTAGATGATTCCTAGAGCAGAGAATGGGGGGTGAGCGTAGGAGAGGATTGGGGAGGGGACGCGCATGCGCTGTAGGGGGTGTGGGACGCGGGGGGCCGCTCCGTAGAGCAGAGGATTCCTCGAAGAGAGAAATGAGGTGAGCGTGGGTGAGAGATGGGGGAGGGGACGCGCATACGCTGGGGTGGTGTGGGACGCGGGAAGGAGGCACGGACTACGCCCCCTCCAAACACATGCAAGCAAGATCAAGGAATGGGGTCAACCTGGGCGATAGACACCACCTGCCTAGCCATTGCTAAGGCAGCCTTTCTCTGCTCTCGGCCATGACTCTGATGACTGTGATAGTGGTTAAACGGCCTTCATATTACTACAGTGCTCTGGTTTGCATAATGGGTGCTTCCCTACTTCATGAAAGTGGCCGGACGCGGGACGGGGGGACGCGGGAGGGACGGACAGAGCCCCGAACATAAGATGCTTCGCATATAAAATTCGCATATCCGGGAAGTGAATCATGACGAGTGGGTGAAGCACTGGGGATTTCTCTTACCGCTAATCACCGCTGATATTAACGAAGTCGCGCATGTAATTGAGTGACAACGCGTTTGTAAATTACATAGAATGTGTCTTTGCCGTTGAGCCGCCGCTTTCCGCGTCCTCAACGCGGGGTAACAGCTTGTTGTCGGCGTTGCCGTTTTGCCTTTCCGCGGGCGAGAGCGCGTTCCCGCGATCGTTTTCATCCATGGCATAAAGAAAATGTGTGGTCTGGAACGCGCTTATTCTTCATCGCCATCAGCGTCATCGTCATCCTTATGACGTATTATGGGTACCTTGCATGTGCTCTGCCGTGATGTCAGCCTCATCGTCATTGCACTAGCGTGGCTACACTGGGGGACACCGGGGGGAGTGATGTACAAGCCTCGACCGCAAGGAGCTTCGCCCCTGAAATACGTCGACAAAAAGGCGAAAGCTTGCACTCGACCAAGCAAGGCTTGAGACAGCGAAGCTGGCCGACCCCCGCGCCGCTCGTTCTCGGTATTCCGGTAAACTGGACCCAGACGTACAGCTCGCATACGCACAGCGTTCCACACATGATCATCGGCAGTATCTTCTCGTTGTCTCTTTTTAGATGCGAAGCGTCTTATCCTCGCGGGGCTTTGTCCTTCCCTCCCACGTCCCACGTCCGGACCACTTTCATGAAGTAGAGAAGCACCCATTATGCGAACCAGAACACTGTAGTAATATGAAGGCCATCAACAACCAATACAGTCATCAGAGTCATGGCCGATAGCACAGAGAGGCTGCTTAGCAATGGCTAGACAGTGCTGTCTGTCGCCCAGGTTGACCATATTCCTTGATCGTGCTTGCATGTGTTTGGAGGGGGCTTAGTCCGTGCCTCCTTCCCGCGTCCGGCCACTTTCATGAAGTAGGGAAGCACCCACTATGCGAACCAGAACACTGTAGTACAATATAAGGGCGTCAACTACCACTACAGTCACCAGAGTCATGGCCGAGAGCGCAGAGAGGCTGCTTAGCAAGCGCTAGGCAGGTGGTGGGAGTCGCCCAGGTTGGCTCCATTCCTTGATCTTGCATGCATGTGTTTGGGAGGGGGGCTTAGTCCGTGCCTCCTTCTCGCGTCCCACACCACCACAGCGCATGCGCGTCTCCTCCCCCTCTCTCTCATCTCCTACGCTCACCCCCTTTCTCTCTTCTAGGAATACTCTACTCTACGGAGTGGCGCCCGCTTCCTACAAACCCCCCCCAGCGCATGCGCGTCCCCTCCACCTTTCTTTCCTCTAGGAATCCTCTACTCTACGTAGCGGCGCCCGCGTCCCACAAACGCCCCCCCCACAGCGCATGCGCGTCCGCTCCCCCCCTCTCTCTCATTTCTACGCTCACCCCCCTTTCTCTCCTCTAGGAAACCTCTACTCTACGGAGCGGCGGCCGCGTTCCACATCCCCACAGCGCATGCGCCTCCTCTTTCTCCTCTCCTATGCTCACCCCCCTCTCTCTCCTCTAGGAATCCTCTACTCTACGTAGTGGCTCCCACAGCGCATGCGCGTCTCCTCCCCCCTCTCCTAAGGTCCCCCCCCCATTCTCTCCTCTAGGAATCCTCTACGGCGCGCACGCCAGGTGGTGCGACAGCTGCATACTTTACTGGGGGGCGCCACGGTAGTTCCGTGGTATGAAAATGACGGAGCGCGCGCGCCTCATTCTCTCTCCTGAGCGCCTAGGCCGCTGCCGCGAAACGGGAGCGGCGACGTTTCTCCCGCCGCTGCTTCGCATCCACACATGGTTCCCTTTAGCGGGAGATGGGGGAAGTTTTTTCCGTCCCTTTCTTTCTTTCTTTCTTTGCCTCTGTCTCTGGTTCCCTCACCCATCAGAGTTATGGCATCCCACACAGGACAAATCGGCATATATGTTCTGGACGGAGAAAGTGTGAGCCCGTCCATTACGATAATACTAATTGGTTGGGCTGTCCGGCAAGCCGTGGATGCCGCCCGTGTCCAAGGATTTTGAGCCGTCATCAGAGGCACCGCCATCCGCATCGACGGAGGGTAGGAAGGGACAGGGGTCAATCCCCTTTTTCCCCACGCCTCGTCCGAAGGAAACTGCCGGGCTTTAAATAATAATAATAATAATAATAATAATAATAATAATACTTTATTAACCTTTTCAAACAGGAACAATGTAGTACATAACTGGCCTGCCAAAGCCACATAGGGATTGAGGGGCAGAGCCGACAGACAGCGGACAACAGGAATTGCTTAGCCCTAAGACCACACGAATACACAACATTTTTTTTTTAATTTAACCTGCAAAATATAGAACCGCATGTACAGCAATGCATGAGGAAATAAAACTGCTGCTATTACATGTGACGTCACCTAGCCTTGTGAGAGTTAACAATTCGTACTTGCAATAACCACAATACAACAATACAACACCATCAGATTTTCGGTGGTATAGAAGAAAAAAAATAAAAAAAATAAAAAAAAGAGATAAGCGGAAAAACCAAGAAGCACAAAAAAAGAACACATGATAAAGCATTGTAACATCATTCGAACTTGTACAGAAACAAAGAAAAAATGAATTTTCATTCCTTTAGTACGCCGACAGCTATGCGCAGCCTAATAAAAAAAAGGAACATCGTTACACTAAAGATTGTAATACCGGAGCGAAATGCGCCGAAGGAAAAGTGCAGATATCACGAAGAAGTTCAAGATTAATGCGACGAAGAAGTTGCTTCAATTTGAATTTTGTTTTTGCACGAAAGACACTTGGAGGTAGTTGAATTAAGCAAGACGGTATGAAGTAGCTGCGAGTGCGCTGACCATATCTGGTGGAGCAGCGAATCACCCGAAAACGGTTTTTAGGTCGGAGGGAGCGAGAAGGGACGTAAGGAACTTTATATTTGTTTGACCAAAAATGCCTGAGGACAGCCGTCTCAGTCAGAAGGGCATCAAAGTTAGAGCACCGCAGTGCTTTAAAGAGGTCTGTGCCTGAGGGCAGTCTTAAATCATAACTAATTAATTTAAAAATGGAACGAAGGATAGAGTTCAATCTATTTTTCCAACGAATCGCACAGTGACCGAACGCCGTAACACCATATCGAAGAACACTGTAAGCCTAACGATAGTAGTATCATTTTGCGAACTGATAGTGGCGTATAATATCTGATAGTATATAATGTACGAGATACTACCCGGAGCCTTGAACAAACGTACGCCAGGTGAGAATTCCAGGCGAAGTCGCTGTCAAGAAGTACACCAAGGTATTTAACAGATGAAACATAGGGAACAGGAGCGCAAGAACACGGGAGAACAAGATGAACAGTGAGCCAGTAATGGGACACTTAAACTAACTTTTTTCAATGGATTATGGAAACAAATGAGCTGTGTTTTAGAAACGTTTACATTAATCACATTATTGGCAAACCAGTCCATCAAACTTGTCGTAGCATCTTGCAACAGGGAAACTGCTTCTTGAAAACGGGAATGTCGCGACAAAATGACAGTGTCGTCGGCGTATTGAAATATGTGGGTAGGTACGGTCGCGGCGAGATCATTAACATACAAGTTGAAAAGAAGTGGGCTTAATATTGATCCCTGGGGCACTCCGGCTTTTATAGAGGTTATATTGCTGCGGTGCTGCCCTATGGACACTAACTATGTTCTATCGTCTAAGAAGTTAGCAAGTAACTTTAGAAAAGGCCCCCGAAAACCAGTCAAAAGACAGTTTCGTTAGTAGTAGGCTATGACACACACTATCAAAAGCTTTTCTAACATCTACGAATAAGGCACATACAACCTGGTTAGCTTCGAAAGCAGAATTTATAAGGTCTGAAATATCCTCTAGGAGGTCCTGTGTGCCTTTACCTGGTATAAAACCATATTGGGCATTTGATATAATGTTATTGGCATTAAGGTACGTAAACATAGCTTGCAAAATATGTTTTTCCAGTATTTGAGAGATGCAAGGTAAAATATAGATAGGACGGTAATTTTCTTGCTCACTTCGTGCAGCTCCCTTGAACAGTGGTATCACTAGGGCCTTTTTCATTTCTGCTGGGATATTTCCAGTGTCAACAATATAGTTGAGCAATGTTAATAACACACATTTAATAGCATTGAAATTTCTGCGTAACTCATCTACTGAAATTCCGTCAATGCCAGGTGATTTATTAGGTTTTAAGTTAAAGAGGATTGACTGGAGATCGCATTCTTGAGATAGAAGGAAGATGCGCAGATTTGCATGCGCTGTATTTTAGAGTACATACTTCGGGGTGCGGTTTAACAATACCAGAGACGCGTGAAAAGAAAGTATTGAATTCATTCGTAACAGTGATTCCTATCATCTGAGAAATGTGAGAGAAGCGACAACTGGTGGCCATCGCGTTTAGATACGCCTCTTAATTCTTTTATTAGAGACCACGTTGTTTTCATGTTCGATTGAGCTTCGCTGAATTTCCCACGTAGGTGATGTCGCTTCGCCAGCCGGATCATGGCGTTCACACGATTCCTTACAGAGTTTAAATTTTTGTAGCAACTCAGGCCTGTTCGGAGCCCGTTTCAGTTGGGTCCACAAAAGGTTCTTTCTCCTTAATTGCAGCTAATATTTGTGGCGACAGCCATTTGTTCTCTTCTCGGCGTAATCGTATCTTAACAAACCGGGTACATTTTTTCCGGTAGCTGTCTAGTATCTGAACAAAACAATCGTATAAATTAGCAGGGGAAACAGTGCATAACACAGAGTGCCAGTCATGCGTTTTAATACAATTCTCGAAGAGCCTTGGATCAACAATGGCAATTTCTTTTTTGGTACTGTCTCTTTTTTGGGGTGTTTCGAACAGTTTGCGAGACTACAACAGATAAAATAATGATCGGAGACCTTGGTTTCAACGGACAGCTGCCCTGTGTTATAAGATTAGAGCAACGCACATTAATGTGGTCAATGCATGATTTCACCAGTTTTCCGGATAAAAATTCTTCGCGTGTTGGTATATGAATAGCAGCTTCCAAACCCAATTTCGATAGAAGGTCGAGATAATTAGCAACCAGAGGCACAGCAGGGCGAAGGGTATCAATATTGATGCCGCCCAGCACAAGTACGTTGTCGTCAAGAGAATGGGCTGAAAGAGCTGCATCAAGTTCTGATAAAAACAATCGGCCGTTACAGCCCGGGGGGCCGGTAGATCAACAATACAGTTGCCGATAACTCAGCAGCGCATAGTCGAAGAGCGACCACTTCGGCTTGCGAAAAGGAAAGTGTCAATCTTGATGCTGACCACGCGTCTTTTACAAATACGGCCACACCCCCACCCCTGCGTAGTGAACGCGTGTATGAAAACAGATGATAACCGGGAAGGGAATAGGACGAAATGCAATCAGCGGAAGCATTGATTTCGGTCAGCACAAATATGTCAACGAATGACACGAAATGGAGAGATCAGCGCACAGAAGTGATTCCAATGCTTCCGGATGCTGCGGATATTAACATGGACAGCAGTGAGGGCGTTGTTAGAACTCGAAATTAAAGTTATGGGCTTCTGAAAAGCTACCAAATGAGGGTGTATTGGAAAATACCCATATTTAGACAAGTTTCTCGAGATCCATTAGAGTATCAATGCGGACGAGAGGAGAGCCTTCCACCTTTCTCGCCAACACCTTTCCATCGCGTGTCCAGACAAATTTATATCCTTTTTCCTTTCCAGTCATGCGAGCTTGACGAAATAAATTCCGATTAACACGAGTCAAATTATCATTGAAATACAGGCGAAGATTCGGTTCCAAACCATCCAACACAAGTTTTGGAAGGCTATTGCGAGCATCCATCCATTTTTGCTTGATTGCAACAATGTCTGCTTGAACAATGATGGCCGGAATGCTATTCCTGCGGGCTGGCAGCCTCTGAACAACTGCGACATCTGAAGGTTGAAATTCTATACCTAACTTTCCTGCCACTGTGCCTAGTATTGACATGAGGTTCTCGTTGCGCTCAACGGGCAGACCATGTATCTCGAAGTTGCATCTTCTAGTATACTGCTCAAGGGCATTGATATCGGTGTTCATGGTGTGGATGGTTGCATCCTGAGCAGAAACGGTTGTGGACAGTGACTCGCATTGAGCCCGAATTTGATCAAGTTCAGCTTGGTTATCCGACACAACCGAGAGTACAGAGTCGTACTTCTTAGAGAGGAATTCGATAGACTTTTGTACCTCTCCTACAGTCTCAGCCAGCTTTTCTCCCGTGGATTTGAACTGCAGTAATTCTTCTACTTTAATTACAAGTGCTCCGACTGTTATTGTAAGCTGATCCAGTTTTTCACTTACTGATGTCAATTGATGAGAGAACGAAGCATCACTTGTATGCATTTTGGATTGTTTGCAAGCCTGGCACGACCAAGCTTCGCGCTTCTCAATTGACATCCTTAGTGTAGGTGCCCTCAGAAACCGCGGAACAACTTTTGCCAAGGTGATACCCTCGCTTACACAACATACACGTCAAAAATTTGCCATCCGTTGGCAGCAACTGGGAGCACAAGGTACAAATATTAGACATCTTGGTGCAGTCAGCGGCAAACAAAGATTTGTAAGAGGAAAAAGCGGGTTGATACAAAAAGCTCACCTGCCGATTAGAAGAATAAAAAATTACACCATCTCCCGCTAAAGCGAACCATGTGTAGATGTGAAGCAGCGGGCGCTAACGCTTACACTGGCGGCGGCGTTGACGCTGGCGCTCATTGCAGCGTTGCGCAGGAGAGAAAACTGGGGAGGCGCAAAGCAGGCAGTGATGGAGCAGTGTTTCCTACTGGAACATGCCAATCGCTGCTAATGGGCAATGAGAGACAGAAGACTCCGACTGGACACAGAGACCCGCACTCCGCTTTTAGTTAACGCGCACGCTGCGAATTTTTATTGTTCAACAACGCACAGGAGAAATCTTCCACCGGCACCACCTTGGAGGTCAAGATCCATTGCCATATATACGGGATGGCCAGTGAACGGTTGTGCAGCGCGAGCATTCGGTTTTTTCAACCAAGAAACTCGCTAGCAGACGCTGCCTGCGTCGGCGTCGCGAGGCGAGAGAGGGGGAAGCGGAGGAGAGGAGAGAGAGGGGGGTGACACGCATGCGCAGTGGGAGTGTGAACGCCGTGGGCAGGGATGCGTAGAGGAGAGAGGGGGGGAGCGTAGGAGAGGAGAGAGAGGGGGGACGCGCATGCGCAGGGGGGAGTTAGACGCCGCGGGCAGGGATGGAGAGAGGGGGGGAGTGTAAGAGGGGGAGAGAGGAAAGGAGGCGCAGTGAGGGTGTGGTTGCCGTGGGGAGGGATGCCTAGAGGAGAGAGAGGGGGAGAGGAGGTTTTTATTTTTATTTTTTCTTTAACTGTTTGCGCATGCGCAGTAAGGGTGGGCACGCGGCACACCACCACCACCACCACCACCACCACCGGATTAAGCTTCGTCATAAGATGCTTCACATCTAAAAGTGGTCAGCAGCAGGTCACGGTGTGCCGCTGACTGCACAGGGGTGCGGAAGAAGCAGGGTTTAAGTACACCACAGTCGACGCCAGGAGGATCACGGCTTCAGCATCGTTGACTTCGACGGTAATGGGGGGTGGTAGTGTACAGCTTGAGGCGTCCACGGCAGCGGGTCAGCGCATGCGCCAACTGGTATTTCGAGACGAAGGTAGGCGCAGTAGATGGACGATTCACCCACGCAACGATACCAAGGTGCCGGTATCCTGCCGATTAGAAGAATAAAAAGTGGTCAGCAACAGGTCACGGTTTGCCGCTGAATGAAATAATGTTTAGTCATTCATCCTACGGGTCACGGCGCAATAAGAATAATCACTGCGCTATGATAAAACCATTGCACGTTCTTCACTTGATGTATCATAGAGAGATCACCTGAAGAATAAATGGTGTAGTTTAGCCTTCTCGAGGTGGTTTAGCCTTACGAAGTGTACGATAGGTCATGGATGATCCTCAACACGATGTAATCATCGTTCGGAAACTCTCCTGAAACAACTGATGCTCAAGTGAAATGTAAAAATTGTGACCACGCTCATCACAATGAGCGCTGTTCTGGAGTAATTTAGCCATATAACGAACAGGTACCACTAGTTTTCGAAAAAATTATGATGGTCCGACGTAAAAATATGTTGCGTCCTCCAGCGTTGCGGTGGTCGCAGCTCAGATATCTGGTTTCCCTGCCTTTAATGAGCTAGAAATATGATCTTGCAATGCCTGTAAATGATCAGGTTATTATTATTCAACAAACAGTGCCAATAATGCTTCATCACATCGGTACAATTTTGACACCAGTGAACATTGAGGACAAACAAATTCAAATACTCTAAAAAGAACTGAACAGTTCGAACGCTCTTGGAAAGTCGAGGGAGTGCCACAGATAATAGTCGCGTAGAACGACTTGGAGATGAAAAGGACTAGCAAAAGCGTGTTGATTTATTTTAGGCAATTCAAAGGACTTGAGAACATTCTACAAAAAAAGTAATGAGGCAACTAGAATAATTCTGGCTGCCAAGATTGCCGACCACGACATTAAATTTATTGCCACCTTTCAAAGGAGGCAAGTAGGACACCTTCGAATATTCCGTGTTTTAAAAGGAAATAACTAAGGAATATGGAACTACAGAAAAAAATTCCCGACGGTTAAGATACTTCCTAATGTGTATTCTGGGCACAAGCTGAGGCGTGGCTGTCTCGCTAACTGGGAGACCATGGAACGGCAGCGCGTGGGCGCGTTCCGCAACAGCCGCCGCCGGCAGGCCTCGGTTCATGCAGTGCCTTTATTTCAATATATGGTATCGGTGAACTCCATCGCGTAATGCTTCAGTGATGGCGCCATCGGCGACCGCACAACGCCGCTCACTACAACGACGTCGCGGGGGTGGCCGCCGCAAAACCTGTCGTCTTACCACTTTCCTTCTCTCCTCATCGCCCTCGCCTCGCTATCGCCGTCTTTCATCCTCAGCGCTGAACAGGATGAGAGAGGAATAAAGCGAAGGTGCAGCGCTTTCAGCGCTGCACCTTAGCTTTCTTTCCTCCTCGGTCGCTGTATTGGTTACGCCGACGACGACACTGGTCAACGCGCGAACGGGTGTATATGAGCAGGCGCTCTTAAACAGGTTTATTATGGGTGGGCTTGGCCTGGAATACTATATGTAAAATCTGAGTCCGCTAAAACGTTCTACACTGAGAATGTACAGACGCGTTCACTGTTAAAGGAAACACTCTAATGAGCACCTTTCTTATTGCTGGCCCCCTAACTGCAAGTGGATGGGGAAACATTGAACGTGCGCTTTACTAGTTTGTCGGAAACAGTCTGAGCTGTCAACCACCAGTAGCCTTATGCTAATCTAAGCCCTTGTTTTTGTGCAAGAAAATGAAATCTAGACATGCTTTGCATGCCATTGTTCCCTTTAACAGTGGCCGCACCTGTACCTTCGACTAATCCACGTCTACTCCCAAGCCTCATGGGTCAACCCACTTTCTCATGCACGTGCGCGAAAGGCATGTGTTGCGCTGTCTCAAGAAGCGCGACCAGGCACGAGACATCGCAGACGCTAACACAGCGGCTCGCTGGCTCTCATGGTAGAAAACTCTTTAGAGTCATCTCTCTTTTTGCTCTCTTTCGTCCTCGTTCACTCTATCAATTACGATGCCGATGGTGACACCGCTTAATGCAGCAACAGGCGTCGAAGAGCAGCGCTCTCAAAAGATGCCTAAAATATGCAAATTTCTATATGTAGGACACTTTGACGCGCTGGACAAGCACGTTTTTGAAGACTGAATAAATTTTCTCGCGATAATGGATTTTCAAATGTAAATTATTTCAGCGCCTCCTCTACTTTGGTTGGGCCAAGGGGACGAATCTCATCCGAAGGAAGGATGGTGAATCTTCCTCTGTGGTCAATAGCTTAAAATAATTGGCTAACTTTCCTACATGTTGACTATGTGTGCATGTGTAAGAATGTAGCCAATCTGCTCAAGGTAGCCTAAAGTGGATGCTTGTTGCCTATGACAGCCTCTGTAATGTGCGTCGCATGTGAAACTACTCATCGATGAAGTTTTTTTTTCATTTGCATGCGTGATGGCTGAAAAAGTGCAATAGCTTGTTAAAAGGAACCATGCGGCTGCCTGATAAAAAAAAAGCGAATGGTGAAGCGGGATATAACTTTTAATGAAGCCGGAAAAGTGGCGTTTCTGCTTTGTCTCCATTTTCGTGCATTGGATAAGAAAGTGACAAACGGACAAGTTGTTTATACGTCTATCGCATATAGGTGTGCTTGAGCTGTTTAAGAGATGGGCGGGAGTGCCATAGGTGCCTACTGTATGGAGTCGGCATAATGAATGAATGAATGAAGGAACAAACTATATTTTCAGTCCGGTTCCTTCGGGCGAGGCAGGGGGGAAGAGGGGATTGACCTCTATTCCGTCCCACTCTCCGTCGATGATGATGGCGGTGCCTCAGGTAACGGCTCGTAGTCATTGTACCCCGGCGGCATCTTCGGCTTGCCGGAAGGCCCAAAGATCGCCGGAAAGTTTGTTGCTGGTGAGTGCCGCCTCCCCGCGGCAGCGACGCCGGCGCAGCTAATCCGCAGAAGTGACCGCAGCAGCGATGGCGGCCGGCCCCCTGCCCTCGCGCGGTGGTAGCAGCAAAGATTGTTCTCGCAATTTTTGTCCCGGCCTAGCATGCGTCGCGTAGTGAGCGGCGGCAGCAACATTAACTCTCCCGGCACATTCCCAAAGCATGTGCCACAGTTTGGCTCTTTCCCCGCATGCTTTGCACACGTCCGTCGGGTATAGGCTCGGATAACAGGCGTAGGATTGCCGGGCTGGGGAAAGTGTTCGTAGTAACCTCCAAGTTACGGCCTGTCTTTTGTTTAATTTGTCATGTGGTGGTGGGTATATGTGTCTGTTTAGGTCTGTAATGTTGTGTGATCTCGCTGAATGTGGTCAGGCGATCGCCCCACGACCAGTACGGTTTTTAATATCAGGTTGCGCTATATGAAGCTTTTTGTTGATTTCGAGTGCCAATTTTGCTGCCCCCTCTTACGCAGATTATAGCTTTGGAGTCTCAATGAGAGCACCACTCTCACATCACAAGGAACACAGTAGACGTGATCGTGCGAACCAAACAAAACGTAACATTTATTCAACTGCATTTACATGACCGAGCTGGCTAGCCGAATCAAGTACATCACCAGTGATCAACACACTAAAACAACCTAATGCAATGTTCAATACAACGATGAGGCAAACAAAGTACCGCGAAGGTGGCGTCACGGACGGTCGACTCACCACGAGGGATCCAAGGGAGACGACCCGCGGTGCCGTCCCCAAAGACCCATCGCAGAAGACGTTCGTCCACGCCAGCCGCCAAACGCCTAAGAGACCCGCTACCTTTTCGCGTCGATGACCGCAGCCACGGCGGGCCGGCCCCTGGCAGCGCCCACCTAGCTTCGCCGCCGGGCGGTGCTGTTGGCACTTCCACGCCAACTTTATTGATGATGATGATAACCCGTGCGAGCACAACGCCGCCTTCCGCTCGGGGGCTATTAACGCGAACTACGGTCAATCCGTGAGACGGGCTTGCGCCACCAGGCGCAAACGACCTTGCAGAGGATGGTAGCACCACCAGATTCACCAACCTTAAATCATGACATACCCCAGTGGTAATAAAGAAAGACGGCTCCTGGCGTTTCTGCATTGATTATCGGCACCTCAACAAATTATCGCCACCTTCTTTTCATCTCTCGACCTCCGATCTGGCTACTGGCAAATTGCTGTAGATGAAATGGGCCGTGAGAAGGCCGCATTCGTTACCCCCGACGGCATTTACCAATTCAAAGTCATGCCCTTTGTTCTCTGCAACGCTCCGCCAACCTTCGAGAGAAAGATGGACACGCTGCTTCAAGGATTTAAATGGTCGACCTGCTTGTGTTACTTGGACGACGTGATAATCTTCTCACCCACCTTCGACACACACCTTGTACGTCTTTCTACCATTCTATCAATATTCCGCCAAGCCGGCCTCCAGCTAAATTCCTCGAAGTGCCACTTCGGTCTTCGTCAAATTACTGTGTTGGGCCACCTTGTTGACGCTTCCGGTGTACGACCAGACCCGGCAAAAGTACGCGCTGTAACGAACTTCCCCGTTCCGCGCTCTATCCACGACGTTCGCAGTTTCGTGTGCCTGTGTTCTTACTTTCGCTGGTTCGTGAGACTTCGCGGCACTCGCACGCCCACTCACTGACCTTCTCAAACACGACGTCCCGTTTTGTTGGGGTCCTCTGCAAGCTGACGCCTTCTCTGAACTAATGACCGCTCTAACGACACCGCTGATACTTGCACATTTTGACCCATATGCACCCTACAGAAATGCGCACAGACGCTAGCTGTCACGGCATCGGCGGCGTTTTGGCCGAAACTCAGCGGGGCTCTGAACATGTAATTGCATACGCAAGTCGTCTCCTTTCGAAGGCTGAGCGCAACTACTCTATAACAGAACGGGAATGCCTTGCCCTTGTCTGGGCAGTTTCGAAATTCGGTCCTTACTTGTATGGCCGCCCGTTCGGAGCCGTCGCAGATCATCACGCCCTCTGTTGGCTTTCTTCACTGATGGACCCTACTGGGCGCCTTCGTCGTTGGGCGTTGCGTCTTCAGGAGTACTCCCACTCAGTTGCCTACAAGTCTGGACGCCTCCATCTGGACGCCGATTGCTTGTCTCGCCACCCTGTTGATCACCCAGATGGATCGGCCGTCAAGCCTAGCCCCAGCGTTATGCCCATGTCTCAGTTTCTTCAGATAGAGGACGAACAGCGTCGCGATGCTTCCTTGCGATCACTTATTGACCGTCTGGAATCGGCCCCGAACGACCCATCACTCCGCATGTTCGTCCTCTTGAGTGGCACGCTTTACCGTCGTAGCGTCCAGCCAGATGGCCCTGAGCTGCTTCTCGTCGTGCCTAAACATCTGCGTTCAATGGTCCTTCATGAACTTCACGACGAACCGACTGCCGGCCACTTGGGCGTATCTCGCACGTACGACCGCGTCCGCGCCGCTTCTTTTGGCGTGGTCTCGCCCGGTCCGTTCGACGTTAGACCCGCCTCCTGCGATAAATGCCAACGTCAGAAGCGACCTGCCGCACCCCCTGCTGGACTTCTTCACCCGATCTCCGTCCCTACCGAACCTTTCTTCCGTGTTGGTGTAGACCTTCTCGGTCCTTTTCCTGAATCAAACTCTGGGAACAAGTGGGTCGCCGTTGCTATAGACCATGCGACCAGGTTTGCCATCACTAGGGCGCTCCCCACCAGCACTGCTACTGAGGTCGCCGACGTTTTGCTCCACGATGTCATTCTACACCATGGCGCTCCTCGCCAATTGCTCACCGACCGTGGCCGCATATTTTTGTCACAATTGACGATCTTTTGCGCTCTTCCTCAACGCAACACAAGTTGACCACTTCGTACCATCCTCAAACAAATGGCCTCACCGAGCGCCTAAATCGCACCCTCACGGGCATGCTCTCGATGTATGTCTCATCTGACCATCATGACTGGGATCTAGCGCTACCTCACGTGACCTTCGCCTACAATTCTCGTCATGACACCGCCGGTTACTCACCTTTTTATATGCTCTACGGCCGTGATCCGACGTTACCCTTGGACACTCTACTACCGGCTATTATACCTCCGCCGAGCGAATACGCACGTGATGCTATCGCTCGTGGTGATCACGCACGTCAGATCGCCCGCTCTAGGCTGTTCGCTTCACAAGCGTGAGGCTTGGGCTGCTCACAGAGAGACTCGGAGCTTAACAAACTATTTAATTGAGCTAAGTTGTCGTACACACATTATGGTAGACGTCTTCGCACGTCAGTGTCTATAGCTCGACTGCC
Source organism: Rhipicephalus appendiculatus (assembly GCA_030522465.1). Lineage (NCBI taxonomy): Eukaryota > Metazoa > Arthropoda > Arachnida > Ixodida > Ixodidae > Rhipicephalus > Rhipicephalus appendiculatus. The sequence goes on from JALIZH010027004.1 coordinate 122,259, forward strand.
GAGCTCGTCGCACTGGAACGCAGAGACGAACCCCGGAAGCGGAAACACACTGTGGCCGACTGTTTGGCTGGTTCCCGCTAAGCGCGCTAGTACGTCACTCACATTTCACCTTCGCCGGATGACCAAGTCCCTTGGTCTCACGTGGTGTCCATACTCACTCAAGCAGAAAATTTGCAGCTGAGGAGAAGCTGGCGCACATGCTGTGGCCGCGTGGGCTGCGGCTCCGCCTGTCTTCTCTGCTGGGACTTCGCGTCTTCTTCCGATTCCTGCTTCTTTTCCTCTCCTTGCGGCGGCGACTTGTATCATGGCTACGGCTCATTCTCCTCTCGCGACATTTGCTTCTCTTTTTCTCTCGGCTCAGGATTCTCTTCTTCTCGCGGCTGTAGCTCCTCTTTTTCTCCCGGCTGTGACTCCTCTTGACTTTTGCTCCTGTTCTTCTCTCTGCTGCGGCCGTTAAAATAGACGATATCATCTTCATGGCGAGAAAACAGTGCGTTATTCCTAGCCAGAATGCCAGCATTGACCGATTGATATTCAGGGGAGAGCTCACAGCCTAATTTGGCTGGTGGCAGGTCGGTGTGGATGGTTACTGGCACGGTAGTGCAGCCCTGTGGCGCGGCAGAGGTTCGGTCCGCTGGCAATGTGCTTGCGGCCAAAGTTTGCCAATGAGGCTCTTCTGGCACCGGCAATGACTGTCGTTGAAGGCAGTCTTGTGGTGCTTTAGCCGGCGGGAAACGCTTTAAATGGGCTAAAATGACCGCATTGGCCATTTGCGGGACCAGACGCTGAGTGGCTAGGGAGCGTTACACCCGTGGCTGGGTGTTGTATCTGAGAAGGTTGTGGTGGCTGAAAGACCAAGCGAGCTTGCGCGGCCACAAACCAGTCTTCACCCAAAATAAGGGGAAGAATGTTGTTCTCCAAAACTGCTGCCTCCACCACACCAGAGGTAGGGCCAATAGTTATTTTAAGGAGGGCTGACCCAACCGGTAGTGCTGTACCACCTCCAACATCAGAAAGAGGTAGATTGGTCCAGGGCAACAGCATTGTAGAGGGAAGGATGTCTTTGGAAATCAATGTGACTTTCGAGCCAGAGTCCGGGTAAGCGTCGTGCTCTCCGACTGCTGCAACGGTCGCCGTGAAAAATGGGCACAGCTGTTGGGAACCTTCCAGTGTTCCGGGCAAACTGTGTAGGGCTTCTGGCTGTCCGGCGCCAGGGGTGAGCGATGATTGGGTCCTTGGTGACTTGGTACGCGAAGGACATGCCGCTGCCAAATGCCCCAACTGTTTGCACTTGTAGCAGACTGCTTGAGTTATGTCTTGGCCACTGCGGAATGCTGGGGCCCCATAGCGTGCGGAAATGGCTTCATAAAGGCGTTCCTGTTCTTCCCTGGGCAACGCGGAAATTCGTTGCCTTGGCTGCGCTGTTGTAGCTGTTGTCGGTGCTGGTGGCTGGAAACATGTCCAGGAATTAGGGACATCGCCGAACAGCGCCTCTAGCGGTCGCCCTTGGAAACATGCGCGTTTTCTATGGGAGAGCGTCGTTTTTCGCGAATAACTAATGGTAGAAGCCATCTTTCACTAAGTTCCCGAGGAAATAGGCTCTACGTAACCATCCCGACATGTCATGGAAGCAGCAACATTATTTACGTCCAAAAACCCGTTCCAAATTGCGGGCGAAGTTTTAAGTATGGGAGCCTATGGAAACGGTCAAATTTAGGAGGGTTTTCTGGCCACAAAAATGCGCTTTGCGACGAAACAGTAGCATCGATTGGTAAGTTCCCGGGGATTTATCAACTTCAATGACTCAGCTATCACCTGGTTGCAGCAGCAACTCTTCGAATGGCGAAAAAGTTGTTCCAAAACCGCAGTTTTCATAACAAGGTCGCGGAATTCATTGTGGCAGATATATAAACTGGGTTTTCGTCCGCAGAAACGCGTTGAAGCGATAGCCGAGCGCGTTGGACGACGAGAGATCAAAATCGCTGATAACGCAACCGCGAGTTCGCAGGTTCGATCCCGGCTGCGGTGTCCTTTTTTTTTTCTCGCTTAGTCTCGATGCCTTTCGCCAGATGGCATACGACGAAATGTAGGTCATTTAGTTTCGGTTCTTGTTTTTGTTACTTTCTATCCGCACCAAAGTTATCCTGCAAAAAATAACTGGTTTCATGGTATCGTACAATACTAAAATGCTTCTAAGCGCCTTTCTCGTTTAGATATAAAGTATCCAGTCAATAAACAGAAAAACGCAGATAACAGGTTTATAAAGTTGGTTTCTTAAGCTTAATGTTTATGGAGATATTATGAATATTTTTGCCTCTGCAGCTATGCATAGGAAAGAAATATTTTTGCGACTCTTGTGCTGCCTGAAACGTATGAAACAAATGTTTAGCGTCGATTGTGTGGAATTAAAAGACACAAAAGTATACAAGTTTCCAGCAATCGCAGTTGTAGTATTCGTACAATGAAATACAGCTGAAGCTATTTGACAGAGTGTATTTGCGTTATATCAAAGCGGAATTTTTCTTGCGTAAACCATCATGGTCATCGATTCTGAAATACGTTGCAATAACGAATTCGTATTGCTTGTTCGTCGATAATGTCGCGGCATTTTTACAGGAGGAAGCAAGTCATGTTAAGTTTCTTGCAGACCCCGTGGATAAAAAGTTTTCTGTTAACATATTTGTCAAAGAAGATGGCTGGGCATTTTATGAACTTTACACGTTCTAGCGCTGGTTTGATTAGTGCAAGAGAACGGGAATTCTCCTCTACAGCTTTATGCGGTGAATTAAAAACATTATATTTGATTTTTAGAGCGTAAACTCTCTGACGCTATATCTTCCAAGTTCATTCGTCGCGTCTCATTGACCTTCAGCCGCCGGAGCTCTAGCGTGGCAGGCGTGACGTCACACCACGTGGTCCGCTGGCCAGAGGCCTCGCAGCTGCGCAATGGTGGCTAGCCACCATAGCCACCATATGGTGGCTAGCCACCATAGCGGCGCTGGCTCGGAGCCTCACTGCTGCGGTACCACATGACCAGGCGAATGTTCAAAGCTGCTTCGCCAGCGCTTGGTCCTGCAATGTATGGCACGTGGGCTAGGATCGTCCGTGCATGCGCTTGAGCGGAAGCGACAGGCTGAATGCACTCATCCATTACACATAGCTATGAGGCAGGCTGTGAAATCTTAAGCAAAGTGGAAGTTGCCAGCTCAAAAACATCGCAGCCAAGAGAGGCCAAAGTAGCACGTTACGGAGACGCTTAGCAAGCGCGGACGCGTGCCGAGGTCAAAGCTTACTGCAGCCCCCGCCGTGGTTAATCAACACGAACAATTACAAACTGAAGAAGAAGCCCAACTTTAACGAAACACTGCGTCTATAATCTTTGGGAAACAAAGCCAAACCCACGTTTCGCTCGCGATAGATATGTTTTACAAGAGTTTAACACACCCATTTTTCTTTCTGTATTTGGCGCTAGCTTTTTTGAACAGAACGATTTGTGGATGTCCTTGCACTCATTATTCGCACAAATTAGGTTTTGAACAGGAAAGTCTGCGATGCATTTCAGAGTTCCGTCCAGCATACATAAATACTCAAACTTTTAAGTGCGGTGCACTTTAGGGTGGCAGGCTGTCGTACGCTCTCGTTGTCGCTTGGCGTAACTCAGGCAGAACCACATATAGCATAGCCAGCTGTAGCATACTGAGCGCGCGCTTCGCGCCAAAGAGAAGTTTGCTTCCTCTTGTTCTTCGAGTGCCATGATGATGATTTTAACGCGTCTTCTTCCTCCTGTTCCTTGAGCGCCTTGATGATTATAGGCGTATCAACGCAGGCAGAACGACATATACCATAGCCAGCTGCCGCATATTGAGCGCGCGCTCATGCAAGGAGGGTCTTCTTTCTCTTGTCCTTCGAGCGCCTAAAGTGCGGACATTACTGTTATGGCTGGGGAAATACGACAACACAAGGCACATATAAAAATTGAAAGAGGAAGCAAGCGAGAAATAGAGTGAGAGAAAGAAAGGGAAAAAAATGGATGAAAAATATAAATAAAGAGAAAAAACACAGAAAAAACTGGAAAAATGAACAAGAAAGAAAGAGAGGAGCAAGGAAACAAAAAAACGAGAGAGAAACAAAGAAGGCTGCCCAGCTCCGCAGTTCACACTCCCTTCAGGCCTGGCACCAATAGGGCGAAGCTGCCTTAATTTTTTTTTAACACGAAAGCGTTTTATGCCGGGGTCCACCAACATTTCAGTGACGTATTTGCGTCACGGAAATGACGCTGAGAAAATGTACAGGATCAGATGTTAAGGAAAAAAGTTCTGTCAACGGGAGTCGAACCCGCGACCTCTCGGTTCGCAACAACTGATGCCGGGCACGATATCCACTGCGCCACGGCAATTTTTATTTTCTGTATTGCACCGCGCCACGGTCACACACTCCAGAGTCTTTACAAACGGGCCTTTTATTTTTCTCACTTTCCTTTCACAGTGCTTTTGGTCGGCGGGGTTGTGGCGCTTTCTGGTAGTGGTAAACAGAAGTAGTGCATCATGACTAGGGCTTCCGCGATCAGATCCTGCAATGCGTCGTTGCTGCGCGTCCGTCGCAATTTTGTCAACGTCTGAACACACTACGAGGTGGCGACCTTAGCCTAAGCGTCGGCGTCGCTCATAGCATCTATCTATACTAAAAATCCATACCAAAAGTATCCATCCGTACCAAAAAGTTCTGCGATCGCGCGCCTACCTCGCCTCGCTGTAATACCGCGCTCCCACTTACGCTCGCCGAGAGAGACAGAAAAATTTTTATTAAAAGAATCAGTCAGTCACGTCAGGCATTGCGCGACGCCCCTAGCCGTCTGCAGGAATCCCTTGAGACACGGCAGCATCAAGGGCTTGACTGATGAGTGTTGCTGGACGTTGGGGTCTTGGCTACGCAGCAGAGCCTCCCAGGGTTCTAGAGTGTGTGAACCATCGTATTGACTCGAACATGTCCACACCATGTGGGCCAAATTTGCTGCTTAACTGCAACATTTGCACTGTGGCCGCAAAACTTCTGGGTGCCACTTGCTTTAGAGTACGGGGTTTGGAAAGATCCCTGTCTGAAGAAAAATCGTGGCCGGGCTACCGAGCACACACAGCGTGCGTTACGTTTGTATTTAGTCCAGCCGTGGCGTTCAATAACTCTTTAACGTGCAGCGGCATTTCGACCTTATCCTGCGTTCATTCAGCGACGTTCTTGGGGGCTGTCACACAGCTTTTTCTGTTTACACTCTCACCGTTAGCTACTACAGCTACCACAACGGTTTGTTTAAACATTGATAATGAACGTTAGTCCAAGCGATAAAGATGTACCACCAAGCGTCAACGCGGATGCATCCACGTTAAACGGTGCTATAGCTGCGAAAGAGCACTACACATTGTGCAAGCTCTCTTACATCAATGTACAGTAAGCATTAAATTACTTCTGGAAGGACACGTTTTACTTTCCTGTTATACCGAATCCTATGCTGGAGGGATCAGCCATGTTTATTTTTTGTTTACTGAACGGAAAAAAGTGGTTAGTATTTAATGGGAACAATATTGGTCCAAGAGCCGAGCCTTGGGGTACAGCTGTAGTTATTTCGTAAAACTCAGTCTGGGTATAGGCTATTTCCACTGTCTATTCCCTTTGTAATGGGCAACTTTTGAAGAAATGGACGCACGTCCCACGAAAGCCGTAACGTTATAATTCATTCAATATTATGCTAGGGACACCAGTACCAAACGGATTTTTACATAGAGAAATATACGTGTAACACTTTTATGGTTAATAAAGCAATAATGGATAAGCTAAGTAAGAAACAGCTCTGTCAATTGGCCGATACGTTTTCTAATCTCATATTGGCAGATCATTATATATGAGCGTATGTACTAAGGGTGCGATACCCAGTGTTTTCCTTCAACACATGAATCACGTAAATATATCATGAAATTTTGAGCTACACATATCCTACATTTGTGCTGCGAAGATTGTCGTCCCTGTCTTCCGAAGACGCACTGTAGGCTGTCTCTGGTGCGAACTGCGTATACGCTACGCTTTCGCGCCTTGCACTGCAGCATTTCAAAGGAGGTTAGCGCTAAACAGGGTTGCGTGACGTTTGAGCATTCTGTCCCAATTTCATCATGTTGTACCTGACTTGACGTTTACAACACTGGCGACGAAAATATGGGTGGGAGCCTATAAACATTTTATGGACTGATCAAATGATTTTCCTGTACTTCGTTTGCGGCGACGCTATTCAAACTGAATAACATCGCCCCTGTTCTATATTTCAGTGAGTCGATGAGTCTGTAGAAGAATTGAGTGTTTTTGTTAAACAGAGCAGGGATAGCTAAGTAGGTTCTTGCTTTTGTCGCCTATTAGCATGCTTCGCCTTGCTTATCATATGGTAGCTTGCGGCGATCGTGGCAGTTTGCAACAGGGTGACGAAGAAAGCAGACGACTCGAACACTGTGGGAAGGCTAGCCTCCAAGCTTGCCCCGCTACTCGAACGCTCCTGGAACATGGTCATGGTCCACAGTATTCTGATCTAAGAAAACTGCCCCCCACCTGCGAAGGTTGTCACCTGTTCCGAATAATGTTTATTTTCCTATGTCCCTCATTCTCTTCAAAGAAGCATTCACAGAGAGTTGTCCACGTGGACGAATGGTACATAATTACACTACAACTGAATCTACTTATTATACGCATATCAATCCATCTCGTTAGTAGCCGCTGGTAAATTGACCGGCACGCTGCCATCATGAATACTGCTCAGAATTATTCCCCGTTCGGCTATCAGCGGCGAGTTTTCGCAGATTTGGGATCTTGCGTGTGAAGCAGGCGATCTTAGAGCACATTACGAATTTTGACCAATTGCGAAATACCGATGGACAAAAATTTGCAGTATTGAAATTACTTTATTCGCTAACGTTATACGTAGTCATGCATAAGTCGCTATTACACGATGGGTCATTTTCGCTGCATTTGTTGCTTCGCGTTAGGAGCAGGTGCTGTGGGCATGACCCACAAAAATTCGACCAATCATAAGCAGCTAGCGACCGATGCGGAAGCGAAGCGGGGTAGGTTAGTGTTATAATCGCCCACAGATATCGAAATAAAATTTAAACTTACACCATTTGCATAGGGTTATTTAATTGGAAGAACAGGAGAGGGAGCAGCAAGGAGACATTTGCCCACTTTTCCCTTTCCCCCTCTGTCAAAAGTAGGAGGGCAAAAAACGACACCTAGTATGTTATTCGTAGTCATCCATATTCTTATACAGCGCGCTCAATGTGGTTTCCATTAAAATGACTCGAATGAACGTGCTCCTCTTCCCCACCAAGGCCTTAAATTAGATAACTTTTACAGTAAAAAAAAAAAAAGCAGTCGTCTTATTCTTAGGGCTTCTCACAAGTACTTTGCCTTGTAAACCACATGTTTTCTTTAAAATATGAGAACTGGACATATTAGAGGTATAGTACAAGCTTCGTTCGCTTTTAATTTACAACGCCGAACTCGGACTATAATGTTTGCCGATGGAATGCCCAGATTTAAAACAGGTTAAATGTGGTGCGCACCGGGTAAGCATATTGGAATTTTTTTTGCGGAGCTGTTGGCTGGCTTCTGGCCAAATAGTGCGTGCGTTTAGAGGGTGTGTACAAAAAAAGTCTCTTCGACAAAATTGAATCTGAGTACAAGGGGAGAGTGCTGGGTGAGGTGCGAAGGGCGCTGACGAGAGAAGGGCCAGGTGCCCCGTAGGCCTGCCATGCAACTGGACGTGTGTTTGTCGCGTACCTCTACTGTCGCAGTGAATCACACGTGCGTCTGCGAGGGTCATTCTCAATCCGACATTGTCACCTTTATTTAGCGGCAGTGGTACGCCCGAGGAACAAGGAGCTTACGAGGAAAGACGCCGACAGCAGCGAGAAAGAACGCGCCTGAGACGCCGAGTGTAATCGACGACGGCGACAACGCTGCCGATCGTTTCGCCGGGGTCAAAGCGAGGTTTCGGGGAGTCTTTCTTCGGCATAAGGGAAGGAGGGGGACTTAAAACGATGGCGCGGTGCTTCTTGTCCCTGATGGTGATGGCATTCCGTGCAGCGATATCGCGGTGCTGTACCACACAGCTACGTTGGTCGCACAACTTCACAGAGTAGAATGGCTCTGAATTTTCTGTTTCTAATATTCATTGACAAGATCGCAGGCAGTGATTACAAGGTTAAATTTACAATCCATGCAGATAACACCAGGTTATACTTTCGTGGGAATCATAATAGGGATATTGTAAGAAGAGCTAATGAGACCCTAATTTCTGCAATTTGTCTTGATCCTAACAACTTAAAATTACCATACCGAAACTCAGGAAAGAAGTGGAAATTTAAGGGCTCGATTTGCTTTGTTAGACACAATATTAATCAGAACTTACAGACATTGATGCCATGGAAAGTACAGAAGATGCTAATAGTAGTAATTTTACATTTTAATGTAAATATGAAGAAAGAAAAGAGGACGGAAAGATAACTTGCCGCTGGCAGGGGACCGAACCTGTGACCTTCGATAACGCGTCCGATGCTCTACCAACTGAGCTACAGAGACGGTCATCCCCCCGTACATTTTATGGGGTATATACAGATTTTAGTCATTTTGGAGATAGGTATCCACATGTTGAGAAACGACCTGTTTATGAGATATTGAAACGTTTACTTTCTTTTTTTTTTCTCAAATGGCAACGCTTGCTGACAACTTGCCACCGCTGTACCATCTTCTCTGCCCCGGCCCTTGCGGGGCTAAATTGCGTGAATGCGGCCCGCTGATGGAAGTGAGTTTGAGACCCCTGCTTTAAAGACTCACCGATAGGCGCGTCATAAAAGTAATAATTGGGTCCTAGCGAGGGACCTTTTAAGAAACATTACTATGTAAAAATCTAAGCACGCGCAAAGAAACAATGACGCAAGTAGCAGCAAGGAAGCCAGACGAGCGCCAACTTCAATCTCGCTTGTACGCGTTCCTGGTTCTAAATGAAACTGGCCGAAATAGCCGGGTCTCAAACCAAGACCTGCTGCCGTTGTGCAGACCGCATAGACAGTGCAACAAACAGGCGGGTTTTACGGTCGCGTACATCCAAATATTATCGGGGGTTTTACATCACAAAACCACGATATGATTTTGAGGGACGCCATTGTGGAGGACTCCCGAAATTACGATCATCTGGTGTTCTTTAGCGTGCACTGTCATCGCACATATAGCATTTCGCCTGCATCGAAATGCGACCGCCGCCTCTGGGATCGAACACGCAACTTTCAGGTCGGAACCCGAGCGCTGTAACCGCCACAACACCGCGGCGGATGGTCGTATATATGACTATACTTGGTTTTATTACGCTTTCACGAACAGTTAGCCAAGAGGAGAAGACGAGCTGTATACCATGTAAATAATGAAAATATTATTTCGGTCTTATTTTATTATGTGCGCTAGAAACGTAAAAAGCGTTGTTTAAATTAAAGCGTCTTATTCAAAATTCTTAATTCCAGAAGGTAATTGAGCAATCTCGCGCTTGTCATGAATTTCGGCCTTTATTTCTGCTCCTCCTCGAGCTCTAAAAAAATGTTGTCACTGGCAGTGAATACCGCACGGCCTGTTGCATTCACGCTATAGCGCAAAATAATTAATTTGTAAAGTGACGCCAACAAATATCAGGGACGTCATGTTTGTTTCTGCATAATTTCAAACCATCGCCATTGGTATTTCCTTGAAATTAGCGTTTTTATATGAAGAAAACGGCAGCGACGAAAGGACGTCCTTACTTTCTCCAAGATACCGGCGGGGGCCGACGACCGCAAAATCGGACGAAATATATTGAAAAGGACGAGAGGAAGGGCCGCACACCCTTTCGATATTCAGTGTTTTCCAAGCACAGCCAAGTGAGTTGTGTACACGCATTCGTTGAAAAAGAACTGCTGATTCACTTTCGAGCATCCAGCCGACCGCCTGCCGTACGCCTAGCTCTTATCAGTCAGCGATCACGGTTCGCTCTCGGTGGCGATAGTCGATATTTTTTTTATGTATGTATTGTCGTTTTGTCTGCCCCGCGGCCTGCGTCACGGCGCCAGTGAGCTTCTTCGATTTACACGTCCCGGACGGCTCCGGACGGCCCCGGACGCCGGCGCCGCATTCGTTTTTCTCGGGGACCAACCGGAAGATCCGCCCACTGGTCCGGGACCGCTCGGATGCATGTTCGTTTTTCGCGTGCCTGGCGGCCTGCGGACGGCCCGGGACTGTCCGAACAATTTCTTGCTGGCAGCTGGCAGACGACGGCGCGGTGCGCATGGCTGTGCCTCACGCGTGCGGCCATCTTAAGTTAGACACGGGAAATTTTCGACGCGCCCTTGCTCTCTCTATGTTTTTCTGTCCGCTTCTCGCGTGTTTCGGGATTTCGCATTGTTTTCGCGCTCAGTTCTTGTCGTCGGCGTTCTGAGCCGCGTCGAACATGTTCGTATTCCCGAAAGTCGGGCCAACACGCGTGGTGCTCGCCAGCAGAAACAGCGGTGGAACGCCCACGCACGTCTTCGATGCGCGCTCGCTCGAGTAGTTCACTTATAGTAAGTGGTGTCACAACGGAAGTAGGTATAATTCACTGTCTAACCACTGTTGAGGTTGGAATTATGTCGGCGTTGTGCCTGGTGTCGCAGCCATGGACGGAGCAGACGGCGTAGCAGACGCCGTAGCGGACGCGGGCTCCCACGCGGCGAGCATCAAGCGCGCAGGCGGCCCGCGGCCGCTCGGGACCAACTCGGGACTTTTGGATCACGTGATGACGGCGGCAAATGACGTAGCTACCTATGAGCCGAGGCGTCCGCGGGCCGCCGGTGACTGGTCCGGGACTTGGTAAATCGAAGAAGCTCAGTTTTGAAAGTTGAAGGTCTGTACGCCACGTGGTGTGAAAAACGGTGAACTAAAAGCGATGTCCCGAATTCCTGGGTATGAATGGGCTGCTGATGTCCTAGGTTGCCACTTCGAACTGACTGCAGGGAAGGCCATAGGTGGTTGTGTATTTGCCGTGTGTTGCATATAGTGAGTGCACTTGTCCAGGCTTGTGCACGTGGATATGAAGTCTCGTATCGTCGAAGGTCGATTAGCCGCGATGGCTGAAATAACATGCGGCTCGTTGAGGCCTTGCAATAGGTAGTCAATTTTCTGGGCGTCGGCGAGCATTAGGGGGCAGTTTTCAATCTCCCGTACCTTCGCGTAAGCGTATTCATGTAGGCTCTTGCCTGGGCCTTGTCTAATCTTAATGACGCGTTCCTGCCACTCGAAGAGGGTCAGCTCTGACGAGAATGCTTCCTTCAAGGCCGCGCTCCCCGTTTCCCACGTTGGATGATTATGCGCAAAAGCTAAATGCCAATTTAGAGCTGGGCCTTTCAGTTTGCTTGCGGCAATAAGGCGAGTGGTAGCGTCATCCCATGTGGCAAGCTGTTGTACACGGCGGATGTCATTGATCCGTGTATTAACATTTTGCGTTGGAGATTCACCGAAGTACGCCATCGACGAGGACAAGTCAGGCAGTGTGGTAATTGTTGTCGAGGGGCGTGGGAGGTGCTGGAACAGAAGAGCAAACGCGCGTTGCCGGCGACGTCAGTGCCATCAACGCTTGACCGCGGCGTTGCTTCACGACGTTGCCGAATGTCGGCTTCGAGACGCTGAACAAGCTCTTCTTTGTTACCGGTGCAGTCTAATTCGCGACGAGTCAGTTCTTCGCGGATAAGGTCAACTCCGAACCGCAGCATGGTCGCGTAATCCAGCTCTTGCCAATTAATTCCAGCCATGATGCACCGGCATGCGACGCTCGACAAACCAGCAACAAGGCGAGGGGGCGGAACGCCGCAGATCAAACGCAGGCTTCGAGCTTTAGTCTAGCGGTCAATATTCATGGTTTTCTCGTAACGACTGTGCGTTCCGTCAGATGCGAAGTGAATAGCGAGATGCAATAAAGGCGAGAGTCTCTTGAGACGCGAATCGTCGATGGCGTGGGTGCAATTGCAAACGCGGTCTAAAAGGCGAAGGGCTACTGACCAGCGTTCTTGTGCTGCCGTGGCTGGCTGGCTTGGCAAAGGTCCGGCGTCGACTGCGCCAAATGTAAGGCTTCGGCTGCTCATAGAGAGACTCGGAGCTTAACAAACTATTTAATTGGGCTAAGTTGTCGTACACACATTATGGTACACGTCTTCACACGTCAGTGTCCATGGCTCGACTGCCGAGCTCGTCGCACTGCAACGCAGAGGCGAACCCCGGAAGCGGAAACACCCTGTGGCCGACTGTTTGGCTAGTTCCCGCTAAGCGCGCTAGTACGTCACTCACACAAGCAACACAGAAGGCGCTCTACGACAGCAGGCATGTCGACATTCGCTTCTCACCCGGTTCCCTAGTTCTCCTGTGAACTAGGGAACCGGGTGAGATAGAGAAGCTAAGAAATGGAGTGAGTACTAAAATGTTGACGTCTTCTGGTCTGTAAAGAGCCAGAACATTTTTCGAAAAGCAAACGTGCAATCTAGTGGGTTCAGCACATTTTGAGGGCTGTGGAATTGTGAGAGGCACGAAAAAACGCCCATATATGCATTAACGGATTAGACATATCGCCTTGTAACATATTTGTTTTTATGTGTATATTTCCGCAGATTGCTACCCACTTTACTACGCAAATACACGTTACAACCCTGGCGTACCGTTTTCTTTTCATACGGTTATGTATACTGACTTTCCTGAATGTTCAATGTATGGGAGACCCACTATAGTACCATTAAATAAAAGCCAACATATTCCGAAAACCATCGATTATGATCTTGAAGGAGGCAGGGTGAATGCGTTGTTAGCTTGGCGGCATTGCCTGCCGCCGGAGCAAAATGGCGAAATAAATGTTCCCTCTTCTTAACCGGGAGGGAATAAACGAAATGTTTTTTGTACTCCTTGAAGGGCTCTATTTCATACACTGCTACAGACATTACATAACCTTGGCCCCAACAATGTTCGACATGCAGGTTGTCACATTGAAAAGTCAATAGTAAAAGCTGCGTTAATTATATGAGTGAATTACCAATGTTTTTCCAGTCAGCCAGAACAATGAAAGTGTATTCAAGTGCTCTTGTGAGTATATTAATGTAGATCACTTGTGCCTATAACGTTACAGTACACGCCTTCGCCTGTAGTTTTTCATATTTTATAGAGTGTTCCGATGGAAAAAAAGTTAAGCAAGTGGGATTGAATGCCTTGCTTTCAGCGCGCAAAGGATAAAGTTGGTGGAAAGCTTACTCGCTTAAAGAATTAACACGAAGCTTGAGCAAGAAAGATTGAGATAGATAAATTCCGAATATATTATATGAAAATGAAGATTGCTTTTCCAGTCTGGATATTTTCAATTAAAACACTTACAAACGCAAACTCCTCGGTAATCTAAGGAAGATAAGTGTGGAGGCATGGGCAGGGCCCTGTTTCCATTTCGATCGTTTAGTCACTATGTGGCTAACGGCACCGTGCTGTCCATATAATATATTGACCATTGTTGGGTGGAAAGTCGGATATCACTGCTAGCCGTCTCCTGCATACAAGAGTGCCATTTTCTCATTGGCGCTTTTCTTACCCTGATTCTCTTGGAAGCGAGTTCATATTTGCATGTCTTGAAAACTAACAGCAGGGCAAGAATGACAAATCTGCAATAATTATTTCAACAACCAAAGAAACTACATCTCCCTAGAACATCCTGTGATGGCTGGAATGCTCAGCTGCAAACCAATATTTCTGAAACATTATCCAAATCATTTCATAGGATATCTGTACACAACTTCCGTCTCTTGCGACGCGGGTCCGGCGGGTCTCATCGTAGGTAGCAGGCCCGCCGCCGTCCCCTAGTCCATCTTTAGCAGAGAGGAAGGCGCTTGTAGGAGAGACATTACAGACGTTTATTTACACTGAGAGATCAAGAGAAGAGTGTGTTTACAAAAAGTCTTCGGCTTTTAAAGCCCTCACTCTGGCAACTTGAGGCAACCAAACTGGTGTCAGCGAACACACCAATAAGGTGTCCTGCCGCCCCAACGCCCTGCCCTCAGTAAAAAGGTAACGGGACACACAATGCATTCTCCAAAAGGACAAGGACGAGAAGCCCGATTGGGGAACTCCAATGCACCATACAGGGGGAATGTCCACGTACCACACCCAGACGACTCGAAATTGTCGGCGAGGAGGAAGTGTCAGAAGGGGGGACCGGACTGGTGCCAAGTCGGTGACCTCTGAAGACGTGGCTGCTGCTGTCGATCATACCTGCAGCCGCTGATGGCTCCGTCCAGCCGCAGTGACATGCCGCGTCGGTGGGAAGGTGTCAGCAGCTCTTTCCCACGCCGGCAGCATCTTGAATCAAAGGGCTGTTCACGGCAACCTAGCTGGGAAGGTGTCTAGCAGCTCTATCCCACGCCGGCAGCATCTTGCAACAATGGGCTGTTCGCGGCACACTCGCTGGACTTCTGGTCACCTGAACATGAAGCCCGCACGTGGGCCTGCCAGGAAAATGAGGTTAGACTTGCGCCCCCGAAGGGCAGCGAACCCGGTAGGAACTTTTGATTGACAGGAGCATTCTCTGCTGCCTCTGCCATAATAGCTTCCAAGGCCGATCGTAACTGCTTCTCCGCCGGGGAAAGAAGATCCCGAGGTACAGTATCCAGCAGGTACTATGCATATGGATCTGTATCGCCGCTCTTTCTCCACTAATATTCGCCTCAACACTGGATCCGATGTTCACATCGCAGCAACACCATAGGGAGCGCCGCTCGCATAGATGAGGTGACAGCCAACCGTCATTCTTCCCTGAAGGCACCACTGCCTCGCTGAACCAGCTCTTGATGGCTTGAGGACTTGAGAAACTGCGCCGAAAACACAACCACAAACGAGCAAGCACTCGGCAATCCTCTGCCAAGATTCACCAGGCCTAGCTCCCCTCATGGTGGCCGTTTCCCCATATCCTAATGTTAATCCTGTGGCCCTCCCGTCGCAACATCCAAAAGCAGCCACTTTTGAAAACACATAAAAGTCGTATAACTGATACACTCACAGTGTGCCTACCTAAACAAACTGTAAACAAGAATACAACGCACCAACCGGCCAATGAAACCAAGAATCAACTTGAGGCTCTCGTTAGATCGGAGCAACAACTCGGTCTTCATTATTCCAGATACGCTTGCGCTTAACCCTATCGGCCACAAAACTTTGCGCCGCCAAAGTAAGACCTGTCCCTTTGAGCAGAAAAATTGCTGCCCCAACATCAGGAACGCTGTTCACAACTGACATCCGTAAGTGCACGTACTAGTGCCACTCCGAGCATCCACTCCACGGATGTGTGATTAAGTTAGATCTACCCTTTTCGGTCAGAATTCTTTCTAAACAAGTAAGCGGCTCTCGCGATAACCTTTCTTTAGGCGCTTCTATACACTGTAAAAAATCGTTGTAAATTTACAAATATTATTCAGAAAATTTCTGTACCGAGAAAGAAACTTTCTGTAAGTGTGACATGAAAGAAATCTGTTAAAAACAGAAACCGAAATTTTCTGTTATTTGCGACCTTCAGAAAATCAAACGACTCAAGGTTGAACCTCGACAGTTTTAAATTATTCTAACGTTACAAAATGCAATAAAATAACATTTGATGTTTTTCTGGTTTCACGCACCATTCTATTTTGCGTGAATGATGTTCGAATCACTTTCTGCGGTTCTACGTTCGTGCCTGGTGGGCCCCTGGATTTACAAGATGGCTACCGCTGACGTCGAAGCGCGGCTACGCACGGCTGTGGTGTGAAGTGTTCTACTGCGCGGCTGCGCTACCCTTCTGCTCGTAATTTTGTGTTCCCGCCAAAGAAAGACTGTAGGTCATTTGTTTTTACCTAAAGTTCTTTACCGTAAGATCTCGTTTATGTATCTGCCCGCTTTCGAAATTCACTCTCGCATGGTTTCTAATTCAGCTCAGCTTAGCATCGGTAGTGCGCGCGATCACATGGTTGTGCCAGAGCCTCAATTTTTTTCCGCGCTTTGGTCGAAATACTGATCAGGCCTTGAGGGAACACCAGCTGTCGCACCTGAATTATACATTTGTTGGCAGTATACGAATGTGCGAATGTGCACTCAAAGTATACGAATGTGCACTTGGACGGTTGCAGCGTTGCAGTGCGCGTCTTACAACGTTCGCCGCGCACTTGATGCGCGTTCCCTGCAGGCAACCATTAACGAGGTTTTGCAGTACAGGAATAAGCGATGCATTTGTTCGCCTTATCCGCTTTGTTTCTGTATCACATCACACCTGAGTACTTCGTGTTTCTGCACCTATTTCTTTATTGTTGCTTGAGCTCATTCGTTCTAAAAATTAATGAAGCCTGTATCAGTGTCAAATGAGCTCACCGAGCAACGTTATCCACTGAGCAAAGCATTTTTTGTAATGGAAAGTGCAAATGTTTTCTTGCTTTGTGTGTGTGCGTGTGTGTGTGTGTGTGTGTGCGTGTGTGTGTACGTGTGTGCGTGTATGTATGTGTGTGCGGCGGGCGTGTGTTTGTGTGTTGTGTGTGCGCGTGCGTGTGTGTGTTGTGTGTGTGTGCGCGCGCGCGTCTGTGCGTGTGTTGTGTGTGTGCGCGCGCGTGTGTGTGTGTCTGTGTGTGCGTGCGTGTTTGTGTGTGTGTGTGTGTGCGTGCGTGTGTGTGTTGTGTGCGTGTACGTGCGTGTGTGTGTGTGATGTGGATGTGTGTGGGGTGTGTGCGAGTGTGTGTGTTGCGTGTTGTGTGTGTGTGTTTGTGATGGGCATGTGTGTGCGTGTGTGTTGTGTGTGTGTGTTGAGTGTGTGTGTGTGTGCGTGCGCGCGTGTGTGTGTGTCTGTGTGTGCGTGCGTGTTTGTGTGTGTGTGTGTGTGTGCGTGCGTGCGTGTGTGTGTGTTGTGTGTGTGTACGTGCGTGTGTGTGTGTGTGTGTGTGTGTGATGTGGATGTGTGTGGGGTGTGTGCGAGTGTGTGTGTTGCGTGTTTGTGTGTGTGTGTGTGTTTGTGATGGGCATGTGTGTGCGTGTGTGTTGTGTGTGTGTCTAGCTGTAATAGGTAGCCTTCACTTCACTTCACTTTATTTCCTTAAAGTCCCCCCGTTAGGGGTATTACATAAGGGGTGGTGTTTAGTAAAACTATACAGTGATGTTTTTAATGGCTTCAGAAAACATAGAATGGTTAATGATGGCAGAAATGGCTTGAGGAAGGCCATTCCAGTATTTTGCTGCTCGTATGAAAAAGGAGGCTTCGAAAGTAGTTGTCCGGGTGCGTGGTAGTGCGACTTGAAGCGGATGACCAGCGCGATGAGATATGTGTGGAGAGGGCATGATGTACGGTGGATGATTCAATGAGCTGAAATACAACATATGAAAAAGAGAAAGGGCGGCAATCTGTCGGCGAGAAGCAAGTGTTTCTAAACCCGATTGCACCTTTAAAGATGAAATGCTGATATCATATGAATATGCAGAGTGAATGAACCTGGTAGCCCGATTTTGAAGTGATTCAAGTTCATTTATGATATATGTTTGGTGCGGACTCCAAATGGGAGATGCATATTCGAGCTTCGATCTGACAAATGATTTATATGCAAGCATTTTGACATGTGGTGGAGTATGACGTAAGTGTCGTCTAAGAAATCCTAGTGATTTATTAGCAGCTGAAATGATGTTAGTGGTGTGATGACGCCAAGAAAGGTCATGAGACAAGGTGACACCGAGGTATTTGAATGATTGAACTGACTCTAATAGAATATTAGCGATTGAATAGGTGAACATAAAAGGGTTACGGCGGCGAGAAAAGGAAACAAGCTTACATTTATTAGGATTTAGGTTCATTAGCCAGCGTTCACACCATGTTTGTATGTTGTTAAGGTCATGCTGAATTGATGTTTGGTCATGAGTGTTGGTTACTGAATGGTAGATTACACAGTCATCTGCAAACATGCGAAAGTTACAGTATACATGCATTGGTAGATCGTTAATATAAATTAAGAAAAGAAGAGGTCCTAAGACAGACCCTTGCGGGACACCTGACGTTACAGGTAGTTGGTTAGAACAATGATTGTTAACAAAAACAAACTGGGAGCGGTTAGTCAGGAAAGATGTGATCCATGCAAGTACGTTAGGGTCTAGATTTAACAGAGATAATTTTAGAATGAGGCGTTTGTGAGGGACAGTATCGAATGCTTTAGCGAAATCCAGGAAAATGGCATCAGTCTGAATGTTACAGTCAAGGTTAGAATGTAGGTCATGAATGAAAATGGCCAGCTGTGTTTCGCAAGAATAACCTTTCCGGAATCCATGTTGGCAATGATGAAAAAAGTGTATTGAATCCAAGAAGTTGATGATATGGGAGTATATGACATGTTCCATGATTTTACAGGGGACACTAGTTAAAGATATGGGACGGTAATTTAGTGGCGAGTCTCTGTTACCTGATTTGAAGACTGGAATGACCTTCCCCACTTTCCAGTCTGGTGGCAGGATGCTTGATAATAATGACTGCGAAAATAACAATGTTAGGTACGCGGCACACACATGTTTAATATTTATTAAGAGTTTTGAGTTAATATCATCCACGCCTGCAGAAGATGAAAGCTTAATATTCTCGATGATCGAAATGATCCCGTTGGTAGAAAAAATAATTGGGGACATATGCTCGGTAGTACTATCAGGTGAAGAAAACTCAGGAGATGAACTTTCGTTGGTGAAAACAGAGAAAAAAGCCTCGTTAAAAATGTTCGCGCATTCAGTGTTGTTGACTGCATCGCCATGCGCATTTATAACACTTATTGTGCGCATCTCCTGAGCGTTTATCACCTGCCAGAATTTGCGGGGGGCTGTTTGCAAGCATTTTAGGCAACTGATCATGAAAAAATGAGCGCTTGGCTTTACGAGTAGCCTTAAGGTAATCATCTTCGGCGGAATAATATCTGCCCCATGCAGACGAGAGCTTAGAATGTTTTGCTGATCGAAAGAGACGTTTCTTCTTGTTTTTTAATTTCTTGAGTGTATGGGAAAACCACGGCTTATTTCGGTTTGAAGTGAACGTGGTTTTTGGAATAAACTTCTCGACAAGAGTGGCTAGCTTATCTTTAAATATCGTCCAGTTTTCATCAATAGAGCGTGTATAACTTGTTCTTTCGAATTCAGGAAGGAAAGACGCCAATTCACTATTAATTGCGCTATAATTACCCTTGTCATACAGACGGATCGTTTTAGTGACTATATCACGTTTTACAGGCCGAAACGAAAAAGTCGCGTGGATTGCCTTGTGGTCACTCATGGCGCGTAGATATATTATTGATGATAGGCTCTCTGGATGACTAGTTAGTATTAAATCTAAGATATTGGAATTCCTTTCTGTAACGCGCGTTGGTTCGGATACAAGTTGGGTTAGATTGCAGTTGAGAGAGAAGTCAACGAAATCTCTTGCGGGCTCACAGCCCACAGCTGACGGGACGCTACCACTCCAATCTATTTGAGGAAAATTGAAATCTCCAAAAAGGAGTATCTCCGCCCGTAAGTACTGCTTACTAAGGTCACTCAGATTGTTGTTTAGTTTAGATGTGAAATCTGGGATACTATTCGGAGGCCTATAACAAACGCCTATAAGGACGGTATGAGGGCAAGCACGGCAAACGATCCAGAGAATTTCGAGCTCGGGAGAGTCGGTCCTGGCCACCGAGCACGATAATTGTTGATCCACGGCTATCAGAACACCCCCCTCCTCGTGCGCCCGTACGGTCCTTCCGATAAAGGTGAAATCCTGGTAAGTGGTCTAGCACTTCTGCATCGGTTACATCATTTGTTAGCCATGTCTCGGTTATCACTAAGACGTTACTGTTGGACGATAAAACAAGCTCAGAAAAAGCGTCGCGCTTAGGAAAAAAACTGCGTGCGTTAGCAAAGACTACCGACAGCGACAGGCTAGAATGAGGCTGAGGTGTGGCGGTGTGCCAGGTGGACTTACGCCGAGGGAACCGCTACGATACCTCCCTCACAGTTTGCGATTGCTCATCGTAGACGTAGCGCTTGTGACCCATTAGCAGTGTTCTGTAATTCATCGAGAAAGGCAGCGATTTGGTTTTAGCGAAAGCAATCAAATGCCGGCGGATGTTTTGAACAGGACGAGAGAAATCTTCGCCAACGCTGTAAGTGGTTCCCTTAAATTTCCGTCCATTAGAAAGAATCACTTCTTTTGTTTTATGGAAGGTGAATTTAGCAATTACGGGGTGATTGCGGTTATTATCTCTGCGGCGACCCAGACGATGTGCGCGCTCAATTTCTTTTGGATCAATAGAAATACCTAGATGATCACGGCAGTGCTTGATAACAAGTTGTTCAGCTTGGGCAAACGTTTCTGATCCTGTTGCTTCAGGAAGGCCATAAAAGATGAGATTATTGCGCCGAGAATGATTCTCGGCGTCATCCACGCGCGCTTCAAGCTTGTGCAAAATATCAGTCACGTGAGCGGTGCCCATTCTCAACGCTTCCACGTCAGAACGCAAAGAAAGAATATTTTGGTAATGCCCTTCTAAATCAGTCATGCGTCTAGTGAGATCTGTGACGGATTTATCTGTAGACAACAATTGAGACTTAAGGTCCTGCCCCTGACTGATTAATTCCGTCTGACCAGCAGATAATTTCTGCAGTTCAGTAAGTACGGCATTAGGTGCAGGACCCGGGTTGCTGTCAATATCGCCGGACATCATCAACAAGGCACGAATCACACGAGAACACTCAAACGCAACAAGACAGCAGCAGTGTGGGCTCGGCAGCTGAATCAACAGGTAATTACTAGACTTCTTAGCAAAAAGACTAAGTGCTACTAACCTGCATGATAAGAGTGAATGGATTAGCGGTCTGGGTTGGTACACAGCCGCTGAGCCCACACAGCGCCGCCGGGGAAGGCAGCTCTTTTATAGCCGGCACAAACATCGATGCCGATGGCAACAAAGTCGACCGGGTTTCGTCGAGGACTACGTAGTTGAGCGGCGGCGCCAGAAGGGGTGCAGATCCGTTGAATTTCGTCAAATCCAGTCGCTCCAAGAACGTTGTGGTAGATAACCTTTTGGTGAGGACCAGGAGGGTGTGACAGGTAAACTTGCCACTTTCACCGGAACAGGGTTGATACTGCAGCGGAGTGGTCATAGAAGCCGGCACGAGTGCGGAAAGCAGTATGCGCATGAATGCGCACTGAATCACCTGCATGATAAGAGTGAATGGATTAGCGGTCTGGGTTGGTACACAGCCGCTGAGCCTTCACCTACATTGTGAACGTAGCCGAGAGCAATGACATTGGGGCTCGGTGTGCGGGGATTAGTGTTTTGTAGTGGTCATTGCATGAACAGTTCTGCTTGGTTGAATAATGCTATGTACCCTTATCGTTGCTGGTGGGAATATGAGAACGCATGGCTTCTTGGCGTGGTATCATTGCATCACCTCGCGTACGAAGCGCTGAGTTCCAGGCGTAAAATAGATAACCAGACGTCTGGGACACGTTCACTTGGCAACTTCTACTTCGAGCGACTAGCCGATGGGACTCGGGGCCTGACGAGTTCTCGCGGTATGTTGCGTCATCTCTCTTCTTCCTGCGCTGCGGTGAAGCACGTTTTCTCTTCGGTAGGAGAACCTCAGCGCGCTTCGTGTTAGCATGTTCCCTGCTGCAACTCGTATGAAATCGACGTTCTTATCCTTGGTTTACACACAGCGGTGTGAGGCCGCGAGCATCTCTGGAAAGTGGGCTAATGTGCGCTCGTTGTTCAGGCGGTGACTTGTGGCGCATGTCACATGTGATCTCACAGTGGAGCTATTCTAGCTGCGCTGTTCTAGCTGCGCGTGGCGACATGTTGCAGACATCGATGGTGACGACTCTTAAACAATCCCGGGTTCTGGTGAAGCGGATGTTGTTGTTAGTGGCGTATTGAAGGGCGAATGCATCTTTCTTGGGCTCTCGCCCCTGTTTTGTTGCTATGTTGCTACGTTTCTGTACCTCAGCTAGAATGTCTGCTGTTCAATAAAAATATTATCCTAACATTTTAATTACCTTCGTATGCTTTTTCGAGCTTCTGGGTACAGCAGTTTTAATACCTACTCATTGTACAATTAACTTCATAACTTTATTATTGCAGGAAAGTACAAGCTAAGGTGACGTCGGAGATGTGCCGTGCTCCACTTTCATCATTTCAAGGTTATTACGACGAATACTTGCAATATATTGCTGAATATTTCTAAATAGCAAATATTTTGTTCCAGGAGGAAGCTTTCTGACTGCTGGGGCCTTTACCTTCTGCATTGATACCCATGCTGTGATAGAACCTACCACACCGTACCAGGCATTCAAGATGATGTTTTTCACGCACTTCTCCGTTAATATTGAACACCGCAAGGAGGTCAGCCTTACCCTGGAGTTCACTCAAAGGTGAAATTTAATGTGATTTTTCTGACTTTTTGATGGAGATTCATGCAACTAACGTTGATAAAGCAACATTAAGAAAGTATAAATGTAGACACTGGGGAATTTCCAAAATCTCATACTACACTGTCATTTGGCTAAGCCATAGAGGAATTCAGATGATGTGAATGACAAAGTGACCATCTTCAGCCTAAGTGGAAAAGAGTTTGCGGGAAATCTAAACTGTCATAAAAGTTTTTAATTGATAAGGATAGTATACGGAATGGTTGACGTGCGTAGTACTAGTAACCACTGTTCGATGAGTATGTCGAAGAGAGCAATAGACAATATGAATTTTTTTCATTATTTTTATAAGAGCTACGCGCACTTTTTGCTTCGCAGTCTGACTGCTGGAGCAATGTGTGTGGCCGGGCTAGTTGGTATGTCATAATAATGGGCAGAAAGAAAAAAAAAAGACAAAAAAGGGGACCGATGACAATGGGCGTTTCAAACGAGAATTGCTATGAATAAAAACGGGCACAGATTGCGTCATCGACACATCTATCAGTTTACTTGGTAGCGACACACGACCTTTTCATATATCTCTTTGTTTATAATGGAGAACATATGCACGCATGCGCTTGACGTTCAGTATGCTCTTTCCCTCCTTGTCTGGGGCAGTCCATTAAAACCCGCTGTAAAAACAGCGCCCGTGGTGTCCTGTCACCCACTTTGTTCGTGTCTAGTCGCGCTACAATGGCTTCAGTATAATTTTCTGGAAATCTAAATTGTGAAGTCAACAGTGCCTATCGTGCAGTCGTGCTTACGCAGTACATACACACCTGTACAGTAAATGCTCGTTAATTCGGCCCCCGTTAATTCGAAAAATTAGATAATTCCGATGTGTTCTCTAATCTCGGCAAGCACATGTATCGTTTAATGACATCTTTGTTTTGTTTAATGACATGGTAGATTTGTTTTGACTTCGATGCTATGCGCGCGCAATGTCACAAAACTCAAGCATGGTGCGTGCTATTGAATATAAAGACCTTCAGTAGCGCTCCACAAGTTGGCATAAAACTCGCTTGCTACAATGTGATGGACGAACAATGACTTGTCGGCCACTTTTGTGGCGAAAAAATTGTCACGTGCACGTGGTATTGTTGCTGATGGCGGTACATAATAAGGGATGGGTTGAGAACACGTTTCGGCTTAACCTTTTGAGGTCCAGTGATTCCAATTGGAATCATGAATTTTGTAGATAATAGTAATAATATCTGGGGTTTTACGTCCCAAAACCACGATTTGATTATGAGGGACGCCGTAGTGGAGGGCTCCGGAAATTTTGACCATCTCGTGTTCTTCAACCAATTTTGTAGGTAAGTCAGAAACCACCTGATAAAAAAAAAGTTTTTTCGCTCGCTCGGACTCATACTTAGCGCTCGCTGCCAACCCCGTGCACATAGAAAAGTGAGGTCACGTGAAAATGAAGAAATTACAGAATTAGTTGTGCTGTTTCCCCAAATGTTCCCCCCCCCGCTGAATAAGCGTCTTTCATCGTGCATAAGTAGGACATCTGTGACGTTTTTAAGTGCGGAGCACATTAGGGGGCCGGGCTGTCGTAGGCTGTGATCGTATGCTGTCGTCGTCGCTTGGCGTAACACAGGCAGAACCATGAATAGCACAGCAGTCTGAGCGCGCGCTCGCGCCAAGGCGAAGTCGTCTTCTTGCTCTTCGAGCGCCTTGATGACTATAAGTGAGCGCGCGCTCGCGCCAGGGAGAAATCTTCTTCCTCTTGTTCTTCGAGCGCCTTGATGGCGATAAGTGTGGAGCACTTTAGGGGCCCGGGCTGTCGTATGATGTCGTTGCTTGGAGTAACGCAAGGAAAACCACGTAAAAAAAATAGAAAAAGAAGAGGACGCAAGTGCGAAATAGAAAAAGAGAGAAAGGGAAAATAGGAAGAATAGAACGCGGAGCACAGGAAGCACTGGGAAAATTTGGACCTGGCTCTTACAGATTGGAACATTTCATTTGGGCTTGAATTATATCGTAAAACAAGTCTGAATCAGAGCGAATGAACTAGATATGAATATTCTGAAACAAAATTATCACCACCCTGGTGCTTCCGTCGATGTCGTTCTTTGTTGCGTCGTCGTAATGGCGATAACTGTACTTGTAGAGCGAGTGGTCGTTCCAGGCAAAAGGCGCATCATTCTGCACTGTCGGCAGTGTTTGCTCGTTCTTGGCATCTACTGAAGGCGTTTAAAAAAATGTTTCAGCTCTTCCTGTTATCTCATTTTATGCCGCGCCGTTTCGGATCACTTCTTTTTTACGGAATAGATCGGTGCCCCATTTCTTCAATTTAGTTTTCTTCTACTTCAAGTGTCTACGATCTTGGAGCGAAAGATGGACATGATACTGTCGCGCAAAACTTGAAAAGAAACAATAAAAGGCAGAAAGAAGTGGGAGAGTCGGCCTCTCGAGCTTTGTCTCCGAGTGTCTCCCTACAACATCATGTCCGTTCTAAGGACCAACTCGCCCAACAAAAGACTAATTGTAGTGCAAAAGCACGATAGGAAAGAGACTAGCACACAGATGAAACAGATTGGATGCGGCCATGTTGGTTGTCTTGGTCATGATAGTTGACGCAGCGCTAGTCTAATTGATCTGGCTTGATTTGATTGAAGCTGATGCAGGATTTGGCAAATTTTTCATCCGCAACCGTCTTTTTAAGTTCGCGATACAATGAGGTTTTGCCCCATTTTGATTAAAATTGTTTTAAAAGTGAAAGGCACTTGGGCGCGCTTTACGCTCCTGTGAAAATAAGCCTAGTTTATTTCTCGTTTTGGCCCTTTTAGAAAACCAAAAAAAAAAAAACGCGCCACAGTTATCTTAGTTATGTATTGCAAATTTAAATTTTCGTAATTGGACATGATGCTATCCCATCGAAATCATTTTTGAAGGAAGAAATTAAAAGTAATCAATACACTACGAAATAATAGTTACTTTGTAAATAATTTGTCCAGGAAATTGTTTTCATTGAAAAGTACGAGCCCTGAGTTTTCTTTTTTTGTTTGGACTACCACAATCATGCGCATCTAAAATTGTGAAAGCCAGTTTGCTTACGTTAAAAGACCCTGGGCCTGAAATTTAGGCCTGAAAGGGCTGTCTTGAAAGGGGTCTTGAATCGCGGACACTGTGAACGATGTCCTGAATGACAATGATTGCGTTGTTTTTTTTTTGTTTTTTTCAGTGTGTTAGACACTTGTTAATTTTTTTATTGGTACTCTCGATAATTCGGCATTCCGTTAATTGGGATATTCTTTTCCGGCCCCGTGAAGTCTGAACTAACGAGCTTTCACTATATATATATATATATGTGTGTTTGTATGTGCGTGTTTGTATTGTTCTATGAGACCTTGTTCTGTGAAGAGCATTATTTCATTCCGAGTCGTTACACTGCAAGAAGTGACATTTTGTGAAGCATTATGTAATTTCCTAGAAATGAACTGCCATCTGGATCATGTGGTTATTTTTTTTACTGGTTCCACACAACAGACCCTTTAAGAGGCAATACGAGTGTTTCTTGAGCGCTTTACCAACATAATCGTTGTTGTTCTCAGTGTGCCCAATTGAGTTCAGCATAGCGATGCAGTAGTCGATATAAAAACCATCATTATTCTTTTTTAGGGCAATCGCACCACTCAACCGAGACAGAGGGACCAAGATTGAGAAGTCAAGGAAGCAACACTACCTCAGACTAAAAGTGGACCGACTTAATGAAAGCTCTACGAGACCAGGAACTTATATATATATATATATATCTGTGCGTATATTTTCGAAAGCCAGTTTGAATCTACAGTGCCAAGTGGTATGCTGTTTTCGTAATTTTGAAGCTGTTTCCTTATATGCGACATTTTCTGTGCCTAAATAAAGATGCATTTTTTTTTAATATGAAATGAGAATCCAGTGTAACGTGCCTGTTTTTACTGCGTTATTTACTAGGGTGCTCGAAACATTTTCCTGCGGGTGAAGCTCCAAGAACTTCAAGGCAGTAATTAAATAACATGAAGGCAATAACAGAAAACATGTATTCTTTGTTACTATTTTTTACAGTGTACCGAACGCACGCGAATAAAACAGTAAACAAACGAAAACAAATTTCGCATGGCTCTGCTAAAACTCACACTAAGCATAGCTTTGTTTACTTTGCCTATTCTCTTTCCCGCTGGCTCCCGGCTGAACTCTTGCGTTGCCGCTAGTTAACCAGTGGGACACCCTGACCTTATATTTCCTTGTGTCCACGCATGACACACAACGGAAACGCTACGAACTCTTTTCAAAGTCAGCTGTCGTAACCCTATTCAAGGCGCTCATCTATCCCCCTTCAGGCGCAACGTCCACATATGTGGACGCGACTTGTTTTTGCCAGTTCCTCGGACTAGCAAGAAAGAAAGGGCAAGATACATTGTGCATAGCAATAATTGAACATTCTGCATAGTCAATCTGTATTGACTTGACCCCAGTGTGCTGCATACGACTCCAGCCGATCACTTTTATGAAGGCACTACGATGTTTGACGGGTCACTGGGCTTCCCGCGTTCTAGAACCAACTTCTTATTATTTTTCTTTGCTCAAAATGAACAGAGCCAAAAACGAACTGTGTGTGCATATTGAGCCAAAGATTACCTTCTTTTGTAAAAATCGTACTTGAGTGGTAGAAGAATAATTAAATATTTAATTATACGCTAATTAAGATTAATTGGCATAGCTCGCAAAAAAAACAACATATTTCTTCATTTTCTTCGGAATGTAATAACGAGTGCCTTAGAATTATGTTGTGCGAAATTTAGACATTTCCGGACAGTGCATCATAATGTGCGCCTGAAGGGGCTATAGCCCTTAACTCGCTCTGATGCGTGTCACTGTATATATCCTTCCGATACGATAACCAACGCATAACGGCTAACAAAACCGCAGAGCGCTAAAGAACAAAACAATGTTCAGAACTATTTACTTAAACATCAAGAGTCGAGGAGATCAAAAGAGAAAACTATTTCTTAAGTAAAATAGGCCAACAAAACATTCCTTTCAACAGTCCTGAGTCGACATTTTCTGACAAACTAACAGCTGTTCTCAACAACTTTCAGTCGAACTCGCGGTGGTCGCGACCAGAAAGCTTTTCTCGTCAGGCGGGGTGTACAATGGCATAAAGGTCAATCACCTTGTCGCCGAACCCCGTCACATTCCTCGAAGCAGACCTGCCGTGGTCCCTTTCTGCTACTTCGCGAAAACCACCAACCTCACTGTTCCGCACCTTGTCCAACGCGCCGCGAGAACAACAACAACGTGGAGGTCCCTTGCACTCCAACCACATTCGCGCATCACACGCCTGTCTTTTGTTTGCTCTCCGGCCGCTCGGACGCCTGCGATACGGCAACTTTCTCGCAATTTCGCTCCGCCGTCTGAAGACATTCCTCAAACGTGTCGCGACCTTAGCCTCATTGTTGTTGTGTTTCCGACGCTTTCTCCTTTTCGCACGCTTCTTGGTGCGAACTCTGAAGCTTTTCGTCCTGCTCTGACGTTCACCATCATCGACATGCTTGTCAGCTGGCTTGCGCGCACAGTCTTGATGACTGACTATCAATTCATCATTCGACCACTGGCGCGCACAGTGCGCTTCCCTTTTCTTTTCTTTCCGGCGGCTCGGACGCATACGATACAGACCCGTCAGAGATGACAACGGCACTTTTCTCGCGATTTCGCTCCGCCGTTTGAAGCCCTTCCCCAAACGTGTCGCGCTGTTCGCGAGCTTTGCCTCATTCTTGACTTTCGGACGCTTTCTCCTTTTTGCACGCTTCTTGGTGCGAACTTTGGAGCCTTTCGTCCTGCTCTGACGTTCATCATCATTCATATGCTCGTCAGCTGTCTCGCGCGCACAGTCTATGATTGCCTGGCAATTCATCATTCGACCTCTGTCGCGTACATTGCGCTTTTCGCGTTTTTCCTTTCCGGTGGCTCGGACGCATAGATACAGACCCATCAAAGACGACAACGGCACTTTTCTCGCGATCTTGCTGCGCCGTCCGAAGCCCTTCCTCAAACGCGTCGCACTTATCACGATCTTTGCCGCATTCTTGTCCTTCGGACGCTTTCTCCACCTTGCCTGCTTCTTGGTGCCTACTTTGGAGCCTTTCGTCCGCCACTGACGCTCATCTACATCGTCTATAGGGCTGTAAGGTTCATTTTTGGTGGAACACTTCGTTAACCTTAACCCCGTTTCCACTACTACGGAAACCTCACACCCTGAATTTTCCGCGAGCTCTCTTTCCTCGGAACGGGTTATGGCCTCTACTGCCTCTACAATTCCCTCACAAGCACTGCCTTCTCTTCGGCCTTGAACGGCATCACCGCTACATCGCACCGTTCGTGCGCTACATCTACACATGTCTGGCCTTTTTGCTGTAGTGCCTTACGTTCATGGCGTATCCTTTCAATCTCTTTGTCTAATGCCGGCATCTTCCTGCTATGTTCTTCACGCTCCCTGCGCCACATTTCCTCTCTTTCACGCTTGCGCTTCTGTTCCTCTTTTTTCAGCTCGATGTACTCTAAACGTTCTTCAAGTTCATCATCTTCTGCCCCAATTGCCTCGATCGCCTCAATGATTTCTGGCTTTCCTTTCGAGTCGGCAATTTGGATACCCAACTCTCGGGCCAACTCTAACAATTGCCGGCTTTTTTAGCGCCTTCAAATTCATGGCTGCCCCTAGTGCTGCTAACTCTTCGCTAGCAAAACAACTTTGACGTACTATCCACGCTTCCGTCAACAGTTACAAAAAACACTGCTTGCTACACAAAGCATGTTCACATCCTAGCGAAGAAAAGCCATGCACTTACCATATGCAGCCATGAATTCACACGTGCCTTCCAGAGCTGTCAGCAGTGCCACGAGGAGCCGTCCGTCACCTTTAGGTCATCCGGGTTAGCGAGCTTCATTCAGAGTTGCCTTCCAGTCCGATGAACTCGATTCCACCGTATGTAGGCAGTTCCGTATCGGCTGTCCTCCGTGATGCTTTCAGAGGATCCGTCTTATCCAACCGCTGCCATCCAGTTTGTTGCGACTCAAGTCCGGCGGGTCTCATCGTAGGTAGCTGGTCTCATCGTAGTCCATCTTTAGCAGAGAGGAAGGCGCTCGTAGGAGAGATATTACCGACGTTTATTTACATTGAGAGATCAAGAGAAGAGTGTGTTTACAAAAAGTCTTTGGCTTTTAAAGCCCTGAGTCTGGCAACTTGAGGCAATCAAACCGGTGTCAGCGACCCCGCCAATAAGGTGTCCTGCCGCCGCAACGTCCTGCCCCCAGTAAGGAGGTAACGGGACACACAATGCATTCCCCAAAAGGGCAAGGACGAGAAGTCCAATTGGGGAACACCAATGCACCATACAGAGGGATGTCCACGTACCACACCCCGACGACTCGAAATTGTCGACGAGGAGGAAGTGTCCGAAGGCGGACCGGACTGGTGCCAAGTCGGTGACCTGTGAAGACGTGGCTGCTGCTGTCGATCACACCTGCAGCCGCTAATGGCTCCAGCCGCAGTGACATGCCGCGTCGCTGGGAAGATGTGAGCAGCTCTTTCCCACGCCGGCAGCATCTTGCAACAAAGGGCTGTTCGCGGCAACCTAGCTGGGAAGGTGTCTAGCAGCTCTATCCCACGCCAGCAGCATCTTGCAACAATGGGCTGTTCGCGGCACACTCGCTGGACTTCTGGTCACCTGAACATGAAGCCCGCACGTGGGGCCTGCCACGAAAATGGGGTTAGACTTGCGCCCCCCGAAGGACAGCGAACCCGGGAGGAACTTTTGATTGACAGGAGCATTCTCTGCTGCCTCTGCCATGATAGCTTCCAAGGCTGATCGCAACACGTCCCAGATCAGGTATTTATATTTGATGGGCTGCACATGGTTTGATATTGTCACGGGCTCAGCAAAATGGTTTAGAATGTCGACGACGAAGTGCTGAGCGGAACGCGCTTGGACTGCAGCAGCGTTGTACGCTTCTGCTCGCAAATATATCCTGCGTTTACAGTTTCTTACCCGTAACATCTTTGGTGGAAGGTGCGGGGTACGACTCGCTATACAGCCCCAGGAGCTGGATCTTCGCAGCGGACGGCGCGTTGCTGCTACCACCATGACTGACCAAGCTACCCAATGTGAACAAGATCCGCCAGGCCCTCAGCCAATTCTTGTGGTGCAGCCCCGTGACCCTGGCCCCTTCAACGGCACAAGTGGCATCGACGTCGACGACTGGCTAGTTCTGTACGAGCGCGTCAACAGCAGCAACCACTGGGACCCGACGATGATGCTGGCGAACATCCTCTTCTACTTGCGGGGCACGGCGAAACTCTGGTACGAGACGCATGAAGAAGAGTTGACTAGTTGGGATGTCTGCAAGGCGAAATTACGCGATTTATTTGGGAAACCTATCGGACGACAAGTGGCTGCAAAGAACGAGCTCGCAACTCGTGCCCAGACAACAACGGAGCCGTACATCGCGTACATCCAGGATGTGTTGGCTTTGTGCCACAACGTGGACAAGGACATGCCTGAGGAGGACAAAGTCGGACACATACTAAAAGGAATTGCCGATGACGCCATCAATTTCCTGCTGTGCAAGGACTGCTCGACTGTGTAGTCGGTCATAGCAGAATGTCGTCGCTTCGAACAGGCAAAAAGTAGGCGCGTCATTCACCGGTTTGACCGCCTTCCCAACACGGCGATTACGTCCTCCTGCGAAGATTTGCCCACGCTATATCAACCACCAACTCCGGAAAACGTCACCAGGATGGTCCGTCGGGAACTCGAGGCTATGGCACCCGTAATGTCTAACGACGGTGCTCCCGGAAACAGCGTCGCTGCTGTTTCATTAATACAGGCCGTGGTTCGCCAAGAGATCGCGAATATGGGCATTTCGCCAAATTTTCAGAATGCCAATGCTAGTCCAAACTTGGCTCCTCCAGTCGTTGCGGCCGCTACTCTGAGCCCCACGTTCGCGCCACGACGAAACCCGGCCAAATGGCGTACACCTGATGATGGGCCCATATGTTTCACGTGCCACAGGATAGGATACATAGCCCGCCATTGCCGCAGCCGTTGGACCTCGTCACCTCGACCAAGCTTCTACAATTGGGGATCCCGCTCCGAACGTGCGCCTTATGCCCCGTCCTTCCGCGCTGAAACAAATGCAGCCGCGCGCCATCGCCCCAGCGTCGTCAGTCCCTCTCGCCCCAAGCCCGCCGCTCTGGGTCTCCCTTTGTCCGTCGCTCGGGAAACTAGCCGGTGCAGCCCCCCGGAGGTGACGCTGCATACATGACTCGGACTGCAAACCCTCTGATTACTCCTGACCAGCGATGCAACCTGCTTGGAATTCTCGTTGATGGTTTACCTGTAACTGCTCTTATTGATACCGGTGCACAAATATCTGATGAGCTCAGGCCTCCGCGGCCGCCTCCAAAAAGTTATGACGCCTGCGATTGCACCTACCGTCCGTACAGCCGATGGGAGTACTGCTACTGTGCTTGGAATGTGCACTGCACGAATCACAATTTCTCTTTATCTTCACTGTGAACAAGGCTCCCATGTGGGAGCCCAAACGTCTCGTTTTGTTTTAAATTGTTTTTATTGTGGTCAGCTTTTCTTCTTCTTTTGCAATAGTAACATTAAATGCGACTGTTTCTAAACGCACGTGGGAAGCAATCGTTGATCGAGATTTTTACTTCAAAATGATAGGTATGGGACAAAAAGACGGCGATGAAGTGAAAACACGAACTGGCAAACACGTGTCAAACACGTGTTTGTAAGTTCGTTAACGATTGTTGGTCTTGGTGGCCAAGTTGGCTTGGAAGGTTTTTATTGCAAAAATGTGTCTACACTTCTTCCCGGTCTTTCTTGCGCCATACCTATTTTTCTGAAGTAATGAACAACTACCTCAGCAACACTCCTTGTTGAGCTTTTTACTACTTTCACAAGGCAAAATTACGCGGCATCACTGAAGCAAATGCGTTTGTTACGCTTGACCACAACATGCGCGTGCGTAAATACGTGCACACCCACAGAGAGGAAACTGTTTGTGCAATTTATAAGCAGTCACACCATGCGGTCAGTGGCAGAAAGAATGTAAAGGATATAGCGCTAGAAATATGATGTAAGGCCCGGTTTATGCACAGAATTTGTATTCACATAAGACTTCTTCCGATAAATGTATTCCTGCTGGAATGATTGGGCGAATCCCGATGCTGGATATATCAGTGAGGTCTACCGACCAATGGCAAAAACATTTATGAAAGAGAAGTACTTTGAATGTAAGTTCAGTTTTTGTAGCTTTGAACAGCTCGTCAACGAAATGGCCATCTAATGTGAGTCAGTCTGAAGGCCGCTTTTTGGGTAGAAAAGCCACAGTGCTGTTGATAACTGTTAGTTAATGTCCTTGCAGAAACTAACAAGAAGATGCAAGCTATTTACTCGGCGTTACTTCGCGCCCCGAATAGTACATGCGGCATTAGCACAATACAATGCACGCATGCACTTTCTTATTTTTGCTAGTACACCAAACTTTGTAGCAGCTTTCTGCAGCTTAGGCGAGTAATATTCAAGCGCTTAATGCTCTATGGCATTAAAAGCTTGTGTTCGACGTCGACGTACAGTAGATTGCCAGCATTTCAGCGACGGTTTTATTTAGCCGCTCGGTGAGGCCATTCGTCTGCAGATGATAGGTGCGGTTTTCCGTCGGTGATTTGTATGTCAAGATGGTTTGCAATTTCCGCCGTAAAATGCGTAGCTGTGTCGGTGACGACGACTTCTGTAGCGCCGCGACGCAGGACGACGTTCTCAACAGGGCAATATATAACTGTCTGAAGGAAGACCAGAAGGTATTCAAGCTTCGCCGATGAAAGCTAACGAACAATTGGCTCAGCCAACATTGCTTTAAGAGCGGCAACAACACAGGAAAAAAGGCCCAATTCTGCCTGTGAAAGCCTTCAGCTGCCGATATCAGTTGAAGCAGCTGATACGCGGCAGAATGACGGCAAGCTCGGCCCAATGTTGCCGGTGAAAGCCATTGGCTACGGCGGTATCGGCGGAAGCGTGGCGGGACCCCGGCGAACTCGGCCCAATGTTGCCGGTGAAAGCCATCGGCTAAGCCGATATCGGCGGAAGTACGGCGGGACGCCGGCAAACTCGGCCCAATGTTGCCGGTGAAAGCCATCGGCTCAGCCGATATCGGCGGAAGTACGGCGGGACACCGGCAAACTCGGCCCAATGTTTCAGGTGAAAGCCATCGGCTAAGCCGATATCGGCGGAAGTACGGCGGGAGGCCGGCAAACTCGGCCCAATGTTGTCGGTGAAAGCCCAACATCGGCTGAAGGACGGCAAAATCGGCCCAATATTGCCGGCGAAAGTGAACGGCTCCACCCATATTGGCTCCATGCCGGCAACAACGGGCCGTGGTCGGGCCGCCCACAGCCGCCTTAACACCAATATCGGCCCGACGTTGTGTGCTGGCTGGGTATGTGCATTTTGTTTGTGTTGTGGCTAATGACAATGAGGAACAATGGCTGAGCACTTTATAGTACGTTGGAAGCATTCAACGACCCACTCGTTGCACAATTCGCATTGTTTGACGCCTCATTAGCTATTCTTCTACGATGCCATATTACATGCTAACATGATATCTTTTCCGACGTGACACCTGCATAGGGTATATTTGCGAAGGAGTTTCAAACACCAGCACGGCTAAGTGGTGAAATACTCGACTGCCACGCAAAGGGCCCGGGTTCAAGTCCCAGCCATTCCCAGAATTTTTCTGTGATTAGATTTTTCTTATTTCTCGCAATAGCGGTTACGGACACCATTGTTCGCGGTGGCGCATAACCACGGTGCCAGAATCGACTCCTGTGTTCTCACAGCAGCTTTAGCTGTTATATATATACCTACCAGCCCAGAGTGGCTGGTAGGTGGTGGGTGGTACCAAAGAATAACCACCCCCAGTGGTATCTGTAGCCCAGGTTAACGCCGTCCCTTCATCGTGAAGAGGGAGGTTGAGGGCACGGCACCTTACCAGATGTGGGAGGTGCTAATGCTTGTTTGATGACGTAAGAGTGGCCAACGTTTCTAGAATTATTTTTCTCATTTCATTTTTTTTATTATTTTGCGCGATAGTAGTTACGGACACCGGCGGTGGCGGCGGCGGGGGACAGCTTTACCTGAAAAAAAAAGGCTGGGAGCTTACTTTACAAAACGGGGCTGCTGCAGCGAGCTAACTGGTCCTCACGCCGCCTATGGCTTCAGCGCGAGCTTGGAGAAGAAATACAAAAAGTACAAACATACTAGTAATCACCTGATTCCTTTGAAATATACACGGGTGTACTATATGAACGACTCCGTATTTTTGGTCCAAGTACGCATTTTCTGCAGGAGGCGCGCAGCCCACCTCGGGTGACTATCTCCATGCGTCTATCACGAGACGGAAAACAACCGTTGTTTTCCTCTCTTCTTGAAAAGCGTTTGGGAGCAGTCATCGAAAGATAGATTTAATTTGCATATTGATAATTGTACACGCGGAGCAATGTTATGGATGTTAACCTAATCGACAGCATCACGACGACGTAGACGCTGTTGTCAATAGATACAAACTGAAGCAAAACTGCGATTCGGCCTAGTTGGAACATATTCATCTTGAAAAACTTGCGCAGGCACACGGGGACACAGAAGAGAGACACAAACGGGCGCAATCTAACAACTGGTTTATTTTTTGAAAAACGTTCACTTAATAACCCTCGGAACCGCGCAATCTGGTCACAAAAAACATTAGAACTGCGCACATGGCACAACCTATCACATGCTCACTGAACAGCAGACAACAGCGACACTTCCTTCTCCAGCAAGGCGACCGAAGGGTGGCTAACACACTTTTCTTTCAGCTTATCAATGTGATAGGCCTCCATTATCTCTCTTGAAGTTCGGTTTCGATGCCTACATTCTAAGGTAGTGTTATTAAAACAAGGCGTACAAGCGCACTCATTGCAATGCAGTGCTAGATGTGTATAAGGGTGACCTTTCAGACTCGACGCATGCTCCCTTAGCCTAGTGTTAATGCATCTGCCAGTCTGCCCCACATACACATGGCCACACGTCAGAGGTATACTGTACACCACATTATTTGCACATTCAACAAACTGGACCTTGTGTTTAATGCTACAATCCTTTTGTACACTGCTCGGTCTGTCACATTTCTGGTTGACCAACGCGCACACTCCTCCGATTTTGTTTTTGGCCGAAAACACCACCTTTAAATCGTAACTTCCAGCTACCTTTTTTATTCTGTGTGATAGCCCGTGTACATAAGGGATTGCTACCACCTTTGAGCTGGAATCAGTCTGCCCACCCGTTTCCAAAAATGGTCCCGTTCCCTGTTTAAGCTTCTTTAATAGCCTAATACCTACAGCCAGCATCACAGATAACGGGTACCCTGCGTCCTGGAGCCGAGCAACCTGTTCGTGAAAACGATCTATGAGCAGTGTGAACACAAGATTTTAACAATGCAGAACGAAAACAATTTGTGATAATGCCATTCTTGACCAGCTTTGAATGATTTGAAGCAAAATTCATGAGCGGTTTCCAAGCCCCTAGGCGAAAAGGTCCAACACACGTGGTCTGCCAAAACTCTAGCTTCACATCTAAAAACTGCAGCTCCTTTTCTACCGGTACTTCTGATGTAAATGTTAATCCCTTTCCAAGAGAATTAAATGCATTTAATACCGTTGCTCTGAAGTCCTCCTTGTGCACATCGCTCCCCCAAAATTAAGTAGTCATCCACATATCTGTAGATTTTGTAGACTACACCTTGTAAGCACACTGCCAAGTCTCGATCTATGCTGCCCATGAATATGTCACTAAGGACCGGGGCTACCTTCGACCCGATGCAGACTCCCTTTGCCTGGATGAACGTTTTTTCGCCGAACCCCACTTGAGTATTCTCGTTTCTTGAGCTACTGCACTTTTATTTGGAGAATACTCAAGTGGGGTTCGGCGAAAAAACGTTCATCCAGGCAAAGGGAGTCTGCATCGGGTCGAAGGCAGCCCCGGTCCTTAGTGACATATTCATGGGCAGCATAGACCGAGACTTGGCAGTGTGCTTACAAGGTGTAGTCTACAAAATCTACAGATATGTGGATGACTACTTAATTTTGGGGAGCGATGTGCACAAGGAGGACTTCAGAGCAACGGTATTAAATGCATTTAATTCTCTTGGAAAGGGATTAACATTTACATCAGAAGTACCGGTAGAAAAGAAGCTGCAGTTTTTAGATGTGAAGCTAGATTTTTTGGCAGACCACGTGTGTTGGACCTTTTCGCCTAGGGCTGGGAAACCGCTCATGAATTTTGCTTCAAATCATTCAAAGCTGGTCAAGAATGGCATTATCACAAATTGCTTTCGTTCTGCATTGTTAAAATCTTGTGTTCACACTGCTCATAGATCGTTTCACGAACAGGTTGCTCGGCTCCAGGACGCAGGGTACCCGTTATCTGTGATGCTGGATGTAGGTATTAGGCTATTAAAGAAGCTTAAACAGGGAACGGGACCATTTTTGGAAACGGGTGGGCAGACTGATTCCAGCTCAAAGGTGGTAGCAATCCCTTATGTACACGGGCTATCACACAGAATAAAAAAGGTAGCTGGAAGTTACGATGAAAAGGTGGTGTTTTCGGCCAAAAACAAAATCGGAGGAGTGTGCGCGTTGGTCAACCAGAAATGTGACAGACCGAGCAGTGTACAAAAGGATTGTAGCATTAAACACACGGTCCAGTTTGTTGAATGTGCAAATAATGTGGTGTACAGTATACCTCTGACGTGTGGCCATGTGTATGTGGGGGCAGACTGGCAGATGCATTAACACTAGGCTAAGGGAGCATGCGTCGAGTTTGAAAGGTCGCCCTTATACACATCTAGCACTGCATTGCAATGAGTGCGCTTGTACGCCTTGTTTTAATAACACTACCTTAGAATGTAGGCATCGAAACCGAACTTCAAGAGAGATAATGGAGGCCTATCACATTGATAAGCTGAAAGAAAAGTGTGTTAGCCACCCTTCGGTCGCCTTGCTGGAGAAGGAAGTGTCGCTGTTGTCTGCTGTTCAGTGAGCATGTGATAGGTTGTGCCATGTGCGCAGTTCTAATGTTTTTTGTGACCAGATTGCGCGGTTCCGAGGGTTATTAAGTGAACGTTTTTCAAAAAATAAACCAGTTGTTAGATTGCGCCCGTTTGTGTCTCTCTTCTGTGTCCCCGTGTGCCTTCGCAAGTTTTTCAAGGTCAATAGATACGCCTGGAGTGTTCATATCGTTGCTACTCAAATTAAAATACCTTATGGTGGCATAAGGTATTTGCAGAATGGCGTACTCCTAAAAAAACGTTTAGCCGAGCCGTGAAGAAAGCACTTTTATAACTTTGATTGCTGCTGCTTGTACCGCGGAGGAAGGTAATACTCAGAAGACGTCCTATCCTATCCTAATGCATTGCGAAAAGTGTGGCGGAAGTGACGTCAGATTTATGGGGCAAACAAACCGGTATGGGGCAAACAAAACAGCAGACGCCCCTCGGCGTGCTCTCCACGCTTGTTCGCTTCTGAACTGATTTGTTGTCCCGACGTAGACTTAGCGGGTTTTGTGCGGTTTGCATGGAGTAAAACGTTGCAAGCACACGTTTACCAGACTGTACGGGCGTGGCAGGCCCGAGCGCTGCGTGCTGAAGTTCTTCGAGGAGCGTTTTTGTGCAACAGTACCGAAAGTACACTGTAAGAAAAAAAGAGTCGAAAGAGGGTTACAAAACCGTTAACCCCATTCGGGTATTCACTTGACCCCTTTTGGAAGGTAGACGCAGAGAAAGAGAGTTACCGATTCGAGAGGAGTCACAGAACTCTGGTGAAGCGCGTTTCGATTGGCTTCCGTGATGAACGCGCCGCGGTATACGCCATACATATCGCGCGTTTGCCGTTCGGCGCCGCTGAGACGGGCCACTCTCTCGCTCCGGCGCCGCAACGTCGCCGCCGGCGCGGTCGCGAGGGCAGGCGAGGGCGCGAGGCGCCTACTCCTCCATGCCTCCTCCACGCTGGTCGCGCGCCCGGCGCCCGGCGCGACTTGTAGTTTTGAGTTCGAGCGAACATGCCGATCTGCGGTGGCGGTCACGCCAGGCTCCGTTCTCGAAGTGACGCTAGTGAGGAATGTTGTTGGAGTTGCGGACACGGACATGCGCCTGTTAACGGTGAGTGCACTGCTTTCATATATACTAATTACACAGCTTTAGCTGGGCGTCTGCAGCAGCTCCGCGGAAGTAGGCTGCGGGAGCAGGCTGCCAGCCATTTCCAACAGTAGCCTGCGTCAGCGGGGCTGTTCCAGTTAAAACAGTCACTAATGAGTTGAGGCCGCTATGCGCGTTTTTGTGCAAGTTATTGCATGGCTCATAAAATGAGTGATGCAATCACTTATCGAGGCGATTACTTTCTGCTCGCACACTGTGTCTGAACTGCTGAAAGTGTTTGATATCGTTTTGAGATGCGCTTTAGTCGACGTCTTAATAACATTTCCATCGATACTCGAGTGCGCAGCGTGCTTCCACCCATAAAAACGTGACAAAAGAGTCTGTGTACAAAGACGCACTGTATATAATGACGTTCGGCTTCGCAACAGAATCGAGTGAATATACGTGACTGTGGGAGCTATGTGCGGTAATTCTAGCATATGCCATGTCTGATGTCAACGTAGACGGCGTCCGCGCGCGTTGCTGTCGTTCGGGCGCTCGTACAACTGAGTTAAGGGTGGATTACATTTGTAGAACACGCGTTCTGTCGTTCGGGCGCTCGTAGAACTGAGTAGTTAAGGGTGGATTACATTTGTAGAACACGCGTTCAGTAACCGCTCACGGCGTGCCTCTGACTGCCGGAGGATGCGCTTGGTTGTGACAATATGCCGGCGCAAAGCCGGGCTTATTCTGGAAGCACTTTTTGAAGCGACTTAATCAGAAAAGGAGGGCCTTCATTCGTGCATAACCAGTGCCTATCGCGAAACGCGGTTCCCGCCTTCTATTACGTGAAAATTTGTTTTCGTTATCAAATTATTTAAAATGAAGCACTCGTGTCGATGTGTGTACAGTAGCCTAACGGTGTGTTGAACAAAGGGTGGTTTAAATAAAACTAATCAGTCTGTGTGTTGGTTATTCCCAGGGCAACGAAGGTGTCGCTATGGTCTGGTGTTTCACCACTAGTGATAGGAAAATCAACAGCGGCGTTCGTAATGTCAACGAGGCACTCGGCCCTACATTTCCTTTGGTTGGACAAAACGACGTAGGAAAAGAGGTGAGTGGCACCCACGCAAAGGAGCCTAAAACAATTGCCTTTGTTGTTAAAAAAAAACACATCATCTTGTGCCACAAGTTTGTCACGAATATTTTACACGATAACGGCAAAAAACACGGTTCCTTACCCTGCCTCTTTGCATTTGTTTTGTTCTGAGCCTTCATTATGTCTGTGTAAATCACTTATTGTGTAGGTATTGCAAAATCTTACTATGATTCCGTTTTCTCATTGTGATATCACGTTCTTCTTTTCAGGTACCATTTCTCATGGCTGCTCACGCTGAAGAGGAGCGACAACATAGCAAGTCACAAGTCTGATTCCTCCAGCCTTCACGACTTTTTGATTCTTAATCATAAGGAATAAATATGGAAACATGATACCGATATCTGCTGTTTATTTTGCACGACATGACACTATGCACATCACAGTGACACATTTTGGTTGGCTATACTCATACAATCATGTAAATGAGGAATACCTCAACTGCTTCAACTTTACTAGAAATGGTGTTTTGAGGAGTTTTATTAAAATAATGCTAAAATTGAACTATCCTTTTCTTGCAGTCGCTGGGCACAACGACAAGTATTAATGGAGTTGCTTAAAATGAGTACTTCACTATTTCCAGCAGTAGTCGTGCAAAAGTAGAGCATGGGTCAATTTAGTAGCTTAAAATAGCCGTAGAGTCGCTTGATGCTTCGGTGGGTGTCAATTGACCCGCGTAGGAGCGTCACCGGCAAGGGTCTTCTGACTCCCTCAGAAGTGGTAGTGTGATCCTTCGCATAAGAGTCTTCCCACTCTTGAGAGAGTGACCGTGACTCTCCAAAGAGAGTCCTATACGTGGAAAGTCAGAACTCTCCGAAAAGAGTCGGGTATACTCTTTTTTTTAGAGTGTACCTACCGGTACGTGCCGTAATCAAAAACATTCAGCTCCTGCGTCGTTGTGTTCGATCTCACCTGGCAGTGACTTACGCGTTCTGCTGGGCGTTAGGCCTTTCTTTCAATTCAGCGCAGCGCCAACTTAGTGTTTGACGAAACTTCACGTCGAAAAAAAGGACACCACCGTATTGTATACGCGATCGTGCACGTAAAGTTTGTAATTCCACTGCGCACTCAACTACTACTATGCAGCACGCAACCACGGCGCAATACATACACCACGTAGTCCAATAAAGGCAACAAAAGTTTATTACCCTTTCGTGCACGACAGTGCCTCTATACACGCGATACGATACCTACGGCGTATGTTATGTACGGCGCGTCAGACGCCAAAAACAAAAGTCCACGTGTGTTCGGACTTGACACAATGCCTATAAGAACCAAGAGAGTGAACATCTGAGAGCTTCGCATGCAAGTATCGGGCATTAGTGATCAGCAATGAAGCGATCGTACGTACACATGAAAAGTGACACCCGGTACTTCCCGCAGTGCACGCGATTTGCACGGGGTATACGCAACAGCTGGGCATTGTGTAGCTTTCCTAAAAACACACACAGAAGGAGCAGCACGAGTGAGTCGACTG
The DNA here is from genome assembly GCA_030522465.1 of Rhipicephalus appendiculatus. Classification (NCBI taxonomy): domain Eukaryota; kingdom Metazoa; phylum Arthropoda; class Arachnida; order Ixodida; family Ixodidae; genus Rhipicephalus; species Rhipicephalus appendiculatus. The sequence goes on from JALIZH010027004.1 coordinate 163,650, forward strand.
CGCCGCTTGCACGGCGAAAAAAAGAAAGGCTGCAAAAACGCGGCAAACGTTCCGCGACTCGCCAACTCGCTCGCTTGGCGCATGTGTTTGCAAACTACGCGCCCGAAATCGCAAAATGGTTAGCTGCTCCTTCGCTAGGAGGCGATGCGGGTGTTTGCGAGGTGGAGGCTTCACGAATGTGACGTCAGGGCCTCTCCTTAGTATTCCTTCCTTCATGGCTTGTACCACGTGCCTTTTATAGTGTCGCTGCATAATGACCTCGGCGAATGCAGCTTCTTGGGAATAATACCTGCCGATGACTTCACAGTATAACACAGAAGTGCTCTTCAACTTTGAAGTCTGGCAACATAATTGGAAGGCACAAGCGCCATCGAGTGAAAATATTAAGACGCGGATCGACATTATTTTCCTTACGAAATGTCGTCGTTCTGAAGAACATTTACGGAGTGAGCAAAAACATTTTGAAAAGAAAGTATTTGGATATGTGTTGCTTGTACCGCGTGACTGTTGTAGTGTCACTGAGTAATAGCCTGGGCGAACGCAGCCCTTCTTGGGAATAACAATTCCCAATGACTTCAGACTATTACAGAAGAGATCAGGAACTGTGAAATTTGTCAATATATATGGAAGGCAGACTGGTGTTGGGGAAAAAAATAAGGCGAGGATTGATGTTCTTTAAAAAAAAAAAACGACGGCCCCCCAAACAACGTTTAGCCGGCCGGAAAAAATAATCTTGAGAAGAAAGCGCTATGATCGATGTTGCTTCTACCGCCGCCTTTCATAATGCCACTCCATAATGGCCTGGGTGAACGCAGCTTCTTGGGGATTATAATTGCCGATGACTTCACCAAATAACTTGGAACTGTCTGGAACTGTGAATCCTCGGAAGAGATTTGAAAGGCATGAACTCCGTTGGGTAAAATTATGAAAGGGAGAATTGACTTTAGGAGGACGCTCGTTTGTATCAAAAATAAAGAACGTTCAGGTGAGCAGAGAAAAAACATTTTCAGAAGAACGCAATTCGATAGCTGCTGCTTTTACGGCGTGCCTTTTATAGCGCCACTTCAAGGCAACCAGTGCTAACTCGGTTTCTTGGGGCTCGTGATAGCAAATGACATCAGGGAATAGCATAGAAAAGATCTCAAGCTGTGAATCCTAACAAGACATTTGGAAGGCGGCACGACCGCCGATGTGTAAAACAAATAAAGCGAGGATTGAAATGAGCTTTCTTAAAAAAGTCACAGTTTCGCCACAAGGCGAAGCAATGAATGCGATAGCAACAAATTGGAATGTCAAGCGACGAATGGCAAGCAGGTCGAAACGTGCAGCGCGCTGCTCACGCACCCATGACGCACGAAAACAACACGCACAGGACGAGAAAGAACTAAAAACATTCACAGCTCGACACTTAACGCACTGCTCAACCAAAAACGACGCACGAAACGTATTGACAGGTACAGACGAGCGCGAACTAACAAGTGTCACAGTTGTTACTTCGCTGTGTTTGAAAAGCGTGCTCTTTTCGCAAACAGGGGGACTGCAGCGAGCGATGTGACCTTCGCGCGCCCGGTAACTACAACGCTATAGACGTCAGACTCTGCCCAGGCGGCGCTGCGAAAAACGCCGCCACCAGCGCTCTCATCGCCGCCCTCGCCATAACTGGGTAGTGCAAAGAGAGCCGTCCGCAAGCGAATGTGCGTAGGCCGCTATAGAAACCCCCTCTTTCGTTGGTGTTGAGGCGCGGTTTCCTGAAAATCAAGGACCTGGAAAGCTTCTTCCGTCAATCCACCCTCGCTTCAGAAAAGTAGGAAGCACATCAAAGTGAACTGCGGGTACAGTGCAAAAGATGTTTCAGTTACTTCGGCGTGCTGCAACTCGCAAGCGCAAGCGAGCATCGCATATGACATCGAGTTCGAGGCACTCCGACGTGCGTCCCGTAACGCCTAAATGCGTTAAATTTGGGCATATACGAAGTGATGAAGTACATACACGAGCAATATCTTACGATCAGTGGTACGAAGCTCGCTTTATCAGGCACGAATGGCCCCGGCGATTTTCGCCTTTGCAGTTGCATTCTTCATCCATCTCTCGCTTCTTGTGCGTTGAACTAGTTTATTACGCATTCTGGAATGTACTGTTGGCGGTTGTCTTCCGTTTGTATATACTGCAAATGGGGATACGTGTGTGTCCACTTTCTCGGTGTGCAACGAAAGACAAAACCGTGGCCTCCGAGATGGCTCCGGCAATCGCGGAGACCACGGGCAAGAAAAACCTGACGGTGGTCACGACCAAAATTTTGCGATTTACTTGTGTGACGCACGTGTAAGCATTTGCTAGTTAAAGCCGGTACTTTGAGCCTTCAGTGCGTACAATATGCTGTGTGGCGACGACCAGTTCAGATTATGGGTGGCGCGCTTCACCATAATCTTCACCACATCGCGCGCTTCACCAGTCTGCATTTAACTGCTGCACGGCGCGCACTGCGGTCTCAGGCTCTGCTGAGCGTCATAGTCAAGGTTACCACGGTACTACGTAAAGGCTGCTTAAAACAATAACAGGAGACCCACATTATCTCACTTTCTCATGCGACCGGTTGTGGAGAACGCGAGTAATTCCGCTTTCACCCAATACGTTCGCAATGGCCCGTATCCAGCGCTCTCACCGTTCTGCTTCGTGCAACAGCTACGGAAATCGGTAAAACTGAAGTCCTTTACGTCCGTGGCAATTCAACAACGCAAGAGTAGCGTCGACTACCAGGCCTTCCTTCGAAGCGCGCGGAGCTGTTGCGTCTGCTCTTGTTTTCGCCGTCGTTCTGGCAAGCACTTCATGGCGGTTTGGTTGCGCGTCCGGCTAGCGGAGAGAATTTCGTAGCTCTTTTTCTGAGTGTTCAATGCGCCAACACACCTAATATTTAGCGCAATCGTTGTTTCGCACTCGCTAGTTGCACCTGGTTGCACAGCAAACTGTGCAAAGGGAGCCAGACTTTGCATACCCAAAACTGCTCCGACAGGTGGCGCTACGTGTCTGCAAAACTCCAGAGTCTGACGTCTATCGTTCCGCCGAAAGCCCCGTTCTCCGCCACCGCGAGATAAGCGCGCGCGTCCACGGGCATCTAACCCCCCACCTTCGGGCGAAGCGCGCCGGAGAGCTTAGGAGCGCCTGAGAGCGCTAGTCGCGACGAACGCCGGGGCTCCCAGCTAAGCCCCGCCGAGCTAAGGTCCCTAGATAAAACAAGTTTCCAAGGTAGCGACACTCATTGTTCTCTGCGCCGTCCTCCTCACTCTCTCGCTTCCTCCTCCTTTTCTCCGTCATCCGCGTCTCTCATTGGTGCATTCCTCGCACGTGATGTTGCAAATAGCTAGTGGTGATATTTATTACTATGCAAAAGGTTGAAAACGAGTACGCATGCCATATGGTTTCGGTCGGATTCTTGCCGTGACGAAAGACGAAATCGTAGCCAAATCATCAGCTGTAGAGAAGGAGCGTTCTAGTTGGCGCCAAGTCAGTCGAGATTGCTTTGCGGTGCATGGTTAGTGCAACATCGCAGTTTTTGAACAATATCGGGTTGCTGTGCTGTCTGCTGCAGTAAAATAAAAGAGAAGACAGTTTCGCTCTTCAAAAAATCTTCTGTATCCGAAATGGTGCACGTCGTGAAATGTAGGTACCAAAATTTCACGCGAAGGCTTTCTTGCAACGCCGTCGACGGGCGTCGACGCTGCTTCTCGAGGCGAGTTCATTTGTCGGTTTTTGTTGAAATGCCAGGAGCGCGTCTAGTACGCGTCTAGTGCGTGCCCGCCCGTTGTTACAAATATTTGTGCGTATGCAAGCACAATTCAATACAGCTGTTGTGTTTAATGAATCCAAATTCAGGAACATTTCATGCCAGACCAGTTAGAGCCACGTTTTCTAGAACGCGGCATAGAGAAGCTGAAACGCGATGCTTCGGGACATCTCACTGGTAGAACTCTCACTTTTGGTGAAGTTGCGTGCACCCGCGTTGCAATGTCGTAGTCTCTTACTTAGTGACCCAGATAATATGTCATGCACCACAGTTACCTGGCATCACGACTGCGAAAATGGACGCATTTTTTCCGGAAAACTGTCATCGCAGCGCTCCTAATCAAGCGTTCGTTCCAGCATGGCCGTTGTTTTCCTTCATATGCATGAGCAAAACAGTGCATTCGGAGAACTGGACGAACAGTACTACGTAGGAATCGAGGCGCCATGGCTAGTGGTGCGAAATATAAAACTTTCCCAACGTTGCCACTTGGTGAACTGACGTCCTACTTCTTTTTTAAGCTGCACTTTTTTTCCTCAACTAAGTAACCGATTATTATTTATCTCATTTCCTTGTATTAAACTATAATTGCTTCTATTCGCCGTAATAACTCAACAGAAACATTCCCTTTTTTATGCGCGTTTTGAACCTCCTAGGGGGCGCTTCAGGCACATAATTGAGGAAGAAAAGGGAGGGTGTCGCAACCATGGAGACTTGTTTTATCTAGGGACCTTACGCCGAGCGCGGCCTTTGCGCCATCTCGCTGGTAATGCTGAAAACACGCTGAAAACTCGCTGTATATAAATAGCTTGCCGTTTGAACGTTGAAGGACGTTCGCCTTCGTGGCTGAGTGGTTAGCGCCGCGCGCTGCAGAGCGAAACGTCCCTGGTTCGATGCCGCGCGTCGGAAACATGTTTCTGAATTATTTTTCTTTGAGGTTTTTATAAATATATAGATACATATACGGGGCATGACGCTGACGCCCGCGGCGAAAACCAGCCGAGAGTGTCCATATAATTGCTATCGCAATAAAAACGGCGTCGTCAGAATGTATGTTTAGCCGGGCGAGATGGAAGCCCATTGAGATGAAAGCATTGTGGTAGCTGCTGGTTTTAACATGCACCTTTTATACTGCCACTGTTTGATTACCTGAGTGAACGCAGCTGCTGGAGACTCATATTTGCTGATTGACTTCACGGAATAATATAACAGAGATATGTAACTGTGAATCCTGGCAAAATATTTGGAAGGCACGACCACCATTGTGTAAAAATTGTAAGGCGTGGATGGTCCATTATTTATCTTGCAAAACGGTGACCTCCTAAAGAACGATTAGCTGTGCCGAGAAGCCAGCACTTTGAGAACAACGTTGGTAGCTTTTGCTTGTACGGCGCGCGTTTTATACTGTCAGTACATGGTGACCTGTGTGAACGCAGCTTTCTAGTTCTTCTAAATGCCCATTCCTTCGCCGTATAACAGCGGCGAGATCTGAAGCTGTGAATCCCGACAAGATATTTGGAAGCCACGCCCTCTGTTGCGTAAAAGTAACAAAGCAAGGATTGACGTTATTTTTCTTACAAAACGTCCTTAAAGAACGTTTATGCCGGGCCGAGAAGAAAACATTTTCTGAAGAAAGCACTTTCACAGCTGGTGCTTGTACAGTGCGCCCTTTATACTGCCACGGCTTGATGACCGGGGCAAACGCAGCTTCTCGGGGCTCATAATTATCTTTGATTTCATGGAATAACACAGAAGTCATCCGACAACTGTGAAGCCTCACCTACATATTTGTATTTCACGTCAATCGTTCGGTAAAACTATTAAGGGGAGCATTGACTTTATTTCTAACAGAACGGCTTCCTTCCTAAAGAACGCTGAGCCGGGAAGAGAATAAAGCCCTTGATAGCTGCTACTTGAACAGCACACCATTTATACTGCCTCTGCGTGATGACTTGCAGGAACGCAGCATCTTGGGCCAGATGATTGCCATGATTTCACGGAATAACATAGAAGAGATGTCGAACAGTGAGGCCTGGCTACATATTTGGAATGCACGACCATTGTTGTGTATATAAGTGAAGGCGAGGATCGAATTTTTTTCTTCTAACAAACCGGCGACCAGTGCGAACTCAGCTTCTTGCGGCTCATAATTGTCGATGGCTCACGGAATAACATACAAGAGAATCCTGGCAAAGCATTTGGTAGGCACGACCGCCGTTGTCTGAAAGAAATAAAGCGCGGATTGACGTTATTTTGTTTTACAAAACGGCGTCGTCCTAAATAATGTTTAGCCGGGCCGAGGAGGAGGCATTTTGAGATGAAAGCATTGTGACACCTGCGGCTTGTACTGCGGGCCTTATTCACTGTCACTGCACGATGACCTGAAGAACTGATCTTCTGGGGGCTTAAAAAGTGCGATGATTTCACGGAGATCTGTAACAGTGAATCTTGCAAGGTTCACTGTCACAGATGGCACGACCGACCTTGCGTAAACACATTAGGACGCGAATTAACGTCATTTTTCCTACAAAACGCCGTGCTGCTAAAGAACACTCAGCAGAGCCGAAAAGAACGCATTTTTCAGAAAAAATCACCTTGATATCTGCTGCTCGGACAGAGCGCCTATTATACTGCCACTGCATGGCTTCGGCGAAAGCAGCATCTTGGGGCTCATAATTGCCAATGGAATCACCGAATATTGGCGAAGGGGTATGCAGCCTTGAAGCCTGGCAATACATTTGGGAAGGCACGACCGCTGTCGTCTAAGAAAATGAAGGCGAGGATTGACGTCATTTTCCTTAGAAGACGGCGGCTTCCTAAAGAACGTTTTCCATGGGCAGAAAACAAAGATTCTTGAGAAGAAACCACTTGATAGCTGCTGCTTCAACCGCACGCCTTTTATACTGCTACTGCGTTACGACCTGGTGACGCAGCTTCTTCGGTATGATAATTGCCGATGACTCCACAGCATAACACAAAATATATTTTGAACTGCGAAGTTTGGCAACGTATTGGGAAGGTGTGACCTCTGCAGTGTAAAAATATTTCCACACACACTCCTTTTCTTTCTGTTTTCATGTCACCACCCCAGTAACCCCTTTAAGTGCTTTATTTTTTTTAACATCTGCCGACCAAAAGTGCCTATATTTTTATTGCTGATTTCGAATCTCATTGTACTAAAAAGCATCTAGTTGATGTTCAAAAAATATTTGTACCACATATTTACTCAAATCAATACAATAAATTTCATTTCTGAACAATACATAGGAAACCAGCTACCTGCTGCTAATAAAAACAAAAAACTTTATAAAGAAAACAGTTGCAGACGCCACATCCTTTTTCACTTGTATAGGCTAAGCACCCTCGGGCTATTGCACTCGGAAGCGTCGGAACTGTGTGCAAAATTTCAGAACACAGAATAATGCAAAGCGGCTTCACTGGCGAGTACTCGCGATGTTTGCTTCCGAGCGGTCTTCATCATCACCGGATGAGCTGCTCAATTCAGTCATCGCTGTCTTGTCTTCCGGACACAAGATAAACATCTGTATCAGGATTATCATCACTCGACGAAGATGACGAAAATGAAAAGCTTCATTTTCGTGTTGACGGACCAGCTATGCATGGGTCGCTGGCACCGCACGCCATATTTCCATACATGAACCGCGCTCCTGCCACAGGAGAAAACTAATTGGTCGAGTAAATGCTGCTATCTAGTGGATGACACGCAATGTAAGCCGTAGACGAGAGCTTCTCGTCCTGAACACCACAGGGGAGTACGTATTCCGCTAGGACCAGCTCTGCTCGTCCAAAGCACTTTCGGGACAGTTTGGGTAGGACGACCTCTGCTCGTCCAAAGCACTTAAGGGGTTAAACGTAACCGCTTCCTTTCGCAAAGCATGCCCGAATGACAGGCAACTGTGTCGATAATCTTAGAACCTTCCGATGAGATTACGTGGTCAACACCGACAATTGGGACAGTTCTGAAACTTGCGCCGCCACTAGAGCTAACGCTGGAATCTTTGATGTTACATGTTTAAAAGCCGATGTGCATGACCGCATGTCAGATTATCGACGGCCAACGCTCTGTTCGACGATATGAGTGTACAGCGTGCAATGCTTGTTGTGGTTTGCGTTTGTTTCCAGGCCACAAGTTTGGTCAAATAAAGAGTTTCATGTTGGACCACAGGTCGGCACTTTAAGGGGCTCTCAATCAAACTCACTCACCACAAATTTTTTTCAGACTTAGCACTGACTCAGGTTCATACGGACGCCTACTTACCCTCATAATTACTCACTCACGCTCATGCTCACGCCTACTCACACTTGTAGGCACTCAATCACGTTTATACTCACGCCAACTCACCCTCACGAGCGCTCAATCACGTTCACACTCACGCCTTCCCACTCATAAGTACTTACTCACGATCATACTCACGACTACTTCACACTCATACGCACTCCCGTTCATACTCACTTTCATACTCATACCTATTCACACTTACATACAAGCACCCACTCACTTTCGTACTGACATCTCATACTCATACTGCCACGCGCCTTACTTATTTTCAATTTTGCTGTATTCGGCTTTCGCCTACAAAGACTGTCAGCAATGCTCAGTGCAAACCGCGCATCATTGTTCGAGAAGCTTCGCGATTATTGTACATCGTTTTGTTAAGATTGCTCGCAAGACGCGAACACTCGAGCTTATTCTAGAGCTTGCGCGACAACCAGTGATAATGCTGCAATATTCGATGACAGACGCATAAATGCTGACGCGCTTCACCACTTGTCAGTTGATGGACGGCCGACGCTCTGTTCGCTGCTATCAGCGCCAGTGTGTATTGCTGTAATCAGACTTTCCGTTTACCGGCCACAAGTTCAGTCAAATTAACAGTTTCATCTTGGACATATCGACTGCTGCCTTCGTCAACGTCACGACCACATGACTTCTGGTGGAGGTGCTGCTTCTTTCATGTACCCGACGCCCTCCTCAAGCCGTGAAGCCAGCCCAAATCGTGACAAAGACAACGACCTTTTCACGGACAGTCGAGCCAGCCGCAGGCTGAAAGGACTACCCCCGCAGCACGGACTACTGCAGGACAAACCAAAAGCTACGGCGGTGAGCACAAAAGGCACGATGACCGCCGCTGTGTCCCCTGCAACCATCGTGATGCAGCCACCCAGAGAGCCACCGAGCTTCCATGCATCGCCTAGCGAACACCCCCTAAACCTGGTTAGAGACGTTCTAAAAGGTCTCAACAGTTAACAACTGGAACGCCGAGGACAAGCTGCGCCATGTGTACTTTTACCTGGAGGACGCAGCAAGGACCCGGTTCGAGAACCGGGAGTCCACACTTCGAACATGGGACCTCTTTCGCAGCGCATTCTTAGAGACGTTCGCGAGCGTCGTCCGAAAGGAAAGGGCCGCAGCCTTGCTGGAGACACTGGTCCAACTACCGAATGAAAGCTTGGCCATCTTTACAGAGGAAATGACCCGGCTGTTTCACCACGCTGTCCCTGCTATGCCCGAGGACAAGAAAGTCCGCTTCCTCACGCGAGGAGTAAAGCAAGAGCTCTTCGCTAGGCTTATGAGGAATCCACCAAACAGCGTCGAAGAATTCGTCTTCCAAGACGCTAGAAATGCGCACCCAGCAGTAAAATCGTCACTTTACTCCAGACAGTGCAACTGTTGAAGCCCTTGGCTCCGAAGACCTGCGCGAAACTATCCGAGCCATCGTGCGACAGGAGCTCCGGAAGCTGTCTTTTCCACAGCCAGAGGTGACGTCAATCGCTGAAGTAGTACGCGATGAGATCGAGCAGTCACTTGTTCCTCAGCGAGCACAGCCGCAGCCGCAGGCTATCAGCTACGCTGCTGCGGCCTGCTGTCACGCTCCCCACGCCGCGCCCACGTCAGGACGCCACTCCGCCGCAGTTCCGCCGCCAGACTCCACCACCGGCGTTATGCAGCCCGCCAGCCGGCCAGCGATATATGCCGAGAAAAACCGGCGTATGGGCGCGCCCCCGACCACCGTCCACTCTGCTCCACTGCGGAGAAGCTGGCCCCTACCGCCGCTGCCAGTACCACCAGATGGGACTGCGTGGTTTCACCATCGACGAGCAGCGTCCACAACCGGGTGAAAGACCACGCGACGTCCCCGACTATCTCGCAGGCGCTCAGTGCGCACACCGACGACCTCCCCGCTTGCGGTCGCCCGGCCGCTACATGTCACTGCACCGCCGGCAGTACACTGGCCCAAACTGGGGCCTGTCGCCTAGCCCGTATCCGTGAAACTAAGGGCAGCAACCGATGGAGGTGCGGTTGCTGTACGACGAAATGCAGGCCTCGTATACACCGGAGCCGACCATTCTGTCATCAGTGGACCGTTCGCCACGAAGTCCCTGAGATCCGGACTGCTGGAGGGCACCTTGTAACGCCGGCAGGAATCTGCACAGCGAGAGTCTCTCTTAACAACCGGATTTATCCCGCGAGCTTCATAGTACTACAGCGGTGCTCGAGAGATATCATCCTTGGTATGAACTTCTTAGGCCTTCATGGGGCAGTCATCGATCTGCGATCCAAGTCGATAACGCTATCCGCAGAAAAACAGTACCGCCGCACACGCGGTCTGGAAAGCACGCAATGAATGCGCTAGACGACCAAGTTACCTTTCCCCCGAGCTCCAGCGTCAGCATTTCCGGCGGCACTCAGAAATCAACAGACCAGCATGGCGTCGTTGAAGGCCACCAGCAACTGTTGATCAACCGCGAAATTGGCGCCCCCTAAAGGAATAGCCGAGCTTCGAGTAGGGAAAGCACAAGTGATGCTCACGAACTTCAGCAACGTATATAAGCACTTGAGCAAAGGCACGACGGTTGCCTACGTCGCAGAAATTGTGGAAGCCAGCAACGCTTTCGCCCTCGCCGAGTCTACCGAACATGCTACGATGAATCGAGGTCCGCAACAAGATTTTGACGTCAATCCGAGCCTTCCGACGCATAAGCGAGAACAGCTCAAAGCACTGCTCCTGCAATACAAGGACTGCTTTTCATCGTCGTCAAGAATTTTAGGTAGACACCAGTCACGAAACATTGCATCATAACTGAAGGAAGTGCCCGGCCACTTCGTCAAAGCCCGTACAGAGTTTCGACGCGAGAACGCGACGCCATAAAGAAACAAGTCGACGAAATGCTACGCGACGAAATCATCCAGCCTTCAAAGAGTCCGTGGGCGTTACCTGTGGTGTCAGTGAAGAAGATGGGACCCTACGTTTCCGCGTCGATTATCATCGCCTGAAAAAATCACGAAGGACGTGTACCCTCTGCCACGAATAGACGACGCCCTAGATCGACTCCACAACGCGAAGTATTTTTCATCGATGGACCTCAAGACGGGCTACTGGCAAATCGAAGTGGACGAGAGAGACCGAGAAAAGACTGCCTTCATTACACCAGACGGTTTGTCCCAGTTCAAGGTCATGCCCTTCGGTCTTTGCTCGGTGGCTGCGACTTTCCAACGGGTTATGGATACAGTATTGGCAGGATTGAAGTGTCAAACTTGCCTCGTTTACTTGGACGACGTCGTTGTGTTTTCCTCTAACTTCCACAAACACCTCGAGTGTGTTCAATCCGTACTTAAAGCAATAAAGAGCTCCGGACTCACCCTGAAGCCGGAAAAGTGGGTCCCACAATCAGGAAGACTGGAGTGCGCCCAGACCCGCAGAAAGCAGCTGCCATCGCCGACTTCCCGCCACCAAACGACAAGAAGGCCGTGCGCCGATTTCTCGGCTTGTGCGCCTATTACAGACGCTTCGTCAAGGATTTTTCACGCATCGCAGAGACACTAACGCAGTTTACGAAGATCGACGTCGAGTTCCAGTGGGAAACAGCGCAACTTCAAGCATTTCAGGAACTGAAACGACGCCTGCAGACGCCTCCGATACTTGCGCATTTTGACGAATACGCCGATACGGAAATCCACACCGACGCAAGCAGTGTAGGACTCGGCGCCGTTCTTGTGCAGAAGACTAACGAAGAAAGGCTTATCAGTAGAGGCCGGATTTTTAGGCACTAAAAATCGAGTTTTAGGCGCCAAAAATAGGCAGGAAAAACACAGTTTTAGGCCCCCAAAATCGTAAATATAGGCACAATAAATTTTTACAAAAGCTCAAATTTTCGAATAAGGACGTGCGCGACCTGGTCTATACGTCAGGAAAGCAAACAAATTTTATATTTTATGATTGTACAAAGGCGTTAATGATTTAACATAGCCATGCAACGGTCCCTTTTCGGGCACGGTTTCCAGAACACGGTCTCTCCTTTTAAATGCGAAGCATTTCTTAGCGAACTTCGGCGACTTTGAGCGTATCTATCTATCTATCTATCTATCTAGCCGCCTACGACTTTGTGCTCTCCTGGCCGTATCGTTAATGGGACTTATACCAAAACTGGTGTGGCATAACATGACTGTATGACAAACATGAATGGCTGGTCATATCATGAAAATCATGAATAACTTGTCATGAAAAGTATGATTTACACGCCATGGCCATAGTGCTCCTGAGGCTGTTTCCTTAACTTGATCTATCTAAAAATTGGTACGATGAGACATTTCTCGATAATCAACATAAATGACTTGTGGTAATATGAAAATCATGACCTGTATGTCATGTACAACATGATTTACATGCCACGCTCATGGCGAGCTGACGGCCGCTTCGCTAGCTTGATATACACCAAATTTGGTATTGCGTGACGTGAGTGTATGACGAACATAAATACCAAGTGGGCATATGGAAATCATGACATGTCATGTGCAGCATGACTTGCATGCCACGCTCATGGCACGCTCGCGGCCGTTTCGCTGGTTTGATATACACCAAATTTTGTATTGAGCGACGTGATCGTATGATGAGCATAAATGACAAGTGGTACTATGGAAATCATGACATGTCATGTGCAACATGACTTGCATGCTACGCTCATGACACTCTCGGGGCCGTTTCACTAGCTTGATATACACCAAATTTGGTATTGAACGACGTGACTGTATGACGAGCATAAATGACAAGTGGTAATATGGAAATCATGACATGTCATTGCAACATGACTTGCATGCCACGCTCATGACACCTCGTGGCCGTTTCACTAGCTTGATATACACCAAATTTGGTATTGAGTGACGTGACTGTATGACGAGCACAAATTACAGGTGGTAATATGGAAATCAGGAAATGTCATGTGCAACATGACTTGCATGCCACGCTGATGTCATTCTCGTGGCCGTTTCGCTAGCTTGATATACGTCAAATCTTTAAGGCATACGCCTTAATTGTCTCATGCTCACGTCCGTCCGTCCCTCCCTCCAGCCGTGCCCTGGCACGGTGCCAGTTGGGCGCCGGGGCGCGCAAACGGACGCCGGTCGCGTCGGACTCTACAGTGCTCGCGCTTTGCTTACGTAGCGTGCTGTGCCCAGCGTCTCTAAATCATGCAAGGAGGGGAGACGCGCGCATGACGTTCCATTCTGACCGACCCCGTCTCAGTGGGCACAGGCGTTGGAGGAACGCGCCTTGGAATTGACAAAGTGTCCGTCAATTTAAACGCTGGAACGCGGATGGCGTCTGCACAATGCGCAAAGCGCGAGAATACGAACGCATGCCAAACGGAGGCAGATTGGTGTCGCGTCTCGCTGCGATTCGAGTTAAAAAATTAAGCGAACATAAGTGGCAGGTGGTAACACGAAAATCTTGGCATGCATGTCATCTACAATGCCACGCTCATGGTGCGCTTGCGTCCAGTACGCTAGCTTGGTATACACCAAAATTTGTATTGCGCGACGTGACTGCACGACGAACACAAATGACAGGTCCTAAATGTAACTAATGACATGCATATCACGTACAACAAGATTTGCTCCTTGCTGGCTGCTTCGCATTACATCGATTCCCACAGTGCGTGGGATCTGCCGGTTTTTTTATTGTCCAGAATGGTAAGTTAAATGTCCACCATCGAATAAACACGCTCCTGGGTCTGCTTCTTTTCGGCATGGCTGGGAAGGCAGCACAGGATTCAATAGCCAGACCGCTAAAAGGCCAGAAGGGTCTGTTAGGCTTTTATTGGCCGGGTCTAATAGCGCAGAGTCAATTTCTCCTCTTTGTGTGAACACCATAAAGGGCCCCCTTACCAGGTTTGAGCGTTTCGAGCTAGAAGTGTAATACATGCACTGCGCTAACGATCACGTCTGCCAAGATTTGCAACGATACGCTCCCTGGAAGGAGGTGAAATGTCAGACTGAATGCCTCGTGCCCTTTATCTCACGGGCGCGCGCACCAATGTGGAGGAGGTGAAGTTCAACAAGGAATGGTTCTGTGTATTTCACAGTAGTACATGAAACTGTGAGAATTATTCGAGGCTATATGTGTAATTTGTGCAATCTGTTGCTTGAATAGAAGAATGAAAGTTAATAGAAATATTAAAACATACAAACGGAATGTGCGCGCACTTTTCTTTAGTTTTTTGTTCGAATAAAGAGCGATGCGAGACTTAGCTGCCTATATTTCTTTTGTGTTCGTGTTCTCGCCGTTCCCGCATCGTGCCGGCGCCAGCCCTGACAACGCTTAAAATGTTTTTGGTGCATCGTCCCTTACAGCAGTTCCAGCTGTGCGACGCGCTGTGTCGTGGTAAGGATACAGGATCCATGCCAGCCTCTCCAAACGCATAGACGGATCCATCCCACAGAAACAGGCAGTACACTAAAGAGCGAACGCCGAAACGATACAACACCGCTTGTGCGCACGACCTGGCTGGGGCATGTCATGTGCACATAGCGTAATCTTGCGTGCACATGGCGTGTTGATGCGTCAGCGTCGTGTGATCTTCCGGCTCCGAGTTTCTCTGATACCGAAGAGGGCAGGGAAGGAATTTGGCTTGCGAGTGGCAAAGGTTTCAAGCTCACCTACCAGCATCATGCTTTCGCGGCTCGTAATGAACCAATTAAAAAGTTCTTGTGGTACAAAGCTCTTCATTGGGCACGCGAACACTTCCAGTATCTGACTAAAATTTCTCATGTGACCTGGTGAAGCGCCCTTTAAGAGTAAATTACAAACGAAACAAAAGCCATGTTCACATCTGATTTTTTTTACCTAATTTCTATTTTCCCCCTGACGGCACTCCATGGTTTCGCATTCGCTCTCCATATTCCTGCTGCTCCCTACTGAAAAAATCCGCATGCCGTCATACGGAAAACATAAGGGTTCCGCATATTTTCCGTATAAAATATATGGACTTTGTACGGACGTATACGGATGTTTACGGAAATTGTAAGGAACATACGGAAGTATCATATGGCACATAAGGAATTCCGTATGGGCGTACGGATGTAGCCTTAAGGAACATGCGGATGCCGTATCTGTTATACGGATAGACTCATACGGCGATGCGGAATATACGGAAAGTATGATACGGAACATGCGGAAACCGCATGGGATACGGAAAGAACAAACGGAATCCGTATGCGCTATGCGGAAAGATCCACGTGGCAATAAGTAGTATACGGAAAGCATGGTATTCTACCTGAACCCATGACCACAGGCGAGTGCACGGGGGGGGGGGGGGGCTTTTCCCTCTTGTCACCTAAGAGGGAGGGGCCTCCCTCCCCTCCGTCAAACGCTCCCTCGGCGACCGTCGTCTTTCCCTCTCACCCACCATGGTATTACGTTACATTCCACCGCGGCGCGCCGCCACCTACGTTGGGCTTGTCTTTCGTGGCTTGAGCAGGCTTGAGGCGCTCCTGCCAGTGTATCGCACGCTGCCGCGTCTAAGCAATTGCGCTTGCGACGTTTCCTTGCTGCTGCGATTCTTTACTGATATACCGGTGAAGTGCCGCGTGATTTGCAGTGCCGCGTGAGATCTGCTGCTGTTTCTACATTCTCGTCATATCTGGCATGGTCAATGGCAGCAGGTGTGAACAAGTGCATGTGTTGTGGCGTGTGCCAGGGTGTCGTGTCATCTGACAGTGTGCATTGATTATGCTTATTCTGCTTGGTGTGTGCCCGGGTGTCGGGTCGCCTGACAGTGCGCATTGTTTATGCTTACTCTGCGTGTGAGAACTGCCACTGTTTCTACATTCTCGACACATGGAGCATAACCAGTGGTGGCAGACGTGAACAAGTGTGTGGTGGTGTGTGCCAGGGTGTCGTCTTGTCTGACAGTGCGTATTCTTTGTAGTTATTTTGCGTGATGCATGCGAGGGTGTTGTCATCTGACAGTGCACATCGTTGAGGCTTATTCTGCGCGTACATGTGCCGAATAAATATTAGTCAGTTTACTTTGATCTCTCGATTAAGCTGTCCTCCAACAAGTTCTGACTTAATGGAAGACCTTGTCTGCATTGTATGGACTCGCTAAACCAAAATCACTATGGTATTATGGCATCAATAATACCATATTTCCGTATAAATGGAAGCCATATATACGGAGGATACGGATCCGTATAATCCATATATATGGATTATGCGGATATGGATTATGCGGATCCGTACCATGCGGATCCGTAATACCATAATTCCGTATGTACGGATCCGTATCTTCCGTACATACGATTTTTTTCACTAGGGCTGCGCGCAGGCACCTCCTATTTTCTGCCCCCCCGCCACGCCCAAGTCTTCAAGGAGGTGCTTCAATTCCATGGCAACACTGGACTGTAAAACCGGCGGGAAAAGCAGCCCGCCACGTCCTCGGCCATAGACGCCACTCTCCTCTTCTTCCCCTCTCCTCTTCCCGCCTTTATTTTCATCTCCCCATTCCACTGTACACACTGGGACGTGCTCCCATTTAGGGTTGCACAAATAGCGTCTTTTCCTCTCCCCTGCTCCAACCGCTCGCGCCATGTCAGTGCGGTGGGGTAAGGTGGCCGGCGCGTCCCATTTCACTGCTGCTACCAGTTGCTTCCCGGATGTTTGTTGAACTAGGGAACTAGGTTGTTGCACCCCATAAAGTTCCGAAACGTCAATTTTGCCCGGTAACATGAATTACGGTATCAAACTGTACTTGAAAGCAAAATTTGAGGCTAGAGAGCGTTCATATAGGCACCAATTTTGAAAATAGGCATTTATGGGCACTTATAGACATTTAGGCACAAACCCCAAAAATAGGCATTTATAGGCACTATAAAAACACTATAAAAGCCCTCCTTTACCCCTAATTCGTGCTCATATATCAAAGGGGCGCGATAGGAACGCAAGGAAAAAAATAGGCATTTGCCTATAATCCGGTCTCTAGTTATCAGGTATGCTAGCCGGTCGCTATCCAAGGCAGAAGGCAACGATTCCACAACAGAAAAATAGTGCCGTGCAATCATCTGGGCTACGTCGAAGTTTCGCCCCTACCTTTATGGAAGGCCCTTCAAAGTTGTGAGCGACCACCACGCCTTGTGCTGGCTAGCTAACTCAAAATGCTCTCTAGGTCGTCTCGCACGATGGGGTTTGATACTTCAAGAATTCGACATCACCGTCGTGTACAACTCCGGACGAAAGCGCTCTGACGCCGACTGCCCGTCCAGTGCCCCCGTGGACCCACCACCGCAGGGCGACGAGGACGGGGACTACTTCTTGGGAACCTTAAGTGCTGATGACTTCGCCGAACGACAGCGCGCCGATCCAGAACTCAAGGACCTTGTGTAATACCTCGAGCAAGGCCACCGTAGCTCCAAATGTATTCAGATGAGGACTGGAGTCTTTTTTCTTGCGGAACGGCGTTCTCCTAAAGAAAAACTTCTCGCGACTTTGTGCCGACTCACTCCTCGTAGTACCTTCAGCGTTACGTCCAGAAGTTATGGATGCTCTGCATGACGACCCGACGGCTGGACACCTTGGATTTTCACGTACGCTGGCACGGATACAAGAAAAGTAATACTGGCGTCGCCTCACTGCCGACGTCACCCACTACGTGAAGACTTGCCGGGATTCTCAGCGACGGAAGACACCACCGACTAGGCCAGACGGAGTTCTGCAGCCAGTCGAGCCCCCCTCGCCGGCCGTTCCAGCAAATTGGCATGGACTTACCGGGGCCGTTCCCGACGTCGAATTCCGGAAACAAATGGATTGTCGTAGCTACTGACTACCTCACCCGCTGCGCCGAGGCGAGGGCCCTGCCCAAGGGCAGTGCCACTGAGGTAGCAAAGTTCTTCGTCGAGGACATCGTACTGCGCGATGGCGCCCCAGAGTTCCTCATTACCGACCGAGGTACGGCCTTTACGGTGGACCTGACTCAGGTGATCCTAAAATACAGCCAGACAAGTCACCGCCGGACCACCGCCTACCACCCACAGACCAATGGCCTCACCGAGCGTCTAAATAAGACAATGACCGATATGCTGGCCATGTATGTTGACGTCGAGCACAAGGCGTGGGATGACATCCTTCCGTATGTAACCTTTGCATACAACGCGGCCATACAAGAAACGACGCAGATGATGCTGTGTGGATTGGTCTACGGAAGGACACCGGCAACGACGCTCGAAGCCATGTTGCCCAATGTCTCCGACGAGGAAAGCATCGACGTCACCGTGTACCTTCAGCGCGCCGAAGAAGCCAGACAAATCGCCCGTCTGCGGATCCAGAGCCAGCAAAAGACCGACAGCCATCGCTACAACCATCGACGATGCCACATGGAATTCCAACCCGGTGACCGTGCATGGGTCTGGACGCCAATATGCCGACGGGGACTTAGCGAGAAGGTTCTTCACCGATACTTCGAACCGTACAGGGTACTTCGACGCCTCGGCGCACTCGACTACGAGGTTGTCCCTGGCGGCATTACGAACTCTCAGCGGTGCCGTGCGCGACTTGAAGTCATCCATGTCGTGCGCCTCAAGCCATATTACGCGCGTTAGTGAATCTTAGGACTGTACTTTTTGCTTTGTTGTAGTTTCCTCCTTGTGCTTATTGTTTATTGTACTTTCTTGCTTTATAGTTGTTATCTATTGTTGCATAAATTCGCCCCCCCCCCCCCGGTGTTTTGTTTTAGGCATCGGTACGATGCTTTTTCAGAGGGGAGCATTGCCACGCGCCTTTCTAAAATTCACTTTTTCTGTATTCGGTTTTCGCCCGCAAAGACTGTCAGCAATGCTCAGCGCAAACCGCGCATCATTGTTCGAGAAGCTTCGCGATTATTGTAGATCACTTTGTCAAGATTGCTCGGAAGACGCGAACACTCGAGCTTATTCTAGAGCTCACGCGACAACCAGTTATAAGGCTGGAATATTCGATGACAAATGCATAAATGCCGATGCGCCTCACCGCTTCTCAGTTGATCGACGGCCGACACTCTGTTCGCCGCTATCAGTACCAGTGTGTATTGCTGTAATCTGATTTTCCGAACCACAAGTTCGGCCAAATAAACAGTTTGAATGTGGACATACCGGCTGCTGCCTTCGTCAACGTCACGACCACGTGACAATATGCACTCATGGTCACACTCACGCCTGCTCAGTCATTGACACTCACTCACGTTCATACTAAAGTGTACTCTCACTTATAGGCCCTCACTCACGCTCGTACTCACGCCTGATCACACTCATAGGCGCTCATCAACGCACGTACTCACGCCTACTCACACTCATCATCGCTCACTGACGTTCATATAAACACCTCACGCCCATTGCTACTCACACGCGTTCATGCTCACGTGTACTCACACTAGTAGGCACTCACTCACGTTTACGTTCAAGCACGTCGTCCTGTCTTTTTCGTGCCTCTGTGTTTTGTTTTTTCGCGCGTTTTTCAAAGATGCCTCATGTTCACGCTCTGTGTCTCGCACTCAAACGTACTGGCTCACGTTCCTGCTCAAACCACTCACACTCATACGTACTCACGTTCATACTGACACCAAACCCATTGGTAGTCACTCGTGATAGTACTCACACTTACACTCATAGACACTAACTCGCATTCATCCTCACGCCCACTCACATCAACTGATTCTCACTCAAGTTCATACTAACGCCTACTCACACTCATAGGCACTCACTCACGTTCATGCTCACACCTCACGCCCATTGCTACTCACTTGCGTTCATACTCACGCCCACTGACGCTCATAAGTACTCACTCAGGTTCACTCTTGCCTAGTCATACGCATGGATCCTCATTCCAGTCCATACGGTGGAACAGTGGCGACGGTATTCGGCTGCTGACCCGAAAGTCGTGGGTTCGAACCCGGTCGCCGAAGTAGCATTTCGATGGAGCCGAAATGGTAGAGGCGCTTGTATTGTGCGATGTAAGTGCACCTTAAAGAACACCAGGTCGTCAAAATTTGCGGAGCCCTCCACTACGGCGTCTCTCAATCATATCGTGGTTTTTAGACGTAAAACCCTATATATTATTATTATTATCATTACAGTTTATACTCACACCCACTCACACTCATAAGTGTTCTATCACGCTTAGTCACACCTACTCGCACTTATTAGTTGTCACGCGCGTTCATATTCATTGCCACTCGCTCATGCTAACGTTCATACTCACGTGCCGTCACCTAAGAGAGGGGCGCCCCTTCTTAGTGACTTAATAAGGAGGGGGGTTGCGGTGAACCTACCCATCCCCCCTTAAGGGGAACTCTGCTCACGCTCGCCAACGCACCCTAAATGTTCACAGTTGCTGTTCCAGCCATACAGCGCTCTCATCCCAATCTCCCGGCGTTCCTTCATGCTCCTTCGCCCCGGTAAAATACAGGCGGGGTGTTTCCTTTCTTCCTGAATAGCAATCAATAGTAGGCCTCGCACGCTGGGTGAAATCGCGCGAGCCCTCCATGCGATGAAGACGGCCAGCTTCTTTCACCTCTGTTTCAGCCGTGTTCCTCGCCAACACTCGCGAGCTTTTGCTTGCGGGTAGAACATACGATTCGTGGAGCTATGTAATGAATTTGGACTTCATACGGAAAATGATGGCGACGGGGAAAAGATGCCCAAAGTATCCGCATAACAGCTATTGCAAACAAAACAAAAAATTGGGGGGACCCTTAAGCTTCGCCTTTAAGAGTTGAACGCGATAGCGATATCCTGTCCCTAGTGCGTACTTCAATGACTTAGTGCATACTATGTAATGGGTAGCATGCTTTAGACCACGAGCAGTTATGAGCGGGCAATGTTTTCGAACTTTCTATGCACCCACTGCGTGGTCTTAAGGGAATGCACGCAGTAACGTGCGTGCCTTTTGTAATGGGTGGCCGGCTTTGAACCACGATGCCATTATGATATTCACATGTTCTCACGCCCTTGGAAATGTACGCTTGTAGCACGCAATATTACTGCGATATTACATATTATATTGCGACGCCTGCGTACAGGACACGTGTGTTTGTGAAGCATGAAAGTTATTTTCACTGCATTTCCAAGCAGATGAAGTTATTTTCACTATAACTTTAAGCAGAAGCGTGTCTGTGTGGCAGAACACCCGCTTGCCGCGCAGACGGCCTGGGTTTCGATCATCACTCAGACCCGGGAATTTTTATTATTTATTTTATTTGCATCTTCCTCGATTTTTTGGTCACGGACAAGATGATGATTTTTTGCTCACAACCAACGACGCCGCCCCCCGACGCCAACGCCAACGCCGGAATTTCTGCGAAAAGCTCTTTAACACTATCGCGTTAAAAAAAACCGTGGAAGCGGGCTCGCCTGTTTCCGGGAGAGCTGCATCGTCTCCGCTGTAAAGAGTTCGTCTGTTCGAAGAATCAAATGATCCGCCACGTTTCCATTGGGTCTTTTCCCCCTTCATTACCCTTTTTACAGATGATGTCTCCTCGCGACTTATTTCTTCGTAAAGCACGCGTACTATGTCAGCACTAAGCGTTGAGCTTATCAGGATTTTGTGCTTGGCTACGCCCTGTTATCTCGGCTTGCGCTGTCGAAAACGTTGATCGATCGCGCACGGAAGTCATGCGAGAGAGGGAAGCACTTGTGCGCGACTGCATGGCAAAACAATGTGGGGGACAATTCACTACTCATGTTTTTTCGAGTTTCCTCACGATTCCCTTCGGGGAGGTGGGGGCATTTTTTTCGAGTATATGGAGCAATCGAGAGCATGTACGCTAATGGTGCTACGTGAGTCACCGTTCTGGCGCCACGATGTACGCCAAAAAGACGAGAAACGCCAAGAGAGAACAACGCGCACTTTTTTTGCTCTTATTTGTACATTCAGAAGCTATTTTGAGGCTCTTTAAAAACCACCTGGCTTGCTAACACGCACGTAAGAGCTAGAGCATTGAAGACACCAAAAACGCCAGTATCAACTGAAAAATGACACAGCGGCGGAAGAGAAGGTAGACAGAAGTTCTTATTTGAGCATTCCCAGGCAAGAGGTGATGCCTAACTATCAGCTGCACATGGTGGTCTACGCGAGAGATAATTGTTCACTCTTTTAACTTGTCTGTGGTAATTCTGAAAATGTGAAATGTTGAAAAAATGTTGAAATTTGGCGCCGCTCTTAATGGTGGTACCATCTAGCGAGGTACAGAAGAAAGATATTTTAAGTTTTTACTTCGCTAGGACATGTGGCGCGGACAGCAAATGGAATTTTCATGTGCCTTGATCACTTTAATGCTGACCGTTTGTTAGGTTATCTCTGACGCAACTTTTCTTCTGCCCCTGTCCCTTTAAAACTTCTCCTTTACAAAACATTAATAAGAAGTAAACTAGAATATGCCGCATTCATTTCGGACCCGTCCACTATTGTACTGAATTCTGCTCTTGAACTAGTCCCAAATAATTCTGCCTGCTTTATCCTTGGAAACTCCAGTCGTACCGCAAGTATCACTTCAATGAAAGACAATTTAGAGCTTCCGTCACCCGCCTGTCGCGGTCAATTCTCCCGCATGTCTTCTTCACAAAATATATTGCAGTCCCACCCTGCATAACAACCTTATTCTCCCTCCATCAGATATCTCCACCCGTTCTGATCATTCCCAACAGGTGGGAATCATGCGATGCTGAACGCACACATGTGGTCAGTTATTTCTTCCCCGAACCTCACTGGATTGGAACAATCTTCCAGGATCAACCACGTCCATTGTTAATTACTCTCATTTTCATAACGTTTTAAACTCAAGTGTACTGTAATGCAACTAACCAATTATGTGATTACGTTTTCTTGGCAAACTGTCCGATTCTTGTTTATTTAGTTATGACTGGTACTGTTATCTTTTTTAACTAGCAATGTATTTACAGAGTAGCGTTTGTACTGTATTTCATTGCGATAACAATTATATGGACACTGTCGGCTGCTTGTTGCCGTCGCCGTCGGCACCACCACCAGTAGTGCGTGTAATTCTTTGCTTTGCTTGCACCCACCACCTGCCTAGCCAAGCCGCGGGAAGATGGTTAGCTTGAGCGGGAGGAACGTCGCCGCTCTCGTTTCACGGCAGCGGTCCGAGCACTCATCGCGGCTCTACACAGGAGAGAGAATGAGGCGCGCGCGCTCCGTCATTTTCATACCGCAGAACTTCCGTGGCGCCCCTAGCGGAGTATGCAGCTGTCGCACCACAACTGCGCGCCGCTCCGTGGAGGATTCCTAGAGGAAAAAACGGGGGGGGGGGGGGGCGTAGGAGAGGAGAGAGAGGGGGGAGGGGAAGTGCATGCGCTGTGGGGGGTGTGGGACGCGGGAGCCGCTCCGTAGAGTAGAGGATTCCTAGAGGAGAGGGGGGGAGAGGACGCGCATGCGCTGTGGGAATGTGGGACGCCGGAGCCGCCTCCGTAGAATAGACGATTCGTAGAGGAGAGAGGGGGGAGAGGACGCGCATGCGCTGTCGGGATGTGGGACGCGGCCGCCGCTCCGTAGGTGATTCCTAGAGTAGAGAAAGGGGGTGAGCGTAGGAGAGAGAGAGGGGGGAGGGGACGCGCATGCGCTGTGGTAGTGTGGGACGCGGGAAGGAGGGAAGGACTAAGCCCCCTCCAAACACATGCAAGCAAGATCTAGGAATGGGGTCAACCTGGGCGACAGACACCACCTGCCTAGTCATTGCTGAGCAGCTTCTCTGTGCTCTCGGCCATGACTCTGATGCCTGTGGTAGTGGTTGACGGCCTTCATATTACTACAGTGTTCTGGTTCGCATAATGGGTGCTTCCCTAGTTCATGAAAGTGGCCGGACGCGGGTACGCGGGAGGAACGGACATAGCCCCGAGCATAAGATGCTTCGCATCTAAAATACTTTCCGACGCGGAATCGAACTGGCGACCTCTCGCTCCGCAGCTCGCGACGCTAAGCGCTACGCCACAAGAGCGCACATGGTACTGTATACTAACGGCGCGCTATTTATATGCACCATTCACTCCTGGCGGTACGGAGATCTCGGGGGAGAGTATGAGCGTGTTCTCTGCCTTACCATCAAACCAGCGAGATGGCGTCAAGTGCGCGCTCGCCGCCCCACTCGTTGGCTCCCAAACACCCCGACTTGCACGGGCGTAGTCGCCTTTCCAGGGTGCGCGCGCGCTCATCTTGGGGCGGGTGGAGGGGGGACAGTTTGACGCCGTGTGCTCTCGCCGGGAAGATTGCGTTTAGGTCACAGAGGGCACAAAGGTCACTTCGCTCGCTGCAGAGGCCCCGTTTCCGAAAGAAGCGCGCTGTTCCAACACAGTGAAGGAACAACTGTGACACTTGTTAGTTCGCGCTCGTCCTGTGCACACCTGTGCGTATGTTTCGTGCGTCCTTCGCGCTTGAGCAGTGCGCTCCAAGTTTCGATCTGCTTGCTGTTCTTCGCTTGAAATGCCGATGTGTTGCTATCGCATTCATTGCTTCGCCTTTGCGGCGAAACTGTGACTTTATTCAATGTACCACACCCCTCTATAATGCCTCTGGCCCTGCGGGTAATTTAAAAAAATAAATAAATTATGCTTCAACGTAGACGAAGGAAGCGATCTAGGGGGGAAGCGTCACGTGACATTCTGAAAACATTGTCAAAAACGTTCAAGGGATAAATAGGCCCTATAGAAGTCACAGTATTTCTCGAATCGCTTTCATACTCACTAACTTTAATACTCACTTTCACTCACTTTCATACTCAAGCCTACTCACCGTACCTACTCACGCTGATGAGTACACACTCACGTTCATATTCACTAGTCACACTCATGAGTACTCACTCACGTTCATACTCACACCTGCTCACCCTCATGAGTGCTCACTCGCGTCCGCACTCACGTCCACTCACACTAAGGAGTACTCACGGTCGTACTCACGACTACTCACACTCATGAGTGCTCACTTCCATTTCACTCACACTCATGAGTACCACGTTTATACTTAGGCCTACTCACCCTCATGCGTGCTCACTCACGTTCACACTCAGGTCCACTCATACTCATGAGTACTCACTCACGTTCATACTGACACTCATGAGTACTCGCTCACGTTCATACTCACACTCATGAGTACTCAACCACGCTCATACTCACGGCTACACGTATTCATGAGTTCTCACTCAAGTTCACACTCACGTCCACTTACACTCATGAGTACTCATTCACATTCACACTCACCACGTCCAAATGAGTGTGAGTGAGCGTACTCATGAGTGAGTGTGCCGAGCTATGTGTTGGACGCGCTTACAGCTGCCTTCGCCGACGTCACGACCCTGTGACATCTGGTGGAGTTGCTCTTCGTTCATGTACCAGATACCCCCCGTGAGGCCGTTAGTGTAGTCCACATCGTGAAGAATCCCCAGGCACCACACAGCGACAGTTGACCCAGTTGCAGACTCGAAACTCTACTCCCACAAAACGGACAAGCCATAAGCCACGGAGACGAATACAACAGGCACGATGACGGAGGCAGCGTCGCCCTGCAGAGATCGTGATGCAGCCGCCCAGGAAGTGGCCGACATTTCGTGGTTCGCCGTGTGAAGACCCCGAAACCTGGCTCGAGACGGTCGAAAGGGTCTCCACGTTCACTAACTGAAACTCCGAGGATAGGCTACGCCGCGTGTACCTGGAAAAAGCAGCAAAGACATGGCTCGAGAATCGGAAGTCCACACTTCGTACCTGGGACCTCTTGAACGTTTTCGAGAAACGTTCACGAGCGCCGTCCGTAAATAGAGGGCCACAGCCGTGCTTGAAAAACATGTACAACTGCCGAATGAAAGCGTGACCATCTTCGCGGAAAAATGACTCGACAGTTCCGCCACGGCGACCCGGCTATGGCCGAAGAGAGGAAAGTTCGCCTCCTCATGCGAGGGGTCAAGCAGGAGCTCTTCGTGGGACTGATTCGGAACCCGCCGACCAGTGTGGAATAATTTGTCACTGAAGTAACGACAATTCACAAGACACTAAACATGCGCAACAGGCAATACGACCGTCGTTCCACGCCACACATAACCGAAGTCAGAGGGCTCCGCTCCGACGACCTGCTCGAGACGATAAGCGCCATTGGGATATACCGTGGATTATCAGGTTCCCGCACCGAAGAAAATGCCGATAACACGTGCCTCCACCCCTCGCCACGGCGCATGCTCCGGCTTCGGGCGAAGGTATTAAAACCAAGACAGCAGCCTCGTCAATAAACTTTTCGTTCTTGTTCTTGCCATGAAGTGCCTTATTCTTCGCGCTTACCTAAGATACAACAGTGGAGACGAAGATGGGATCCGGTTAATCGCACTTCGACGCTGAGACCAGAAGAATGGGATCGCGACCCCCTGCCTTCGATGACGCCGTGAGTAGCTGGAGCACGTATCGCGTCCGGTTGGAAGCCTATTTTGAGGGCAACGAGATAACCGATGCGGCGAAACGCCGGGCCCTACTGGTGCCATCGTGGAGCGACAGTGTCGTCCGAATATTGCAAGGGCACCAGTCGGGAGTCCGCATCAACTTTTTGACGTACGACGACGTTGCGAAATGCCTAGAGGAACATTTCAACCCTCGGGCAAACGAAATGGTAGCAAGCTATTCCTTCTTCATGCGAAACGAAACTAAGCGAAAAAAACAGCGCGAAACACGGGACAGTGAAACTAAGCGAAAAAAACAGCGCGAAACACGGGACAGTGAAAGAGACTCACCAAGGGCTGTCCCGTGTTTCGCGCTGTTTTTTTCGCGTAGTTGATCTTGTACCAACCAGCCCAAATCAGCACCTTAGTGCTTTATGCGAAGACAAGAAGAGCAAGAAAGCGTCCGGGACTACATTGCTGAACTGAGGCGACTGACTGTAAATTGTAATTTAGGGGCGACACTGGACCTTATGTTGCGGGACCGAATCGTTTGCGGGATTCGGGACGAGGAAACGCGCCTGTGCCTGCTGGGCCACAAGAACTTGACTCGTGAAGGAGCCGAAGAATTCGCCTTAGCTTCTGAGAAAGCGAACGAAGACTCTCGGGGCATGCGAACTCCATACGCACGCACCGAAGGTGGCGGCGTCAACATGGTATAGCAACAAGTGAGGCAGTGGAGGAAGAATTGCAGCCCGCGAAGTACTAGTCTTTCATGCGAGAGGTGCAAAGGGGCGCATGCAACGGCGTCCTGTCGACATCGCAGTTCCATATGCCATCAATGTGACAAAAGAGGGCATCTTGCTCGGGTTTGCAGAAGATCCCACACTCCCAGGTCCGGAACGTTCGCTGTCGACGGAACGGAATGTAACAGCGCAAAAGCGATGATGTATGCCCTCGTCGCGCACAGTTCGGCCAACAATCACTTAGTGCAGCCAATCGAGCGCACCTTAACGTGGGAAGGCCGTAGGCTGCGAATGATTGTCGATACTGGATCACCGGTAAGCGTAATTCACAAGAGCTTGTACAAGAAGCATCGCAAATGGTGGCCTGCTCTGGAAAAAACCCCATTACCCCTTTCGTGTTACCTGGGACCGTTGCCGGTCATTGGCAAAGTGGACATGAAGGTACAGCTTGGACCAGTAACGGTGAGCAGTTCTCTGATAGTGGTGGACCATCGAGGGCCCTTCCAGTGCGGAAGAGACACGATAGAGGAATTTCGCAAAGCAGGGATATTCCTTTTGGAAGGAGGCACGTCGTCTTCGGTGAATGGTGTTCACGCGGACAGCCAACTAACCGCACTTCTTGATGATTTTTCGGACCCCTTTCAGAACCTCGGATGCTGTAAGGGACCACCGGTGAAGCTATTCCTCAAGGAAGGCGCTCAACCTCGATTCCTCAAGACTCGGACAGTCCCTTACGCCATGAGAGCGCAGGTCTCCGCCGAAATTGACCGACTGGTGGAAGTGGGAGTGCTGTCCCTAGTGAGCGTGGCTTAATGGGCAACGCCAGTCGTGCCCGTAGCAAAGAACGGAGACATCCGGCTGTGTGGGGACTTTAAGCTGACAGTTAATCCAGCGACAAGAACAGAGCAGTACCCTCTTCCGAAAATTGACGACATATTTGCGGCGCTATCGGGAGGCTAAGTGTTTAGCACGCTCGATTTACGAAACGCATACAACCAGCTTCCCCTAGATGATGATGCTAAGAAGATAACCGTGTTGAATACACACAAAGGCCCGTACTGCTACAACCGCTTGGCTTTTGGCATTGCCTCAGCGCCTGCGCTGTTGCATCGGTGCATATAAACGGTGCTACAGGGTCTACCAGGGGTGAAAGTTTACCTGGACGACATTATTGTAGCAGAAAAAAAGCATGATACCACGGTACTGCGGCAAGTGTTCGAACGCCTTCGGGTGAATGGCCTCACGATGAACAAGGAGAAGTGCCGCTTCCTGGAAAAAGAAGTGGTGTTTCTTGGTCACCGAATCGATGCAAAAAGCCTCCACCCACTGCAGGACAATTTGAAAGCAGTGATAGCGGCACCGCCACCGACTTCGGTAAGCCAGCTCAAATCATTCTTAGGACTGGTCACGTACTATTCCAAATTTCTACCGAATTTCTCGTCCTGTTTGGTTCCGTTACACCGACTTTTGTGTAAAGGAGCACCCAGGTGTTGGGGGCCCGCACAGATAACAGCATTCGAAGAAACCCAGCGCTCCATGAGCAGGGCAAACTTTATTGTGCATTACGATCCTCAGAAACCCCTGCGGCTTGAGTATGATGCGTCAGCCGAGGGTATAGGCGCAGTTTGGTCGCACCGCATAAAAGGGATGGATCATCCCATAGCGTTCCGCTCTAGAAGTCTCACGTCGGCGGAACGTAATTATTCGCAGTTGGAAACGAAGGCACTGGCGCTTGTTTTCGGCGTTGTCAAATTTTGGGATTATTTGTTTGGCAACAGGTTCACTCTGGTGACCGATCACAAGCCTCTGACTGGCTTGCTATGTCCAGATAATCCCGTTCCGCAAATGGCAGCGGCGCGCATTCAACGTTGGGCGCTGCTCTTAGCAGCTTATCAGTATGACTTGGAATACCGAAAAGGAGAGCTAAATGCAAATGCCGACGCTCTAAGCCGTTTGCCATCACAGGTTCGCGATGATGGCTGCGAAAAGGAACTAGCCGAATATGTCCTGCATGCGCAGGCTCTGGATGATTTTGTTTTGTCTGCGCAGAATATTTCAGACCACACCAGCAAAGATGACGTTCTTCAGCAAGTGAAAACTTGGATGTTGCAAGGCTGGCCAAGGCGTCTGGGTGCAGAGGAGCAGCAATGCCAACCGTATTTTGCACGGAGGCAGGAATTGGCCGTGAGTAACGGGATACTCTACTGGGGCCACCGTGTGGTTCTGCCTAAAGCCGCTCGGGAATTTGTTTTAAAATAGTTGCACGATATGCACCCGGGCATGACGGCAATGAAGAACCTAGCGAGCCCAATTATCTGGTACGCAGGAGTAGACGGTGATATTGAGATGCTTGAAAAATGGTGTCCCCAATGCGTACAGTGTTTGACTATGCCCCCAGCGCAGGTTCCGGCAAACTGGCCAAAGACCAACAGACGTTGGTACCGCCTACACATGGATTTCGCTGGTGCCGTGGAAGGGCATATGATCTTCGTTCTCGTCGACGCCGAGACTAAGTGGATCGAGGAGTGCCCTTGAAGACGGCAACGGCAGCGACTACGGTAGACACACTCAGGGGCATTTTCGATCGATTTGGCCTACCGAGGCCTGTCGTGTCGGATAATGGTCCGCAATTCACCATTGCAGATACAGCACGGTTCTTCCGGGGAAATGGTGTGCGCCTCGTAACGACGGCCCCATACTGCCCGCAATCCAACGGTTTGGCTGAACGGGCAGTACGCACCGTCAAGGACGGTCTGAAGAAAAATCGGGTGGGAACGCTGCAAAGCCAACTTGCCAAATTTTTGTTGCGTTACAGGACCACGCCGACCCGAGAGGAGCAGTCGCCCGCAGAAAGGCTTTTGGGATTCCAACCACGGACCCGCCTGAGCGCCTGCTTTGGAGAGGAAGACGGGGCGAAGAGGGGCGCTACCCCCAACGGAGTTTCGAGCTCCGAAAAAAAAGACTGTTTGCGCCAGGAATGCAGGTTTGGAGTCGACAGTACAGTCAGCTAGGTCAGAGGTGGCTACCCGGAACCGTGACAACAGTCGAAGGCAAGCGATTGTTAACCGTCAACACGCCAAGGGGGGGTGCAGCGTAGGCACGTTTATCAAGTACGACCACGCGACTCGTTGACTCCTCTTAAGAAAGAAGCCTGCGAAACGCCAATTGCCATGGAGCACTCCTCTCCGGAGATGCCACTCTCATCCAGCGGAATCCACTCAACTAGCAGCGAAGCCGTTCAGGCCGGTCTGGCCCTGCCTGGTGAGGAAGTGTCTGGAAGTGGCATCGAACCAGCAAGTCCAAGGTCCACGGCAGAACCAATCCTACTCCGACGTTCCACACGTACCCCCAAGCCGCCGGATAGGTTCTAGCTCAGAGAGGAGGAAGTAATATACCGTGGTTTATCAGGTTCCCGCACCGCAGAACATGCCGATAACACGTGCCTCCACCCCCTCGCCACGGCGCATGCTCCGGCTTCGGGCCAGGGTATTAAAACCAAGACAGCAGCCTCGTCAATAAACATTTCGTTCTTGTTCTTGCCATGAAGTGCCTTATTCTTCGCGCTTACCTAAGATACCACACATTGTGCGAGGAGAACTGCGCTGCATGTTCCCGTTATCGCCGCCTCACGTGCATTGGATCACCCACATCGTTCGTGAGAAATGCTGGCAATCACTGAGCATTCCCGAACCACCACGGCCTCAACCGGAGGCCATGAGCTACCTTGCTGCAGCGCGTCGTAATGCTCCCCCTCGGCGCCCACTTGTAGACGCCGCACCACCGCAGTTCCGCCGCCAGACACCGCTGTCACCGCCACCAGCGCCATACCGCCCACCTGTCAGCCAGTGCT
Organism: Rhipicephalus appendiculatus; assembly: GCA_030522465.1. Classification (NCBI taxonomy): domain Eukaryota; kingdom Metazoa; phylum Arthropoda; class Arachnida; order Ixodida; family Ixodidae; genus Rhipicephalus; species Rhipicephalus appendiculatus. Next base: position 194,710 of record JALIZH010027004.1, read on the forward strand.
ACACCCAGAGAAAGACCAACGTTTGGCGCGCCCCAGACAACCACCCACTCTGCTACCACTGCGGATAAGCCGGCCACACCTACTGCCGCTGCCAGGACCGCCACATGGGACTTCGTGGTCTTGCCATCGAGGCCCCGCGACCACAGCAGAGTGAACGACCACGCGACATCGCTCACTACCTCGTAGGAGCGCAGTGGACACCTCGACGATCATCGCGGTCATCGGTCGCCGCCCCCCCCCCCCTAGTCACGAAAGAGGGCGGGGGGCGCAAAGACAGCCCCGTACATTGACATCATAGGGAGGGGGGCGCTGCGACGAACATTTGCCCCTTCTGAAGGGGAACCCTGCTCAAGCTTATGGTAGCCAGGCCGCTACATGTCACCACACCGCCGTCAGTACACTGGCCCAACACAGTGACGGCCGTCTAGCCCGTATCGGAAAACTAAGAACAGCAATCTATGGAGGTCCGGTTGCTGTATGACTAAACACCGAAGATCTTCCGCCATCAACGACGATGCCGCAACGGAATCTAAACAGCTCGCCGCAAGCCGAACAGACCGAATGGCATGTGATGGCGCAATACGGAAGCAGCGGAACAAACAGACGCAGCCGTGATCCGACAACACGGCCTTAACCGCAGCGCGAGACGACGACCTAGCGACCTCGACATTCTTATCGACGCCGACAGCGTGACAACTCTCATCAATACTGGAGCCCACTATTACGTCATCAGTGGGCCGTCCACCACGAAGTTTAAGGAAGTAAAGACCGTTTGGGAACGACCCGAAATCCTGACACCTGGAGGCCATCTAATAACACCAGCAGAAATTTGCACGGCAAGAATCATGGTTGACAGCCAGACTTAACCGGCGAGCTTTGTGGTCCTGTAGCATTGTCCGAATGACGTCATTGTAGGCATTGAATTATTAAATCAACACGGCGCAGTCATTGACCTATGATCGCAATCGATAACGCTTTCTTTGGACAAAGCCATCCACAGGATAGGAATATGGGTCGCCATCCCTTGATTCTGATAGAACAGGTCACCGTTCAGCCTCTCTCCAGCGTCATCATTTCCGTCGGCACCGAAGTGCCCAAAGACTTAGAATGCGTCATCGAGGGCGACAAGCACCTGCTTCTGAGCCGTCAGATCTGCGTCGCCAGAGGTATTGCTGAGCGGCAGGATGGAAAATCGAGGGTAATGCTGACGAATTTCAGCCAGGAATACGGACACCTCAACATTGGTCCGACGGTCGCCTACATGAATAATTTCGGTGACGCCAGCAGTGCTTTCGCTTTCTTCGATTCTAGCGAACCTACTTCGGTGAATCAAGGTCCACAACCAGCTTTCGACGTCAATCCAAGCGTTCCGACGTATAAGCAAGAAGAGCTCAAAATCCTGCTCATGCAATACAAGGACTGCTTTTCATCGCGGTCGAGAATTCGACAGACTCCGGTTACAAAGCGTCTCATTATAACAGAGGAAACAGCCAGACCACTCCATGAGAGCCCGTACAGAGTTTGTACGCGAAAGCGCGAGGCCGTAAAGAAAGCAGTCGACGAAATGCTACGCGACGACAACATCCAGCGATTGAAGAGTCGTGAGCGTCACCCGCGTTGAAGGACGGAACCCTACGCTTCTGGGCCAATTATCACCGCCTGAACAGAACCACGAAGAAGGACTTGCACCCGCCCCCAGGGATAAACGACATCCTGGATCGACTCCACAACGCGACGTACTCTTCTTCGATGGACCCCAAGACCGGCTTTGGGCAAATCGAAGTCGAAGAGAAAGGCCAACGAAAGAGTGCGTTCGTAACACCAGATGGCCAGTCCGGTTTCAATATCTCGGTTTCAATAACACCTCGGTTTTCATAACAAGATACTTAACAATGCTTCTCTAAACCTTTCTCAAGTGCTACGAGCCTTGTTCTCGCAGTCATTGCCATCTGGTTTTGTTCCTCACGATTTACGAATCGCTAAAGTAATAGCTAAATCGGGTGACCGCTCCGTTCCACTAACGATCGTTTCATCTCATCAACAAGTAACATATCTAACCTTCTTGAGCATCCCTATTGCAAAAACCAGCGCCGTTCCAGCACCCCCAGCGTGATACCAGTACGTTTTTGGCACTGGATCGTACTGAGAACACTGGTACACGCTGGGATTCACTGGCACTTCGGTGAGCGCACTGGGACAGAGCTGGGTCGCACTGGTAGGGGCGTTGGCTTGGCCGCTGTGACGCTGGCGTGTACTGGGAAGCGCTGGAAACGCTCGAATTTTCACTGGAGTGCGCTGGGGCACACTGGAGCCTGCACTAATACTTCCCGTGCAGCATACAAGATTCTGTATAGTGTACGTGGCGAAATGTTCCGGTATCGTTCAATATAGAATATCTGATTCGATGGTACCAATTGATGCCATCCTAACAGGTCACGAACATTTTCGCAACTTCTAGCTTCGCAGAGAAAGAGAATGATAAGCGCCAGAGATTATGTGATATATGCAAAATCACCGTCATTTTTATTTTTCCTTTTGGAATGCAGAACGAAATTGCGTTAATAACACATAGGAGCGAACGCTGATTATTTTGCTTTTTTCGCATGATTTTTTTTCTTATTCACGCAGAGTCAATAACGGCGTTAATTCTTGCGGAGCACGTAGCAGCGATGAATGCACGTTTTGTGCATGCCCCGCACATATACCAGTCTCGCATCAGGGATGGGTTATTGTAATGATTCCATTTTGCAGTAATTATAAGTCTTGAGGCGTCGGTCCTACCGGAAACAGCAAATCGTTATATCGCCACACAGTTGGCGAGAAGCAAATGAGCTCTGGCTTCGCAACCCCATCCAACGGAGGCCAGAAAAACAGCCGTCGTTCGACATCGCCACACCGGAAACGCATGTCTGGCAATATTTGCCCTTCCACTTACTTCACCAGCACTTAAGTTTACACTTTGAAAGGTTCCGAAGCTTAAATGCAGAAACTTCAACCATCGCAACTCAGCTGCGCCGAAACCGGTCCTACCCACTCAGTGAGTCTCCCAGCCAGTGTTAGGCCTAGTGTGCCAGCGGTGTCCGTCCACATGTTACCGGCGCTTCCCGCTTTAAGAACACGCGATTATAATGTGCAAGGATGACTGTAAAGTATAGTCTGGACATTCGTTAACCTAAATGAACCATTTTTCCTTCTGTACGGTGTCCGAACAAGGAGCGATGACCATCGATGCGACGCGCTTGCAGCAACGCACACACGCTGTCACCGAAAGCCGGCACTTCTGCGAGTCATATTTAACAACACATAATTTCAATCGGTAATTTGGTACTCCTTAGTGAGCTAACACACTGGCATATTTTTCAGCGCACTATATTTGTAATTAGCTGAGCGGTTTTTTAGTTATAGGTATCGATCGAAATGCAAATCTGTACACTGCACGCCCGCTGTACTGGCATGTCGTCGCTTACGCGAAAACACTCCTCAATATTCAATCATGTACTCACCTATTTATCGAACTAGTCATCATAAACCCTCTGTACATGTTGACCAGTAGTAGGAGCGAGAAACGGCTCTTAACGGCTATAGTAACTGTCGACTAACCGCGCGTGCTCCTAGGTCCATTTCCTATTTTCCTAGTCAAGTTGTGAATTCTTAAAGAAAGTTAGCGCTCTTGCCACTATCGGCATGTCATTTGGTGCCGCTCCAGCGTCCCAGTATCCAGCGTAATACTCGACCCATAATCCGGCATGGCGCTGGACACTGGTACCCAGCGGCGCTGGGTTTTCCAATCGGGATGTCATACATACTCAAGTAATAACTTTCTTAGAAGAGCTCGAGATCATTTTTAAATATCAGCACGGTTTTCGCAAGGGTTACTCATGTGATACTTAACTCCTCGGTTACTATAATTGCGTTTATCATGAGAGGCTCATCACAGGATAGTAAAATTACCACACCGCAATATTTATTCTAACGTTGTTGCCTGGATTAAAGAGTTTCTTTCTAATAGAAAAGAATACGCCTGTGCTAGGAGCTCTAACTCTCCTTCTGTTCCCGTAACTTGTGGAGTCCCTCAAGGTAGCGTACTTGGTGCCCTCCTTTTCATACGTTTTATTATTGACAGATCCAGCTTTCCCGGATATCAGCGTTTAGTTCGCATGCCTTCCACCACGTGCCGCATGGCTTTTATCTTTTTGAATCTCGCGCGCAGTCGAGAGTTGGAACGTTAAAGCGCCTAGTCATTCCCCGATTCTTCGGCATAGACTCGTATTACGCTTCAGAAAAAGAAAACGGTGCCCGACTGCATCGGAGATTTTGGAAGGGCAGCCAAACGTATTGATTTATTTCCTTTTCATTATTTTCTTTTTTTTTCTTTTTTTTGCAGCAGAGGTGTTACGCCCGCCGTTTGTCCGGTTCGCGAAGGAACTATCATGTCGGCGTGGCCACGTCACGCTAACTTAAGAATAGCTGTGCCTAGTCGATCCAAAGTAATCATAGACAAGCCTTATTAAGCCTCGTTGAGTATGGTAAAACCGAATTAGCTACGCATAACTAAGCTGATCAAGTCTAAGCTTAATAAGGCCTAATTGAGCCGAGCCGAGATCATCGTGTGCCTTGTCATGCCGAGCTCAGCATGATGTTTTTAAAGCTGTTGAAGGCTAGTGCAACTCGGTGAATTACCTAATTAAGCTGAAGTTGACAAGGGATGCAAGCTAAATGAGGCCAAGCCTCTAATATGCAATGAAGTATATTAGCATAATTAAGCTAATTTAAGTATCGTTAGGATTACGTTGACTTGGGATGTAAGCTATTTGAGACCAAGCTTCGAATATGCAAGTTGGGCAATAAAAGCTATTCAGGTGTTCAAGGTACTTGGCACTGTGACTGCCAAGCTATTCCCGGTGGAATCCGATTGATACATGCGCAATACTCGTGAATCACATTGTGATCACTAGAGACCGGATTATAGGCAAATGCCTATTTTGTTCCTTGCGTTCCTATCGCGCCACTCTGATATATGAGCATGAATTTTTATAGCGTTTTTATAGTGTATTAGAGTGTTTTTATAGTGCCTATAAATGCCTATTTTCGGCGTTCATGCCTAAATGCCGATAAATGCCTATAAATGCCTATTTTCAAAATTGGCGCCTATACGAACACTATTTAAGCTCAAATTTCGTTTTCGAGTGCGGTTTGTGATTGTTATTCATGTCACAGGGCAAGATTGACCTTTCCGAACTCTACAAGGTTCAACCAAGTTCTCTAGTTCAACCAACTTCCGAAAAACAACCGATAGCAGCAGTGAAATGGGATGTGGCGGCCACCACACGCGACAGCGCCGACATGGTGCGAGCGGTTGGAGGAGAGAAAACGACGCCATGTCTGCAGCCCTAAATGGGAGCATGTCTGAGCGTCTTCGGGGGGAATGAGGAGTGAGAAATAAATATAGGAGAAGGAGAGGTGAGTGGCTTCCATGGCCGAGGATGCGCCGAGGGAATTGAAGAACCGCCCTGAGAGAGAGAGAGAGAGAATAAAAAGAGAGAAAGGCAGAGAGGTTAACCAGAAGTGTAGCATCCGGTTTGCTACCCTGCACTATGGGGAGGGTGAAAGGGAAAAGAAAGATGGAAAAGGAAAGTGAAGAGGAGAGTAGACGCGCGAATAAAAAAAATAAAAAAGAAAAAGGGGGCAGGGCGCTATAGCCCATTCAATAGGCCACTGCCATGCAAAAAGTTCAGTAAGGCATTGACTGACTTTCTCTGTGAAGACAGTTCGCGTCGGCATTCAAGCACTGACTGTTCTGACAAGGGTCTGTCGTCAAGGCGGGCCAACACAGCAGCTAGCGGCAGTCTATGCGTGCTGTAGCGAGGACAGCCTGGTTGTGGCGGTGGGAAGGGAACAGGAGGTCCCTCTGTGTAGCCGCGGAAAGGTGCAGAATGAATGCAAAACCGTGGAGAGCCGTCAGGGTAAAGGAGAGTGTGAATCAAGAGAAAGAAAAATGTGATGTGCACGCGGCTTTTGTTTTGTTTGTAATTTACTTCTTAAAGGGCCCCTCACCATGTCACAGAAGAAATTGTACTTTGACACTGGAAGCTGTTGCGTGCCCAATGAAGAGCAGTGTATCACGATAATTTTTCAAATTGGTTGGTTACGAGCCACGACCATGATACGAAGAGGCAGACTTGAAACCCTTGCAATCGCCCTGTATGGCCATCGCAAGCCTTATTCCTTTCCTGCCCTCTTCGGTATCGGAGCCGGAAGATCGCATGACGCATCCGCATCAGCACGTCATTTGCATGCAAGGTCACGTGCGCATGACGCGCCCGAGCAGTATGCCATCAATGTTGTGTCGTTTCGGCATTCTCGGTTGTGTATTGCCTGTTTTTGTGGGATGGATTCCTCAGTGCGCATATGTTTGGAGAGGCTGCCACGGATCATGTGTCCTTACCGCTATACACCGCGTCGCACCGCTACAACTGCTGTCAGAGACGATGCGCCAAAAACACGCCAAGAGTTGTCAGCGCTGGCGCCGGGACGACGCGAGAACGGCGACAAGACGAACGCATGTGAAACGGAGGCCGATTAGAGTATAGCATCTCGCTGTGATTCGAAATAAAAAACAAAAATAAAAACGCGCTCACATTCTGTTTGTGTGTTTTATTATTTCTTTCCGCTTTCATTCATCTGCTCAACTACAGATTGCAAAAATTACACGTCACCTCGAATAATTCTCTCAATGTCACGTGCTGCATACGGTGAGCGACGTCAGAGCTCCAATGTCTACGTAAAAGAGCGGCGTGAGAGCAGGGCCATTCCTTGTTGCACATCATTCCCTCCATCTTGGGGCGCGCGCCCGCGAGAAGGGCAAGCGGCGTTCAGTTTGAAATTTCACGTCATTCCGCGACGCGTGTCATTGCAAATCTTCGCAGACGTGATCGTGAGCGCCCAGTGCATGCATTAATTACACTTGTCAGCTCGAAATGCTCAAACCCGGTGAGGGACCCTTTAAGGTGTTCACCGACAGGAGAGAAAATGACCCAACGCGATTAGACCGACCTAATGCTAGGCATCCCTCCGCAGTCTGGCTATCTCTTATTGCACTGCCCTTCTCAGCCTTGCCAAAAAGGAAGATATCCAGGAGTGTGTTCATTTGACGGCGGACATTTGACTTGCCATGCTAGACAAAAAAAGGAAAGACCGTATCTGCGAACTCTGCGGGAAATGCATGGCTGTGTTCAACCGTTGACGCCTTTCTGCTGTCATAAACAATAACATTTTCTTTCTTCCTGTCGTAGATACAGGTCGCGCACGTCTCTGTTTGAAATTATTTGAATTTATGTAAAAATTGATTGTGCCTATAATTACGATTTTCGAGGCCTAAAACAGTGTTTTACCTGCCTATTTTTGGCGCCTAAAACGCGGTTTGTTAGTGCCTAAAAATCCGACCTCTAGTGATCACGTCAGGTCCGTAGCCAGGCGGGGTGCCCTAGGGGCCCGGGCCTACCCCGAAATTTGGATGGACGAGGGTGGTTTACCGAGGACAAATAATAAAAAGGTGTTTTTCAAGGCCTTGAACAAGTGCCCCCCCCCCCCCCCCGAAACAAATTCCTGGTTACGGGCCTGGATCCAGGGAACGCTTCGTGCATGGGCGTGTGAATGTACGTGTGCCTAATATAGCAGGATCAGCCGATTGTTGATCAGCACTGCTCTGCCGCAGCATTGCCCGACTCAGCGCAAGCTGCTAAACTTTTTTACAGTGTCGGAAGGTTTCTCTGGCTACACAGAAAGCGGTGACAGACCTTATAGTAATTGTTGGGGTTTTGGCCCAACGACATGGTATGCTTGCGAGAGATGCCGTAGTGGAGGGCCCCCCAATAGTTCGACCACGTGGGGTTCTTTAACCTGCATCTAAATCTCAGCACTCGGGCTTCTGGCATATTGCTTCCATCTAAATGCGGCCACTGCGTCCGAGATTCGCTCTCGCGAGATAAAACCAAGTTGCCAAACAACATGGCTCAAAGTACAAAGTAATGGTTCAAGAAGGTGTTGCCTCGCGGCGTACACAAATCGGGGCTTAGCACATGGTCAGGCACTTGTGCTGCCGCTACAGATCTGACGATCACCGGCTCCGTTCATCGAAGTGCGCTACGAAACTAGAAACGCTACCAAAATATCGCCATTTGAACTCGCTCAGGTATATGATATGTTTAATGAACTAGAATTAGTAGTAATAATATTTCGGGTTTTTCGTACCAAAACCACGATATGAATATCAGGCACGCCGTAGTGAAGGGCTCCGGCAATTTCGGCCATCTGGTGTTCTTCAAGGTGCACTGGCATCGCACAGTACACGGGCCTTTACCATTTCATCTCCATCGAAATGCGACCGCGCGGCGGGGATCGAACCCGCGACTTACGAGTCAGCAGCCGAACACCGTAATCACAGTGTATCACAGCGGCGGCACATCTACAGTGGCTCCACTGCCACCATATAGTGCTTCACTAAAAAACCGAATACAATTACATTCAAGAGGGGCGTAAGACATGTAGCTGCGATCTTTCCAACGCTATTCACCGCGTTCACAGTAGCTTTTCGTTGGGAGTTTTCAGAGCTTTCGATTGGGAACATCAAAGGATGACAGTTAATTGAGAGCAGCTTAGTAACTTGCGATTCTCTGATGTCAGTGCCCTGCTAAGTATATCGGGAAAACTATTGCAAATCAGTTACTGAATCAGACAGGTAAAGCAGAATGGTGGGTCAGAAAATTAGTATGGAGAAAACTAAAGTAATCTTCAACAGTCTCGGAAGAGAACAGTTGTTTGCGACACCCATCAGGGCAGTGCAAGTGGTATAGGAACGTGTATTTAGAGCATGTAGAGAGCGCAGATACGAGCTATGTGATAGAATTATCATCATCCCCTGTGTATGTCTCCGATCATCGGCCAGTAGGGCTCGATGCTTGCTTCCTTTTTATTGCAACAACAATTATATGGACACTCTCGGCTTGATTTTTGCCGTCGCCGTCTGTCACCGCCTATCTATCTATCTATCTATCTATCTATCTATCTATCTATCTATCTATCTATCTATCTTTCTATCTATCTATCTATCTATCTATCTATCCATCCATCTATCTATCTGTCTATCCGTCTATCTATCTATCTATCTATCTATCTATCTATCTATCTATCTATCTATCTATCTATCTATCTATCCATCTATCTATCTATCTATCTATCTATCTATCTATCTATCTATCTATCTATCTATCTATCTATCTGTCTGTCTATCTATCTATCTATCTATCTATCTATCTATCTATCTATCTATCTATCTATCTATCTATCTATCTATCTATCTAGCCGCCTACGTCTGGGTGCTCTCATGATCGCCTCCTTAACTTGGCGTATACCAAAATTGGTATGGGAGGGTATAAGGGGTATTGGCGAATGTGTCTAGCTGGTCATCAAGTTCAAGTTCAAGTTCAAGTTTTCAAGTTTCAAGTTTATTTCCAACAACATCAAGTCGGAGGTCCTTAGGCGAAAAGATGTCAGGAGACATCTTGAGAGAGCCCAAGGAGCCGTTTACAAGCAGCAGCAATTTACAGAAATATAGCACAAATCACTGTACATACATAGGCCAAAATAAGAGCTTAATTCTTCTCTTTCCTTTTAGTGAAAAAAAAAATTAAACAACAATTTTACATGGGTGACAAAATCTAGCATGCACACGCGCAAAAACAACAATTTTATACAAAAAAGAAAACAAAATGTGTAAAAAGCATAATAACAAAAGATAGAAGGTGATGTTTAAGCAGATGCTATATCTCTAACAACATACTTCGCACATGCCTCTTGAATTTACGTTCAGGCAGTTCGAAGTCGATAATAGTTAAAAATTTGTTCAATATTGTTGGTATCTGGTATTTTAGTAGGCATTCTCCGTAACGTGTGCGAGAAAAGGGAACTGGTATGGGTTGATTTCGGAGAGCGTATCGGCCGGAGCTCTCAAGTGAATGCTGATGAAGTTTCTTTTTCTGAATATAAAGTATTAGTTTATATGGGTAAAGGTCACTTGCTCTAGTAAGATCATGATTTATAAAGAGCTGATGAGTAGGTAGTTCGCTAGGAAGCCCATAAAAATTTTCAAATATTCTAAGAACTTTTTTTTGTAATACCTCAAGTTTGTTGAGGTTCTGAGCAGACGTTTATGCCCATACTAGTGCGCAGTAGCATAACCGAGAATAGAAATGGGTGTAGTATATAGCCTTTTTAAGCCATAATGGTACAAGGTCTGACAGCTTATACATGCAGCCCACAGTTTTGCTTAATTCAGAGGCAAGTTTGGATACATGTGTATTCCATGACATATTTTCCTCAAACCATACTCCTAGAAATTTTTGCGTTTTAACACACTCCAGCGTGGTGCCCTGAAAGGAGAATTTCAGCGTAATGCATGGCTTATTAGTAGGCCTGAATATCACATATTTTGTTTTACTTGCGTTTAAGTCAAGCTTGTTTTCATGGAGCCATAGTTGCAGATGTCTTAAATAATTAGTTACAGTAACTTGAAGATCGGCCATCGTTTCAGCACTGAAAAAGGCATTCGTGTCATCTGCGTACATCACTAGTTTTTCTGTGTAAGGGATATTACATATATCATCTATATAAAGTATAAATAACAAGGGTCCTAAGATAGAACCTTGTGGAACGCCTTGCTTAAGTTCAGTTTCTGCGGACGCTAAGCTTCCAAGTTTAACATATTGTTTTCTATGAGATAAGTAATTCATAATAAGTTTAAGAGCAGCGCCACGCATTCCGTAGTCAAATAATTTTTCCTCTAGAATGTCATGTTTTATGCTATCGAAGGCCTTCCTCAGGTCCAGGAACAGTCCTACTGTATATAGTCTTTTTTCAAAATTATTTAGTATCTCCTCTTTTACGTTTAATAGGGCTAATTCAGTGGACTTTCCTTTCTGGAAACCATACTGAGCAGGGTTTATTATTTGATACTTAGAAAGAAAGTTCCTTAGTCTACAATTTATAGCACTCTCAAATACCTTCGATAGCACTGGCACAACAGAAATTGGCCTATAATTAGAAATTTCATTTAAAGCACCGCCTTTGTGCACAGGACATACACGCGCAAGCTTGAGTTCAGAGGGGAAAGTACCGGAAACGAACATGCAATTTATAATATGAGACAAGGGCTGCGATATAAGGTCCGCAACGTGTTTCAAGGGCGCAGCGCTTAATTCATCAGCGCCTATTGCGACATTGTTGCGTAGTCTAATTATCGAGCTGTGTACCTCTGACGGTGTCACCGGACTTAGACTGATTGTGTTAGGCAGTCTCGTTCTACGGGTAATCCTTTCTTGCGTACGATGTCCTGACGGAGGCACATAATCACGGGGATGGGCAAAATATTCGTTCATAGCCGTAATAGCTGAATCTTCGCTCATGTCCTGGGAGAATGCTTTTACATTAATACGCATTTTACTTTCGGTAAATTGTCCCAGGTTATTGACTTCGTTCCACAGTTTACGAGAATCATTATAAATCCTGGCGAAAAGGCATTCATAATAAATCTTCTTAGCTTTGCGTATGTCGGCATTTAGCTTATTGCGATACGTTTTGAATTCTTTCAGCACTTCTAGGTCACGTGTTTGAACAAACTTATGATACATTTTGTTTTTTGTTTTGATTCTTTTGTGAAGGTTCTTACTGATCCATGGTTTGCGAATTTTCTTTTTCTTTATTGTGTGTAACACCATAGGAAAACTGTTATCATAACATGCTTTCAGATAGCGCGAGAAAGCGCTATATGCGCGATCTGAATCTTGCTCTGTGTACACAAAAGACCAGTCCGTAAGGGCAATTTCCGAGTGAAATTTTTCTAGGGTGAACTGGTTTATCAGGCGGTACGTTGTTTTTTCATTGTACCGAGGCTTATTTGTTGCAGTGGAAAAAACAGCAAAAACAGGTAAGTGGTCACTAAGGTCTAGTGAAAATAAGCCTGTAAAAGTTTTACTCGCCGGCACGTTTGTGATACAGACGTCCAGAAGAGTGGCGCTATGGTCCGTGATACGGCTAGGTAGATCGACAGTGTTCACGCAACAATAGGTGGACAGAATAGTCTTAAACTGCATGGTGGCCACGTCATCGCTTAGCATGTTGATATTTACGTCACCCATCAGAAAAAATGGCACGCCGAACAAGTGAAGCTTAGATATAATGGTTTCAAAAGTAACGAGAAAATCAGACTTGCTGCTTGCGGGTGGCCGATACACTGCAGTAACTAGAACATTTGGTAAACGGATTGTAAGACATTCAATGGTAGTGGTCACAAAGGTTAGCTCATCAACAAAATCATGAGCAATACAGTCCTTCACGTACAAAGCAACTCCTCCGCCACGACTACTAGTCCTGGTAACACCATTGTATCTGTAAGACTCTAGTTGTGAAGGACTGTCATTAGGAGCGAGCCATGTCTCGGAAAGCAAAAGCACATCGAATTTTATACCTAAGGAATCAAGGAACATGCTGAGATCAGAAACTTTATTTTTAATACTGCGCACATTCAAATGTAATGCACTGAAGTGTCTTTCAATATGCGTGACCGCTTTGTTAAAACTGTCTGCATCATGGTATTGACAACTGTCAAATAACGCCATTTCGCAGCAGACTTTATCAATTTAGAAGTGCCAATGTGATGCCTAGCGGCACATTTTTTCCAAATCATCGCGTTCAGCAATTCTCAGCACCTCTGATGATTCCGTTTTTCTGGCAAAAATTTTTCCATTGCGCGTCCACACGTACTTCCATCCAACGTCACGCTTCTTAGCTATGGTAGCACCTAGGAGTTGTTTCCCAAGCTGGGTTAGGTTTTCATTCACAAATATAGGATCGGTTGACTGGAAACCAATTTTGTTCGCAGAAAGACGCGCCCTCTTGGCTTTGGCCAAGACAGCATTTCGTTTCTCCCGGCGAACAAAACGTACAATGATATTCTTCACATCAGGATTTTTAGTTCCCATTCTGTGACAAATATCAATATCTGTGGAATGACATAAATAACATGAAAACCATGCCGTATACGTCGTGAAACCCTTTCCTGCAGACACTTGCGGCACATACCCGTATACCACGGGCCGCGGTATGCGGGTATGTGCTACAAATGTTTCACAATTTATGTCTACCCAGGAACGGCAAGGAAGGACATTTGTAATTTAAAAGCGAGAGAGTATTTGACAGTTTATGTCTACCTAGGAACGGCTAGGACGGACATTATTAATTTAAAAGCGAGAGTAAAGAAAAATTGATGTCGCCAGCATTCACCCGAAGAATGCAAAAAAATTGCGCCATATCCACGAAGTGAATGATGATGAGTGGCCGAAGCTCGATCGTTTTCATCCATGGCAGAAAGGGAATGTGTGGTGTGGAACGCGCTTATACTTCATGGTCGTCAGTGTAATCGTCATCGTTATCACGTGTAGTGGGTACATTCCACTATACTGGAACGCGCTTATACTTCATCGTTACCACGTGTAGCGGGTACATTGCACTATACTGCGTCATCTTCATCTTTATCACGTGTAGTGGGTACATTCAACTATACTGGAACGCGCTTATACTTCATCGTTATCACGTGTAGTGGGTACATTCCACTATACTTCGTCACCGTCATCTTTATCACCTGCAGTGGGTACATTCCACTATACGTGGCTACCTACCTACTACAACTACTACTACAGAGGAGGGACAGACCCACACCCTAAGGAGCTTCGCCCCTAATAATAAATGTGTGGGTCCCAGCAGGAATCGAACCCAAGCAATATGCATGTCAATCAAGTATTCTACCATAGAGCCACGCCAGGTCTCCGAACTGCTTTGGAAAAAGACCCTATGCAGGCGTAATGTTGGTGAAACGTCAATTGTGGTTCCAGTGCTGGCTATCTAATTTTATAAACATTATGTACTCCTGTGAGGCAGGCGTCATGTCGGGTTAACGTCAATTGTATACATAAGCGCCATCCACTGGAGTTGGTCCACGAAGCACTGTCCAAGGCTGCAGTAAGGTACGCATTTGGGCTGGCTGGTTCATGATTACGAGTGAAAAACACCGCTAAAAAGACGGGACAAGAAAGAACACGGGACCATGGCACTGACTAACAACCAAATGTGTTTATTTGTTCAGTGAGGGTGTTTCAAGAAATGTGTCCAATATCCTCAAAAGATCAGCAAAAGGCGATATTTGCTCGCTGTTTTCACAATTCCTTTCTCTGCAGCAACTTGCATCTTAATATGGTTAAAGAGGTCATTTGGAACAGTAACTAAGGAAATTAAATTAACTAACTTTTTAATTAGTGAAGTATAGTGGTTATGTCCAATAGGAGAATTGAAGTCCTTCATGCGAAAAACCCATTTCAGCTTTGACATTTCGAAAAAGCGGCCTCTATTATTTATTGTAGCGTAATGAAATTCAGGCAAATTCAATGGCGAAACCGAAACCCAAGCACCGATGAGCGCAACAAGCAGACGACTAGAATAACGTCACTGTTCAAGACAACGGTGACAGAGGTGCAGTTCTTCCCCGTTCGTTAACGTATGTGCGTCATGCGTGCTACTACTGCAAGCGCAGCCCACACACTCACAACAAGTCGGTTGATGGTTGAAATAGTGACGTTCAGTCATTGTGGACGTCTCAGACGAATATGGCAGTTGCACTCTTCCGCGTTTCGGTTTCGGTCTGGCCGCTGAATTTGGGAGAATTGTATTACTTCGCAATTATTCCTAGAAGCCGCTTTTCCAAATCTCGAAGCTGAAATGGGTTCTTCGCATGAAGGACTTCAATTATCCCATTGGACTTAACCACCTAACTCCGCTAATTAAAAAGTTAATTAATTTAACTTTCATGATTACTGTCCCAAATCGTGTCTTCAACCATCTTAAGCTGCGTGCCGCTACAGAAAAAGCAATTGTGAAGACAGTGAGCAAATACCGCATTTTGCTGATTTTTTAAAAAATAGTGGACCCATTTCTTGAAACACCCTGTATATACATCACCACTATCACAATGAAAGGACAAAAAAGTTGAATACTCAGCCTGCGCAGAGGCTATGAGGCGATCATTCGGACATGAATTTTATCTCTTTCGGAAGGAGGGAAATCGAGGGGAGGCTAACACATGCCTCGCCGCTGTTGTGGATATGATAAGCCTCTGAAATAAGACGCGCTCGTTCGTCATGGTATTTTGACAGGTAAGTGGTATCTTCAAAAGATGGGTGGCACCCACAATTGTTGCAATGAATAGATAACTGACTATCAGCAGCTTGTTTACGAAGCTTGTTCGAATGCTCACGCATGCGGTCATTCGCGCACCGCCCTGTTTGACCAATATATTAACGCCCGCAAGAAAGAGGAATTTTGTGCACAACACCTTGGCGACAGTCAACAAACTTCTGCTTATGCTTCTTAGTGCATCCTCTCCTTTTCTCTCCCTCTCAATTCACTTTCTGGCACAGATTACCAAGCTCATTTTGGGCAGAAAACAATGGCTTAACGCCTGCCCTGCCGACAACCTTTTCGAGATTGTGCGCCACCTTGTGCACATACGGGATGACAGCTACAGTTAGCTGCGAGTTTGTCGCTGATGGTATTTCTGTCGGAATTCGTCAAGCAATTCTAGACGAATGCAAGGTCTTTCACAAGACCACCACATCTTACAATCATAAAACGAATGGTTTAACAGAAATGTTTAATTGAACATCAGGTGATATACTGACAATGTACGTCACTTCCGATTAATAAGACTGGGACCGTGCCATTCTCTTCGTGACGTACGTCCAAAACACTGCTACGCAGACCACGCCTGGACTCTCTCCTGTCTTCTAGCTATAAGGATTCGAGTCCTCCTGCACGTTATGCGCAATACATCCTTGCCACGCATATGTGAGTGAGTCGACGACAGTTTCCCAAGTTGCTAAGCGCTGGAGAGGGTCGCCAGAGAACCCGATCTCACGCCACTGCTGGTAAGCAGCGTCAAATACCCCATCGAGATGTCTCGAAGCCTTTCAGTGTCGTATTCCCGTGAGTGACTGACTTGTGTGGCTCTGGACTCGTCGAGCTAGCCCCGGTCGGTCCACGAAACTTCTTTGGAAGTACCGCGGCCCGTACCGTATCGTCTAGCAAGCCACGTACCTGATGTACGCCGTCAAGCCACTTAAACTTTCTTCTAATCTACTAATCAACAATGTCGAGGCATGAGATTGCGTATATAGAACTGTTAAAGCCTTACTATCACTGTGCCGTGGCGTTCTGCCCGTAATTCGCCAGGATGGCTCTCTTTCGGAAGGGAAGTACATAAGGAGTTTTAGAACACCGTTCTCAAAGCTTGCCAGCGTTGCAGGCGTAGCGGGCGCAGCGTTAGCGTTCGTCACTTAACGGGAGCCCGCAAGAGGTTAGCGCACGATGCATGCGCAACGCAAACGCAAAGCTTTGCGTACGCTTATCTAATACTCTCTAAAAGTGGCACTGCTTGCAGAAGCAGAGAACGCTGCTGATGTAGAAAGAAAAGACGATTCGGCAACGGAAGCTTTGCGCTGGTTCTGCCACTGCTGGTCAGTCTCTAATAGTATAGTGCTTAATTAAAACGCTACAATATACCATCAATAGCTTCCCTCATGCTTGCTTTGGATTCAGTATGTGTTGCCTTATTCAGGCTGCGGTTAACTAAAATAGGCTCCTGGTTCTCCTTCCTTTGTTGTTTAGGTAATGGGTTGCGTAATGAGCAATGATAAAACATGAGAAGTTTACTTGCTCCATTTCCAGAACCGAAACCGGCACTGCAGGAAAGATTCTGGGTGCAACGCTTTAGCGAAAAAGCAAGCAACGAAATCTTCAGCAATGGCGCACTAGTTATAATAACTGCTGGAGCTTTTCGCGCCAAAACTACGATATGCTTATGAGGCGCACCGTAGAGGAGGACTGGACTGGAAAAACGATGTAAAAAAGTACGCGCTTAGCGGGCGTCTCCCATTCCCTGTCGCGGCAGAAGAGCGCGCCGGAAATTTCGACCGCCGGGGGTTCTTTGACGTGAATTTACATCTACGTACACGCATCAAAATCTAAGTACTATAGGATTTTCGCCTCCTTCGAAAATGCTAGAGCCGCGCCCACGATCAAACCCGTGCCCTTCGGGTCGGCAGCCGAAAGCCGTAACCACTGACAGCAATTCTGTGAAAAAAAAGAGGAAAAAAAATAAGAAAACGCGAAAAAAATTTTTGCGATCCGAACCTGTGCCGCATTCACCGCTTGTGAACCGCCAGCTCAGGCGCTCAGCCATCTAGGCCCCAAGACACTTTTTTAAATGCGAAGAATTTCTTAGCGAACTTCGGCGACTTTGAGCGTATCTATCTATCTAGCTATCTATCTATCTAGCCGCCTACGACTTTGTGCTCTCCCGGCCGTATCATTAATGAGATTTATACCAAATTTGTTGTGGCATAACATGACTCGATGACGAACGTAAATGGCAGGTCATATTATGAAAATCATGACTAACTTGTTATGAAAAGTATGATTTACATGCCACGCTCATGGTGCGCTCGCGGCCGTTTCGTTAGCTTGATATACACCAAAGTTGGATTGAGTGACGTGACTGTTTGACGAACATAAATCACAAGTGGTAATATGAAAACCATGAAATGTCATGTACGACATGACTTGCATGCCACGCTCATGGCGCGCTCGCGGCCGTTTCGTTCGCTTGATATACACCAAACTTGGTATTGAGT
Organism: Rhipicephalus appendiculatus; assembly: GCA_030522465.1. NCBI lineage: Eukaryota > Metazoa > Arthropoda > Arachnida > Ixodida > Ixodidae > Rhipicephalus > Rhipicephalus appendiculatus. The sequence goes on from JALIZH010027004.1 coordinate 212,502, forward strand.
GACGTGACTGTATGACGAACATAAATCACAAGTGGTAATATGAAAACCATGAATTGTCGTGTGCGACATGACTTGCATGCCACGCTCACGGCGCGCTCGCGGCCGTTTCGTTCGCTTGATATACACCAAATTTGGTATTGAGTGACATGACTGTATGACGAAGATAAATGACAACTGGTAATATGGAAATTATGTCATGTCAAGAGCGACATGACTTGCATTCCAAGCTCATGGCGTGCTCGCCGCCGTTTAGTTAGCTTGCTATACACCAAATTTGGGACTGAGTGGCATGAATCTATGACGAACCTAAATGACAAGTGGTAATATGAAAATCATGACTTGTCATGTGCGACATGACTTGCATGCGACGCTCATGGCGCGCTCGCGGCCGTTTCGTTAGCTTGATATACACCAAATTCGGGATTGAGTGATGTGACTGTATGACGAACATAAATGACAAGTGGTAATATGGAAATCATGAGATGTCATCAGCGACATGTCTTGCATTCCACGCTCATGGCGCGCTTGGGGCCGTTTCGTTAGCTTGATATACACCAAATTTGGTATTGAGTGACATGACTGTATAACGAACATAGGCTGTGGCAGGTGGCAACATGAAAATTTTGGCATGCGTGTCATCTACAACGCCAATTACATGCCACGCTCATGGTGCGCTTGCGTCCAGTTCGCTAGCTTGATATACACCAAAACTGGTATTGCGCGACGTGACTGTATGACGAACATAAATGACAGGTCTTAACATGTCAAACATGGCATGAAATTATGTAAAGCAGGATTTGCTCCTTCCTGGCTGCTTCGCATTACATCGATTCCCACAGTGCGTGAGATCTGCCGGCTTTTTTTTCCTTTCATGGTATTTATTATGCGTATTTGAAATTATCACAAACGCTATCATATAGTGATGCATTAACCTAGAGACAATAATCGCACAAGCACTGCATAAGCATTCATAAGCTTACATACATATATGCTGTGCAAGTCCAGAGAAACAGGAGAAGTTCTTCAAAGCTTGTCACACAGGGAGGCGGTTAAGGATGATCACCTCATCAAGATGGGGTGCCAGTCTGGTATGATGTCAAGTTCTTCGTAAATGTCCTTTAGATGGAGAGCCATACGCATGAAATGCATACTTGAAGCAGTGATTGGTTCTGTATTATGGTCTTGCATGTGCGTTTTCCACAGACTATGCAGTCCCAAAAGGAAAAAAGTCACAGTTTCGCCCCAAATCGAAGCAATGAATGCGATAGCAACAAATTCGAATGTCAAGCGACCAATGGCAAGCAGGTCGAAACGTGCAGCGCGCTGCTCACGCACACATGACGCACGAAAACAACATGCACAGGACGAGAGCGAACTAAAAACATTCACAGCTCGACACTTAACGCGCTGCTCAAACAAAAACGACGCACGAAACGTATTCACAGGCACAGACGAGCGCGAACTAACAAGTGTCACAGTTGTTACTTCGCTGTGTTTGAAAAGCGTGCTCTTTTCGCAAACGGGGGGGACTGCAGCGAGCGATGTGACCTTCGCGCGCCCGGTAACTACAACGCTACCGCGACATAAGCGCGCGCACGCACGGGAATCTACCCCCCAACCCCCCCTTTCCTTCGGGTAAAGTGCGCGCCGTAGAGCTAGGAGCGCCTGAGAGCGCGAGTGGAGACGAACGGGTAAGCCGCGCCCAGCTAAGCCCCGCCGAGCGTGGTCTTTGCGCCATCTCGCTGGTAATGCTAAAAACACGCTGAAAACTCGCTGTATATAAATAGCTCGCCGTTCGGACGTTGAAAGACGTTCGCCTTCGTGGCTGAGCGACTACCGCCGCCCGCTGCAGAGCGAGAGGTCCCTGGTTCGATGCCGCGCGTCGGAAACATTTTTTTCTGAATTATTTTTCTTTGAGGTTTTTAAAAATATACACATAGATATACATATACGGGACATGACGGCCGCCGACGCCAACGCCGGCGGCGAAAACCAGCCGAAAGTGTTCATATAATTGCTATCGCAATAAAACATGTCAAAGGGCACTTCATCAAGCGACGTTGGGAGAAGGTAACGTATAGGCCACAAGACACGCCGGTCGGGAGGCGGTAAGATGGGTCTTATCAAGATACTACGGTCTAAGACGCGACTGTGTTGTAGAAAAGTTCATTTTGGAACGTGTTTTTCTCCACACAGAAACGAGATTGCTGCCTCAAATGAAAGCTTCGTCTCCGTACTACTTAGATCTCCGAGAAATTTGCAGGTTTCCGTCTAGTTTTTTTCAGACGGCTCGTTTTTGTCCCGAAAAACGAGGAGTGATTTCGGCCGGTTCCATAGGATCCCATTTTTTAAGCCTTAGTCGTCGTGGGAACAGAATTACCCTGAATGCTGGCAGCTCTCACGTTTTCAATGAGCAGTTCTCATTGAAAACGTGAGAGCTGCCAGCTGTCACCTTTTCAATGACCCTGTTCCATTTAAAACGTGAGAGCTGCCAGCAGTGGCCGCTAGGAGCGCTGATTATCCAGTGTCCCCGAAAGCTGAATATGTGTGCCAAATATGTTTCCTCTATAATTTGATTATTCGCAGATGATTCTGCTATATATAGGAACATTACTAATGATGCTGACCACCTTGCCCTACAAACTGAGGTTGATGAAATGGCAACCTGGCGCTCCTCATGGCTAATGTCTATAAATGCGTGTAAAACGAAGCTAATATCATTCACTAACCAGTCCAGTCTGCTTCCGACAACCTACTAACTCCATAATGCTAGCCAGGAAATTTCATCAACCTACAAGTACTTTGGTGTTCAGCTTAAGTCTGATTTAACTTGACGATACCATATTAAGATTATCTTAGCATCAGCTAAGCCAGCATTCGATCTTCTTAAGCATAACCTCAATCATGCACCATACCACTCAAAAAAGCTCGCTGACATAACACTCATCAGCCCAAGGACTGAATATCCTTCTGCCAAATGAGACCATGATATGTCATCAAGAACATTGAATCATTTGCAATACCGTCTTGTTCGCTTCATCTATTCCGATTACTCCCGGTTCATGAATGTCACACCATTAAAGCAACGAGCTGAGTTGGAACCACTATCACGTCGACGTCACTTCGCTCGCCTAACGTTATTTCACTAAGTGTACTATCATCGCACGCTTCATATTGACTTCTTGATTGCGATAGGAATTATATGGATACTCTGATCTTTGCCGTCACTGTCGCCGTCATGCCCGGATATTTATATGTATGCATATATGTAAAACAGGCACAAAGAAAAAAATTCTGAGGCACCCGACAGTGGATTTGAACCAGCGACACCTCGCTCCGCAGTGCGCTGCTTTAGACCACATAGCCTCCCGCCGTGCATATGATGGCTGTAATAACAGCGAGCTATTTTTTTCCATCTACAGCTGGCGGTACGCAGATTTCGGAGGAGCTTGAGCGTGTTTGGTATAACGAAACGCACCTACATTTTCTTTCAATTTGAAAACTGCCCTTGAGACGGGCACGATAATGGGGACCCTTTCTGTACCCACTCGTGATTTTTACAGACAGACAGACATACAGACAATGAGCTTTATTATGGTCCTGATGGGTGATTCGGAAGCCCCCTTAAGGGGGAGGAGCCGCCGCAGGCAGCTCCCACGTCGGAACGGGCAGGACCACCGCGTCGGGACGGCCGCGTCGCGGGCCCTCCGGACGGCCCGTAGCTGAGCGGCGACGTCGGAGATCTTGATCGCCTCCTCCCACTCTGCTTCCGTGGTGAGACGATCGTTGTCCCGTAACGAGAGACACTACCAGATCATGTGACAAAAGAAAAAAAAGCCGGAAGATCCCACGCACTGTCGGAATCGATGTAATGCGAAGCAGCCAGGAAGGAGGTAATCATGCTTTACATATATTGCATATCATGTTTTACATGTTAGGACCTGTCATTTATGTTCGTCATACAGTCACGTCGCGCAATACCAAATTTGGCGTATATCAAGCTAACGAAACGGCCGGGAACGCTCCATGAGCGTGGCATGCAAGTCATGTCGCACATGAGAAGTCATGATTTCCATATTACCCCTTGTCATTTACGTTCGTCATACAGTCATGTCACTCAATAAGAAATTTGGTGTATATAAAGCTAACAAAACTGCCGCGAGCGCGCCATGAGCGTGGCATGCAAGTCATGTCTCATGTCGCACATGACATGTCATGACTTCCATATTACCACTTGTCATTTACGTTCGTCATACAGTCACGTTACACAATACCAAATTTGGTGTATATCAAGCTAACGAAATGGCCGCCAGCGCGCCATGAGCATGGCATGTAAATCATACTTTTCATGGCAAGTTATTTATGATTATCATGACATGACCAGCCAATTATGCTCGTCATACAGTCATGTTATGCCATACAAAATTTAGTATAAATCACTTTAACGATACGGCCAGGAGAGCACGAAGTCGTAGATAGATAGATAGATAGATAGATAGATAGATAGATACATAGATAGATAGATAGATAGATAGATAGATAGATAGATAGATAGATAGATAGATAGATAGATAGATAGATAGATAGATAGATAGATAGATAGATAGATAGATACGCTCAAAGTCATCGAAGTTCGCTAAGAAATGCTTCGCATTTAAAATACCACCGCGGACACCTTGCGTACAGACGCCACCACGTGGCAAGAGACGCAGAGGGCCACTCCACGCGCCGCATTTTAAATGAAGAAGAAATATCAAAGAACGTCGGGTTCTGCGTTGTCGATACTTGCAGCGCGTTCCTCAAACACAAAGGCGTAACAACTGTGATGGTTGTTAGTTCACTCTTGTCCTGTGTATACCTGCGCGTTCTTTTCGCGAGTTATTCTTTGTGCTTCAGCGGGAAGCTGAAAGTATCGAGGTGCGTCTAGATCTTCGTGCGACATTCCAATTTCTTGCTATCGCATTCATAGCTTCGCCCTTTTGGTGAAACTGACTTTTTCTTCACTACCGCCGTTTTTACACCCCGTGACCACGGTAACAACGCAGCACGCATGACCTGGTGCTGATCTCCTTACGCTTAATCATTTTTACTATGCACACTCTTTGAGTGGCGTCACACTTGCTTAGAATCTGTACTATCAAGTTCCTTAGAATCTCTGCTATCTTTGTTACGTGAGAAGCTTTACTTAGACTGATGTCACGACCTGTTTTTTTTATTTATGCATCAACAAATGTTGCATCAGTTCGAGCTTAATGTAATGCTGCATCTACCCACTGCTACTATGTATATATTTTGTCATCAGAATGAATGTCAAACCTTCATGTTTGTGTTACTGGCCTCGAGGAGTTACGGAGTCGCCCTCTATCGGGGGGCGCCTCGATTGCGTGCTAGGCGAATATCGCCGCTCGCTCCCGATAACATTTGTTGTCGGTGCGCTAGAAAACACCTCGCGGAAGCGCTCCAGGACATTTCTGTGCGTACTTTCGAAACGAAATATGTTCTTTACTGTTGAAATAATAATTTTCGACGAAGAGGAAGCACAACCTAGTTTACAGTCGCTGTCTCTTAGCGGGAAACGGAGCGCCCGCTTCACGCGGTCACCACGATGGAGACCCCTGAACCGGCTCCTTGCGTGAAATCGCTGAGTCGCTGAGTGCAAAATTTGTGAAATATTTTGTTAGATTAGACGCCTGTATACCTAAATGGAGCATAACAGAAAGAAGCCTCGAAGCAGTGATCGCACAGGTTCGCGGCGACCGGCGGAGCTTTTGCATGTATGAGCGTCTGCATGTATGTTCGTACTGATGGTTTCCCTTTCGCTACGAGCGTGTTTTGGCGCCGTGCCGTGAACTTTAGGCCGCAAATTATGAGAATTTGTGAGTGCACAAAAAACAGTGTTGCTCGGACGCTATCAGAGCAGTTCCAATTTTTTTTTTGTTACAACTATACGACTTCGGTGCGCCTATGGCAAGTTGTGATGTCCCGTCCCGACGATTCAACTTTTTTTTTCAGTCAAAATTAATGTGTGTTTCAATGCCATTTGACATGTTGCCTCGCACAGCATATAGATCGGTCTTCTAAGCGAGCAATTGCCGCTGCTCCTGTTATTTCAGTGTGTTTGTTTCGTTTAGTGGTCACAAAAAGCCTGAGAAAATGCGATGCCTTTTTCAATATGTTGCTTAATTATCGTTCCCTTTGCATTCCGCTGAACTTGCCGCTCTCTGCCATAAACAAATTCATAGACCAAAGCTTCACCACTTCGAGATTGCTGATGGAAGGAGAAGTGGTCTACGAGGCCATGTAGTAGCATACAACGCCAAGGAAACGAATGAAAATACAGTGACGTTCGCCGCACTTGTTCTCCAAACGTCGATGTCAACAAGGACCGACCTGAACTTGAAATAGCGGTGAAAGAAAGAGAAGTTATTGCAGTAACCTGCAGCTGCAAAGCAGGGTAACAACAACACGTAAAGAGTGAAATGCAGAATTTCAATGCTGATCATTACTTGGCGAGTTGCCCAGCAATTAGGGAAATATGTCGAGTCTAACGCCAACAGCGCGGCATCTTTTCCACATAAATAAATAAGGCTCCAAAAATGCATGGGGTTGGATAGGCCCAACTTGAGTTTGAGAGTGGCACACGTAAATTTGGGCTTTTTAACACGTAGCGTTTGCGTCATGAGAATGCACGATTGACTGAAAGAATGTTATTGCTAACATCAATGCAGCGCACATCAGCCGCATCATTTGATTCGCTCGCTATGTACATCCACCAGCAAACGTAGCGTATAGGTTATGAAGGTAAAATCCTTCGATGTCTCATCAAAAGCGAAGGTTGACCGTCGGCATCCCACCTCGTCGGCGTCGGCACGATTAATGCAAAAAAATCACCCTCACGTGATGACGCCACCATATGTCGTCATCATGACGTCACAGATTGCCCAAATTTGTGAAGACATTATGACGTCGCCATGGCACCACATAACGTGATGTCACATGATGACGTGTTCACACGATATGGTCGCTTTGCACAGCCTCCATGATCGGTGGGCCGATCACGGAGTCAGTGAAAAACCTTATTTGGAGCACAAAGTTTTTTGGAGCGAGGCGAGGAAAATCAATACATTGACTGACAAGAAGGGGAAGAAGGTGACTTTCGCCTTCCGGTCATCTGAGGGGAATGCAGAAATAACCTTGCTAGTTTTTAAATCCAGGGTATCTAAATAATCACTCAAGTATCTGCAGCTCACTCAAGTATACGCGCTCTGTCCTGTCTGTCGTCTCTACCTTGTCCGTTGTTTTTTGCGCTAAGTAGTTATGTCTGCAGTTAATACGCACCAACTAGCCCAACTCACGTCTCTAAATCTGCAGCCCACATTGTAGACCCTGAGCACGGCGCCGACGATCAAGAGGTCGCACAGGAACGTCCTGAGATGGTATTGCAGGATGCAAAAGGCAGCGCCTTTTCCATCCTGCGGTAGATAAGCACCATTAGCCTGGTGGAAGCGCGTGCGGACGATCGTCGCAGTGCGCACTTTCTGCTACTCAACATCACAGCCCCGACGCAGTAGTGAAAATCGTCGTCGCGGCAGTGCTTGTTGTACACATGACTCGTAGCCGATCGCTGCTTGCCGGTTCTTAGCACCACAACCCACTCTTCACGCAGTTTCTTGAGCCACGGGCACCGGTGCAGGCTTATACCGGACTTCGTTGCGTACGTCCGGCACTACGGCACCGAGCCGTAAGAGCAGCATGTTCATCGATTTCGGAGCCTGTCATTCCTGTTACAATGGGTTCGGTTGGGTTCAAAATGCGAGAAAACCTCCGTATTCGTACCGACCGCAGCGCAGGTGGAGCTTGAAACTCATTTACAAAGCACGCGACAGCGCTCCGCAAGCAGCCGACGCGGCCGCCGAGACCACGTGATCCTGCCAAGCACGTCGCGGCGACGGTGGCGCTGGCGTTTCCAGTGGTGGCCCTCGAGGCCAATACATGATGATCCTCCTATGATATATCGTGTTATATATCTTATATTGCTTTTCCTAACACGTTCTACAGTTGTATTTCGTGCATTGGTATTGATTTTTTTTCTCCTTTTTTGCCCTTTTTTTAATGTACCCGCCCCCCTATGTAACACCCTCGTGAGAATGCCGTCAGGGGTAATGTATGGAAATAAATAAATAAATAAGGTTGAAGAACTAGCTAAAGTCCCCGGACACAGTGTTGTGACAATCAGCGAAAGATTGCTATAACTATGCAAGGCGAGGCATGGAGTGTAGTTCCTGCCAGACTGAGGTGGATGCGACAGCACCTGTGTGGACGTTGTGTCAGAGTGGAAAGTAAATTAGCCGCTGATGCTTCTTGCGAGGCGCAGATATAAGAATGTGCTTAATGCCGATGCAAGTGGGCTTGCTTTAGGGTGAAACCCAACAAACTCCTTCAGGCAACCACTGGCAGTGAAGTGCTCTAAGAAGGGCTCGACCAGGTACTTTGTTGCATTATGGTGGGTACATAAAAAGTGCTGTTTACTGAGAAGTACAAGCAGCCTTGCACCTGTCAGCATGTAAGTATTACTGCTGACTGCACTGCTAAGACAAAGGCATGGATAAAGAAAAATTTTTAAAAACCTGGCTGTTGCAATTTGGTAGGAACAAGATCGAGCAGAAGCTGGTGCTCTTCTTTTTGAATGAGACCTCAAGTCACAGGAAGCTAGCCTATCCAGAAGCAATTTAGCTGGCTTACCTCGAACGGATTATGGGCAACATCCTGCGCGGATACAAGTGGAACACCTGCCTTTGTTACCTTGACGACATCGTAGTCTTTTCTCGGGATTTTCCTACTCACCTTGTTCGCCTTCGTGAAATTTTGACGTGCCTCACCGCAGCTGGTCTTCAACTTAACATCAAAAAGTGTCATTTTGCGGCGCGCCAGTTGACGATACTGGGGCACGTCGTCTGCAAGGAAGGTGTTCTGCCGGACCCAGCGAAACTCCGAGCGGTTGCCGAGTACCCCAAGCCCACTTGCATGAAGACGCTTCGAAGTTTCATTGGGCTGTATTCCTATTTCCGCCGAATTGTGCGTGACTTTGCTTCCATCATCGGCCCTCTTACCAATCTTCTGACAGCCTCCAGCGGCCTATCTGCTTGGTCACGAGAGTGCGACACGTCTTTCGACACGCTACGACGCCTACTGACATCGCCTCCAATACTTCGCCACTTTGACACTGATGCGCCAACGGAAATCCATACTGATGCCAGCGGCGTCGGCCTTGGTGCAGTGTTGGCTCAAAAAAAACCAGGATACGAAGAATACGTCGTGGCTTACGCGAGTCGAACTCTCAAGAAAGCTGAGTGCAATTATTCGGTCAGTGAGAAGGAATGCCTTGCCATAATTTGGGCTTTGTCTAAGTTTCGTCCTTACATTTATGGCCGCCCTTTCGACGTCGTCACGGACCATCATGCTCTATGTTGGCTCTCGTCGCTGAAAGATCCGTCGGGACGCCTCGGTCGTTGGGCGCTTCGACTGCAAGAATACGACGTTCGTGTTGTGTACCGATCAAGCCGGAAGCATTCTGATGCTCATGCGCTCTCCCACTCGCCGCTAGCGTCCGACACGGCTTCTTCGTCAGCTTCCGTGTCGCCAATCGACATCACAGATATGTCGTCGGAGCAACGAAAGGATGCGTGGGTTTGCCGCATACTCGACTTCCTGGCTGATCCATCAACTCAATCCGCTTCAAGAACCCTGCGTCGCCAAGCGCCGCATTTCACTATGCGAGATGGTCTCCTGTATCGGCGGAATTACGTGCCTGAAGGCCGGAGGTGGCTGCTTGTCATACCTCGCCACATGCGCACGGAAATGTGCGCTGCCTTCCACACCGACCCGCAAAGCGCTCACGCCGGCGTTCTTAAGACCTACAACCGCCTGCGTCAGCGATACTATGGGCGCGGCATGTATGCATTCGTGTGCAAGTATATCCGCACTTGTACTGCCTGTCAGCGACGAAAGGCTCCACCTGAACGACCAGCCGGTACACTTCAGCCTCTCCCGTGCCCGGCGCGTCCATTTGACCGCGTTGGGATTGATTTATACGGCCCGCTTCCATCGACCACGTCCGGGAACAGATGGATTATCGTCGGCGTAGACCATCTCACGCGTTATGCCGAAACTGCAGCTTTGCCCACAGCAACGGCCAGAGAAGTTGCATTTTTCATCTTACGGAACTTCGTCCTGTGCCACGGCGCTCCCCGTGAACTTTTGAGCGACAGAGGGCGTGTTTTCCTGTCCGAAGCTATTCAAGCCTTGCTCGCTAAGTGCAACATCGTTCACCGCTTGACGACTGCATATCACCCGCAAACCAATGGCCTAACCGAAAGATTTAATCGCACTCTCGGGGAGATGCTGACGATGTACACGGCATCAGACCAGACCAACTGGGACACCGCCCTTCCTTTCGTGACATATGCGTACAACACCGCTACGCAAGCGACCACAGGATTCTCACCATTCTTTCTTTTATACGGACGCGAGCCATCATGCATGCTCGACACTATGCTTCCTTACACACCTGACGCATCTGAGTACAGTCCAATTTCCGACGTGGCCAGGTACGCAGAAGATTGTCGACAGTTGGCCCGTTCATTTACGACGGAAGACCAAGGGCGCCAGCAGCTTAGGCGCGACGACGATCGACCTCTTGCTGCTTTCACGACGGGTACCCTCGTTTGGCTTTGGGTCCCGCCGAATACTCCTGGACTATCCTCCAAGTTGTAGGCCCGATATCACGGCCCCTACCGCATTCTTGCTCGGACTTCTCCCGTAAATTACGAGGTCGAGCCCTTGACATCATCTGACGACCTACGCCGTCGCGGCCGCGAAATCGTGCAGGTGTCCCGTATCAAGCCATATTTTGACCCCGCTATATTGGTAACGCCCTAAATCGCCAGGATGGCTCCACTATTCCCCGGGGGCAAATGTAGTGAAGAGAGGACGACGACGACACACGAGCAAGCAAGCCAGCTTCAGTGTCAATAGCAGCAGGGGGAAACGAGCTCGCGCTTGCCCGGATTCAGACTGCTGGACGCCCGCTCTTTGACGCTCTACTCGTGACGCCTCTCGACCTTCGCTGAAGCCTACGCGTCAATAAACCACGTCACATTACTTGTAGTGTGTCACATGAAACGAGCCACCGGCAGCGTTCCTGGAACACAAATAAGCCAATGAATTTGCGCCACCTTAGAAGTAACTTAGAAGTAACTTGGAAGTCACGAGCCTCTTCAGAGAGTGTCTAACCGACTTGCACAACAGGAGTGCTCAAAGCGGAACTGAAGACAAATAATTTGCTTCAGGGTGAAAGATAAATGGTTCAGGACGTATAAAACGCCAGTATTATCAACAGCAGTGCTCTACTGTTCCAGAAATTAAGGTAAATAGGCGACACCATATGAGGCACAAGTGCGATATTTTGGAATGATCCCGATGGGATCAAGAGCCGGAGTACAATTAATAAGTACCCATCCAACCAGTTACAATGAAAAAGGACTTTCAATGCATTAAAACGTGTAATGAAATGCTGTTTTGTCCGTTTCCCTTTGATTCAAGGAAAAAAGAACTGCTTGGCAATTACGATGGGGAATGGTGCGAGTGGTTCAAAAGTTCCGTTTTCACCGAATTATGCTTCGCTCATGCGGACGCATCTCGAAGGTAGTTTCGGTACCGCGTACTGCTGCGTGCTTTGCATGCTCACAAAGTCGCTGTGACGGAGAGTCTCGACAAAATGCCACGTGCATGGGATGTTTCCGGATGCGTGAATAGTGTACGCCGCTTGAGCTGCAAAATGAACCGACGTGACTTTCCTCCGGTTGCCGCAGAAACGAACCCTTACGCTCGAAGTGGCTTAGTGCCGTGCCGCTGCGCCAGCATCGGGAGCCAATGTCTCGTCAGGTTCAACGACGATATCCATCACGGCATGCTTCGATGGCTGTTTTTTGTTTTTTGCTGTGGCTCCCACTACTTTCGCTCTGCTGCTACTAGTGTCGGTGACCATGCAGTAAAGGCAGGATAGGTTGGGCAAGGCGATTGCTCCGTCAGAAGGCCCGTTCAGCGGGTGCTTTAAAGGGGTACCTGTACTAAAATCTTGGCCTCTCTTTTTTATGCTGCAATGTGTTGCTGGGGGCCTGTTAGTCATAACATGGCACATCGTTTCCTGCAGCGCGTGATACATACTTAGTCACAGGCTCTTCATTACCGACCAGTCTCAGTTTCAGTTTTAGACAGCTCTAAACACGACAAGCCACCAAATGCAACTTGTAGCGACCTAAAGACGACGAAGAACTGCTTTGGCGGGCAAACTGGGAGTAGAGAAAGAGCAAGAATAAAAGGCTTCTGTCTCTGTCAGTGCTGGAATGTTACATTGGCGCAGTCTACGACAATAATAAGAACGCAACTATGTGGATAATTTTGACTTTATCCCGAAGTGCAAATGACAAGTCATATTTTTCATCGCGCGGCGTGGATGAAGACACGTATGAATTGCCTGAAAATATCTCAAATTTCGACCTGCGTGAGTTGGTTGCTCATAAAGCCGGGAAGACGTCGGAGGAGCTCGACCGGCAACCGTCAGTGAAGCTGAGACGGAAGTACTCCGAGTTTCAAGAACACATCATGCTGCCGCTTTTGATAACGTCGTCAAAGATTCCACCAAGCAAAGAAGACTGTTCCGTTGGGTCATGCCTCATGCAAATGCTCCACCGTCAGCAGCAGTAAGCAGAGCGACAGCATTAATTCATGGAGAGTCTTCTTGCCGTCATCCAAGCACGGCAAAGATCCAACAAAGAGATAGCAAAGCCTGATCCATTCGATGGTGAAATCACAAAGCCGGACACCTGGATCAAGTTCTACGAGCACGCATGTGAGGACAACTCGTGGGAAGAATCCAGTGGGCGCACCAGGAACATGCGTCTGTTTCTCACCGGACTGGCTCAAAAGTGGTACGAGCTTCAGTACGCTGGGCACGAGACCGACACATGGGACGAGTGGAAAAGGAGCTTCCTGGCAGCTTTCGACAAAAACCTAGTTGAAAGTGGGACCAAGCAATTTTTTTACAAATTTCTATCAGGAAAGCCCCTAGAGTATTTTTATGAAAAAAGGTGGCTTCGTCAAATGGCAAGCCCGGAACTTCTGGATTCGACGATAGTTCCGCTCATCATTAACTGCCTTCCTAAGGAACTCCAGAGACAGGCGCAAGTGCAGTCGCCCAGAGCTGTTGAGGAACTTCTAGGTTCTTTCAGAAACCTCTCAATTGATTCGAATTCCCAGAATCCATGGCGAACAGATTACCATCCCGAGAAGGCACCTTGAAGGTCACGCGATCTTGACAATTGGCATGGTCGAAGCCGAGTGCCCAATGTAATCTCCGATGCCAGCAACGGCCAAGAGCACATGGCTTCCTCGAATCCAGAAGCAGCGGCAACAAAAAAAAAACGAATAAAAGAGCGTGTACAGTCCCACCTGACGACAAAATGGGAGAATTTTTTTCTAACGGCTCTTAACCTTCTATATGTTAAACTAAAGCTAAATGGAGAAGATGTTGATGCACTAGTGGATAGTGGGGCATCTGTGTCTGTCATAAATGAGACACTTGTAAACAGGAATCAAATTTTTTGAGGGAGGTCGGTACTAGTACAAACATTTGATGGGACTAGACAAATTTATGATGAATGGATTAGAACAAGAGTCTCTTTTCAAGGACAGAATGCTGGCATTGACGCTCTCGTTGTAAAATGTGCGACTACAAATTTTTACTTTCTCGACACGATATGAAGACACTAAAGTTAAACCATTATTACAAGGATGAAGGGACTGTGACTAAAGAGACGTGCGCTTTCTTGAGTATCGCGGATCGGCTTATTCCATGTGAAGACGACGTCCGCCACAAATTATCCGAACTTGTCTGCTTAAGCAACTATCCACCGGCAACAAGAAAATTTTCGGTTCCTTTCAAGCGGAAAGATGTTACACCAGTCAGGAGAAAGCCTTACAACATGTCACGCCACAAGAAAATTTCGTTCAAAAGCGAGATCCCAAATATGTTAGATGCCGGCATAATACGACAATTGGTGTTCACGTTAACCTCACCAATTAGGCTGGCTCCTAAAGAAGATGGATCTTTGAGACCATGCACAGACTATACCGAATCTCGAATGACCAAACGGACCTATTTCCTTTCCCTATGCCAATAATCGACGGAATAATTGAGGAAACAGGAGGTTGCAGTCTTTCTCGAATAGATATTCGCAAAAATAATTTTGCAGGTACCACTCCAAGAGGAATATAAGATGTACACGGCATTTGTCACTCCCTTTGGAATATATATGAGTACAATCGCCTACCGTTCGGGTGGAAGAACAGTGCGGCCTAGTTTCAAAAGATGATGAATGGCTTCTTGAAACAATTTCTTAGAGTATTTTGTAACGTCTACGTTGACGATATTTTAGTCTATTCAATAGATGAAACTTCTCACGCTGAACATTTGACTGCTGTTTTGATCGCATTGAGCGAAGCTAAACTGAAAGTGAATTTTAGGAAGAGTCAGTTCTTCAAGGCAAAATTTACATTTCTTGGACTTGTCCTGGAGATTTATTAAGAACACTAAGGAAGAGTCCGTGGAGCGTCTACGGCAGATGAAAAAGCCAGATAATATACACGCACTCAGAGTTTTCGTTGGGCTTCCCAGACACTTTAGAAACTTCACAAATAGTTTTGCGGCCCCAGCGAAACCGTTGAACAATTTGATTCACAAGAACACAGACTTTATTTGGACTGATGATTATGAAAAGTGTCAACCATACCATCAGACCCGATCCTTACGCTGCCCGACTACACTCTCCCTGGCTTTGTTTTCTTCCTCCGCTGGATATAGGGAATCACATTGCCGATGATGAACACGGAAGGCAGCCGCACCAAAAGGCAGTTCTTAGAGTCTTGGCATATCCAAACAACACCTGGAAATATCAACCGCTCAACTGGGGCCCTGCCGAGTGTGTATGTACATGGTCTCCGGAACCAATGTAGAAAACAACACCGCAACAAAAACGGCGAGAGGAACGACGGTGAAGAGGGGAACAATCACTAAGAAAAGTCGCTAGCTTCGGAGCCGGCCGGACAGTCACCTCCTGATGAAGAAACCGAAGGGGTCTCGAAACGTTGGGCCAGTTTTTAATTTCAATATTAAAAACATAAAGAAAAGTGGCTGGAGAGTGTTTTTTCGTATGACTCATACCACTTCTCTCATTTGGAGGGAAAACGTAGGAGAAGCTGGTCAGCATGCTTAGAATTAAAAGTGCTATAGCAGCAGCATAGAGAAGATTGTGATGCAAGAATGTGTGAAGACTTATTGGCGGAAAAGACGCGTATATGTACAAATAAATGGGTTTGGTGAGCAAAGAAAAAAGAACACAGTAAAAAACGTTCTCCTCGTTCAAGTAGAACTTTTTGTTGGGCTAGTTGGTGCATAATTTTGTTGGGCTAGAGTACGTAGAGGCGTTCCAACCAGCCCAAATTTTTGTTCAGCTAGTTGGTGCGCACAGGAGTTCGTCCATGTCACTTCTTGTGTTCGTCTCATTGGCGCCTTATTCCTTCCGTTAAATTATCCTCGTTCTAGCGTGCTCAGGTTCACTACGTTACCACCTAAACGCAATCGACATGGCAATTCTTTTGCTATTTGGGAAATGTGGCCCTTGGCGCGTATTTTGCATATTCGCTTCACACTGAGACAGTCTAGCTTTTCCAGCTGAAGAACATTTTTAGAAGAAAAAATTACTTTTAGATTACGACTAGTCTTCTATAATTAAAAGAATGCAAAAATATACATCTTTTCGTTGCTCTGAAAACGTTTCTTCAACTTGATCGAAAACGCACAGAAAGTATAGGGATTACCTTGCGCCCTTAATATGTGAACCCAGCTAGACCTTCAACTCATGATCAGTAAAGTTCGAAAACAGGAGGTTAAAGCATGGTGGTGCGATGTTACATCACTTTCTGGCACCCATCGCACGGGTCTAAATGTACCGTTTGGCCACAGTGAACACCAAAGAGTCTTTTTACGTTTATTTTTCAGGACAGTTACTATTCACATCTAATCCATGCCACAATCCTGAACCTACTATTGAAACAGCCACGCCCGCATTACAAGCGCCAGAGGATCGCTAATTTTGTGGCACATTTCTAAAGGATACCCAAGCCAGGAAGGCGACATGGGCTCCTATTATCTTACGGTAAGTCTACACAAATTGCACATGAAATCCCTGAATATAGAGAGCTATACTATGTACCCTTCATTTGAAATACCAAAGATCGATCACTCGGGTCGCACGTGCGCAACGATGGCCTAGCCGCAACTGTTCGCCCTACTAACTAGCCGTATACTCGCACACAATGGTGACCAGTTGATTAAATGCACGTGACAGGTGTGAACGAGAAAGCACTTGCCTGGAAGAACAACTTACGCTCACAAATAATTCCAACGAGTTGGCTGGGTTGTTGCTGAAGTTCTCTGCCCGGATCCCCTGGATCCCCGAATGACAAAATGAGGGTTGCCAGGTCTTCGTGAAGGAATGTCGCCGAAATATCTCGAATTGTGGCCATGGAAGTGTCCATTCAGAACAAAAGGAGAAAGACCTTCAAGCCTGTCACACAAAAGTGTTATTTAGCTGTCTAAAATGTGTTTAATGGCGCAAGGGCCATCTGATGGCCAAAGAGGTGTCTGAAAGGCAACGATGGTGCAGTCAACCAGCAAAGGGCAAACCCAATTATCGCTCAGCTGGGAGAGTTGGTATCTCGAGACTAGGTAGTTGTTGCACGGAAATTAAAGGGGTGGAAACAGAACGGTGCGCTGACTCCCAAATAAAATTTATTAAAATAATACGAATCCTAAACGTTTCACACAGCACCAGCTGGCTATATAACTGACAAAACAAGCCAACTACTACTAACGAAGATGCAAAGCTTGCGTGTCACATGGACACCTATTATAGCAGTGGGCTTAAGACGTACACGATGTGCGTTACGCGATTTCCGACTCCCGGGTCGTCATTTTGATGACGTCTGCACCAAACACAACCCGGAATTATTTCGAACCGTGTAGCAGCGACCATTCCCGATAGCAGTAACGAAATTCGGTCCAGCTAGGCCGTGATCATGGTCTAAGACACCGTTACAAAAAGTCAACAAGAAAAGTTAGGCGATGCTCGCATAATTATGAAAAGTCAGCATCTGCGGACCCGAGAATGCACCATATCTTTTGTTTCATCATGCTGAAGCTTCGGATCGGAAGGCGGGATGTAGCTGCAGACATCTTTAACTCGACACGTGCGAAAAGTCATGGCTGTGCTGATTATAACATAAAACGCGTGAATGACGGTCGTATAAAGAGGCGAACAAGCTCACTTCTTGCAATGGTCGCCTAAGTGGTAGTAAGGTGCGTTGGCATTGCCATAAGGTGGGGTTCAACCCCCCCCCCCCCCCGAAATGGCCAAGGTGACCCAGCTGGTTCCATATGGCGTGTGTACTTTCGAATATCGCATTGATACGTCTCGCTCTGAACATCGGCATACACCATGCCCGTAGCCTTCTCTATTATCTTAGCCCTAACAAGAGTGCATATTTTGATAACTGAACTTCTAAGGCATCTGTGCAAGCGATTGGTCAGATTACTACTTGTGTTTTTACGGCGTGGTAACCTACTTCTTTTCGATGCAATGTTATTATTGCACCCTATATTATCGCTGTTTGATCTAGTTTCACCGCGGAGCCACCAGATCAGTATGGGATGGTTAATTGAGATATATGGTTTCCTGAGAAAGGGACCGAGGGTTCAGATGACAGAGAAATAAAAATTTGCATGGTTTGGCTGGTCCACGGAATCGATGTACTACACAAAGAATATTCGAAGTATTGGGTGCACCAATCAGTGCGACAGCCGTGACCACAGTGACAATACCTGACGAGGGTTTTTTGCGCCAACTGATAAGAGAAATCGTACAAGAAGAGGTCAAGAAGCTCGTCGCCAAGCCGAATGACTGCGCAATTGCGTCAGTCACAGAAGTTGTGCGCGCCAGGAGATTAGGCAAGCGCTCTCGCTTCCCGAGCCGAACACCAACACTCCCAGAGCAAGCTATGCAGACATTGTCCGCCGACAGCCATCTAACGTGTGGACAACCCAGCCGTACCACCAGCAACAGCTGCCGATAACGCATTTGTACTACAGGGAAACTTCGACGCCGATGCGGCCACCGCTTCGCAAAACCGACATTTGGTGCACACCTGACTATAGGCCCCTGTGCTTTGATTGTGGGTAAGCGGGCCACATCGTTCGGTATTGCCTCTATGTCGCGGCACTGGTCGAAACTGGTGCGGACTTTTCAATAATGAGTGAGAATCTGGCAGACAAGCTCCGGTAGGTGAAAATGAAATAGACGGGACCGCAGATTAGAGGGGCTGGAGGGCAGCTACTCACACCTACTGGAAAGTGCACCGCAAGATTTAAGATAGGGCATTCAGCATTCATCGCAACTTTCTTCATTCATTCTGAGTGTTGCAAACAGGCAATCTTAGGGATGGATTTCTTACGTGAATACGGTACCGTCATCAATATACCGGACGGTGTACTGACCTTTTCAGCGGATCAAAGCGCAGCGCTACACCGAAAGTCGATGCGCGTCATCGACGACGTAACCGTACCACCGTTATCGTGCCGCCATGTTTCTGTCACGTGCAACACGTGGCATACTGGAGAAGGTGTCGCTGAACAAGTATCGACACTTTTACTCTCTCGAGGTGTTACCATTGCGAGAAGTCTCGTCAGTGTTGTGTACGGGCAAGCAGAGGTCCGGCTGACGAATTTCAGCAACGAGCGACGACACATTACAGAAGGCACTACAGTTGCCTACTTCGACGAGATTGCCGAAATCCGAGGGTGCTTTGCAGTGCAACAGGAAGAACCGCAAGCCGCGTCAGCTGCACCACCTGGTGACGTGAGCACGGATTTACCACCAGCGCAGAGACAGCGTCTAGTGGATCTTCTTCACCAGTTCGAAGATTGTTTCTCATCGACTTCGGGGGTCAATCAAACGCCACTGACGAAGCACCGGATAAAAACGGAAGGACACGGCAAGGCCAATTCGACAAAACCCATACCGGGTAGCACCGAAAGAGGGCGAAGCAATCAAAGAACAAGTGAAGAAAATGCTCGACGATATCATCATCCAGCCGTCAAAAAGCTCTTGGGCATCGCCGGTAGTGCTGGTTAAAAAGAGAGACGGCAGCTTGCGCTTTTCTGTCGACTACCGTAAGCTGAACCACGTGACAAAAAAGACGTATATCCATTAACGCGCATCGACGATTCACTAGACAAGCAGAGGAATGCACGCTACTTCTAGTCGACGGACCTCAAAAGCGTATATTGGCAAATTGAGGTCGATGAGCGAGATAGAGAAAAGACTGCTTTTGTAACGCCTGACGGGCTTTATGAATTGGAAAGTCTTGCCCTTCGGGTTGTGCTGAGCTCCAGCAACATTTCAGAGGCTCATGGATACCGTGCTATCAGGCCTTAAGTGGCAGACATGTGTGGTATATCTTGACGACGTCATTGTTTTCTCGGAAACATTTGAGGAACACCTAAGAAGGCTGTTTCGGTATTCAGAGCAATGTGGTCTGCCGGCCTGTCACTGAAATCCGAGAGATGTCATTTCTGTTTCAAGGAACTCCAGTTCTTAGGCCATGTTGTGAGCCATGAAGGTGTTCGAGATGACCCGGACAAGATCGCGGCCGTCAAAAAATTTCCCGTGCCAACAGATAAGAAAGCAGTCAGGCGTTTTCTTGGCCTCTGCGTATACTACCGAAGATTTATTGCCAATTTTTCTCGAACATAACCTGACCGTTAACACGCCTAACAAAAGAAGGTATGGGGCACCGATGAACAAGCGGCATTTGACAATATCCGACAACGCCTGCAGACACCACCTATGCTTGCTCACTTCGACCAGGACGCTCCTACCATGAGCCACACAGATGCCAGCAACGTACGTTTAGGCGCTGTACTCATCCAGTGGCAAGACTCAGCCTGAGCGGGTGATCACATATGCTAGCAGGACGCTGTCCCGTGCCGAGTCCAGTCCAGCTACTCCACAACGGAAAAGTGTCTTGCTGTCGTATGAGCCTTTATGAACTTTCGTCCATATCTCTATGGCCGTTCCTTCCACGTAGTCAGCGACCATCATTACCTCTGCTGGCTGACCAACTTGAAGGACCCGTCTGGTCGGCTTGCATGGTGGAGTTGCGCCTTCAGGAATTTTACATGATGGTCGTGTATAAGGCGGGACGGCAGCACTCCGTCGCCGATTGCTTATCAAGGTCACCGATAAAGCGTGACGATGTCACGGAGTCGATGTCACGGAGGAGTCGTCGACACCACCACGATTTCGTTCAAGCAGAGACAAGACAGCGAGTTGCTTCCCGTTATTGAATTTTAGGGGCGAAGCTCCTTAGGGTGTGGGTCTGTCCCTCCTTTGTAGTATGCAGTAGTAGGTAGCCACTAGTGGGATGTACCCACTCCACGCGATAAAGATGACGATGACGCCTGATGACCATGAAGAATAAGCGCGTTCCAGTACAGTGGAATGTACCCAATACACGTGATAACGATGACGATGACGCTGATCAGGAAAAAAAATCAGGGGAACAACATCCTTGTGGTCCGTAGAGCTCTTGAACAAAATCATCATCTACCCCATATGCAAATAATAAAACATTGTGTATATACTTTATCAATATGTAAATAATGAAACATTGTGTATATACTGTATGTATAAGCACACCACACCCCCCGCGTTTGTGTGTCAGGTCTTTGTATGATGATCGAGTGGGCAAAATTTACGGTAATTGACGGTTTAACAGATTACCTCCGCAGCTTCGCCAACTCATCATTATTCCCTTCGTGGATATGGCGTGATTTTTTGAATGGCCGGACTACAAGCGTCCATAGAACATTTGCAAGAAGCCTGCCGTCAATCTTCTTGCGCAGTGGAATCCTATATAAGAAGAACTTTTCGTTCAGAGGAAGCACCCACCTACTTGTCGTCCCGACGTCCATTCGTAAGGAGCTAATAAGTGCTTGCCACGATGAGCCAACGTCCGGTCACCTCGGATACACGCGCACATTGGCCAGAATCCAAGAGAAATACTGCTGGCCAAGGCTTCCTAGCTATTGTGAAGAATTACGTGCGCACGTGCCTCGATTGTCAACAACGGAAATCGCCACCTTTAAAACCAGCTGGGTTGTTACAGCCAGTTCAAGTGCCCACGGTGCCTTTTGCCCAAATCGGAATGGACCTTCTTGGACAATTTCCAACTTCACAAATAGAAAACAAGTGGGTAATGGTCGCCACCGAATATCTTACGCGCTAGGCGGAAACAAAGGCTTTGTCGAGCGGCACCGCAGTAGAAACCACACTATTCTTCATAGAAAATATCGTTCTGAGGCACGGTGCTTCGACAGTCATAATAACGGAGCGAGGTACCGCTTTCACGGCCACGCTCCTAAAGACAGTGCTTGAGCTCAGCGGAACAGCCCATCGAAAAACCACTGCTTACCACCCGCAAACCAACGGCTTAACAGAACGCCTCAAAGACTATTACCGACATGCTGAGTATGTACATCGACGTGGATCATAAAAATTTTGATGGCATTCTACCGTACGTCACGTTCGCCTATAATACAGCGCAGCAAGAAACTGCGCGAATGACGCCATTTAGTGTTCTTCATGGCCGTGAAGGGACGACGATGGTTGATGCCATGTTGCTGCATGACTGCAATGATACAGACTCGGAAGCAGAAGCTTTTACTCAACAAGCTGAACAAGCGATCCAGCTTGCGCGCGTCCGAATCACCCGGCACGAGCATTACGACGCAAAACGCTATGATCTGCGACACCGATACGTCGTCTATCAGCCAGGCGAGAAAGTGTGGGTCTGGAGTCCTATCCGCCGACGGGGACTTTCTGAAAATTACTGAAGAGGTGTTTTGTTCTCTACACAGTTGTGCGACGCCTAAGTGACGTTAACTGCGAAGTCATCCCTGACAGTCCCTTTCGAACTCGCCAGCACAAACCAGAAATCGTCCATGTTGTGCGAATGAAGCCCTATTGTTCGGATTGACTTGTACCATACGTCTACTGCACCATATTTTGTAGTAGAGCATCGGTACGATGCTCTCTCTGGAGGGAGGCAAATGTCGCATCCAATATGCAGCACGAAAACAACAACGAAGAGCATGCACAGCGACAGAGAAAGACGAGGTTCTCGCCCCGATCAGCTGGCCAGTGCTCTGTGTAATCAAAGTGAGCTGTCCTGCATTCGACTTCTGCTGTGTCTGCGCGGTGGCAATATTAAGCTCCCCTGGGCCAAGAACGCCCGCACAGACGTTTGGGGATTAAGAGATGGCTTGGCGTCGACATATGCTACACCCTAAACATCAAATTATAGTTCCACTATGCATCGTCGTACGACATCTTGACTACATCTTTGTGTGCTGGATCTCCTCCAACTCATCAAAGGAGTACATATGGCGGCCAATCGATTCCCTTTCCTGAAAACTGACAGCCACTGAGCGGCATATTACAGAATTTTTGAATTAATAATGGAGCAGCAGTACAATATTTTAATTATTACATGGAAAGAAATGTGTTCCATGTCACAAAATACATGAGTTGATCTCTCCTACGCCTTATACTCCCTCAGTTCCAATGGTCGCGTCCATACTGGCCGTGAACTGCAGCAGATGTCAAACATATCAGTATTCAGGACAGACATTAGCCGCATCATGGGAGCTGACAACATTGTTATAGATGCCCTATCACATAGCGCAATCAACACTTTCACCTGTCTAACAGAAATACTACCTCGAAAAATGTCAACTGCTTGACATGATGACAACGAATTCTGCCATCTGCAAGAATTATAAGCTGAGACATTGCTAGACTTTCAGTGGTGTACATTCCTATGTCAGGAACAGGAGACATTTGCCGTGACACATATTGTGACACAAACATTCACCATTTATGCCCACTTGCAAACACAATTAAGTATTGACATCACTAGACAGTGTTTCACGGCCAAGTCCCGGGGCAATCCAAACGCTTCCTCAGGTAGATAACATAAGGTGCAGCATCACGTGGGCATTCCACCAGGGTTGATCGCTTTCAGGCACTGCAGTATTCGGTCACATTGTCACATTGCCGGATATGTTTGCAGTCGCACACAAATGATTCGAGCACGTTTTTTAGATCTTATCGTATCATTGCCACCTCGCCAAAGCCAAACTTGTTGACTCTTGTTGGTGGTTTCAAGCGTGGGTGAAAGGTATTCTGATTCCATGGAATCAAAATAAAGTCTACCATCCATCATCCACAGATGATATATCCATCTTCTGTGTGATGCTGCCCACTTCCGAAATCTTTTCTTTTGAGTAACCTTTACTGAAGTGTTACGAAAACAAACCAGATCCCGGTCGAAAAATCCCTCAGGCCACTCCTAATTGACAATCAGGAATCCTTGTACGTCGGTCAGGAATCTTTGAGTCATAATCAGAGGACCGTCGCAGTTGGGATCAATTAAGGTCGTGGCCCGTGGTAATGCTGCAGAGACAAGGATGGCTGACGGTAGCCCCTCATCAAGGGCAGGGTTGCTGCCCGGGGTAATGCAGCCCCGGTCAGCTTGGCTGGCGGTAGCCTTTGTCACGGTTAGGATCACTGCCTGTGATCATGCGCTCGGTCAAGGATGGCTGACTGTGGCTTCAGCTGGCTTAAGCGTCTGTACGTACGGCAGACCAAATTGCCCAGTAGCTCAATCAGGATATGCAGCTAGCTGTCGACTGATCACGGTCACGCAGTAAGCTCTAGCAGCACCGTGACGCACCACCAAAATTTCTCTGCGTTGTAAAAACCAGCTATAGTGTAAATAACAATCATATTTTCGTCATTGGAGTGGCGCGACGCACGATATGCCATGTCAACCCGTAGCGTGCAGGCAGGCTACGGGCCGATTGAAGACGACGATTGAGAAACTGCGATCGCGTGTTTTTGTAGATCAAACTGCCTCAACTGCGTCCGCCGCAAAGCGAAAATGAGAATTTAAAACAACGACGGCACAAATTTCACCCCGCGCCGCATTGATTACACTCAGAAGTTCATAACCAATATATGTTCTTCCTTCTGAAGTTGGTATCGTCATTATCACGTTACCTCATCTTTGCGGCGCCGCTGATGATCAGTGCATGCATATTGTCTCGCTCACGAAGTGCGACATTCTCGGTCAGCCAAATTCTCTAGAACGGTCATATCGACCAATGCGTCTTTCAAGGTAACGAGAGAGTTGAATGTGTCAACGTGCACGTGCGCTTTCGTCATCATGAGCGTGCGCAGGATTCGCCTGGCGTGAAGGTTCATTGCAGCGCCACCTTAATCTTCATTATATGAAGCCTACTTTGCACCGCCTCCTCTCCCAAGTGACTTGGGAAGGCGCCCCCCTTTGCCCTGCTCCCCCGCTTGCAGACGCCAATGTTCGTCCTACTACATCGACTGCATGGCACCATCGTAACGCGCTTGTTTCACATACCGCCCGCGACAATCTAAAAACAGCCTGCGGTGCAACTCGTTTGACGTGTCCCATCAGCCGAAGAGCCAAAACATAGTTTAAAAACCGACGCACCCTAACTTTTCCCACGATTTCATTCGTAGTTGATACTTTCACGCAATAAAAAGTAATTTATGACTTCTTCTGGAGCTGATATGCGCCGAACCAGCAACAGCTCCCGCGAATGTTTGGCCGAGAGCAGTCAGCCGAGCTCATGGCCTGCCACTACCGGGGGCACCTGAAGAAGGAAGATACATTTCTAAATAGCATCCTTTTACTACAGCAACTTAAACTGAACCACCCTGCCCGGCGTGCATTACAACGTGTTTCACAAATGCCCGATGCGCCTCGAAAATTTTTTTTTACAAAATTTACTACCTACGTGTTCAAAAAAAAAAAACGATTTGTGAAACTATTTCCAACCAGGAATATATGACCTACGGGATTGAAACGAGAAATATAAAAGTCACAGTTTCACCGCAAGGGTGAAGCAATGAATGCGATAGCAACAAATTCTGATGTTACTCGAAGTGAAGCTGGTAGCTAACTCTTTTGGATCCGATCTCACGCAACTCTACAAAATGCTGGATTAAGAGCATGCGACCGCTCCAAGGACACTGTTCGCACAATCTCCTCGCGTTGAGAGCGGAGCACGTAGGAGCCAGCCGCCGGTTGTCGGCTGCTGAGATTGCGAGATAACACGTGCGCCAGCGATGACCGCGATCGTAAAACTAAAGGTCGCAGTGGGTGCATGAGGGACCCCCTCCCTCGCGTATTTCCGCGCTTGTTAAAGACGCGCGGTGCGTTTCCTCTCTTCTTGAGCATTCCCCCGCTGGTCAAACAGGTGGGGGGGGATCTTATCGCATACGCCTAGGAGCCACGGATATGAACCGGGCTGTTGAATGTCCGCTTCAGCTGCGTTTGTCGCCCCCGCTCCCGCGCTGTTACCTGCGGGTCGAACGTGCGATGCGCTGGGGGATCTATCAATTTGGACTTTATACGCGAAATGACGGTGGCGGCGAGGGCAACGGCGACGGCAAAAACCCGTCGAGACTGTCCATATAATGGCTAGTGCAATAATATTGTAACGGACATGCGAAAGGCAGAGAAGAAGAAGAGGAGTAGAATAGAACGAAGAGCTTGGCAAGGCCGCAGTGCGCTACCAAGAACAACCATCGTTCATCTGTTTCATCACAAACCATTTCATCACAACTAGCTATAACAGTTGAGGTGGAAGGTGCTGGGTACTCGACACCCAAAGACGGAGGTTGACCCGCAAGTTCTTCGAAGGAGCCGTCGCCTTGCTGGACTTCCACCGAAATCTATCTGGGCTGGACATGTTCCACAACGCAGAGGAACAACGACCCCTCTCAACTTCTGCGCTCACCAGTTCGGCTCCACAACAAAGAGATGCCCGTCCCTTCGCCGGAAGGCCAGATCAAGACGTCGAGGCTTGGCTCATCCATTACAAATGGGTGAGCGCCGCCAACAAGTGGGATGTCGCTTCTCAGCTTTCGAACGTCGTGTTCTTTCTGACGGATACCGCGTTAGTGTGGTATGAGAACCACGAGGAAACGTTAACGACGTGGGACAGATTTGTTTCTGAGATTAAAGATCGTTTGGGCGACTCCACAACGAAAAAGAAAAGAGCAGTACAGACGCTCATGCAACGCGCGCAAGTGCCAGGCGAAACCTGCACGACCTACATTGAGAAAGTTATAAAGCTATGTAGGATCGTGGACTCCGGAATGTCTGAGGAAGACAAAGTCGGACACATCCTAAAAGGAATCGCCGATGATGTTTACAGATTCCTCATAGCAAAAGACACCCTGACTTCCGTCGCCAATGTCATTCGTCACTGTCGCACTTTTGAGCAACTAAAGACGAGGCGCATCACGCCGAAGTTCGGCAGGCTAGCCAATGTGACGACAGTTGCAAGCATAGAGAGCAACCAGCCGCTTGATCTTGCATCAACGATCCGGGAAATAGTACGTGAAGAACTCAGCCTGTATGCGCAAGGGGCACACCCAAGCACTCATCCCTCCCACCTGCCACCAGAGTTCGAGCGAAACGTTGCTTCATTCTCCTCGCAACAAGCAATGAAGGGCATAGAGGATTATGATTTCACGCCTCGACAGCAACCACGTCTCTACGATAGAGGCCCTACCTATGACGTTCGACCACAACGAGAACAGCCGCGTTTTTATACCCAAGACCCTGTGTCTGACTACGTCCCGCTGCGGCAAGGACAGCACCGACCCTATTACCAAGATGCGACCTACGACCAGTACAGTCGATTTCAGAGTGCGGCAGAGACCCGTTATCCTCATGATAACAAACTTCCTCGCCGACAGCAGCGGCCTAGGATTCGTTGCGACGAATATAGTATGAGCCGCGACCCTCCCGTGTGCTACAACTGCGGCTTCAGTGGACATATCGCTCGGTATTGCCGTCAAAAACGCCGCCCATCACGAAGGGCACAAGCCATGTTCTCGTCACCAGGAGCCGGTACATCTTACGACCATTGGACAACCGACTTGTTTCCAAGGGACCGTTTTTCGCACGAGACCAGACGCAGTGATTCGACAGCATCTGAGTGGAGTTTGAAACCACCATCTAACCGTTCTCGTCTCTCGCCGTCCCCTCGGCGTCGTTCTTCCCCTCCGCCGCCGGGAAACTAGCATCCGCGGCCAATGGAGGTGAGGTCGCCGGACGGTCATTGCAAGATATACCTCAGCCTGTTGTGATGCTAAAAAAAATGCCCCCACCTCCCCGAAGGGAATCGTGAGGAAATGCGAATGCATTTCTCGCGCGCTTCACTCCATTTATATATGGTCGTTGTGGTTCGAAGAAGGAAAAGGCGCCTAATTTCCGCAGCCCGGTCGGGAGTACGGCGCAGCGCCTGTTTTTTTATACGTGCGAGCGAGCGGACGGGAGAGTGGGGCGCACGGAGGAGAGAGAGCGAACGGCGAGAGAAGGAGCGGCGAAGCACTGAACCTACCCTCTCCTACACTATCTCCACACACGCGGGAGCTCCGCCGAGCTCCCGCGGATGCGAGCGCTCACACACCAGAGCGCGCTCCTCCTCTCCACTAACTCTCCGCTACTGCGCCCGCACCACCTGCTCCGGTTGCTAGGGGTGAAGGATAAGCGCGCGCGCCCGCAGCTATTGCTATGGGAGAGGCAGTGAGAGCGGAGAGATGCGGACACCGACACCTTGACATAGCCCGACTAAGAAATGCATTCCCATTTAAAACAAAGTGAATATGTTGATTGACGGAATACCGACGACGGCGTTAGTTGATACTGGCGCGACTGTGTCTGTGATCTGCTAGTTGTCCCTGAGAGCCTCCGCTCCGATGTTCTATATACCATGCATGACGATGTGACATCTGGCCATTTCGGCTTCCTACCAACGCTGCACCGCACGCAGGAACGCTTATACTGGCCCAAGATGTACGAAACAACGAAGCGCTACGTCGATAGTTGCCAAACGTGCCAACGTCACAAGCGACCGGCCACCGCAGCACCAGGTCCCCTTCAGCCATTGACACCACCCAGTACGCCTTTCGAACAAGTAGGAATTGGCCTTCTGTGTCCATTTCCGTTATCTCACAATAAGGAACCGTTGGATAATCGTCTGCGTGGACCATCTTACACGGCATGCCGAAACCGCAGCCATGCCCTCTTCTACCGCTGCTTCTGTGGCGGTCTTCTTGCTGGACTCCGTGGTCCTTCGTCATGGCCCACCGCGTGTTATTATCAGCGACCGTGGCCGCCAGTTCACTGCTGATGCCGTTGAAGAATTATTTCGTATGTGCACAACTCAGTTCCGTCATTAAACACCGTATCATCCGCAGACAAATGGCCTCGTTGAACGGACAAACAGAACGCTGACCAACATACTTGCCATGTACGTTTCCTCCAATCACAAGAACTGAGATGACGTGCTGCCTTTTATCACGTACGCGTACAACACGGCGAAACATGTAACAACGAACTTTAGCCCATTTTATCTCCTGTACGCACGGTTGCCGCGAAGCCCTTTGCACACTTTCTTACCCTTCATTCTACATAATGACGATTCTGTATCGAACACCTTGTGCACCCTATCGAAAAATTCACAGCATATCCACGAGGTGAATGTCGATGAGTGGGGCGAAGCTCCGGAGCGCAGTCGTCGAACATAAAGCTTTAAGGCAGACGCCACATGTGCTCGTGCGTCCTCGGCGTTCCGGAGAGGCCCTCCCAGGAAAGCCGTCCACGCTTCCTCGGCCATGGAACCCGTCCACCTGCCACCGCACCAACCACAGTTCGGGGACAGCGTCTATGCCTCCTCGTCACCCCGTAACCTTCCGGCTCTGCGAACGCCGACCGAGGACGGCGTCCAGGCCTCCTTGGCAGCTCAACTTTCATTCTTCGGCGCCGAGATGCCAGTTCACGCTACGGCACCACACGGGCTCCTCTCGTCTGGGAACGTGGTTAACGCTCCCAACGGCGCGGTTCCGGTGAAGTGGACTCTATCATCCCATCGGCCTCCAACGGACGCTGTCCACGCGTCCTTGGCTATGGGTTTTGCCGCCGTGAGTACCGGAGCCGCCACATGCTCCGCGCTCAACGCACGGCGCTACATCGACACCATGCCCCAGTCAATCTCCAACCTTGGCCTGAGGCACCCCTGCGTGTCCTCGGTGGTTGCGCATTGCCTGTCGGTAAGCTAGACGGGCATCTCCAAACCGAAGCCGGAAGCATGTTCCTTGTCGCCGTTCCCGTATTCGAGGACCTGCCCGCTGACATGATTCTAGGAGCTGACTACCTCCTCTCTGGTGAAGTTCAGCTCACCGTTGATCACGATGGAGTCCACCTCCGGTGCTCGACTCCGAGTACCGCGTCGGCCCGACGATGGATGGATGGATGGATGCTATGAGCGTCCCCTTTATAACGGGGCGGTGACATGTCTGCCACCAGGCTCGAAAAAAAACTTTCTTTTTTTTGTTGGCCTAATGTCTTATCTACATTGATTAAATCTATGTTATTACAGAAAAGAAATATATAAGTTCACGGTCCATCTCTCTGCTTCTTAAGGCAGAATGACCTTATTTTTCCCCATTCTTCATTTTTGTCCTTTATCTCTACTTTTCTGCCACCAATACTCTAACCCTCTCTTACTTATTTCTATCGCGGACGTGTTCAGCTTTCCATTGATGTCCCTAAAACCCAAGGCTTCATGTAGACTCGTGCCCACACGTATATCTGGGTGGATATCGACACATTCAATCAGTACATGTTCCATCGTTTCCTTAGTTCCCCCACAGCATGTACATTGTTCTTCTTCGTTACAGAATCTCGCTTTATAGCTACGCGTTCTAAGGCAACCCGACCTTGCCTCAAACAGTAAAGCGCTTCCTCTTGAATTATCATAAAACCTCTCCCTCCTTATTTCGTATTTTCCCTTTCGGTAGTCACTGAGAGCCGGCTTCTTTTCCATCGCTGTCATCCAATAAGTCCTCTCCGCCTCTCTGACTTTTCGCTTAATGCTCCTTGTTGCCATGTCGCCCACACTGCTAGCCGTATATTTACTGGTGAGCCTCCTAGTTCTTTTTCTCCACTGCGTGTCGACGCTTTTTCTATACAAATACCTGAAAACCTTCCCTGCCCATCTACTCTCCTTCATTTTCCTCAGCCTCTCTTCAAATCTAATTTTGCTCTGAGCTTCCCTCACTTCAAAAACCTGTCCATCCCATATCACCCTTTACAGCCTCATTTGTCGTCTTCCCGTGAGCGCCCAACGCGAGGCGTCCCACAGTCCTTTGATTTACATCCATTCCTAATTGCACCTCTGACTTCATGCACACCACTGAGTTCCCAAATGTAAGCCCCGGAACCATCACACCCTTCCACAGCCCTCGAAGCACCTCGTACCTATTGTATCCCCATAACGCTCTGTGCTTCATGATTGCAGCATTCCTCTTTCCCTTTGTTACCGATGCTTTCTCTTGTACCTCCATATATCTATCCCCCCTCATTTACCCACACTCCGAGGTACTTGTACTCGCTTACCCTCGGTATTTCTTGGCCCTGTATTAAGACCGCATGGTCTTCGTGATCATTGAATACCATCAATCCACATTTTGTTGCACTAAAACCTAGTCCTAGAGCCTCGCCTTCCCTTCCGCATATATCTGCCAGCCGCTGCATATCATCTTGACTGTCCGCAAATAAGACAATATCGTCAGCGTAAAATAGACCTGGAAGCTTCTGCTCAACCATCGCGCCGGCCTGTTTGTGTGACAAATTAAATCCAATGTTGCTACCTTCTAGCGCTTTTTCCATCCTCACCATGTACAGCATGAATAACAGCGGGGACAAAGGACATCCCTGTCTCAGCCCCTTGCTAATGTCAACGCTGTCCTTGCTGCTTATTCCTTCCCATTCTACACAAACTGTATTTTCTCGGTATATTTCCCTCAAAAGCTGTATACAGTCGTCACCTATGCCCACTTCCTTCAATATATCCCATAAAATTTCCTGATTAACGTTGTCATATGCCCCGGTGATGTCTAGATAAGCTACGTATAAGGGCCTGTTTTCTATTTTTGATATTTCTATACACTGTGTAAGAACAAACAGGTTATCGTCTAACCGCCTGTCGATTCGGAATCCATTCTGGAGTTCTCCCAAAATATCATTTTGCTCTACCCACGTTTCTATTTTTAATTTTACTGCCTGCATCGCCAACCGGTATAGCACCGATGTAATGGTTAGCGGTCTATACGAGCGAATGTTATCCTTTTCTCCCCTGCCTTTATAGATTAAGTTCATTCTACTTTTTCGCCAACTGTCTGGTATTTCCCTCTCCTGTAAGCACTTTTCTACGGCTTTCAGCAGTGCTTCTTTAGTGCTCTGTCCTAGTTCGTTAATGAGGCTGATGGGAACCCCATCTAAGCCCGGAGTAGTGCGCTTAGGAATTTTTCCTTCGGCCTTCTTCCAATTGAAATTCTCAAGTACTACATCTTCCTCGGTTGTACTCTTCTGCATACTTTTACTCACCGGGGGAATCCCCTGGGCGACCTTTTAAACGGATGTAACCTTTCGGATGTAACCTAGCGCTTCATACCCTTCCAATTGATTTCCTTCTTCATCTACCATATGTTGTTGCATTGTTACAGACTTCCTACCTAGCGCTTTTAGGTGGCTCCAAAATATCCTAGGCGCGGCCTTCTTCTTTTCGCGAATCTCTGTCATCCAGCGTTCACTTTCGCCTTTAATTTTTGCCTCGACTAATTTCTGCGCAATGGATTTTTGCTCTAAATATATTTCCCATACTTGGTTGACTTCATCCTGTGGCCGCTTCTCCTTTTTTGCCTGTCTGTGCTGCCGTGATGCCTCACGTCGCTTCTCGATCGCATCCCGGATTTCTTTGTTCCACCAACTTTTTGGCTTTCTCTTTCCTTTCCAAGAAATAGTTTTCTTCTCTTTTTCTATTTCCTTCGTGATTACATGTAGCAGCTCACTATACTTCCAGTCTTTGACTGGCAGTTTGTCTACTTCTTCCTCGACTCTTGGGGCTATATTAGTTATTTGTTTCTCATTTAAATACGAGCTGCCAATGTTCGATTCTAGGTTCTTATTTTCAGTTTTATATCCCATTTGTAATGTTATGCGTTTATGATCACTACCCAAGCTGTTAATGCCTTCCTCGTCTATTCTCATCTCTCTAAGTTTGTCATAGATTCCTTCTGTCATGAGACAATAATCAATGCTCGATTGCCTGTTTCCGACTTCCCACGTGATCTGTCCCTCACACTTAGGCCCCGCGTTAACTATTTCAAGACTATGTTGCTCGCAGAGATCTAGCAATAACTTGCCATTGGAGTCTGAATATCCGTCAAGGTCATGTATGTGAGCATTCATGTCCCCTAGAAGGATTATTTCGGCATCATGACCAAATTCTTTAATATCGGTGCTTATGCATTTCACTATCTCCAGATTCTTTTCTCTGCAGTTATTCCCCGTCCACAAGTAAGCTACACCTAGCAACGTTTTCTTTCCACCTACTGTGCCCGAAACCCACAGGTGCTCTGAACACGTTTGCTTCACTCTATCCCATTTTGCTCTGCTATGAATTAGCATTCCAACACCCCCCACCTCTCCTTTCTGATATGATCCTGTTGCATCCTTCCCAAATGTAATTGTCAATATGTGGTGGCTCTTTCAAGTCTCTAAGGTGTGTTTCTGTAACCGCATAAACACCTATCTGCTCCTTGTTTAACTGTCCCTCAATCTCTAACCATTTTGCCTTTTTTCTGCCACCCTGCATGTTAATGTAACCAATTGCGACACGCGCCTTCTCCCTTCTTTTACCTTTTCCCTGGTTTTTCGCTATACTACCTGTCACAGAGTCCCCCCTGGTTGTTGTCCTCATTACACGCTACCCTGGACACCGAAGGGCCCGCGTGCCCCCCCAAAAAAGCTACTGCGCGTCCTGCAAGTCGCCAACCCACCTCATGACCAAGCCTCCTATTGAAGTGTATTCCGTCTCTTCGAAAACCACCCCACCTGTGCACCTCTCTGTTTATTTCCACTACCTCGATGCCTTTCTCTCGACTCATCTGCCATATCTCTTTGTTTGCGTCGACAACCGCTCTTTGCAGGTTGTCGTCACGCACCGGTACCTCCGGTATTGTGCATACCACTATCTGCACCTGAGGGGAAATGGCGCGCATGTCATCGACCCCTTTCGCCAATGTGGTCGCTAGTTCGGCTGATTCTTCATTCAAGACGTCGTTTAGACCTCCCGCAATCATCACGAGGTTACGTCCATTAGCTTTAGTTGCGAGTTCTGCGCTAGCTTGTCTCATCACTGATCCCAGCCTACGTCCCGGGAACGTCCCTATTAAAACTCGTTCGTCGCCTCTCACCCTTTCCTGGACTGCTTCTGCGCATCTAGCTAAATTCGAGTCCCCGGCCATTATCACGTGCTCCGACTTTTCTGCTGGGCTGTCCCGCACCTGGCCACTGCCTCGGTCACCAGCTCGCGCAACCGCCGCTGTTTTTCTCCCTCCCGTCCCCAAAACCACCTCGCGGTAACTGGGTCCTGTGCCCCCTGCACCTGTCTTCCCCAAACCTGTCTCCACCTTCGCGTCTCCCACTATGGGGGTTGAGGCCCCCCCTGTTCCCGCCGTCGCTTGCTTCCTTGTTCACCATGACTGCCTTCGCTAACCCTTCCTCAGCTGACTTAAGCCTTTCTCCCATAGCCATCGTTTTTTTCTCGCTCTGTCGCCAACGCATTCTCCAGCTCGGCGATTTTTACCTTGAGCTCATTCTGGGCAGCCATCATTATTTCCATTTTCGCCTCTAACTCACATTGCTTACACTTGGCGTCAGCTTGTTCTGCCTTGTCATCCTCTATTTTCCATCCCATTCCGCACCCTGAACACTTTACGGTCTTTTTGACCATGGCTAGATCGTTCACACTTTGGATTACATGCACTCAAAGCCAAAAGGTACTACAAAACTCCGCCAGTATGCTTCAAAGCACCTGTGTACCCTTCAGCCACGTGGTGGCCGAAAAAAAAACAAAAAAAACAGGCGACTGTCACACAAGAAACAGTACAAAGTTGTAACCCCAATTAATCTTCAATCTAGTGGCTTATGTACTCATATAACTAATAAAAGCAAGCTCGAATCATGCAGAAATAACTTATCTGTCGCTGTCATTCCGGAGCCCACGCAAAACACGTCCGTCCTCTCGTCCTATCTGCTCACCGGCGCGCTCCAATTATAACAGCGCCATCTATCCTCTTTAATGGTCAAGTATACGAAAACCACTAAGGTCATCTAGTGATATTATTTCCCAAGCACATATACACACAACGCCATACAGTGAGCAATTCTTAAAACTAACTATAGTCGGTGACAGCCTATGAATAAATATAAGTATTGCTCATATTTTGCATGCCTCCGCGCTACAAACGAAGTAGTTCCCAAACACTGGCAATAATTTTCACGCATACAAATAATATTTTCCAATACTGCACTGATAATTAAATCAAGAAAGGAAAGCTAGAGAAAAGAAATTGTGAACGCACGGCGTTCAGCGTCAGCTTAACAATATATCTGTTGTTTAAATCGCACCCCCCGCCGCGGTCATCTCAGAGTCTACGAAAAAGTAATGTGCGTCTCAAAGGCTACGTTTCTGCGCAGCGCCTATAATAGTGCCGCGAAGCATCTTACTGTCTGTTTTGTGTTATGATTCTGTGTTTTGCAACCGACGTTGGTTGGACCTTTGAAGAAGCAGCGAAGCAGTTGCCGTAAGTTCGAAGAAGGTTCTGGAGCAGTTGCTGCCTGTGTTGGGGCAGGGAAAGGTTGATGTCGAATGTCGGCTCCGAGCGCTGGGGCTGTGTGGTAACTGGTGTCGGATCCGAGAGGGCGAGGGTGTTGCTCACTTTGGCAAT
Source organism: Rhipicephalus appendiculatus (assembly GCA_030522465.1). Classification (NCBI taxonomy): domain Eukaryota; kingdom Metazoa; phylum Arthropoda; class Arachnida; order Ixodida; family Ixodidae; genus Rhipicephalus; species Rhipicephalus appendiculatus. Next base: position 247,646 of record JALIZH010027004.1, read on the forward strand.
TTCTTCGAAGAAGGCAATGGTTGCGCCTTTGATCAGGTGACGGTATTCTTGGCTGAAGTTTGTAACCATCACGACACTTTTCCCATTCTTGATTTCCGTAATGCCTCTTGCGATTCCAATTTCTCTGTCCAAAAGAAGCTGCATGTTTCCCTCGACGATGCCATCGATGTTTTCAGTAGTGCCAACGGTTACGGTGACTAGCATTGTTGATCGGGGCGGGATGCTCACGTCATCCTGGTGTACAAGGAGGGCTGCTTGCTTCTTCAGCGCCGAGTGAGAATTTATGGCCTCGTCCCTGGAAAGTGTGATGAACTTGGACCTCAGATCGATAACCGCTCGATGTTGGGTTAAGAAGTCCAGGCCGAGAATCACGTCACGGGAGCACTGTTGTAGCACTAAGAAAGTCGCAGGGTACGTCTGTCCGTTGAATGTCACCCTTGCAGTGCATCGTCCGGATGGGGTGAGAATGTGGCTTCCTGCTGTGCGGATCTGTGGGCCGTCCCAAGCAGTCCTTACCTTCTTCAGTTGAGCTGCGAATGGGCCACTGATGACCGAGTAGTCGGCGCCTGTATCTATCTATCAAGGCAGTTACCGTGCGACCATCGATAGACACTTCAACGTCGGTGGTCCGTGTGCTGGAGTTGCGGGTAGATTTTGGGGTGGGGTCGCGGCTTCGTCGGGTACTGTGATTGCTGTCAGTCCTTGCCATTGCCATTTTAATTGGAGAGCGGCCGTCATAGCAACTGCGCCGCGTCATCGTACTTGAGGTAGCGTCTTCGTCGTCGTCGGTGTGTCGTCGTCGGTGCGTCGTCGTCGGTGGAGGATCTTCGCCTTTTCGTCCTGAAGCAACCTCACCTCCAAAGGCTGCTGGTCTTAGTTTCCCCTACGGGGGCTCGGGGACCTTCCGCGTGATGCCTCCGCATAGCTGCGGCTCGGCGACGTGTACCGTGCTGATAACGGTGATGGTGAACGGCTGGACGTGTACTCGGCGTGGCGTAAGTAATCTTCGATTGCCCGGAGGTCGCTGCCCAGGGCGCGGCTGCGGTGCCCCAGAGGAGAAACCATGTAGTCCCATCCGCCTGTAGGGGCAGTGTCGAAGGATGTGGCCGGCCTCACCGCAATGGAAGCACAGGGGACGGTCGTCGGGAGTTCTCCAGGTGTCGCATTTTCTTGGGCTGGGGCGTCGCTCGTATGATGGACGATTGGAAAAGAGCGGATGGTTATTTGGGGCTGCTGGGTTCCGGCGCGGGGGGCTGGTCGCGTCTCGTCGGGGCGGGCTACTGTGCACTGCAGCAGCGTAAGTCATGGCGTCGGCCTGTGTTCCAGTCGTCGCTGACGCAGAGCCAAGCGCCTGCTGGACTTCTTCACGCACTACGTCCAAGAAATATGCTGCTTGGGGGGGCTGGGAGGGAGACGGCAGCAGTCGACGTAGTTCCTCTCGAACTACTTCACGAATAACTTCCCGCAACTCGGTGGTTGACCCGCAAGTCGTTGGCCCGTCTCGGATCGGTTCCGAGTAGAGCGAGTGAAGCTGAAGCGGACGGTTGTATTGCCGAGTTCTGGCGTCCAAAGTCCTTTCAATGGTGTGTGCTTCTTGGGCGAATTCAGCGACCGTCTTGGGGGGATTTCTTACGAGGCCGGCGAAAAGCGACTCTTTCACTCCTCGCATTAGGTACCCGACCGTTTTTTCTTCTGTCATGTTTTGGTCTGCTCGCCGAAAAAGACGTTTCATTTCTTCTACGTACACGTTCACAGTCTCATTGGGTTGTTGCGTCCTTGACTCTAGGAGCAGCTGGGCCCTTTCTTTTCGCATGATGCTAGTGAAGGTCCTGAGCACCTCATTTCTTAGCAATTCCCGGGTGGTCAACGTGGTCTCGTGGTTTTCGTACCACGTTTTGGCGGGGCCGTCTAGGGAGAAGTAAACGTACTGCAACTTCATTTCCTCATCCCACCTGTTGATGGTAGCCACCCGCTCGAATTGGTCCAGCCATTCCTCCGGGTCTTCGGTGGCGTAACCATGGAAAGTTGGGGGGCACGCGGGGTTGTTGCAGTATGACGGGTGTGGATGTCGGCTCGTTGCTCATGGCGGATGTGGAAGCTTCTTCTCGTGGTCTCGTGGGGTCCGGTAGCAGTCCCAGCTCAGGCGGCAAGTTTCGGAGACGGCGGCTGCTTCGAGTATCCGTGTCTTGAGTGTCCTTGTTCTCTGTGGCGGCTGTTGCTGGATTGCTCTTGTGCATACCCCGCACCTCCACCAGCTGTCACGAAGTCGTGACGGCAGTCCGAAGACAGGAGACTGGGAGGCTCGAAAGACGGAAGAGAATGCGTTTATTAGGCGGACTTGCGCCCACTAAAAGAAACTGTGCAACTCTGCTGCCACGGCAGCAACCACGAACACGGATGGCGTCGAAGAACAGGAATGACCGCTGTAGTCGCCTGCGCTCAATTTTAAAGGCGACATAGAACATCAGAGATACGCCCCCCGAAACAGCTACTACATTCGGCAACGATCTGGAACTATCTCGAAGCCAGTGCGCGGGGCCACGATCATTCCAGATAAGTCGCGACACGTTTCGTATCACGAACATAGATGATAAGGCTGCGTGTCGGCGGTTATCGACATGCACAAAACAGACAGTAAGATGCTTCGCGGCCCAGGGCGTGGCCGTGGTGCCCCTGAGGTACTCGTTACAGACAGGGGAACAGCGTTTACAGCCGAGATGACTCAGGCCATCCTACATTACAGCCGTACAAATCACCGGAGAACAACCGCGTATCACCCGCAAACAAATGGTCTCACGGAACGCCTGAACAAGACCATTGCCGACATGCTCGCCATTTACGTGGACCCACAGCACAAGACCTGGCATTTCGATTCTACCTTACGTGGTCTTCGCCTACAACACCGCAGTGCAGGAGACCACCAAAATGACGCCCTTCAAACTAGTCCACGGGAGGGAGGTCACCACCACACTCGACGCCATGCTCCCTAATGTCACCGACGAGAACAACCTAGACGTCGCCGCCTATCTCCAGCGCGCAGAAGAAGCCCGGCAGCTTGCGCGGCTACGTATAGAAGGCCAGCAGCGCACCGACGCCCGACGCTACAACCTGCGAAGACGCGGAGTGACATACAAGCCAGGCGACAGAGTATGGATTTGGACGCCCATTCGTCGCCGCGGATTAAGTGAAAAACTCTTGCGCCGTTATTTCGGCCCATACAAGGTCATCCGTCAAGTTGGCGAACTGGACTACGAAGTGCTTCCTGATGGTATCAGTGCATCACAGGGATGCCGCGCACGACCAGAAGTGGTGCACGTCGTCCGTCTAAAGCCCTATCATGCGTGCTAAAAGACGCTCTGTACTTTGTTTGCACTTCTAGTTACCTTTTTGTGTATGTGCGATCCGTGCTTATTTCTGTGTTTACCTTTGTATGAACTACAGGCAGTCTTTTTAGCATCGGGGCGATGCTCCTTTTTGAGGGGAGAGTAATGCCGCGAAGCATCTTACTGTCTGTTTTGTGCATGCCGATAACCGCCGACACGCAGCCTTATCATCTATGTTCGTGATACGAAACGTGTCGCGACTTATCTGGAATGATCGTGGCCCTGCGCACTGGCTTCGAGATAGTTCCAGATCGTTGCCGAATGTAGTAGCTGTTTCGGGGGGCGTATCTCTGATGTTCTATGTCGCCTTTAAAATTGAGCGCAGGCGACTACAGCGGTCAATCCTGTTCTTCGACGCCATCCGTGTTCGTGGTTGCTGCCGTGGCAGCAGAGTTGCACAGTTTCTTTTAGTGGGCGCAAGTCCGCCTAATAAACGCATTCTCTTCCGTCTTTCGAGCCTCCCAGTCTCCTGTCTTCGGACTGCCGTCACGACTTCGTGACAATAGTATTAAAGAAAGAATGCCACATTTAACGTATAATTAATATAAAGGAAACATTTCTTTGCGGTTTCACAGAACGACACAGGGACATTAATTAAATTTAATAAGGTCGTTCGCAATCTTTTTCTTTTTACGAAAATTTCGCCGCCAGTTTTCTTCATTGTCTGCACTAACTATGGCAACAAGTCAAACCGAAGAATAAAGGGTTCTGAGATTGCCTTTGCGAATTTCGATTCTTGTGTTGCCATGAATATCATATTTGCGTCTGGAGTCGCCGTGGTTGTCATCGTGTTTGAGGTAAACGACAAGGCTTCATTTGACGTCACTTCAACGAAATAACAGCGCGTAGCCCTCATGGTGCTTAACTGTGCGGGTCATTCGATACGCTGGATACGCCAAGGCGATGTACGCGGCTAAAGTGGCAGTGACTAAAAGATTTACGTGAGATTACTTCTGGCTTCGATAACTTGCACTGGCGCTGCCACAACTCCTTCAGCCCTTGAACGTTCAACCGTTTTATTTCTTTATGAATTATTGATTACGTACCTGCACCGCCCCAGTGCACATTACAGGAGGTGGCCCAGTTTTCATCGAAGAGGGGTCCCTACAGTCTATGTATATGTGTGTGTCTCTGAGGAAAGGTATATATATATATATATATATATATATATATATATATATATATATATATATATATATATATCGTCCACTTTTCCGTCTTCACATTTACGTTACCATTCTAATAACATCCCCTATACTTACCTTGGCAACCATTGTCTGTTTGATCTCATTAATATTGTACCTAGCAAAGAAAACAAGCCCATAATTTACACTGCTTTCCTTCACACACACACAGATATATATATATATATATATATATATATATATATATATATACCTTTCCTCAGAGACACACACATATACATAGACTGTAGGGACCCCTCTTCGATCAAAACTGGGCCACCTCCTGTAATGTGCACTGGGGCGGTGCAGGTACGTAATCCATAATTCATAAAGAAATAAAACGGTTGAATGAAGGGGTGACAGGCGTCGCTCGCCGTCACCCCTTCGTCGCTCTAAGTCGCCACTTCGACCAGCCTCTCAATTCGCCGACCATCGCCCGGAAAACTAAGTTATGCAGCTTTTGGAGGAAAAGCTGCATCTTGCGAAATTAGAGAAATTCCTCCAGCGCGTTCCCATAACATGATATCTGTTTTGGTAGAAGGCATTCGAGTGGAAGCATTAATAGACACTGGTGCTAGCTTGTCAGTTATTCACCGTGATTTGTGTTTGCGTCTCCGGAAAGTTACTACTCCCTACGATGGGCCTACGTTGCTCGCCGCTCAAGGGGACGCCATTCGACCTTCCGCAATGTGCACCGTTCGTCTCTATATTGACGGTCTTCTGCATTATGTGCAGTTCGCAGTGCTGAGTTCGTGTTCCCATCAGCTCATATTAGGATGGGATTTTCTTTCAACGGCGTCCGCTTCTATCTGCTGCCGGCAACGTGTTGTGCACATGAACGATACCGCCTATTCGCTTCACGCCGATGACGCACCACTTCATTTTTCTGCTGCAGAAGATACCAAGCTACCTCCACGCAGTCAGCGAATTGTTACAATCACGTCTGACGTCATTGAACATGGTGACGTGCTTGTACAACCATCTGCGCACTGTCTCACCAGACGGGATAGCCTTCGCATCAGGGCTGGTCCTGTTTCAACGATGGCTCCGCATTCGTTTGTGCCACAAACCCGACATCCGAAACCATTCTGGTTCCTGAAGGCATAACGTTGGCTTGTGTCGCTACATCAGAGCCCCTCTCTGTGGTCACCCTTCAAGAGGCTTCCCCTGAAGATCGCTCTGTTGGGCGTTCAGTCTCGATCTCCGCCCTTAAAGCTGCTATCAGCTCCGACTTGACCCCGTCGCAGACACAACAGTTGCTCGCCTTGCTGACGAAGCATGAAGCGTCGTTTGACGTGCATTACTCTGTATTGGGACAGACATGCGTCACCACGCATCGGATCGAGACAGATGGTACGTCATCGTTCGTCGTCGACCATATCGCGTATCTCTAGCCTAGCGGAAGGTCATCGAAGAAAACGTTGACGACATGTTGCGACGGAACATAATACGCCCCTCTGCTAGTCCTTGGTCATCTCCTGTCGTCTTAGTTCGGAAAAAGGACGGCTCTGTGCGGTTCTGCGTAGATTACCGGGCGCTAAACAAGATCACGCGCAAAGATGTATACCCTATGCCACGTATAGACGACGCCTTGGATTCGTTACAGGGGGGCCGAGTTCTTCTCCAGTCTGGATCTACGTTCGGGATACTGGCAGATACCGATGCACGAGGGCGATAAAGAAAAAACGGCGTTTTCAACACCAGATGGGCTTTACGAGTTCAATGTAATGCCCTTCGGCCTCTGCAATGCTCCCGCAACATTCAAGCGAATGATTGACACCATTCTCCGTGGCCTGAAGTGGAAAACGTGCCTGTGCTATTTGGACGACATCGTTGTTTTCTCGTCAACTTTCTCTCAACACCTACAACGTTTGAACGAAGTACTGACGTGCCTTGCCAACGCTGGCCTTCAGCTGAACACGAAAAAGTGCCGTTTCGCCAGTAAGACAATTAAGGTCATAGGCCACATTGTGAGTAAAGACGGCATTCGTCCTGATCCTGATAAGATATCGGCGGTTCTTCACTTTCCTCGTCCCGAAAGGACCAAAGACTTAAGCAGTTTCCTTGGACTGGCTTCCTACTTCCGCCGATTCATACGGGACTTTCCCTCAATAGCGGCACCTTTGCACAAATTGCTCGGTTCCGGTGTTCGCTTTGAGTGGTCTCCCGACTGCGAAGCAGCGTTTAACCATCTGAAAAAAGCCCTCACATCTGAACCAGTACTTCGCCATTTCGACGAAACAGCACCCACACTCCTGCATACTGACGCTAGTGGTCACGGCATCGGTGGTATTCTGCTACAGCGAGATGACTCATCACGTGAGAGGGTCGTCGCATATGCAAGCCGCGTACTGACCAGCGCCGAGAAGAATTACACCATCACTGAGCAGGAGTGTCTAGCTGTCGTTTGGTCGGTGCAGAAGTTTCGACCTTATCTACATGGCCGTCATTTTACCATCGTTACAGACCACCATGCCTTATGTTGGCTTTCCACACTCAAGAACTTATCAGGACGCCTTGGTCGCTGGATTATACGTCTGCAGGAATACGACTTCACCATTATCTACAAGTGCGGTAGGAAGCACCAGGACGCAGATGCGCTTTCTCGCTGCCCACTTCCTACGGCACCGTGCCTTGGTTCCGCTACTACCTTCAACGATGAACGCTCGGACGGTCCTTCCACATCTGTTTCGTCCTTGGCCGCTATTGATCAGATTTCTCCGGACGACCACGGCTCGATCCTAACGCACCAACTCGCTGACTCTTACTGTAGACGCCTAATAGATAGTCTTCAGGGAAATTGGCGGCCCCGCCAAATGCCCGCCTTCGTCGACAGCTGACGCATTTCAAGCTCAACGACCGCGTTCTTTACCGTCACATCTATCACCCCGACGGCCAACGCTGGGTACCCGTTCTGCCTCGCTCTCTTCGAGCTGATATTCTCAAGGCTTGTCACGATGACATGACTGCTGGCCACCTTGGTTTCCAGAAAACTTACGACCGCATTAAAGGTCGCTTCTACTGGCCTGGCCTATCCGGCAGTGTAGCAAAGTACGTCGCCTCCTGCAACCTTTGTCAGCGCCGAAAGCTCACGACGTCACCTCAAGGCGGCGAGCTACAACCACTTCCATGTCCATCGGCACCATTCGAAGTCGTTGGCATTGATCTGTATGGTCCTCTTCCAACGACTCCCATTGGCCATCGATGGATAGTGACAGCTGTCGACCACTTGACACGTTACGCTGAAACATCCTGCGTGACTTCGGCCTCCGCTTCTGAAGTGGCTACATTTATGCTTGAAGCCTTAATATTGCGTCACGGTGCTCCTCGTGTCATCTTGAGCGACCGTGGTAAAGCTTTCCTTTCGCAAATTGTGGAGGAATTGCTCAGAGCCTCTGGCACCACCCACAAAACAACCTCCAGCTATCACCCTCAAACCAACGGGCTGACTGACAGTGGCGTAACCAGATAGGACGGCGCCCATGGCAAATATATTTCCGCGCCCAGCATGACGGTAATGATACTGATTATTATTATTATTATTATTATTATTATTATTATTATTATTATTATTATTATTATTATTATTATTTATTATTATTATTATTATTATTATTATTATTATTATTATTTGTGCAAAAAAATCCATCTGGCTAGCTGTTTAGGCAAGCGAATGAGCAATTTCTTGATTGATTGTTCACTATATATACAGTGGACTAAAGCCGTCTTGCACGTCCACGCATCGTACGACACACCAGAAGTTCACAAGGTTAGAAAAAATCCGAAAGAAGAAATGGACCTCACCCGTCACCTGTTGTCGTCTCGCTTTACACGAAATATGCGAAGTTCGTAAATTACATACAACCACACAAAACAGAACGACGAAGTAGGCATGTAAACGGTTCTTATCGGTTTTGGCTACATCACCATGAAAAGTATTGTTCCAAATTATTTATTGCGTACATCAAATCTGCATACTATGCCCTTTTTTTATCAATGCTAATGATGCGTTCAAAAATTCCTTCCGGCAAACCATGTCGTCACATATATTATTCCCTATTACGACGCCAGTGCTAATTTTGATCGTGAACAATGGTTGTCAGAAAAAAAATGCGTTCTATATATTTGACAAATAACATGGCACAAGCGCATTATACGAAAGGAGCTGTCGCTCTCCGGTCACACATTTCCGCCGTCGACTCCACTCTAGACCAGGAGTCTCAAACCCGCGGCCCGCGGACCTCTTGCAAGCGAACCGCGGCCCGCACGTGACTGTCTTCATCGCACCTTTTTTTTTCTTAGTAAGTGCGATTGTGAGCTACACAGGCATGACTTGTATAGAGCATTTTTTTTTTCTTGAGGGAACCCCTGTGGTCAACATGTGTCGATACGTAACCGTGAAACAAAACTGTATTTCAGAATTGTCGTCCAGATTTGAGTCATTTTGGAGGTAGATTTGTGTTGTTGGAATCCCGGTGCCAAATCGCCTTCAGAAATGACCCATATATGAGAGAGGGGGAAAGGTATTTCAAATGGCAAGGTTAGCCATTTGAAATTTTAGTCTTTGTGTGTATCTTTTGTGTCCCGGTCTATACCGACCAGATGACGCTGATACAATCTCATGTAGCCACCATAAGCCGTTTACATGAGACATCAAACGCAAGATCTTGAGCTCTACTAGCAGAAAATTAAATGTTATTGTAGCTTACCGCCTCACTGAAGCCGACAGTGAAGTCGATGTTCGAGACCGCCTTCTCCCCCGAGGTAGTGGGTAAAGCATGAGCGTACAGATCTTTTCTAGTGTAACTCTCCTGCTTGGGCGTCCGATACGCACAGTCAGTTAGGGACCTTAAAGATACGCTAACGAGAGATATGAATGAAGTTGAGGTGGAATGAGCAGGGACATTGAAGAATGCATGCAGTTTTGCTTGGGTGTGAAAAGATAAGTTATTAGTGGAGATAAAGCGGAGACCGAGTGTCGCTTACTCAATTACTCTCGCCCCAGACTCACTGCTGAAGCGATGTCGTCACGAATCTGATTGCTCTCAGCGAATTAGAAAGCGCCATCATACGTCACCACGCTTGCAATTGGCCGCTGCTTGGCCGCTGTGCAGTGACGCCGCGGCTTTCATGATTGCCGCAGTAGATGTGGTTGCAGACTTTGAACCTCGCAGCGAAGATGATCTCAGCATGGAAGCAGGATTGCATTTCAGTGAGTATGCAATGATCCCCAGCGCTCTCGCGGCGGCAGCAGCTCTTTCTGCGTGTGAAGCCTGGCTCCAACCGACGGAAAGCGAAGCGTCGTTTTCGTCGACCGCATGCGAGGCATCTGATTGCCAAATACTGTTTATGTACACGCCTATTTAACTTTTCGTTTTTATTAATGGCGTTTTTGTTTTGGAGAACTCGAGCAGAGGCGCCTTGCCGTGAAGTGAGTCGCGGCAGAGCAGTGAGAGCAAGGCCATGCAGGGTCACTCAATCCGCCCCTGGAATGCGGTACGCATACGAAGAGCAGGTGGGAGGGTACAACTGAGAAGAAATGTACCTTGAGATCAAAACCATCGAAGTCACATAGTTCTCTGAGGGGACAGCGGCAGAACACATGTGAAATCCGACGCAGAATCGCTGCGAGGCTCGCTCGTGTAAACGACGTCCCCATCACTGGAGTCCGACTACACCTGGATGCTGTTATTGCCAACCGGCAGAAGCAAGAAAACGAAACAAAATGCATGAGGAAAATATCCAGATGAATAGCTCTCGGCAAATCACGGCTGGAATACGTTTGTGATCATTGCGAGAAACGCGAAGGGGGCGTTAGTACATGAGTATATCCTTCAGTTTTCCGCAATTTTCTCGCTTGTTAAAGCTCAGTTCACAGCAATAATCGCATGAATGTGATCGTAATAGAATAATTTGCCATTGCAGTTCTACTTCCTGTATCGCTTTAGTGCTATTGTGCACGAGGCCCACCACTGGAAACACGGGTGCTGCAGTCGACATGCTACGACATTACGATCACGTGATGCCACCTTGCTTCACGGAAGTTTGCTCTAAAGGCCGGAAGCCAATGGCCCGAGCGCGTTTTTTTTCTCTGAGTTAATTCCCCCTTCAATCAGCCTCGTTTCACAACCAGTTCATGTCCACTGACATCTAGAAACAACAAGAGCTTGGGAAGCGTGACCAATGCTTTTGGTGGTGCTGTGGGCCACAATTAGTGCATCGCGCATGCAAAAGAGGAGGGCGTAATTTCACATTTACTGTTTTACTTCAAGGATAACGAACATCACGACACATGGCTGATAAAGCTAGCTTAGAAGAGGCAATGAGCCGAAGTCCCGCGCATGCGTTTGCAGCAAGCACTTCCGAGAAGGCAACTTTGTCCGCGGACTAGGAACGCAAATGTTAATTTAGTGAGTGACAGTGAGTTCACACGTGACACCTCCCTGTCCACGTGAAGATGCCCACACCTCGAAGTATTCTCAAAAATTACTTCAGGGTCGTCATTCCTCGCAGTCAACCCCATCGTATATGCGCGCTGATGGGGGAAAGTACCGATACACAGAGAAAAATGAGAAGGGGAGACGCAATTTGATGGAAGAACGCAGTCTGTGAACGAGTTTCTGATTTGGAAAAGATAAGAAAGGAACCTTGCAGGAAAGCCCATACTTTGTTTGTTTTCATTTCGTCATTTCATCCCGACATCTGCCCATGAAAGCTCGCCGTAAGCTTGGAGGCTGACATGTCTCATGAGTTGGTAAAAAGCTTCTCGACGCAACCTTTGAGGAACAAGACCATGGGCAGCGCTTTCCCTTTCCTAGTTACTAGGGTTATATATGTGTGGAAGAACCAAGGCGGTTTGGGCCGAGCCAGAAGAAAACGAACATTTCAAGCGATAAGTTCAGCGGCGAAGCTAGAAGGAGGTTTCAGAGGTTCAACCTCTCACCGCCCCGATATTATTACCTTTGTATATGTATATATATGCGCACACATACAAACACATGCCAGATCACGAATAAAGGGAAGTCAGAACCCAAGAAAAAAAGTTTTTGTCCACGACCCTGGATAGGCACATTCATGGTTAAAATTGTGCTTATGTGGAAACAGGCTTACACCGACCTATTTACTACTTTTCATGGGCCTGAATATGAGCAAGGAGCTACATTTTTCTCGCTCAAGTGAGCCACAGGTTCCCAGTAGCCACAAGCTCCCTGAAGATTGTGTGTCGTTTGTTGAAGGAAAGGAGCACCATTTAACTAGTCAAAGGAGTCGCTAGCCTCGCTAGTGTCACCAGCTGAGCAGAAGGCGGAGAATGGTGTGTTGGAGCAGTGTGGTGGCATGCTCCCACTGGTTTTGAACCTGTAGGGGGCGACCTTTCCACAGGGCGCGGGGTGCTAGCTCACCGTTTGTGTCCTCAGGAAGTCCCCGGGCGCATGTTGGGCGGACTCGGCTCGGCGCCCCCTCCAAAATGGCGCGCCCGGGGCACTTGTACCCCCTTGCCCCCACCCTAGTTACGCCACTGCTGACTGAGCGATTTCATCGCACTCTCTCTGACATGATAGCCATGTACATTGAGCCATACCACACAAACTGGGACGCAATTTTGCCGTTCGTAACTTTTGCTTATAACACCGCCGTACAACGCACAACTGGCTACTCGCCATTCTACCTTGTCTATGGCCGATCACCATCTTCCTCTCGTTCTTGACCGCTCCTGTCACTCCATCCGCATCATCCTGTGAACAGTATGTGTCCCGCCTTCTCCGCTGTCGCCAGCTCGCTCGAGTCAACACTGAGGCAAGACAACAGGACCGCAAGAATCTACATGACGCATCTCACAGCGCCGTGTTCTTCCGCCCCGGCGACGAGGTGCTACTCCGGACACCAGTGCGCACTCCTGGCTTATGCGAGAAGTTTCAGTTTCAGTTCCTTGGCCCATACACAGTCTTGGAGCAGACCTCCCCCGTGGACTATCGCGTCGAACCCGTCATTGCTCCAATTGACCGGCGCCGTCGCGGTACCGAGATTGTGCATGTTTCTCGGATGAAGCCTTTCACAAGGCGTTCTCCGCACCTTTAAGCTGCGGCCAGGATGGCCGCTCACGCGCGGGGGGAATTTAGTGTGGGCATTTATGAGGTACTTCTTCATCAACTGTGCATGCTCATCATCGCATCGTGTGCTTCATCTTCATCGCTTGTGGGGACACATCTAGATACTGTTCTGTGCCTCCGATGCGACTGGTTCACCACGTCTTCAAGGAGCATTAAAGGCGTGTAACGTTCTACGTCACAATATATATATATATATATATATATATATATATATATATATATATATATATATATATATATATATATACGTAGATTATGAAGAGTCTGGCTTCGGTTGCCGTAGAACAAAATAGGAAAAATATATATACGCTTCTAAAAAACTGTTTATTGGTGACGTTTCGATCGGAGACCGATCTTCATCAAGACGCTTGATGAAGATCTTGATGAAGATCGGTCCCCGATCGAAACGTCACCAATAAACAGTTTTTAGAAGCGTATATATATATATATATATATATATATATATATATATATATATATAATGAAGGGATAACACAGGACCCGGAAGTAACAGTTCAAAAAATATATCAAGCACGTAGGAAAAATTGTTCTCCTAAGGACTGACGTTTCGGCCGCGGGACCGGCCTTCGTCGGAGCACTCCGACGAAGGCCGGTCCCGCGGCCGAAACGTCAGTCCTTACGAGAACAATTTTTCCTACGTGCTTGATATATTTTTTGAACTATATATATATATATATATATATATATATATATATATATATATATATATATATATATATATATAGACCTTGGCAGACTCTCCTGCCTCCGAGAGGTAAACCAAGATGTTTTTGGCAGTAGGGAAACATAAATTGAGACCTTGCCTGTTTCTTTATTGGCTCGTACGTCTGCAGTGTCCTTTCTTTCTCTCTTTTTTTCTGTTTTTTTTTCACATTTGTAGAATGTGTAGTGCCCACGCTCCCCTACCACTTGGGGGCTATTGACAAGGAACGAACGGACATGAAAGGTAAAGAGCGGACCCATTAAGGGGACGCTCTTGCCTCCATGAACTGCGAAGAAACCCCGACATTACCATTAAGCCTGCTGATAAGGGTGGTTGCATTGTAATACTGAACACGTCGGACTACCTAAAGGAAGGGGACCGCAACTGTCAGACACAAACTTCTACAAAGAACTTCCAAAGGACCCGACTCCCGAATTCGAAAAGAAGATAAAAGCTATCCTAAGTAACCTCCGCCAGGATGAAAATATTACCGGCAAAATGCTAAAAGCGATGTTACCGTCTCATTCTGTTCCCGGTCGTTTCTACCTACTCCCTAAAATACACAAATCAGGCAATCCGGGACGTCCGATAGTATCCAGTAACAGTACATCAACAGAAAATATATCAGAATTCATAAATTCCCTGATAAAAGACATCCCACCGACTTTTCCCTCTTACCTAAAGGACACAAACCACTTTATCCGCGAAACTTCTGATCTCAGTATCCCAGGTGATAGCTTTCTGGTGACCATGGACGTCTGCTCACTGTACACCAACATACCCCATCGTGACGGAATAATGTCTATGGTTTCTGAATATGAGAAATTTGACTCATCGACAGGTGTTAGTGGTGCGGTACTGTCTACACTTCTTGAACTTGTACTAAGTCATAACCATTTTTAGTTCAATGACAAGCACTTCCATCAGGTCAGTGGCACTGAAATGGGCACGAAAATGGCCCCGAACTTTGCGAACACCTTTATGGCATCCCTTGAAATCCCGTTTATCGAGGGGCGCACCTTGAAACCTTTGTATTACCGGAGATTCTTGGACGATATATTCATGGTATGGAACCACGATGAGGGTAACCTCCTCCGGTATATATGTGATTTCAATGAACTCCACCCATCAATTAAGTTTACACATACCATTTCCAAAACTAGAATTAACTTCTTGGACGTCACTGTCTCGATCGAAAATGAACGCCTCACAACAAACCTTTACAAAAAGCCTACAGACCGGCAGATGTACCTACACTTCAACAGCAGCCATCCAAGACATTGCAAAACGGGTATTCCATATTCTCAGGCTTACCGGTATCGAAGAATATACAGGAATTTGACAAACATGCAGGATACCTAAAGCATGCCCTATCACAACAGAATTATCCCGAAGACATTATTGACGATGTCATACTACGTGCTCGCAACGTGAACCGGAATACCATAATTAAGGAGCCAAAAACAGTATCAAAAACAACTTCCCAAACAAATCTTGTGCTAGCTTACTTCTCATCAGTGCCACGAATTAATAACATACTTTCCCGCCATTTCAATATAATCAGGCAAAGCAAACGATTAACTTCCCTCTTCGCGGAACCACCTCGCGTGGTGTACCGCAGGGATAAAAACCTGAAGGACATCCTTGTCAGAGCCAAAACAAGCCCTGCTAAAATTGAACCAGGGTGCCACCCCTGCGGAAAATCTCGGTGCAAAGTATGCCCCCACATTGTCACAACATGTGAATCAAAAGCAAGCTCCTCAGGTTTCAAATTCAAAATCACAGAAAACCTTAATTGTGACTCCAGTAATGTGATATACATTCTACACTGCAATGCCTGCGGGCAAGAATACATTGGTCAAACAGACGCGCCGTTTCGACTGCAGTTCAATAACCACCGGTACCACACCACTTCCCTGCCGAACGTACCCTTATCCAGACACTTACGCCTTCCAAACCACAGCTTTGAAAATATCAGCGTAACCCTTCTACAATCAGGTTTTCGAAACACGCGGGAGCGCGAACAACGAGAGGCATATTTTATTTTCAAATTTAGAACATTGATCTCCGGCATCAACGGAGACCCTGGCAGACTCTGTTGCCTCCGAGAGGTAAACCAATGTAGCACTCTGAAGCACGGTTTAGGAAACGCAGAGTGGTTTATTGTACGTGCACGCCATTCTCGGAACTACCTCTTCTTCCTTCTCTAGCAGAACCCCACTACCAGTTCACGTGCCAAGTTGTTATGCGCCAGAAGAAGACGAAAAGTACGCCACAGGTGGGCCCCCCTGCGGACAAGTGGCCATTGGCACTTGAAGAGGTTGTCATACGGAGCTGTTGATAGTGGGTGCCGGCTTGATCCTTTCAATTGTTACTGTGTCTTCGCGCCCATTGCGCAGGATTGTAAAATGATGTTCGGAACGTTTTATGACTGGAAAAGGACCATCATAGCGAGGCTGAAGAGCACGACGAGGCGCGTCAACACGAACGAAAACGTGTGAGGATGTCTGTAGGTTTGACGGCAGAAAAACGTCGTGCTTAGTCGTGTGAGCCGAAGTTCCTGATGGGCGTAAGTTTTGCATATAGACTCGCAGACGCTGGACGAAAGATGATGGATCCGAAACACACTGCGTAGTTACGGGATTGACGAGGTCACCCGGCAAACGGAGTGTGCAGCCATAAACCATCTCGGCTACAGAGCAGGAAAGTTCTGGTCGCAGCGTTGACCGAAGGCCGAGCAGCACGATGGGGAGGTGCGATACCCAATCTTCGGCATGAGGCTGAGAGGCGAGTGCTGCTTTCAAATGACGATGTAGTCTCTCTACAATGCCATTCGATGCAGGATGATACGCAGTGGTGCGAATGCGCGCACAACCCAGAAGAGATGTCACAGAGGTGAAAAGTGCGGACTCAAACTGTCTGCCTCTATCAGTAGTCACCGTTGATGGCACACCGAAACGGCTAATCCAGGTAGACAGAAAAGTTCGAGCAACTGTCTCCGCCGTGATGTCAGGCATTGGAGCTGCTTCAGGCCACCTTGTGTACCTATCAATACACGTAAGCAAATACGTATATCCACGGCATGGTGGCAAAGGTCCGACGATGTCGAGATGAATGGTGTCGAACCGTGTATCAGGGAGCGGGAATTTTCCCCATGGAGGCTTGGTGTGCCGTTGTACCTTGATACGCTGATACGTTGTGCAAGTGCGAACCCAGTCACGAATGTCAGCGCGTATGCGCGGCCAGACATAGCGTTCTGTGACCAGGTGTTGCGTAGCTCGTACGCCTGGATGGCGGATTGAGTGCAGGGTATCAAAAACAGCACGACGCAGATCTGAAGGAACATAGATGCGAGTACAGTTGTGTGAAACATCGCACCAGAGCGTGACGTCGTGGTCGGGAAAGCTAACTTGCTCTAGTCGGAGGGATGTAGATGATCGAACTCGTGGAAGCTCATCATCCAATGCTTGTGCCTCGGCGATTGAAGACAAGGAAAGGTCGATGGGGCTTGTGGCGTTGATGGTAATGCGACTAAGAGCGTCCGCTGCACTGTTAAGGCTGCCTTTGACGTAGCGTATGTCTGTGGTGAACTCGGCAATGAAAGCGAGGTGCCGAAGCTCTCTAGGAGTATGGGTGGCACTGCAGGAACGTAAAGCCGAAACAAGTGGTTTGTGGTCGGTGAGAATGGCGAATTCTCGCCCTTCGAGAAAGTACCTGAAGTGCTTCACCGCAAGGTAGGCTGCGAGGAGCTCCCGTCCGAAAGTACTGTATCGGCGCTCAGTGTCGCGTAACTTTCGGGAAAAGAAGGAGATAGGAGCCCATGCACCATTGATCCATTGATGAAGAGCGGCTCCAACTGCTTCTGAGGAAGCGTCCACCATGAGGCTAGTGAGAGCAGTTGGTGAAGGGTGGTGTAGGAGAGTGACTTTGGCGAGCTGGGTCTTAACGGCGGCGAAAGCTTCATCAGCGACCGTGTCCCACGGAAGAGCAGCCGACTCAGCTTTCGAAGTAGACAGTAGTGCTTCAAGCGGCTTCAGCAGTGTAGATCATGTCGGGATGAAACGGCGATAAAAATTTACGAGTCCGAGAAAACGTCGCAGACTGCGTGCGGACTTTGGTGGGGGGTAGTCGATGATAGCCTCAACTTTCTCAGGTAGAGGAGTGATGCCATCTTTTGTGATGCGATGTCCAAGGAATGCGATCTCGGCGACGCCAAACTGGCATTTTTCAACATTGATGACCAGATCGTAGTCCCGAAGTCGACTGAAAAGTTGGCGTATATGAGCCTTGTGTGTTTCAGCGTCCTTGCTGGCGACGAGAAGATCATCTATATAGGCGAAACAAAATGGCAGACCTCTGGTGACTTCGTCTATAAAGCGCTGAAATGTCTGAGCTGCGTTGCGCAAGCCGAAAGGCATTCTTAAATATTCAAAAAGGCCAAATGGGGTAGTTATAGCAGTTTTGGGGATGTCGGAAGGCTCAACGGGGATCTGGTGATAAGCTTTCACGAGATCAATCTTCGAATATACTGTTGTGCCGGTTAAAAAGGCAGTGCAGTCTTGAATATTTTGTAACGGGTATCGGTCCGGAACGGATGACCGCATTGAGTGCACGATAATCACCACAGGGCCGCCAGTCGTTGTTCTTCTTGGGAACCATGTGCAGTGCCGACGACCACGAGCTTGATGGCGGGCGAATGATCTTCAATTGCAACATGTGCTCGAACTCATTGCGAGCAACTCGAAGTTTATCGGGACCGAGTCGGCGAGGGCGGCAGTGAACAGGTGGTCCTGTGGTAACGATGCAATGGGTCACAGAGTGCTTAGGAGGCTTATTCCATCGGAGACTGTGTAGTAATCTCCGGAAACTCGTCGGAGGAGAGCTGTATACGGCGAGCTAGGTAGCTTCACGAAAGTGGGGTTTAGGGCCGTGGCTTGTGACAGAAAACCGTTGACCGATAAACCGGTAATGCCATCCACCAGGCGACAGCGGCTCATATCCACGAGCAGATGAAAATGTCTCAAGAAATCGGCTCCTAAGATGGCATAGCGAACGTCAGCTATCCAAAATAGCCATTGTAACTTTCTCTTGAGGCCGAGATCGAGGGTCAGAGACTTCTGTCCGTAAGTTGCGATGACAGAACAGTTGATCGCTTGGTAGAGGAGTTGACTTTTCGCGGAGACGCCGGTCAGCCTTGGAAGCAGGAATTATGCTGACCTCTGCCCCAGTGTCCACCAGCAAGCGCAGTCCTGTGGTTCGGTCGGTTATATAGAAGAGGCGGCTTGATGATTGGACCGTGATCGCCCGCCGCTGTTATTGACGATCGGCCTGAGCGTTTCCCATGCGCCACGAACAGGGTGACAGACATCGACGAGCCGCGGCACGAAAACGTCGGTGATAGTAGCATGGCGTCTGTGTTGGAAGACTGCGCTCAGGCTGGTGGAGTGGTCGTGGCGGAGAAGGCGACGTGAGAGGCTGTCGATGTGGACATGGCTGGCCATTGAAGTTGCGAGTGTTTTGCAGTTCCAGACGCAAGTCGGCTACTTGAGCTGCGAGATCTTTTACTGCTTCTCGAAGGGAATCTACTTCGGAAACCGGAGCAGGACGGGCAGCGTTGATGACTGCCGGAGCAACGTCCATCATGTCGTCAGCCAGTTCTGCAAGCTCCGGCAGGGACTTATGCTGAGCTGTGACAAGAGCCATTCGCACGTTAGGTGGAAGACGCTGCAGAAACAGCTCACGTAGTATAGCTGTGTCCAAGAAGCCCGGCTGGTCCCCAACCAGGTGCTGCAGGTGACGTAGGAATTGGGTGGGACGTCTGTTTCCAAGCTCTTCGTTGTTCAGGAGTTGTTGAATGCGCCGATGCGTAGGCTGAACGAGGCGGCGAAGAAGAGTCTGTTTGACGGTGGTATATGGAGTTTCACCAAGCGGTCGTGCGAGGATGTCGCGTATCTCGGCCATTGCCTGTGGCGGCAACGCTTCGAGGAGTAGCTCGTACTTGCGAACTTCTGACGCGACGCGATGAATGCGGAACTTGTTCTCGGCTTGTACGAACCATAAGCGAGGGATCGGCAAGCCACAGCTGCGGTAGCGTTATGGTGGTAGTAGCTCCTACGACACTCGAAGTGGTTACCTGGCCGGCTTGCCGTGGTAGGAGTACCAGGGTGTACGTCGTCTGGATGCTCGCGTTGCTCCATAGAAGGTCGTGCTCGTAGTTCGGGTCACCAGTAACTGTAGCACTCTGAAGGCACGGTTTAGGAAACGCAGAGTGGTTTATTGTACGTGCACGCCATTCTCGGAACTACCTCTTCTTCCTTCTCTAGCAGAACCCCACTACCAGTTCACGTGCCAAGTTGTTATGCGCCAGAAGAAGAAGAAAAGTACGCCACACCAAGATGTTTTTGGCAATGGGGAAACATAAATTGAGACCATGCCTGTTTCTTGATTGGCTCGTACGTCTGCAGTGTCCTTTCTTTCTCTCTTTTTTTCAGTTTTTTTTCACATTTATAGAATGTGTAGTGCCCACGCTCCCCTACCACTTGGGGGGCTATTGACAAGGAACGAACGGACATGAAAGGTAAAGAGCCGACCCATTAAGGGGACGCTCTTGCCTCCACGTGTGGCGGTGCAGACTCGTCCCGGCCGCCGCGGCGACAGCTTTGGGTGGCCCTCCGCACCACGAGGACCGGTAAACACGAGATCAAAAGCAGATGTGGACGCTCAACGACCCTCGACTGTGGACAATTTTTCTTAATTTGTCGTGTTGTGTTGTGTCGAGAGTGATCTTCCTGGTTTTTTTTTTGTTCCTTCTTTCCCATTTCCTCCTAGATGCTGTCGAAGGCAAGTGGACGCCGCTAGAGACGATAGTCTAACTCAACCCCTGACGAAGGGAGGTCCCCTCCCGAAACTGTTGGGAACTAAAGAAATATTTTATCCTTGTTGACAACGCCTCCTTTGTGTTACAACCCATTGCTATATATATATATATATATATATATATATATATATATATATATCTGGCGAAGAGGCTGTCGGCTGTCTCCAGCATTGCCATTTTTTGGGCGTGTTGGTAAACAGAACTTGAAATCATATTCAGCGCTAGCAATACAAGGACATGAGAGAGACACCACGGTGCGCTAACTTCAACAATTTTATTTCAAGGAAACAACAGACTATTTATCCGTGCACAGGGCGCCACCAGTCCACGCACTAGCCAACCAGAAAGGCTCTTTCCCTATCTAAAAGGTCAATTGATGGTGCACTCACACACGTGTCACCATTGCGAGAGATAGCTTGCGCTTCTATAATCTCTCTCACGTCTTTACCTTTGTGCTTCGCCAGAACCGTGCAGGAACCGAACATTGGTGCGCAACCGCACTCCAAGCAATGAACAGACAAGTGACCATAATTGTTCTTGTTTGTAACGTTTAACCGGTGTTCGCGTAGACGATCATTAAGGCATCTTCCCGTGTGACCTATATACTTATTTCCAGAGGTTAGCTGGAGCTCATAAACTACCTCTTGTACACACTCTATTGGAGGGTCGCGATGGTTCTTGGAGCAACCGACAGCTGGCTTCCGGTGCGGGTCCGTTAAGCGGCATAACCTGCCAAGTTTTTCCGGTGCTGAAAAAATTACTTTGACGTCCACACGACTACCCATTTTCTTTAGGTTATGAACCGTTTTGTGCAGAAAAGGCACTACTGCCACTCTGGTCCTGCTTTCCACCTGTTGGTCGGCTGCATCCCGTGGACTACTCTCCAAGCGGCATCTTTTTAGCAGACCCTCGACAACAGACACCTGCACCGACTGTGGAAAACCTGCTGCCGCTAACCTTTCAGACTGATTTCAGACTGCCGCTAACCTTTCAGACTGAGGTAGGTGGTTCGACTACCGCGCGCTCGTTTTTTTTATTTTTTTTTGTCTCAGTGCTCGTGTGTCAGCCTTAATTACGATGTGGGCATAACCAAAATTTCTAAAAACAATTTAAACGCCCGATTTTGGCCCATAACGCGTGTCCCAGTGTGCAGCCCGCCAGTGTCCAGTGTGCCCCGTGCAGCGTCCCAGTATCCAGCGCCACGCTGGTCCAATAATCAGGTATGGCGCTGGGACAGTGTCACTGGGTTTTCCGATAGGGCCTCGCGGAAGAATCCCGTCGAATAGCTCCCCTTCGGCCTCTGGCCTCACAACATCGTTCGAAGGAGCGATACGACGACCGTCGCGAACCAGTATCGTTTGAAAAAGGTGATTTGGTGTTGCTTTGGTCACCACAACGCGAGCCTCGATTGTGTCAAAAGCTTTTGTCACGATATTCAGGCTCATTTGTAATTGTGGAGCGTCTCAGCCAGCTCACTTACATAATGGCTCGTCTCCTGTCCAATGGTCGACGATCGAGCAGAACGTAGCTCACTCATATTGCTCGCCTGAAACCTTTCTACCCTCCTTGTTCATCATTACTCGCCCTACGGGCTTCGTGTGCTTTCGGGGGGAATGTAATGGACATGCGAAAGACAGAGAAGAAGAAGAGGAGTAGAAGAGAACGAAGAGCTGGACCGTCCATCGAGAGGTGGCGGATTAGCATTTTTTATCTCAAACAGAATTAGTATAAAGGCGAAAATCTCGTATAAGCATATGTCCCCTCTCAATGTGAAATGTTTGCAATAGACATTACACTACCAGGTTGCCAACCTTTCTCCTTAGTTAATGTGTACTTTCCTGAGGGTGTACAAGACACAAGACGATTAGATATTGCAGTCAGATCTTGGTGCAAGGAAAAAATTTTAGTCGGGGACTTTAACTCCCATCACACGTGTTGGGGTTTCAAAACTGATCAGTGTGGCAAAAGATTGTGGGAGTGGTCAACAGACAATAACCTTTCGTGCCTAAACGCGAGAACTCCCACATTTATTCGCGATAGGTGCCGATCGGCCTTAGACCTCAGTTTCGTAAGTCCGGGTATTTCTAGCTCATCCTGGACAGCACTGGACTGTGCCACAAACAGTGATCATTTTCCCTATAAGTTTCGAGATTTCTTGCCCGATAACCCCACCTTGTTCTCAAGCTCGAGTCTTTGTGAATTATAATAAGTTTAAAATTAACCTAAAATCAGCATTGTCTTCTCACTGTCAAGAAAGTAACGATTCCAAAGCGATGAAATTAAACGCGGTTATTAAAAGAGCCTATAAACGAGCTGAATTTACTGTCGAATATGCCAGCAGAGCGCCTTCTAGTCCTTGGTGGAATGCAGAATGCACACAAGATCACCGTCGACGCAAGGCAGCTTGGAAGCAGCTTATTCATAATCAGTCCCCTAGAAAAATTGGGCTGATTATAAATTCATTGCAGCTAGTTTTAAACACACCGTTGCCCAAGCAAAAGAGGAATACGATCGCAGACACTACGAGTTCCTCTCAGACCCTAAAAATAAAAAAGCACTGTTTAGATACATGAGAACAAGGAAAATACTGCCGTCTCCAGTAAATTCGGATTACGAACTCCTATCGCCAGCGGAAATGACTACTGCTCTCGAGTTAATCGCTAAAGGACTGGAGGGTAGATTCACATCGACTATACCAAATAATTGGCAAAATCGTACAATCACGACTGATTTTGACAAAGTTACAATGTCCGAACTATCCCACGTGATTAAGCAGTTACCCGTTTCAGCTCCTGGCCCAGATGGAATTACAGTACACATGATTAAAATTTTATTCAAGTTATCTCCTAGTGAAATTCTTAATGTTGTAAATTATTCTTTAACTTATGCCTGGATTCCTTATGATTGGAAACTAGCGAAGATAATTCCGATACCTAAGAAACAGGGATCAGGTTTCAACATAGAAAATATTAGACCAATATCATTGACTTCTAACATGGTTAAACTCATAGAGAGGGTCCTGCATGGCAGAATAACTATTTGGATGGAACATAAGTCAATATTAAAACCACAGCAAATTGGCTTTAGATCCGATTGTTCAATCTGGTGTGCACATGCAGACTTAGAGAGCCGTATACAACTTGCTAGAAAAAGAAGACAATACGCCGCACTTGTGACACTTGACATTGCGAAAGCATACGATAGCGTTGAGCATTCCATTTTACTTAACAGGCTACAGATCTTAAATTTCCCACAATATATGACGGCGTGGTTAGCAGAATTCTTAAAATCAAGGGAATTTTATTGTGTCAAGGATGGGTGCTCTTCATCTAAATACAAACAGAGTCGCGGAGTTCCCCAAGGAGCGGTTCTATCTCCACTTTTATTAAATATACTAATGAGTTCCATACCAACCTGTCAGGATGTCTATGTCTATGTGTATGCAGACGATATAGCATTTTTTGCAGCCGACAGTGATATTTACATTCTACAGCAAAAATTACAAATCTACATGAATATGCTGGAAATATGGCTTCAGTCGATCGCAATGACATTAAATGTAAACAAGAGTGCCCTCCTGACGTTTCCTATAACTGGTCCGATTTCACTCTCTATTGCATACAAACAGGAACCCATTCCGCAAGTAGACTCTCTAAAATATTTGGGTGTTTTATACAATGAAAAACTTAACTGGAGTCCACATATCGAGTACATAGCAGCTAAGGCGCAACGGGCTTTGGGCTTATTGCGCAGAATGAGCAATCGCAAATTTGGTGTACGTAGGGACACCATGTTAATGGTATATAAGATGTATATGCGTCCAATATTAGAATTTGGATGTGTGCTGTTCTCGGGCGGACCAGCTTACAAAATTAAGCCGTTGATTATCTTGGAGCGGGAAGCTCTGCGCTTGTGTATGGGGCTCCCTAGGTTTGCAGCAGTTACTGTTATGTATCAGGAAGCGCGTCTGCCTTCATTGCTCTGTCGTTTCCGCGTTTTAACAGTACAGACATTTCTAAAATTTTATAGCTTGCCGGGAAGAAGAGCGGAATATGTTTTCATCAGTGACTCAGATTCTTTCTTTCTCGCTCATTGGCCACGTTTTCACACACCACAGATAATCTTCGTACAAAAGAAACTGGAAACTATAAATGTAAACATCAGAGAGTTAATTGCAACCAATAGCCCAAATCAGTTTCTAGTGATAGATTACGAGGAGATTTTTCCTCCGAAATCTAAATTTCAATCCCACAAATTCTTAGAGAACAGGTTAGAGGATTTTCTGATACATGAACAAACACGAAACATAATCGCCACTGATGCTTCCGTGAACGAAGAACGGGCAGGCGTAGGGCATTGTCTCCCATTCGCTCGGCTGGTCATTTGCTGTGAGGTTACCCGATTTTACTCCGGTTTTCGAAGCTGAGCTCATGGCTGTCATCATGGCACTGCGAAAACTCCCGACGGACGAGATCAGGGCAGTCATAATAACTGATTCGCTCTCTGTATGCACAGCTTTATCAGCTTCTCATAACTCTAGCGCCCTCAAGACGTTTCGATTGTTAGTTCCGTCTCAGCTGAAGCACCTAAAATTTGTGTGGGTCCCAGGTCACTGTGGATTAAAATTAAATGAAATGGCCGACGCTTTAGCGCGTGCATCGCTAGACCTCCCAATAATCCAGGTTCTTCCAGTGGTAGAATATTTCACCGCAATTAGATATAGAAAATTGGCAATTCACACTGATAGAATGGAATCAATAACAACGTGGACGGAATACAAGCATCTAAACTTCCCATGGAAGTCTCATTGGAGCCAATCAAGACAATCTGAAGTTACAATCACCAGATTTCGATGCCGTGTCCCCCCCCATTAAACTTATACTTACACAGAGCTGGTCTGACGATATCGCCCCTATGCCAATTCTGCGGAGAATTAGAAAATATTGCGCATTACTTTTTGTCATGTCGCAGATACTCACTTATTAGATCACGAATGCTCATTACTCCGCTTTCAAAAATAGGCTTAAACTTAACTGAAGACATTGTGCTAAGCTTTGGTGCCTCAGGGTTGGGATACTGCCATAGGGATGCCTTCGATGCTGTGTGTAATTTGATGCAAACCTCTAAACGTGTACCATTTTAATCTTGCCTCAAAAATATTCGTTATTAAAATGCGGTAAAATCAAACTAATCTCATCAAATCAAAAGTGTAACGATCAGGTTAATACGGCAGTCTGGAATACGAGCTCAATAGCAGAATTTTTTAAGTATAAATTTGATGTATTACTTATTATTACTATTTCTTCTCTTTTTTTTCTTATAATATTATTTAACCTTCTAACATTTTTCGAATAACCTTTTAAATTTCAACAACGCATTCTTGGCCCATCCCCCAGAGTGGGTACGTGCCATAGACCAATAGGACAACCAAACCAAACCAAACCGCGAAATGTGAAGAAAAATGTGCAATTGGTATTTTCTCTCCTGCCCTAGATTGGTCATTTTCTCTTCGCGTCCCTGATTTTGTACCTATTTTTCTTTGTGGCAGAACTTTATGCGATTATTCTAGCGCTCCGCAAAATAACGGCATCAACAAGTTCCGCACTAATTTTGACAGATTCTTTATAGGTGTGTTCTTCCCTCACTGCAAATGAGGACTCACATGTGCTGAGTGCATTCAAATCATTAAATCCCCCGCATATAAACTTGATTAAGTTCGTTTGGCTACCAGGACATAAGGGCTTGTTTCTGAATGAAATGGCGGATGCGCTAGCAAAGTCATCTCTGAATGGTCAGGTTATTCATTTATTACCGGCTTCCCGATTCATTATAGGTGCTAGAATAAGGAGAAAAATATGTTGGACGAGTTTTCTGCGCCGGGATTAACAGCCACATTAGAATTTCAACACCTCAGTCACCATTGGAACAGTAAAATTTGTCAAACACGAGAATGCACATGCTGGTACAGAGAAAAATAAGTTGAATGTAATACATTTCAACATGCAATCTGCTGTGAACAAATTTGATCAATTGACCCATTTTCTGGCAGGCTTTACAAACTCGTTTGACATCTGTCTAACCGAAACATGGTATCGTCACGATGGTGATGTTCTGCGCATGCCCGGTTATAATTCTTTTTAACGAAACGTGGGGGAGGCGTTGCCCTACTGGTGAAAAACAAGTATGTATGTGAACTGTTACCTGAACGCTGCTTTTGTAGCGCTGATATTGAAATGCTCACCGTGAAATCGGCCTGCCAAACATTTTGTGTTGTTTATCGCCCGCCTCAGGGAAACCTATCAACATTTTTTGATTGCTTTGAACGTGAGATACTTTTTTTTCAATTCAGAAAAATTTTCTTCTTGCGTAGCTGGAGACTTTAACATAGATATGAGCACTATCAGTCCAGCGCAGCAACAGTTGTCGTTTCTCATTCAAGCCACTGGTTTTCAAAATGTAATCAGTAGTCCCACACGAGTCACTGCTACTTGCTCTTCGGTGATAGACCTTATAATTACTAACAGTGATAGTGCGCTCGTTTCGGGCCGCATAGCAATAGACATAAGTGATCACTTGCCTGTTTTTCTATTTTTCGAAAAGCAAATCCCTTCAAAAGCGAATGCAAAGGCTCAGCGGCAACTTATATCTCCAGACTCGAACAATTCAGGAACCGCATTGCTTTAGTGGATTGGGGTCCAAGTATACAGAGAAAGCACAGCTGAGGGTGCTTACCGTAAATTCCTAGAAATGTTTGTTTTATTATACAACGAGTGCTTTCCCATTGTTGCCTTAACGCCATCTAAGAATGCTCGTAAACCCTGGATGACCAGTCAGCTTACACGACAAGTGAAAAGGAAACACAAGATGTTTGCGATGTTCATCAAAACAAGAGATGCAGACCTGCTAGCAGAGTACAAATCACTGCGTAACCGCTTGAATAGGGAAATTATAGCGGCCAGAAATGTTTATTACAACAACTTATTCGATAAAAATCTTTCTAAAAACCCCAAAGAAAAATGGAGGCGCCTAAACATGCTTTTAAATAGAAACACGCATGACAGGAATATAACCAGTTTAGTAATTGATGGCAACGAAACATCCGGCTCGCATCTCGCTATCTCATTTAATAATTTTTTCTCTGAGGTAGGACACAGTGAGTTCAATTCTGGCATCTCTAATTTTCTAGGCGACAAACTAATACCATCCCTATTTTTGCACCAACAGATGAAACGGAAGTTTTTTCAATATGTAGAAAGGTAAAAGATACCTGTAGTCTTGATGCGCACAATATTCAAAGTCGGCCAGTGTAATATGTTCTCGATATAATTACGCCATGTATAACGTATATATATAACACCGCACTTACAACAGCTCAATTTCCTGCTGATATGCAACTAGCGAGGATGGCCGTGATTTATAAAAAGGGAGATACAAACATTTTGGGAAACTACAGGCCAGTATCTATACTTCCGTATTTTTCTAAGGGTTTAGAGCAACTAATCCGCGTTCGTCTCAACGGCTTTTTTCTTAGACATTCCAAAATAACTGACTGTCAATACGGCTTTAGAAAAAACAGGTCTACGGAGCATTCGCTACTTGTTCAAAAAGAATATATATTAAAGAATTTTGAGGCACAGCTTTTAACTCTTGGTATTTTTGTTGATTTCAGCAAAGCCTTTGACTGTTGAATCACAACATTCTTTTTGCAAAATTAGAGCACTATGGTGTACGTGGCCACGCCCTTAACCTAATAAAGTCATACCTGGGTTCACGGTCTCAATACGTAGTCATTAACAATTACGCCTCACAGATTCTAAGTATTTTAAATGGCGTCCCTCAGGGTAGCATTTTGGGGGCCACTGCTGTTCAATACATATAAAAATGATATTCCTAACCTCAACACTCATGCAAAATACATTACATACGCGGACGACACCACTCTCTTCTTTTCTTCTAATGATATACAACACTTAGCAGATATCGCGAACGACGCGCTCTCATCACTTTCCGCATGGTCATCAGTTAATTCACTAAAAATAAACAAACAGAAAACAAAAGCAGTACTCTTTCTCCCTAAAAGAAAACAAGCATCTCTACGGCCCTGCTTAAACCTAGGCGACACTGCGATTGTGTACGTGGACACGTTTAAATCATTAGGAATAACGTTCAACAGTACAATGTCATGGGACGCACATGTTAATAACCTTTCTTCAACACTTTCTAGAATAATAGGAATCACTTCGCGTAACAGATATATTTTTCCCACCAAAACTAAGCTTACGTTGTATTATGCGTTTTTCTATTCCCACATTACCTACTGCCTGCTCGTCTGGGGCAACACAACATTGTCAAACATACTAAAACTACAAACTCTGCAAAAGAAAATGCTCCGCGCAATTGTTAATAGGTCCTATGATTCGCCCACTGAGCATGTTTTCTTACAATACAATATGGTACCTGTAAACAAATTATTTTACTACAGATTTGCATGCTTTTATAAAACAATAACGAGACAAAATGATTCATTTCTATCTAAAATTGTTCCACTTACATTTCGCCATTCATCATATGATACCAGAGTACAAAGTAGTTTCATATTGCCAAAGTGTACAACTAACTATGGTTTTTCCATGTTAAATTATATTGTGCCAAAGTTCCTGAATACCTCATTTTATGACCGCCTAAATACTATGTCTCTTTCTGCCATCCGCAAAAGCATTATTCACCAATCTGTGTTACCGTAATAACACGTGTTTTCATGTTTTCATGCATTGTATCACTGTGTTCTTGTTTTGCACTCGCAGTACTGTTGCGAACTGTGATACACATGTATGTCATACCAGTTTTATCTTTTTGCAAATGCGTAGCGACCTGTTCGAGCTTTCTATGCAGTGATTGTTTTCTTTGTGCCTACTGCTGACATGTAAGGAATGGCAAGGCCCGTCAAGCGGCGTTAAATTCGCTGCTTTTTTTCTCGCCATCCCCAGTTTGCGTGTACAAACTGAAATAAAGACTTCATTCATTCACTTGAAGTCGCAATCACTAGACTACGCTGTCAGACTCCTTATCTAAATTTTTATTTACACAGAGCTGGTCTGGCAGCTTTCCCTAACTGTTCTTTCTGCGGAGTACATGAGACAACACAACATTATCTCATCTCCTGTAATAGGTACTGTACATTGCGGAAAAGCACTTTGGCTGCTGTTTTCCGACTCCTTAGAATAGATTTAAATGTACCAGTTGTTCTTTCTTCCAGGGCTTTGTTCCTTGACCACAGTGACGGAAAGGTTGCCAATGCCTTGGATAAGTTTATTAAAGAATCGAAGAGGTTTAGATCGTAGATTAAATTTATCCGCCTACCTTATTTTCTAAACTTGTCTTTAATCAAACTGCTCGCATCCAACATTAATTTCAGTATTTTTATTCATATATTATTAATGTTTGCAATTTTTGATTAATTAATTCTCCTTTTATCTTTAAATAGACATCTAACCTAATATTTAAGAATTTCTCGCAAAACTACCCGGTTCTTGGCCAATCCCCCCAGCGTGGGTGTGTGCCACGGTCCAAAGGATCTACTCTACTCTACTCTACTCTACTCTGCGCAGTGCGCTACGACGAACAGCCATCGTTCATCTATCTTGAATAAAACCATTTCATCACATGTCGCTTTAACAATATATATAGCCTCTGTGATACACACGATTCTTGCACCGCGCCACAAGAATAGTTTGTATAAATGTTTGTCAAAATAAATATGTGCGCATATATCTATTACGTTCATTTTATAAAGGCCATGGCATTGTTTATTAATGCCCGCTTTGTAGATGGTTACAGCGGGCAAAGCCGACAAATGCAACCGAAGACAATCCAATCCGCGGCAATCGCTAAGGTCATTGCGAGTTGCTCTGTGTCACGCTGCTAGGTTTCATCGTTTGTTCTTCGAAACATGCCGTAATTTGCGCTCAACAATGAAGCAAGAACACTTTGAGCCGAAATTGACTCATCGCAAGTGAAGAGGGGTAACGTTGGATGGCTACATTGCTCGACTCTCGGTAACACTTTGTTGTGTGGTGTATGTGTGACACCGTCGAACGTCGACGCTGTGGTGTTTGAGGTGTTCCCGTTTTCGTGTTCTCGTGTGTGCTTGTATACATCGAGAAGTCTTGATGCAACTATGCTCGGTTCTCAATGCGCTTTCGTTGGACACTTTCACGTGAGGTAAGTTCACTGTCATTGTTTATATCTTTCGCGTAGCGCAGTGTGTTAGTCTTGTGTTCTTAACGAGCGTCGCAAGCAGTGTTGCCGTTGGTGGCTACTTTGCGCCAAATTGGCTACTTTTGGACCCTGTTGGCGACGAAAATTTTCAGTTGGCGCCATGGCTCTTTTTTAAACTTGTGGTTTTACTGATTCAAAATGTTTTTATTTATTCATCAATAGTAAAGACTCCGTTGATAATACCACTTGTGTTCTATTAGACTAGAAATTTGGCGATAATATCAAATGACATGGCTACTTTGGCTCCCTTTGGCGTGAGTTCTGGCGCCTTTTCATGTCCACCCAACGGCAACCCTGGTCGCAAGCTATAATGTTTTTTCCAGTGGTCTATCAGATAGTGATGAATGGATAAAATGACACGGGGGGCATTTCCAAAAGCGGTTTGGGGCCAATTTATGCTGGTGTCACTCAGAATCTTATCGCCGTCGTTGCATAGAGGTGTCGTTGCATAGACACAGCTCGGCGGCATCGCCGGGCTGTTATTCTTTAGGGGTGGCGGGGGGGTCGGATGTATGTTGGGAACGCCTAAATTTTCAATTGTGTTCACCAATCAGCGTGGCTATGCGGTGTACTATTAAATTGAGGTTCATTGACACGAGCTTGAGCGCAGCCAAGCCTAATTTGACTAATTTCTTTGTTAAAATCATAGTGCGGAAGCTAATCACCAACCACAAAGCTCGACTGCAATTTGCCGCATCGA
Organism: Rhipicephalus appendiculatus; assembly: GCA_030522465.1. Taxonomy (NCBI): domain Eukaryota; kingdom Metazoa; phylum Arthropoda; class Arachnida; order Ixodida; family Ixodidae; genus Rhipicephalus; species Rhipicephalus appendiculatus. The sequence goes on from JALIZH010027004.1 coordinate 278,900, forward strand.
CCCTCCACGATGGTCTAGTTTTTAGGGCGCTCGACTGCTGATCCGTCTGTCGCGGGATTGAATCCCTACCGCGAAGGCAGCCTTTCGATTGAGGCGAAATCCTAGAGGCTCGTGCGCTCATATTTAGGTGCACGTTAGAGAACCCCAGGTGGTCAAATTTTCGGAGCCCTCCATACGGCGTCTCTCATAATCATATACGTGGTTTTGGGATGTTAGACCCCATCAACTAACAAATTTACCACATCGAGAACCGTCATGGTCTATACCAGGGGTCTCAAACTCACTTCAGACAGCGGGCCGCATTCATGCAATTCAGTCGCGCAAGGGCCAGATCAGTGAAGAAAGAAAAAAAAAAAGGGGGGGGGGGGTACAAATTGGCAGCAAACGGTGCTGTTTGAAGGAAAAACCTTTCCGATATAGCATATACTGGTCATTTTTATAGGAGATTTGGTGCCAGAATTCCAACACGTCGATAACAATTTCCAAAATGTCTAAAATATAAACGCTGATTCTAAAATATAGCTTTTGTTGCATGGTTATGCTTCAGCACATGGTGCCCTTATCAGGTTGCTCACGAAATCGCGTTAGACTAATCAGGCCTGTGTAGCTCACGAATTTTTTAAAATATAAAAATTGTGAGACAAAGGCAGTCATGTCCGGGCCGCGGACCGCAAGCGAGGGGCTGGCGGGCCGCATGCAGCCCGCGGGCTGCGTGTTGAGACCCCTGGCCTATACAGTCCAGTCAGCATCACTCAGTTCAAATTGATGTGAATTTAGACTGATCTCGACTGTCATCGAAAGTAAGCTTATGATACTCGTGCAACTTATTTATGAGTTGCTTACACTGTGTATACATTGAATGATCCTTCATTTGGGACAGTCGATGCAGACTGAAAAGGCAAACTGAAGAAGACGAGAAAGGGAACACGAAGAAGTTTGAAAAGAGCGGGCGATACCCGTCTTGCCTGAGTTATGCGATGGTGCTATTTATTTGACCTAGGACCACTACGCAATTTTAGCGCAGCCGAAGGCGAATATGTGGGTCAAGTTCTTCGTTGATCAGGCCTTATTGCAGCATGTCGACTTCAACAGTGTTAAAGTTCGAGGCGAGCCAAGAACGGACATTCCTCGTCATGTGAGTTCAGCATCCTTGACTGATCACGTGATGAAGAAAGCTGCCGTGGGCCATGATGAGCTCCTTCAAATGGAATGCGTGAAGGTGGATATGAGTCTGAAGTCACTAGAAGAACTTGTACTTCAACCTATGTGCAGGCCACGACTCTCGCAAGGGACTACTACAGAGAAGGTGAGCCTGTTCATAAAAGTTATCGAATAACAGCAACTACAGATGATGCAGCATAGTCAACTAATGAAAATGCTCGTTGATGCAGTGAACATAGCTCCAACAATGCAAAGACTGGTGGATTCAGGTATTTTTGAAGAAAGTGCTCAAAGCCCGCAACAGTGGATGTCTTATGAATATGCGTCGCAAAAAAAATAAGTGGCTATCAGATGGTAATAAAATTCAAAACTTGCGCCGTTATCTTGATGGCACCGCGAAAAAGTGGTATGACTTGCAGCTTCTTGGCAAGACACCATTGTGTTCGGAGCAATGCAAAGCGAGTTTTCTTGCTGCATTTGAAATCAGTGCTATGCAAAGATGGGATGATGCCCTAACTTATCAATACTAAACTGGATCTCCTCTCGAATATTACCTCGAGAAACGTCGTCTGCTACACGTAGTGGAGACTAACCTCTCCTCGCAGACAGTCCTAGACTTCGTGATGCAGGGGTTATCTAAAGAGATTCGAAGAGAAATTGCGTTGACAGCTCTTAGGACCCTAGACGAGCTTCTTCAATGCCTGAAGAATTTGTTGCCGAGGGTAGAAAAAGAACAAGAATGGCCGCCATGGGAAATAATAATAATATACAATAATAGTAGACTCTCTCTAATAGACATGACGTGTGCAAGATTAGCGCTTACTTACCTACACGTCAGCATACACGTAGCGGCATGGACATTCCATGTCAATGTGAGGGTCCCGACGAGGACAGCATTGAAAGCCCCTACAGGATTGCGCATGTCCCAACTCTCCACAATTTGCTGCCCGAACATAGCATAAGCGAACAAAATCACATCAATAGCGGCCGTGAGATTGGAGTGTTTGATATTGTCAAGCCTGCTGCATATACCAGTGAAAATTGATGGTCTCGATATGAACGCATTGGTGGATAGTGGAGCTTCTGTGTCCGTGATTAACAGGGAGCGACTCGATATCAGTCGTTTGCGTGCTGGTAAAGTCATCCGAGTACAAAAATATCATGGCTCGGTGAGCTCACCTAACGAGTGGGCGTCTATAGTCATTGAATTCCAATATCATTCTGTCACCAGCACTGTGTTGGCAATGCCAAATGTGACGTATGAATTCTGCTATCTCAACCTGACATGACGAAGCTCAAGATTAAGCTTTACTGGGATGACGAGGTGCTCCATTTAAGATGAGTCACGAAGGAAGACTAAGGATCTGACACCTCACCCATTACGAGTCGTTCATTGCGAAGAAGACATTGAAAGCCATGTACCCTGAGCTGGTCTGAGTTGGGAGCTACCCTTCAGAAGTTCAGTCGCATCAAGTGCCCTTTGAAACTGCTGATAAAACCATGGTACGAAGAGCACCATATCAATATGTCAAGAGAAAAGAAGTCATGGATGAAAAAAGAGTTGCAGGCAGTGTTGCACGCAATTATAATTCGTCCCTCTGTCTCGCCCTTTGCTTCGCCTATCACTATCGCTCAAAAAGACGATGGAACATTCCGTCTTTGTACAGAATATAGGTTACTCGACGAACAAACGCAGCTTGTACCATTTGGCATGCCCATGATTGATGCAATTATTGACGAAACAGGTAGATGTCGCTGGTTTTCTAGCATTGATTTATGCAAGGGTTTCTGGCAAATTCCTTTGACCGAGCATACCAAGGAGTACACCACTTTTGTAACACCATTTGACTTGTTTGAATACAACCACCTGCCATTTGGACGGAAGAACTCTGCGGCCTGGTTCCAAAAGACAATGAATGATGTACTCAAACCCTACCTCAAAATATTTTTCAATGTCTACATAGAGGACATACTCATTTTTTCAAAAACCAAAAAATAGAATTAAAGTCACCTTTCTTAGGTCCTGTCTGCTCTTAGCCTAGCTCAGCTGAAGGTGAACAGCAAGAATGGCGCATTTTTTTCAGGACAAACTTGTGTTCCCCGGCCGAGTCTGTGACGGGACTACGAAAAGCACGAAGCAGGATTCAGTTGAAAGGATTTATAAGTTGGTGAAGCCATACGATGTCCACTCTCTGTGAGTATTTCTTGGCCTAGGTGGTTATTTCAGGGCTTTCATAAAGGACTATGCTGTAACGACTAGGTGTCTCACACGTTTGATGAAAAAAATGTTCTTTTCCTATGGAGTGCGGAGTGTGAAAAAGCTTACAACGAACTAGTGAAACTGGTATCATCAGATCCCATTCTTCGTCTACCGGACTTCTCCATGTCTTTTGTGCTTATAACCGACGCGTCGCATTACGCAACGGGTGCAGTTCTTAATCAGAAGCCGTCAGAACTACCTGCTCATCAGAAGCACCACCTAATTGGTTTCCACAGCTATATATTAATCCTGCAGAAGTTAATTATAGCACCGCTTGGCTGTTCTAAAACCTATACAGTATTTTCGTACTTACTGGAAGGTGCGAAATTCACCCTCTTCCCTGATCACCAAACTTTGACTCATCTCCTAAGCATGGCACAACCAAAGGGACGAATCGCTAGATGAATGAACTATCTACAACAGTTTGACGTTGACATATATCGGCCTGGTCCGCTGCTGACAGATGCAGATGCATTATCCAGATTACTTGTTCAGAAGACAAGCGAACAACCTGGAGAAATGAACTGCGCCAAGTTGTGGGAAGGAACCGAGGAAATGAAGTTGGTTGACGGGAAATATTTACCATCGACAATGGTTTCGAAGATAATTCGTCTGTATCACGATAGCTCAGAGTCGGAGGGACATGACGGCTTCAAGTGCACCTACAACAAGCTCCTGAAAAGATTTACTTTACCAAGTATGAATGACCAAGGCAGGAAAAAAAGACGCCAACAGCGTTATTGCTTAGTCTGCGACAACGGCCCTGCCTTTCGAAGTGCAAAGCTGGTTAAGTGGACACAAGACCGTGGCATGACTAAAATTTTGCTCGCCATACCACACTGCAGCAAATGGCCTTGCTGAACGTGCTATTCGTGATATTAAGCAGTACTTAAAAATGTTCCCCAGGTGTCTAGGTGGCTGGAAATGCTGCCTCGAGGCTGCAACCAGACATCACAACCGCTCGTACACCAGCGGCGTAAGATGCAGTTTTCGGTTTGCTGCCTCTGGAGTGGTCCCTGCCTTCCCCGCTGACCGCGAGCTCGGCCAGATTGAAAAGCTCGTTCTCGAATAAGACAAAAAAAGCGAGAGCTAAGGAGACTCATATAGACAGCGCATGAAGGTGAACTTTGACAAGAGACGCAACAGCGACGTTCCGTATATAAAATTTGAAGATTTTATTCTGATCCGGAACGTAACCGTTTCGAGTGGTTAAAATGGCATCTCAGAACGGCGTCCTGAAGACATTTTGGTACCTAGGATCATCGGGTCAAACTCAATGCGCTTCAATTGCTAATGTGTTTAAATACTACACCGGAAGGTGTGAGCAAAAGAAGCCGGGGAGGGTGAAGCAGACTGAAAAGGAATACGGAAGAAGAAGAGAAATAGAAGTGAAGGCAAGACGAAGAAGTTTGAAAGGAGTAATAAATGGTGGACGACACCCATCTTGCCTAAGTTATGCGATGACCCCATTTATTTAACCTAGGATCGCTACAACACTACTGTATAAGTACACAGTACCCGGTTGTGATTACTAGTTGTGATTACCGCACGTATTGGACATGCGCAATGTGTCATTGCTGCATGTTATCGCCCACCTGACAATCGGTTAGACTTTGTACACTTATTTAATGCTGCCATTGAACAAATTTTTCCCAGTATCAGAAATGCATCTTGATCGTAGGGGGGAGACTTTAACTACCCATATATCGACTGGTCAAACTCTTCTCTGAAGGAAAACAGCAATAGATCCGAATGTCTGAACTTTTTGCAAACGCTGCATTTTCACCATTTATCCCAAGTAGTTCAAAAACCAACACGTGGCAATCATGTACTTGACTTAATCTTGACAAATCATCCAGACTTAACTGAAACACGAGTACTTGATCCAATAAGCGATCACAATGTCGTACACTGCTCGTTTGCGCTAAAACCTACCGTGCAAAAGAAAATAAAAAAAGTGCATTCTCAGCTACGCACGAGCTAATACTGGAAAAATGATTCCTATTTTAGCACCATTTGCAGCAGACTTTGCAAATCAATTTCAAAACAGATCTGCTAATGACACTTGGTGCCTGTTTCGAGACAAACTGAAGGAAGTCGAAGCTATCTGTATACCCAAAATAACCATCACCTCAAGGCCGAACGATCCATGGTTTAACCATGATGTAAAAAAATGCATAAACAAGAAAAAAAGAGCTTTCAGAAAGTTTTCCCGGACAAATACCCAAGAAGATTGGGAAAACTACAGGAACATATCACGTCTTACAGAAACTGCCATTGCTGATGCCAAAAACAAATTTTTCAACTGTACCCTACCAAATATGCTGAAAAATGATCCGAAAAAGTTTTGGCAAGTGGTAACCCCATAATCTAATCATGCAGCTCCCTTACTTTCTGAAAATGGCACGACTTTGAGCGCTATGAATAGCGCTAACAAATTTAGCAAATGTTTTTCTGATGTTTTTACTCAGGAGCAAGCGCTTCATGATGCTCACATGATTCATCAACCACTCATCCAGTACCCTTTCGCACCCATCGTAATATCGGAAAATGGTATATCTCGTGCCATCGACAGGCTCCCTCAAAAAACCAGCCCCGGTCCGGATGGTATAAGTGCCAAACTTCTAAAATTTACGTCCCATTATTCGTCTTTTTTGCTATCTCTAATATTTCAACAGTCGCTGGATACAGGTTGTATACCAGAAGATTGGAAATCTGCCTTAGTAATTCCTGTTTTCAAGTCAGGTGACACCACCGACCCTACCAATTACAGACCAATTTCTCTAACGCCCATCTGTTGCAAATTACTTGAGCATATTTTGTATACACACATTATAACCTACCTCAACCAAAATAGCTTGCTTCTTAATAATCAACATGGATTTCGTCAAAATCGCTCATGTCAAACTCAGCTGTATGAACTCGTCACAGATATTCACACTTCTATACACAATCAACTTTACATAGACGCCATCTTCATTGATTTTTCTAAAGCATTTGACCGCGTGCCTAACAATCGCCTAAAACTTAAAATTGGGAACTTACGACTTGACTACAACTCGACAAGATGGATTGAGGAATTTCTTACTAACAGATTTCAGGTGATCAGTTTGCAAAATTGCTTTTCTAACCGTGCTGACGTCACCTCGGGAGTTCCCCAAGGCTCCGTCCTTGGCCCATTACTTTTTTAATATACATAAATGACATAGCTACTAATCTCACATCTCAAATACGCATTTTGCAGACGATTGCGTCGTTTATAAAGCCATAACCAGCCACGATGATGTCATTTCACTTCAATCCGACTTAAATAGGCTAACAGAATGGTGTAATATATGACAAATGGAAATCAATATTTCAAAGACTTTACACGTGCAATTCGCTTCAACTTTTCGCCCGAACGCTAGCCAATATAAAATACGCGGAGCTAACATCTGCCTGGTTTCCTCAATTAAATACCTCGGTGTCCTTTTTACATCGAACTTAAGCTGGAATGCAAACATTGAACACGTCACCTCGAAAGCATGCAAAAAATTAGGCTACCTCAAACGACGCTTACATCTTGCAAACACTGATACAAGGCTTCGTGCGTACAATTCCCTCATCAAGCCTTTCTTTGGAATATGCCTCCATCATTTGGCATCCACATCATGCTTACTTGTCTTACCTACTCGAAACAGTTCAAAATAAAGCAACCCGGTTTATCTTGTCTTCATATTCATGAAAGTGTATCCGCCTTGAAGAAATCACTAAATCTTGTTAGTCTTGACTTGCGCAGAAAATTTGCGCGGTTGTCGTTTTTTCATAATCTTTATCATGGTAACACCCCATTTGCTCGAGCTAATCTTCTGCCTGCTCCCAATGTAGCAATTCGGCGGGACCACGTTCAAAAAATAAAACCTATATTTGCCCGGACCAACTTTTATCAAAATTCGCCGTTAGTATTATCGATTGCAGAATGGAACTCTTTACCCTCATCTCTCGTGTCGCTTATAGAATCATTACCATTCCAAGCAGCCCTAACAGCGTTTTTGGGAAGGAAAGCCTCCGTAGCCTAAAACTATCAGCATGTTTCGTACAAACACATCTCCCGCATTAAAATTGTATGTTGCAACATCATCATTAGAGTTGTGTTTTGCCTTGTGTATCTTTTTCGGACTTTTTTTTTGTTGTTGACTCTTCTGGACTGTGTTCCATCCTTTACAACGTTTTTATGTAGCTGTGTGTGTTCATTGCTAGACGAGAATGATGCTACTAGATATTGTATAACTTTAAAGATATGTTATTTAAATTATTTTGTGGTTTCCGTGTTGATTTTCTCCTGTATGTGTTCTCAGCCTTTTTTGTACCCAGACTTGTATCCCCCCCCCTATGTAATGCCCTCTTTAGGCCCTTAGGGTACTCGTATAAATAAATAAATAAGTACACAGTACCCGGTTCTGGTATGAGTACATAGTGTGTCTAACACGCACTGGATGCCTGTGCTCACAAACGCGTGTGGTGTAGCAGTTGCTCAGTACGCGGGTTGTTTGCCTGCTTGTTGTAACGCAGTTGTTTATTGTTGCCTGAAAAATAAAAAAAAAGTGCTGACACCAGCGTTCTCTGGTGTCAGCACCTGTGACACAGCAAGTTACTCCGATGAAAATGCTGCATCAGGTGGCCCCCGAAAATTGCATAACATAAAACGGAAATGTATTCATTGTCGACTGATTTCAAAGTTGTTTTGCATGAAAGCTTCATGATTGTGTTGATACATCTGCAGAGTTGGTTTTGCTATTCTGTTATTTTTCTTTTGCTGAAAGGCTTGTTGCTGCTGTCGCTTTGAGCTGGAATCGCTGCCATAGGGTCGTATATCAAGAGAACACAATACTGTTGTCTTCAAAGCGAGAGTTATTTTCTTCAAATTTTTTGTATTGTTGATCTGTTTGTAGCAATATTCAAGATAACATAAAAGCGCGATCAAGCTCTGTGTGGGTAATATAGTGCTATAATACAACCGTAATCAAGAAATAAAAATTGTACACAGATAAAAATGACTGAACAATGCTAATAAATGCAGAAGCTTTCAGAGGCGAGACAGACACAGTCGCGGACAGACCTCAATGTAATAAAGCCAGGTTTCAGTTTGGGAAGTTGGTAATCTATCTTCAATATCCAGCACGGAGGGGACAAAAAATGAGTAAGGGAACAAAGTCAAGCGCTCACTTCATTGCGGATTCATTAAAAAAGGCATATATGTTGAAATGCTGCGTCATGTGAACACGTGCAAACACTGACAAAGCAAGCGTCAACAAGTTCAGAAGAAAAACATTGGACATGGCATTTGTTCGTGCTGTGCGTTTGTGTAGCATGTATCCCGTTATGCCCGGTAAGTTTTTTTCTGTATAACTTGTTCCGTGACTTTTTGCGTCCTCACGTGATGTAGTATGCCGACATACATACATGGGCGTGTTAAATGCGAAGCATTTCTTTGCGTACTGTAAGCACTTTTGCGTTTCTATCTATCTATCTATCTATCTATCTATCTATCTATCTATCTATCTATCTATCTATCTATCTATCTATCTATCTATCTATCTATCTATCTATCTGTCTGTCTATCTATCTATCTATCTATCTAGCCGCCTACGTCTGGGTGCTCTCGTGATCGCCTCCCTAATTTAGGGTAAACCAAAATTTTTATGGGAAAGTAAGAGGTATTGACGAATATGTCTGGCTGGTCATGATATGAATGACGTGAAAATTCTGTCATATACGTCGTCAAACCTTTTCCAGCAGACACGTGTGGCACATACCCGTATACCACGGGCCGCGGTATTCGGGTATGCGCCACAGGTGTTTGACAAATTATTTCTACCCAGGAACGGCGAGAACATACATTAGTAATTTAAAAGCGAGAGCATTAAGTAAAACAGACGTCGGCAGCCTTGACCCGGACGAATGCAAACAATAAATATCAGTGTCACAGCAGGAATCAAACCCAAGCAATCTGCGTGGCATTCTACCACAGAGCCACGCCAGGTCTGGGAACGGCTTTGGAAAAATACACTATGCAGCGTAATGTTGGTGAAACGTCAGTTGCAGTTCCAGTGCTGGCTATCTAATTTTATAAATATTACATACGTACTCCTTTGAGGCAGGCATCATGCTGGGTTAACGTCAATTGTATACTAAAGCACCATCCACTGTAGTTGGTCTACAAAGCACTATCCAGGGCTGTAATCCTCTCAAGCACAAGTGCTACATATCAGATTACGGCTTCTGGTGTAGGTAATACCCATGTTTCTGTTGGCATCGTTACGCAACTATAAACAACCGGTTATTTGAAACATGTGCAACTGTTCAGAATATGTCTCTGCGTAAAACACTTGTACATATATTTAACTTCGTTTCGTAACGTTTCGCTCAATAAGAAAATTACAACCCAGTCATCTTGCCTCCACATGCTTCGCATAGCATCGATCCCCATGGTACTTGGGATCTCCCATTTTTTTCAATAAACCCCTAGTTAAAAGCTAATGCTTGTATTTGCTCCTGTTCTTGTCCTTTGCTTCGTACTGCTTGTTGAAGCACCGTCTAATGCTCACTCATGGTTGTTGCCATCTGTCGTCTAAAAGTTTTAGATGCGAAACACTTTATGATTAAGGCCTGTCCCCCGATCATTGAGCGGCGTGGCCGCTAGTACGCTAAACACCCACATGGTGTCCCGTTATGCTCTTCGGTGCATTTCGTACGATTACAAACACCATAATCCCATCAGGCGAACTGCATAGACATCGCCTTCTCATACTTCAAACTACAACCTTTGCTGCACGATCCCTTAACTTTACACTTTACAGACCACAAGGCCGTTATACTCAAGAGAAAACAGCCTCCGGAGCTTAAATTCATATACGATGATGAATAAAAGACATTCGCTGCTTCAAAATACTACTCAGGCTTCCCTTGAGGGATGATGTGTGCGATTTTTTTTTGCACTTCGAATGATTGAGTGTGGAGTACCAACAAGCTCGACCCCATTGTTGAAATAAAAGTGACTTCAATTTGCTTCTAGTAGCTTTACGAAGAGCATCAGTTCAGCTGGTACACATTAAATGAAGCATCTGCACATGTGTTTCGGAAATATCACAACTCTGGCTAATATCAGAGCCTAGAACTTCCACTATTATTTCTTGTATAGGGGTTTGCACGATTGCGCGTGCCAAGTCTCATTTGCTACCCTAATTGTTCTGTTCTTCTGCATAAGAGCATTAATTGCTTTAGAGTTGATGGTTAAGCTTACCAACCTAGTGTGGTGCATTGATGCTGGCGCTAACAGGTAGGTAATCTGGAAAGATCGTATACTACAGTGTGGTGTGTTTGTTTGGAGGACTATACTACCATGTGCTTAGATTGAGTCCTGTGTGAGGAAGGCACACCAGGAATAATGCATTCATCTTGGACAATATGAGAGTAACAGGAACACAGAATATTCTCTCGTTTGGTAAAAAATCATCACAGAGAAATTTGGCTATTAGAAACTTGCTATTAGAAACTAACTTTGCCATGCGATCTTGCCTACTAGTGGATACTCAGTGCTATTTTTTCTGACCAGGCGCCAATGCTGATGCTCGTTTAATTACTATTATTAGTATTGTCATTATTGTTATTATTATATGTGAATGCAGAATTTATTTTGTATAATAAATAATAAAGCGTATATATAAAAACAAAATGGCCGCCGTTGCAAGATGTGTGTCCCCCCCCTTGTGGTCTTTATGGGTTTACGCCAGTGTCTGTGAACATGTTTTCCTGCTTACACCCCGTAGTTTTGGCAGTGCTGAACGGTAGTGGTGAGACTGAGTACAGTTTTGCAGCTCCTCCCACACATTTGCTTTCATGAATTGCGCAAGTTCTCAGAGCATAGGGCTTGAACAACCGCACCCTCTGGAATTGAGCATTTTTTATTGCGATAGCAATTATATAGACATTCTCGGCTGGTTTTTGCCGTCGGCGTCGCCACCGTCATCCCCCCGTATATGTATATGTATATATATAACCGGCCCCGCCCGTCGTTCGTGAGCGTGAAAAGACGCGAGGGGGGGGGTCCCTCGAGCGACCTTTGATTTTACGAGCGCGGTCGTCGCGGGCGCGCGCGTTATCTCCCCTTCTAGGCGGCCGACAGCGGGGGGGTCGGTGTACCCTTCCACGTCCTGCGCTCTCAATGCGAAGAGAATGTGGTAAGCAGTGTCCCTGGAGCGGCCGTATGCTGTTAAAGCAGCGTTTTCTAGAGTTGCGTGAGATCGGATCCAAAAGAGATAGCTGCCAGCCTCACTTCATCTAACATTACAATTTGTTGCTATCGCATTCATTGCTTCACCCTTGTGGTGAAACTGTGACATTTTTTATTTAAATGATGAAATAGCAGAGGTTGGTGCCATTATGGTGGCACCGGCGACTCCTTCTCGCTTAGCAGACAAAATATGTACTAAGAAAAATAATAAAGGCCAACAAAATACAATACAGCAGAACACACGATGTGAAAATACAGCCCAACCGAACATTACATGAGAGTTCATATAAGTCTAATAGGTTCATATGTGCACAAGTGTTGTATCACAAGTTCAGATAGGGAAAGTTAGTTCACATGTAGAAGTTCAAACTCAAATATTCTGTAATGCTTGATATTCCTTAGCAAAACACATTGAGGCAAATGATTACACATAAAATCAAGCGCACATCACAGCATTACACGGTTCCTTTAGTATGAAGGGGAAGGCGACATTGAGTACAGTAGTTCAATATTTCCTTAAAATATTTGATTCTTCAAGAAACTTATTGAAGGCGACAAGGGCTCTTTTCTGAAGACCTGCCGTTGGCCATGGACCTAGTATTTTCTTCATTGTGAAAGGCCTTGTATCTAAAAGTAGCAGACTTGCTCGTAAAACTTTTCGTTGCGATTTATATTTTTTGCACTCGATAAGTATATGATGTGCATCTTCGTCAGGGTGGCCGCAGGAAGTCTCTACTAGACGCACGTTTTATCCTGTGCACGAAGTGTCTCGTAAATGCTGTGCCAAGCCGTAGGCGGTGGACTAATGTTTCAAATATCCTATTTTCTCTCAAATTTGATAAAATGCATAGTTTTATGCAAGGGTCTATTAGAAATAATTCCGAACTTTTAGACTGTTCATCGAACCATTTGTCTTTGGTGAGGCTATCGGTTATCTGTCTCAGGAGTAGACGGATTTCATTGCGTGAAATTGGAAGACTAATTGGCTCTTCGTTATTGTGTGCTCGATTTGCCGTGGCGTCCGCTGCAGTGTTTGCTGGAATGTTGCAGTGACCTAGTATCCATTGAAATTCGATCATGTGATTCATTGCTGTCGCTTTTGCGTGTTATTTTACGGTCTCATATAATAGGGAAGAATTTAGAGAATTTTTTCTATCACTTTGCAGCGATGCTGGAGCGGCCTTTGAATCGCTAAAAATAACCTATTTCTGCGCTTTATGACTGGTGTTATAAAGCGCAACGCGGATAGAATTCCGTACAGTTCCGTAACAGTAGAAGACATCAATCTACCTAATTTAAATGTCTGCTCTACTGCCAAGTGTGGAATGACAAAAGCTGAGGAGGAGCAATTTTCATGGCAAGAACCGTCTGTATACACGTGACTATACTGCGTATATAGAATATGAATCTGGAATAGTGCCAGCTTCTGCGCGAAAATCGTGATCATGTCCCTTTTAGATATTCCCTCGACCGACAACTGTATTTTTGGTCGTGGCAGCATCCAAGGAGGGAAATTATTATCTACTCTGCGTAACTCATATCTCGGTAATAATGCTTTATGTTATTGAATAATACTGTGTAGCTTACACTTATTTGTTTCGATAAGTGCGAGGTTCAATGGATGCGTCTCGTGCTGAGTTAAAATTCGGTAAACGTGGCGACAAGTTTCGACCTTTCGTATCACGGAAAATGGCGAATGCCGAGCTTCAGCAATTACGAGAGAACTCGACGTTGCCTGTGGGACTCCAAGGCACACCCTTAGCCCCCTTGCCAGTAACCTCTCAAGGCGCTCCTTGGTAGTTTGCGATAACCCCTGGAGAATAGGTGCCGAATAGGCAATCTTTTGTTTTATTAGTGCGTTATGCACTTGCAATAGTGAAGAGACTGACCTCCCCCATGTTGTGCCAGCGAGTCGACGGACTACGTTTATAACTATGTTGACCCGTTTTTCTAGTGCGCGAATGTGCGATGCCCACGACAGCTGTCTGTCAAGGATAACGCCAAGAAATTTATGTTCTTTCACTAACGTCAGCGCTAGTCGTTTCAGTGTAAGGTTTGAAATTATTCATCTGTCGCCTAGTGAAAGGGAATACCGCTGTCTTCGCGTACGAGAGACTCATACCTCTTTCCTTCAAAAAACTGTCGAAAACGTCCAGACGCTGTTGTAGCACTGTTTGAACTTCGCGTATATCTGATCCTGAGGCGCATATGCAGATGTCGTCTGCGTAGAGTGAATACCGCAATCCAGTTGGTAACTTTCCCGGTAACGCCGCCATTAGGCAGTTGAAGAGGAGTGGGCTTAGAACACTCCCTTGTGGAAGGCCCTGTGTGACGGAATGGTAATTACTTTGGCCCTTCAATTGTTCCCATGTATATTCTCCTTTCACTCAAAAAAATTTGAGATCCATCGCAGCGATTGACCACATAGTCGAAGTTCTAACATCCCAGCCAGACGTGAATGTGACTAACAGTGTTGAATGCCCTCTGAGTGTCGAGAAATACCGCGATTGTGACGTTTCCACACTTGCGTACGTGCTCAACGCATGTGACAATGCCTAATACCGCATCCATTGTGCATCGCCTTTGCCGAAAACCTGTCATGTAGTCTGACAGCAGTTTTGTATGTTCACACCACCATTGAAGTCTACTGTTTACCATTATCTCCATCCACTTACAGAGACAGCGTGTGAGACAGGCCGGGCGGACTGATTTTAGACATAGAGGGGTCTTTCCTGGTTTTAACACTGGAAGTACACGACTTCCATGAATCAGGAAGAGTCTCTGATATCCAGCTATCATTAAATAGCTCTAGCAGTGTCATTCTACCTGCTGGTTCAAGATTCTTCAGCATCATATACGTAACGCCATCTGGTCCCGCAGCTGTCTTTGTAGGACTTAACTCTAGAGCACACTTCAGTTCGTCTAAGCTAAACTGACAATCAAGTTGAGGGTGTTGCGACATAAAGCACGCAGGCACCTTTTGTTGGCAAGTGCTATGGAACTTGTAAATTGTGGGCATGTAATTGGGATTCCCGGTCTGGCTATTAGCCGACAGAATTCGTCACCAACATTTCCTTGCGGAGTGTTAAGGGCTATGGCAAGGGCTCGGAAAGGATTGCTCTTGGTAACGGGACCGCTGAAGGATCGGACAACCGCCCAATATTTTAGGAACAGGAGTGAAAGGACTCAACGACGAGCAGTATTCTCGCCATCGTGTGCTACCTAATTTCTGTAAGCGACGGTGTGATGTTGAGTGAGTTTTTTTCTGCCGTCTTCTAGTTGTCGAGTTTCCCACTGCGACGGTAAGCCCGTTCTGCTCGTCTTCTGATTGCTCTTAAGCGTTCGTATTCCCCGTCAAATGCAGCATACTCATTTGGGACACCTGCTTGGTGCTCATTTTATAAGAGTCGCCCAATTATTTGTAAAAGTTTCTACGTTTGGTTTTTCGCCTAATGCACCCGTTATACGATGACGAGATTACGAGAAGGCATTCGATTCGGTGGAGACATCAGCAGTCATGCAGGCACTGTGGAATCAGGGCATCGACGAAGCCTATATAAACATAATGGAAGAAATCTACAGCGGATCCACAGCCACTATAGTCCTCCATAAAGAAAGCGACAGAATCCCAATAAAGAAGGCCGTACGGCAGGGAGACACGATCTCTCCAATGCTATTGACCGCGTGTTTACAGTAAGGAGGTTTTCAGGGCCCTAGATTGGGAAGAGTTAGGGATAAGAGTTAATGGAGAGTATCTCAGTAACCTGCGATTCGCTGATGATATTGCATTGATGAGTAACACGGGAGACGAATTACAACTTATGATTACTCAACTGGATACGGAAAATAGAAGAGTAGGTCTGAAAATTAATATGCGTAAAACTAAAGTAACGTGGAACAATCTTGGCAGAGAACAGCGCTTTGCGATAGGTGGCGAGACACTGGAAGTTGTAAAGGAGTACGTCTACTTAGGACAGGTAGTAACCGCGGAGCCGAACCACTATCCCTCTACCACTATCCCTCAAGAGGAAGGTATATAACAGCTGCATCTTACCGGTACTTACCTACGGAGCAGAAACCTGGAGACTTACAAAGAGTGTTCAACTTAAATTGAGGACGACGCAGCGAGCGATGGAAAGAAAAATGACAGGCGTAACCTTAAGAAACAGGAAGAGAGCAGAGTGGGTCAGGGAACAAACGGTGGTTAAGGATATCATTGTTGAAATCAAGAAGAAGAAATGGATATGGGCCGGGCACGTAGCACGTCGGCAGGATAACCGCTGGTCATTAAGGGTAACTGACTGGATTCCAAGAGATGGCAAACGCGTGAGGGGGGAGACAGAAAGTTAGGTGGGTAGATGAGATTAAGAATTGCAGTAGCACGGCTGAATTGGGCTAGTTGGTATTGGTTCATCTTTTAACTGAATAGGGCGCGCAAACAAACACGGACACTAGAAGAGGAAAACGCACACCACAAAGCGCCACTCGCAACTAAAATTTATTGGAAAGAAAGGCATGTACATATATCACTTCTGTCACATGACCTGGCAAGTGAAACAACAAAAAAACACACAAATGGGTTTATAAAACACGTGCCTCAGATCAGACCCTCAAAGTGCTGATGAGGTATGAAAATTCGTTCTCTGTTAACGTGATGGAGGGTGCGCTTACGCATTTATTCCCACTTCTTCTAATGTGAAATGCCTCTATCAGCTCTCTGGTGGTCCGATCTGGGTGTTTAGATAAAATAATAGCATCACAAAAAAAGGGGTTGCAACCGCACGAGCTGCAATGTTTGGGCATGTGCGCACTATCTTTTGTGTCCAACGATCTGCTATGTTCTTGTAACCTGGTGTTGACACATCTTCCCGTTTGGCCTATGTAGATGTCACCACAGGACAATGGAACCAAATAAACAACTCCCGTTTCACACTTTACATACGACTGCCTGTGATTCACGCCGCATCCTCCTCGTTTTTGAACCTTTGCGTTTTGCGCTAGTTTCCTATCTATTCGGCTACATAACTTGTTTAATTTGTTTGGGGCCGAGAATACTACTCCAACGTCATATCTATTCGCAACGTTTTTTATGCCATGTGACAGCTTGTGTATGTATGGAATGATAGCGGGCTTCGTGACAGGTTCCTTTATTTTATCATTTGCTTGGTCTTCGGATTTTAATGTTTTTAGTAGCTTTTGCGCAACCTTGAGTAGGACGGGCTGAGGGAAGCCAGCGCTGTTCAATCTTTCGAGCTGATTTGTGAAACTTTCTGCCATTTTATCGGAGCACGATTTTTTAATGGCGGAACTCAGAGAAGACATGGCTATTCCCATTTTAACAATTTTAGAATGCCCTGAGTTAAAGTTAAGTAAGGGCTTTTTTTGAGCGTGGCATGTATGCCCAGCATATGTGGTTTGTTTCGCGGTGTAATTTTAAATCTAGAAACTGGATTTCGTCATCCTTCGGAAGCTCAACGGTAAAGTTAAGCCCGCATCCAAATTTGTTAAACACCTTCAAAACTTCGTTCACACCGTTATCTAGGGGATCTGGCCTGATGAACACTAGAAAATCATCAACGTACCGGACAATTTTTGTGGTTAAGCTCTTATGAAGAGTGTTAAGCTCTCATGAAGAGTGTTAAGTTGTGTATTACGGAAGACAATGACGAGCAAAGGTTCTCGAGCGATTGTAGAGTGTCAGTTGGCACCTTTTTAGAAATCTTGTCGTTTTATTTAAGTTCAACTTTTGTTCAATGGAATGGTCAGTTCTATCTTCAAAAAACAGGAGTCTGTATAGGTTCTAGAGTTGCCCCTATCCTGAGCAACATTTTTCTTGGGAGGTTTGACAGTCAAGTGGCACAAGATTTAGGGTGCTTAACCACAAAAATTGTCCGGTACGTTGATGATTTTCTAGTGTTCATCAGGCCAGATCCCCTAGATAACGGTGTGAACGAAGTTTTGAAGGTGTTTAACAAATTTGGATGCGGGCTTAACTTTACCGTTGAGCTTCCGAAGGATGACGAAATCCAGTTTCTAGATTTAAAATTACACCGTGAAACAAACCACATATGCTGGGCATACATGCCACGCTCAAAAAAGCCCTTACTTAACTTTAACTCAGGGCATTCTAAAATTGTTAAAATGGGAATAGCCATGTCTTCTCTGAGTTCCGCCATTAAAAAAATCGTGTTCCGATAAAATGGCAAAAAAGTTTCACAAATCAGCTCGAAAGATTGAACAGCGCTGGCTTCCCTCAGCCCGTCCTACTCAAGGTTGCGCAAAAGCTACTAAAAACATTAAAATCCGAAGACCAAGCAAATGATAAAATAAAGGAACCTGTCACGAAGCCCGCTATCATTCCATACATACACAAGCTGTCACATGGCATAAAAAACGTTGCGAATAGATATGACGTTGGAGTAGTATTCTCGGCCCCAAACAAACTAAACAAGTTATGTAGCCGAATAGATAGGAAACTAGCGCAAAACGCAAAGGTTCAAAAACGAGGAGGATGCGGCGTGAATCACAGGCAGTCGTATGTAAAGTGTGAAACGGGAGTTGTTTATTTGGTTCCATTGTCCTGTGGTCACATCTACATAGGCCAAACGGGAAGATGTGTCAACACCAGGTTACAAGAACATAGCAGATCGTTGGACACAAAAGATAGTGCGCACATGCCCAAACATTGCAGCTCGTGCGGTTGCAACCCCTTTTTTTGTGATGCTATTATTTTATCTAAACACCCAGATCGGACCACCAGAGAGCTGATAGAGGCATTTCACATTAGAAGAAGTGGGAATAAATGCGTAAGCGCACCCTCCATCACGTTAACAGAGAACGAATTTTCATACCTCATCAGCACTTTGAGGGTCTGATCTGAGGCACGTGTTTTATAAACCCATTTGTGTGTTTTTTTGTTGTTTCACTTGCCAGGTCATGTGACAGAAGTGATATATGTACATGCCTTTCTTTCCAATAAATTTTAGTTGCGAGTGGCGCTTTGTGGTGTGCGTTTTCCTCTTCTAGTGTCCGTGTTTGTTTGCGCGCCCTATTCAGTTAAAAGATGAGATTAAGAAGGTTGGAGGTATAACGTGGCAGCAGAAAGCACAGGACCGGGTTGATTGGCGAAACATGGGAGAGGCCTTTGCCCTGCAGTGGGCGTAGACAGGCTGATGATGATGATACGATGACGAAAATGCTGCCAGTTAGTATATTTTGAGTAGCGCTTAGTCCTTGTATTTTGCATAAGCCGATGTTTTACCAGAATCGGGAAGTGATCACTGCCATGAGTTTCTAATTCCGTTGACCATTCAGAGCCCTCAAGAAGGTCATGTGAGCATAGCGTGACATCTACGCAACTGGAGTAACAGTACCCTCTTAGAAACTTTGGAGAGCTATCATTTAGCACTGTCAAATTGCATTTCACGGCAGCGCACTCGACAACATTTCTGCGAGAATCAGTATGTTCACTGCCCCAAAATTACATTATGAGCGTTGAAGTCCCCACATACCAGCACACATGCGTCCGCGATATTAAACACATTAACCAGGCTGTCTAAAGATATTTTGCTAGAAGCTTGTAGGTAAAGGCTTATCGCATTGACACTTCTGTTTCTAAAAGATATTTTACATGCCACAAACTCCGGTATATCTGAGTCACTTGAATGAATTAAATAGGAGGGCAGATATTTTCTAACGCATATCGTCGCTCTGCTTTTTCCATCTCTGCGCGATGATTTATATATCACGTAATTAGAGAGTCGGAAATAATCTCCCACACCTGCCTCCTGTATGCATAATACGGGAAAGTTATGTTGAGCGAGTAGTTTACGAAAATCAGCAGACTTATTACGAAAGCTGTTTGCCTTCCACTGACATGTGGAGACATTGTTGTAGAGACTATTCATAGCAAGCCTGCCGTGAAGCTGACTGAGGTTGTGGGAGCACTAGCGGCTCCCACAACCTGCAGACTCACCACAAGGGGATTAATGCAGACTCACCACAAGGTGAGTCTGCATTAATCAACCGAAGAGCTCCTGCTTTGCTGCTTTCTTCTCCTCAGACACGTTAGCATAACGGAAAAGGCTAGTTGTCTCTTCCGACAAGATTATATTGTTTTCGTTTGAGTGCAGCAAAGGGGTCTAAAAAAACCTGCCACCCTTTCCATACAAACAATGCTCATTAAGGTGGCTCGGCAGCGGGTGTCGAAAGTGCCCAACATATCATTTTAGATGTGCACAATTAAGAAAAATATCAATTATATCTTGGGCCTGCAGCTAGTACAGTACCAGTAGTGCAGACAGAAATTTCTTTTGGAGGGGGGGTGTTTCCAGCATACTTTATGTTCGTGCATGCTATTGTATGTGCACATGTACATTAACACATGAAAAATTGCAAAATTTCGGCGGATGGGTGTAACACCCCCTTCCCCTATCCGAGTTCCTTTAGAACCACTCAGTGATCTATCATCTAGTGCAACGGCGCATCACCAAACACTGCATCCTCCATCGAAGAGGAGTTTCTCAGAAACGAGCTCATTGAACCACCGCCTGGTGGTTCAATGAACTGCTTGATAAAATTTTTTTGTTTGATAAGTTTACACTGACTGTTAGTTCTTTTCTGTGCCGTTCGGGGGGCGCGTGGGTGGTGGTTCAGTGAGCTCGTTTCTGAGAAACTCCTCTTCGATGCCGTCCGGATTTAAGTACTACGGCAACTACTGTCGCGCTGCGTGGTGAACTGTATGCGTACCTGTGCTTTTACTGCAGTTTTACTGTTGTGCGGGGCTTTTTGTATTGTCGCCTATTTGTTTATTTCTTCTGTAAAATTTATACTCAAGATATGACAAGTATTGCTATGTCTTGCAGTGCAAAAGAGCCCATCTCGTCGTGCGCGCGTTCGTCAAACTCTGAGAAAGTGTGCATGTGCTCACCAAGAATGGCTTGAAAATAAAAGTTTTCGTCTCGTCCAAGATTTATTATGTTTTATTCAACATGACTGCATAAACACACAGTGGCATCGTGTGCTTGCCGCTCTGGCGGTACAGCTTACACGAAGCTGCAAACGACGCGTGAAGAAAAAAATTAAAGTATGGCCTCCGAGACGAGCACACGCACAGAAATGGTCTCGGAGGCCGAGTAATTTTTCTAATCACTATAAAATGGCCTTTGAGACCACCTTTTATGCGGTCCCCATCTCTGAGGCTGCGAAGGTTCCCCACGCCCCTTCGCAGCGCTGCGAACCCAAATCAGCCGCAGGGGCCTATGAGAGTGTCCTCTCTTAACTTTTTATATTACTCAATGCTAGGTCCATGGCCAAAAGAGCGCTTGTCGCCTTCAAGAAGTTTCTTGAAGAATTTAATATTTTATGGAAATATTCAACTACTGTACTCGATGTCGCCTTCCCCTTCATACTAAAGGAACAGTGTAATGCTTTGATGAGCGTTTCATTTTATGTGTAATCATTTGCCTCAGTGTATTTTGCTGTGAATGTCAAGCATTACAGAATATTTGAGTTTGAACTTCTACGTGTGAACTAACTTTCCCTATCTGAACTTGTGATACAACACTTGTGCACATATGAACCTATTATACTTATCTGAACTCTCATGTGATGTTCGGTTGTGCTGTATTTCCACATCGTGTGTTCTGCTGTATTGCATTTTGTGACCTTATTATTTTTCTTAGTACATATTTTGTCTGCTAAGCGAGACGGAGTCGCCGGTGCCACCATAATGGCACCAACCTCTCCTATTTCATCATTTCAATAAAAAAAGCTCAGTTCCAGAGAATGCGGTTGTTCAAGCCCTCTGCTCTGAAAACTTGCGCAATTCATGAAAGCAAATGTGTGGGAGGAGCTGCAAAACTGTACTCAGTCTCACCACTACCGTTCAGCACTGCCAAAACTACGGGGTGTAAGCAGGAAAACATGTTCCCAGACACTGGCGTAAATCCATAAAGACCACAAGGGGGGGACACACATCTTGCAACGGCGGCCATTTTGTTTTTATATATATGCTTCAGTTTTATTATACAAAATTAAAATATACATTCACATATAATAATAGTAATAATGACAATAATAATAATAATAATAATAATAATAATAATAATAATAATACATAAACAAGCATCAGCGTCGGCACCTGGTGAGCAAAAATAGCACTGAGTATCCAATAGTAGGCAAGATCGCATGGGAAAGTTAGTTTCTAATAGCAACTCGTAGGCAGGTACTAGCATTTTTGCAGCTGCGTTATTGGGGCTAAATTAGGCATTAAAAATGGTACCACTTTTTGTGCTAATGCGTAAATTATTTCGCATAGTGTGTACCGGCTAGAAGTACCGATTCTCTGTTCAATGAAAGTGCTTCAGATTTCAGAGTTGGTTTTACGGAGAGTGCGTTGTCGATGACTCTGAAGAAATTCAAATATGATATTTGGAAGAGAAATCTCGAGGTTGGACACTTGCATGGTGCGTCATTCCAGGCTGAACACAGGGGGGGGGTGTCAGGACCCCCCTAACCCTCCATGATTTACGCCACTAGTTCCAGGTATAATTGCCTTGCAATTCGCAAGGTTGAGACATTTGACTTGTTTATCATTTGTTGCTGCGCATCAATGAGTAATTTGTTTATTCTTCATCGCATTTGCGGCGTATATCTTTAATTGTTGTATCAAGAATCGCCGGAAACTGTGGTTAAAAATGAACATGGCAGCTCCCACGCAGACGCCCATGAACATGGCTGCACCCTCGCCCAAAGCTCTCACAGCAACAAAAGAATGATGTAATGAGCTACCGCTTTGTGCAATCTCACGATCAGGACAAAGCATCACGTACGCTCTATCGTTATTGGCGAGGTGAGCTGTTCCTTCAACCACGCCTGCTAAGCCTAACGCACCGATAATTTGAAAGCGGTTAAAGGAAATAGCGCAGTGTAGTCACGAATACATTGGTGCCGAAGCTCCAAGACATAAATCTAAAGCAAATACAACTGTCAATTTGGAATTTACGGGCCACAGAGCGCACGACGACGACGGGATAAACTCGAGGCGGAGGGCACCAGGGAACGTGTGCGTGTAGACGCCATGGGGATGCTTAGCAGACGACGCGGCGCGGATGAATACATGTGGAGAGGTTATTCGCCCTTCCTTAGGGGTTAAGGGTCCCTGTTGCCTCCACAGTGCTGAAGGGAACTTCTGAGATGGAGTATAGCACTTCTTGTTGCGTCCTCATGTAACTTCAGTTGCAGATGTCGTATAGAAGCGTCTTTCTGAGCCAGCATAGCTTCATCCGTGAGACACAAGCTGCACTATTGCCGTTTATCCTGCGCAGTCACTTGAAAAAAGCCCCACTGTTAAAATTTCGTCATCAGGCGCCATTAGCATCCGGCCCGCTTGTTGGCTAGCTCTGTGCTCCGAGGAATAACGGCATTTCTCAACAATTGCAATGGTGACATTCATCCTGAAAAACAAGTCTCCTCCGCTTGATTTTTTTTCTGCACTAACAAAACATGGCACCTTGTATGAAACCGTTACTCGGTGAAGCCTTGTCGCATTGGGTACGCATATACACCCTATAAAGTATGCGGGGCGATAACCACCGCTTTAGCTCAGTTGGTGGAGCATAAGACACGTTATTCGAAGGTGGAAGGTTCGGTACCTGCCAGCGCCAAGTTATCTTTTTTTTCCACTTCACTTTCTTCACATCTATATCTCAATTACGACAAAGAACATCCCGCGCACTTTCATTCGCATTATTGTCTGTTGGTTCTCATTATTATTGTGCCTAAGAAAGTAAAACGAGCCCTTATGTTCCCCTACTTTCGTTCACTGTTACGAAGAGTTTAATTTGTGCTGCTTGGCTGTTGTTTTCTGG
The DNA here is from genome assembly GCA_030522465.1 of Rhipicephalus appendiculatus. Lineage (NCBI taxonomy): Eukaryota > Metazoa > Arthropoda > Arachnida > Ixodida > Ixodidae > Rhipicephalus > Rhipicephalus appendiculatus. Next base: position 302,463 of record JALIZH010027004.1, read on the forward strand.
GTGGTCTGTGATGTCAAATGTCACGTCAGTCGTCCGATCATGTATGCCCTATGGCTTCACTGAAAGCTCAACGAGTATTAGTGAAGGATTGCGGTGGTGCTGTTTTAGGAGAGGAGCTCTATCAAACCAGCCTTTTCTTAAGCTCAACTACTCATTTTCCCTGATGATGAGCTAGTACTGGCATACCTCTACAGTGAGCTGTGAGCCTACCTCTACAGTGTGGTGTCAGCAGCTTGGTTCAGGCATGATAATGGTATTTGAGGAAAACAGAGCACCGTATGATCTGCCCCATGGTTTTTTTTTTTTTTTGGGGGGGGGGGGGGGGGGGGATAAGATTGCAAAGTTCATTACTTTTTATTCCATGAGGCTGAAAAGCAGCAGTTTTTTCTTCCTCTTTGGAAGATTTACGAAAATCTATGGCAGTAAAGTGTAGAGCCTTCCATTACCGTAAATGTTACACTCTTCTCTCAACATCTAGCTACTACGGGCCTTTCACGCGCAGGTGTGTTGTATTACCTGTCACTGAAATTCAGCGATGAGTGAAATGTGTCAACTGGCTCGCTATAAATTGTATATGTTTATGCCATGATCTTCTGTTCAGCCTTCTTTTCTGCACACTACAGAAGGGCAAGCTTATGGCCGTTTGGAGCTCTTCCATTTTCTGGCTAGCTCAAAGCAGTTACATCTCAAGCGTTTCAAACTTTACACAGTTTCATTGCAGAGGGCGGATGTACTTGAGGGGTGCAGATACAAATCAAATACTTTTTGCACTGCACCAGGAACCAGTTTTCTTCTAACATAGTGGCTCAAAAGAAAGTTCTTGCTGAATGCATCCGTGGAGAGAGACATCTCATTAACCACAAAGTATTTGCAGCAATTTTTCTTCTGCCGCTTCGCACGTAGTTCCTCATCAACAGGCATATGGCAAGCCGACATGCTGTTGGCCTGTCCAGACTGTGACTTGCAAAAAGGACTGATGTTTGCACTCTGAATGCTGCAGCAGAAGCACCTAACACGCATGCAGCGACTTCGTGAGTGTAGGCAGACTTGAAAACGAGAACCTACAATGTGGAAATTGAGTGCCGTAGTTAAAAGTGTGGTTCATTTGGCAACAGGCTATGTTTACGAGTAATGGTATTAGTTTCCGTGAAGTATTTGTGGGCAGGGATAAGGCCACACTGTCTCAACATGGACGTGCTCTACTCCACTGCTTCATAGAACCTGAACAAGTATTAACATGAAAAACTTCATTGAATAAGTGGCAGCGGTGCAACACGATTTGAGAGGTTGGCTTGAAACTTTTATGTGGAGCGCACTCATGCCCATAGAGAAATGTGTCCATAATACTAGAGCAAGGATTTTTGAATGCCCCTTCTTAAGTGTCACGCTGTGACAGTGCCGTGTATTCCTTGAATCCCAAAGTGTTTTTTTCTTAAATGGCACAAACACAAAAACCGCCAGGCCTGCGCGGAACGCGCAGCTCAGTCACAGAGAAAGCTGGAAGAGCGGCCACTCTAGAGCCTTTTTCAAAACAATCTCGGGGCAACTACTACAAGCGCACTCGCATGGTTCCATTGCGTCATAAGTCATCATAATTTTTGTGTAGTGAGGAAGCGTCTACTATGCCCTTACTCGTTATTCTTCAGAAAAGTGCGGTGCCCGCTGCACACTTTTAACGCATTATGTGCACTTTGTTGATGCTGTGGCTGACGATGATGAAGACTTATTTCTGAGGCTATTGTAATGGATTGGAGCATTGATCGACCCACTCGTTATGCAATTGGCATTGTGTGACGCCTGCTTGTTACTTTACTGCTCTAAAGCGCTTTACAACATACGTTAACGCGATTCCTTACCCGACATGAAGCCTGCATAGAGTCAGTTTGCACCGCAGTTTCAAGCAGCGGCGTAGTTCAGTGGTAGAGTGCTGGCCTTCCACGCAGAGGACCTAGGTTCCATTCCCAATCTCTCATACGTGTTCTTTATTTGTTTAGTTTTTTTTTTTAATTTCGTGCGATATTGGTTACGGACACCGGCGGCGGTGGCAGCGGACAACTACGGCGCAAAAACGACTCTTGTTGTGATCTCACAACAGCTTTCGCTGTAAAAATGTGTCTCAGTTTGCCAGGCACAGGGTTGATTTAGTGGTAACAGAAGAGTTGCTCTAGGTTGCAAAAAGTGGGCTTTTGGTTTTGTATCTCCTGCAACAAATCCAAACTCTTTTAACCTTAAATTCGTTTCATGGTCATCAGTTGCCTAACATTATTCCAAATTTGTAGTTGTGGGGTAGCTTTTTTTACATCTGTAGTTTGGCACACAGTAATCAAAAGCACCAATATAGTGTAAAAAGAGCAAGATACTTAATTTTATATCTGTATTAGGATGTCTGCATTTACACATGCATAAATACACACGCACACCTACCTGCAAGGCATGGTGTTGTATATGCTTTGCTTTGTTTTTGTCGTTGGCTTCACTCAATGCTTCATTTTACACGATGGGCACCAGTGGTTTAATTGCAGCTGTGTCGGAAACATTGAACATAATTTTTGAAAGGACCAAACAGCCGGCCACTTTTAATGAGTTTAAACTAACAAGTGTCCCCTATGCTCATAACCGCTGCACCAAAACGCCATTGATCAATGCGTTCAGAACCATTCCTTTTGCTATGCTTGATTAATCAAGCACACCACCTTTCCGAAATATTTTTCTGCATATTCTGCTGTTTCGAAGATATGGATCTGGAGTATACCAACAAAAAACTTTGTTTGGACAATGTGCCCGAGTGGTCTAAAAGCCTTTAGATTGTTGAGGCCTGAGTTCATGCCTGAAAATTTTGTTTTCTTTCTTTTGCTTCATTTGCAAATGTGTGCTCACTTAGCCCTTGTGGCCCAATGTCAGCATCGATGGCATTGTAGGGGAGCGCAAAATCTCAATGGACACAGAGAATGAAAATCACAGTTCGAGCCAGGATTAAGCCCATGCACTCAACGGTCGGTTCGCTGCTCCCGACAGCATCTATTCATCGTGACCCTTGTCCGCTGCGCCATTCGCAGAGCCGCCCGCCAGAGACCCACTGGTCCCCGATGGTCCCTTCACGTTGACGACTTGGACTGCTCACGGACCCTTTCATTTCGCGACCTGACCACTTGTATATACGCTCATTGTTTTCATTTCGGGTTCATTTCTGCGGGGGGGAGCAATTTGTAGCGCCATCATCATTGCCCTACATCATCATCATCATTTCCTAGCCACCGCGCCGCGCCTCTCGCGCAGCTCCTGCAGAGCTGGAGGCGCGAGCTAGAGAACGACATCTCGCGCCTGGCGGTTTGGACGCTGGCAGCCATTGCTGCACCGTTTGGTCTTCCCGAATAAAGTGGCGAGACGCCGCCTTCACGATGTCTTTCACGTCTCATCGTCTCTCGCTACATATCTGTCTATCTAGCTATCTATCTATGTAGCCGCCTACGACCTTGTGCTCTCCAGGCCGTATTGTAAATGGGACTTATACCAAATTTGGCATTGGGTAACATGACCGTATGACAAACATAAATGGCTGGTCATATCATGAAAATCGTGACTAACTTGTCATGAAAATTATGAATCTACATTCCACGCTCATGGCGCGCTCGCGGCCGTTTCGTTAGGTTAGTATACAGCAAATTTGGGATTGAGTGACGCCACTGTATGACGAACATAAATGACAAATGGTAATATGGAAATCATGACATGACATGTGCGAAATGACTTGCACACCACGCTCATGGCGCTCTCGCGGTCATTTCGTAAGCTTGACATACACAAAATTTGGTATTGAGTGATATGACTGTATGACGAACATAAATGACAAGTGTTAATATGGAAATGAGGACTTGTGTCATGTGCGACATGACTTGCATACCACGTTCATGGCACGCTCGCGGCCGTTTCGTTAGCTTCAGATACACCAAATTTGGTATTGAGTGAAATGACTGTATGACGAACATAAATGACGAGTGGTAATATGGAAATGAGGACTTGTCATGTGCGACATGACTTGCATGCCACGCTCATGGTGCGCTCGCGGCCGTTTCGGTTAGCTTGAGATACACCAATTAGGTATTGAGTGACATGACTGTATGACGAACACAAATGACAAGTGGTGATATGGAAATCATGACATCTCATGAGCGACATGACTTGCATTCCACGCTCATGGCCCGCTCGCGGCCGTTTCGTTAGCTTGATATACACCAAATGTGGTATTGAGTGACATGACTGTATAACTAAGATAGGCTATGGCAGGTGGCAACATGAAAATCTTGGCATGCGTGTCATCTACAACGCCAATTACATGCCACGCTCATGGTGCGCTTGCGTCCAGTTCGCTTGCTTGATATACACCAAAATTGGTATTGCGCGACGTGACTGTATGGCGAACATAAATGACAGTCTTAACATGTAAAACATGACATGCAAATTATGTAAAGGATGATTTGCTCCTTCCTGGCTGCTTCGCATTATATCGATTCCCACAGTGCGTGGGATCTACCGGCTTTTTTTATTTATTTAGTTTTTTCAACACGAAAGTGTTTTATGCGGGGTTCACCAAGCATATCCGTTACGGATATGACGTTGATATAATTAACGCTACCAAATGAAAAAGAAAAATTATTGATGAAAATTTTCCCCCGCCGGGAATCGAACGTCTGACTTTTGGCCCGCGACGAAGGGCGCCCGGTTTCTTACCGACTAAGCCACCAAGGCAGCTGGAGAGTAACCCTCCAACGCACCTTATATCTCTCACACATTCTCTCTCGCAAGGTGCTCTCTGTTGGCGTGGCGAGTCAGTGTGGCCGCCTGTGAGCGGGGAAGAGAAGTAATGCGGCATGACACTTGCCATACTAATAATACTAGCGCCGATAGCGCGGCGCACAATCTCGAAGGCCATGCTTTAACTGCGTCTCAATAGCAAGTGAAAAACATTGGTCGCGCTAGGATCGGAGAGTCGCCGATGTGGTTATGCTCTTTTCCTTTAGCTTCGTGTTAGCGTGTGACGGCTCTTTGTCGGAGTAGTGCATCTTCCACATGCACGAACATTGTTTCGCCGACAGCTACTTCGGGTGCGATAGCACCATCGAATGAAACTGCTGCAGTGAGCGCGGCCGCTAGGGCAGCGACGTCGACTGGCGAATGTCGTGCCTTGGTGGAGCGAGACAGAGGCCTGCAGGACGTAGAACGCCTGCGCGCGCTCGCGGCTCAAGCTACGAACCTCTGCCTCCCGCGTTGCTGAAGCGCAGCGTGGTAGTGTATGCATGAGCGCAGTAGATGGTTACCTTATTACTCAGGAGCACACACCGTACCACTTCTCTTTGACGGCGCGCATATCGAGTGCCAGTTTTCATTACGTGATTGTTGTCTTTGCGCTAGATTCACGTTACTCTGTGTCCAGGTATAACATGTTCACAACTTCAGGGACAACAACGGTTAATTAATGACCGTGGGCGTTAGTCGTCGCGATAAAGATTTGCCACTAGGCGTCAGCATGGGTGTGTCCACGTCAAACAATGCTATAGCTGTCAAACACCACTAGACATGGTACAAGCTCTCATATATCGCTACACAATAAGAACTACTATTGCGAAGAAGCGTTTAACTTTCGTGTTATGCCGATTCCTATGACGGGGGGCATTAGCCATGTTTTTTTTCTGATTTCTTGCGATAGTGGTTACGGACACCGGCGGCGGCGGGCAACCACGGCGCAAAAACGGTCCTTGTGATCTCATAACAGCTTTCGCTGTAAAAATTCTTGTCTAATGGCCTGAGGAAGAGTTATTGGTATTTTGTGCCTGTGCTCTGTTTCTGGATGTACAGGCTCGTTATTGGTGTACTTCATTTAACCCTTTCGGACTCTTCTAAAATATTGTGGGTACTCATTTAGTGGACCATTTTCCCTCCCAGAGTACTTTAACACGAAAAGTTTTTTTTTGGTCCCTAGCATTGATTGGAATGCCACCGAGGCGGTTGAGGTTCAAACATAAGTTGCTAGGAGATCGCTTTACAATACTGCACAGATCGGCTTAAATCGCTGCTTCTTTTTAGAAAAGCGATAGTACTTCCTTATTCGCTTTCAATAATATGTGCCACTTTGTCTCACGATGTGCTTTGTGGTGAAGCAGTAGGGCAATTCAGTGTCTATTGTGACAAGTCGACTCGTACTAAATAAATGACCCCAGCCCGTGTTCCTTGTCAGTCCTTGTGTTGGTTTTGCTCCACAATTTTTCATTCACGTGTCTGCTATATTTCTGTGATAATCTTTTCTTTGAAAGTGCCAGAAATGCATCACATTTTACAAAATCACTTAGCCCAGCATTCACTCGTGATATCTTTGTTGTGCATAACCTTTGGTTAAACATGACTACTTTCGGGCATATGAATGCAACCTTGCTGCCATCTGAACGTTATGTCAATTGCGCACCTGCCATCAGGGCTCGTGTTTCATTGACATGATACCACTTACAAACGAGCCTCTGCAGTTTGTCATTGACAGCGAGTTCTAAGAATTTCGTGCATCCGGCAACAGATATTTGCTTTGCGTACAAGTATTTCCCGCTGACGTTGCGTCGTACCACCTCAGCTTTCATATGAGAGCATTGTTGCCGTTGGTGGCTACTTGGCGCCAAACTGGCTACTTTTGTACCCCGTTGGCGACGAAAATTTCCTGTTGGCGCCACGGCTCTTTTTTGGGGAAAAAGTGATAGTTCAAGCACCCCGTACTTGTGGGAGTGAAGAAAGTTGGGCAAAGCAGTGCACGCACAATGGGTCCAGGCTACACACACCAGCACTGCATTTCCACAGCGACTCTCCTCAGGCTTCCACTGTACATTCCTCCGGTTTGCTTATCTTGCTTTTAGCGCTTTCGCTTTGATTTAATCTCCGCTGCATTATGTATTCAGCTTCTTTCATCCTTTCCCATGCCAGTTATTCACTCTTTTCCTATGAGCGCGACACAGAAGCCACGAAAGCGCACTGGATTGGAATCTCACTTTTCCGATTTTGTCTAAATATATTGAGATGGTGGAGCAGGTCTTGAAAGGAGCACTGACAAAAAATTTGCACATGTTTTCTTTTGTTGCAATACGTAGCTTATGACCCACTTATGACGGCTCGAAACCTCGTTTGCGCGAGTGCGTGACGGCCTATTTGTTTAGAGACGTTTGTTGAACGACTATGCTCAATTTCGCTTTCAAAGAACACCGAGCTAGGGAGCAGCGGTTCCGGTGGCAAGCAAAACACAGTTGGCCACGTCACCACGCAAAACTGTGACGTGGGCGCCGCGGGTGAGAGCATGCGCGAGCGGGCGCCACACTGACAGCCAGCACAGCCAGCACACGCAAAGCCACAGGCACGGAGGAAGAAATGGACATGTAGCGCAAGCCCAAGGGCGCGTGGCAGCAACCAGCCAACACAAACTTCTGACGTAGGTTTGTTTACATTGCCCGTGCGTTGATGTCGGCGTCGCGATGGCATCCGCATCTCGCTCAGTCGCGCGGCGTGTACTTTAAAATTGATTTTAAATATGTTCTATGCTGCATTAGCCCTTGATATCTCGTAGATGTTGTGTATGTCTCCACATAAATCTATCTCGCTCATTATCTCGCCTTCTCTATGCATCGGAATGTCACAAGCTCATGCATATGGAGCCACATTATAAGTCCACACTCAATCTATAGGCATGCTGCGTAACAGCGTTAACTGCATTGTACGAATTTTCTGCCAGATTTGCCTGTAACGAGTCGTTTGCTCTTCACAGTTGAATTCACAGTCTGCTTTGACAGTCTCATCATTCTTGCGGCACCTCCCTGCTTTTTTTTTTTTTTTTTTTGCCGCACTGCTGAGTTAAGGATCTTTATCCTGTCGCTCTCTCTTTTTCGGGAGGCCATCAGCTGAGGAGTTGCGGCTTGCAGCTGATTAGACAGGAATACCATGCTAAAATGACATTAAGTTACAACACATCAGATGAAAAGTGGCTTGTCTAGAGGCTCGGCTAAATGTCGCGAAGTTGCCGGCAGGGATTTACCCTTGCCGTGGTTTAACTGCTTTAGAGTAGGTGACGTAAATTTAGAACCTATGCAAAATTGCTGTTGGAGGTTCCGCGAAGCTACCGATTTGGTTTTATGGTGGAGGCTTGTGTCCGAATTGTATTGCTGTCGTTGCTATAGCATCTCGCTTGTATCTGCTTTTATAGTGCACAGTTGGGGCCTAAAGACATCAGACAAGTGTGTAAAGGCCTGAACACGTTCACCAGCATTTTCTAGTTATTACGGCACGTTAAAGAACACCAGATGGTCAAAATTTGCCGGAGCCCTCCACTACGGCGTCTCTCATAAGCATATCCTGGTTTTGGGACGTAAAACTCCAGTATATTATATCATGATTATATTCGTTTACGGTGGCTGTAATTACGTGTAAACATCTGCCTTGCAATGAATAGAAGGTACAAGTTCGTCAGTGAGTCACAAGTTAGTCTGTTGTCTTGAGAACGAAGCTTTTCGTTAGGCTGTAAATTTTGTCGGTCTGTTTTCAGTGTAGAGAAGAAAGCGTTGTTAGCTATGTGAATATGGTGGGTGTAGTGTAGAATGGTGGAGAGGAGGCTTTAGCGTGACATAGCTAAAGTCAGCGATTATGGTGCGAAAGCTGTTAACTCATTTCAAAGCGTATTTCGCAACAGCCTAAGTCGACCCGATGTATTGTGCATATATTTTAAATACACGTTTGTACTCTTCATTTTTAAAATAAAAAAATATATCGCTGCTGTAGTTATCGACATATATTATGTATGGCAAGAAACCACGATTAAAAATTTGAAAAAGTTCTGCATCTCACGAACGTGAGAAATGAACATCAAAAGTTTTAGTTTTAAACCAAAAAGTAGGTATTGAATAGCTGGTACCTTCCTTTGACATGTCCTCGTAAATAGCGTAGTATGCCTAACATGTTTGCGTTCACATCGTCGCTTTCGGCGCTTACTTGTGCCTTACAATTGCAACCCTTTGCAGCAGGACAGTTTTGCGTCACCAACTGAACGTTTGGGAAACCACTTTTGCGTGTAACCAACGGTAGCGCACCCACGATCGAATATAATACATTTGACAGAACAGCATTTTTCTCAGTTGCATAAGAAAATTGTCACACACTTGAAGCATCTGTTAACATTTCACAGAGCACAGGGTTGGATACAGGATTTTTCGGAAGGGGGGATGAGCGTGTGGGAGAACATATGTGGCCTTCTTGGGGTTTAAATATTAGAAAAAAAGGGACAGTGGGGCGGTCGGGACATTCGCGTCGCCTTTCTGACATTGACCACCGATCAAAAATAGCCGATGAAATTTTTGAAAATTATGCATAGTGGAGCAATACGCGCGCAAGGCATCCTACCAAACGTTACCTTGTTAAACTCCACTATCACAACCGGTCCCTTCGCTGAGAATCGATGACATGCACGAGCTACCTGGCTAACACGTAGTTGTTATCGCAATGTAATAAAAAAGTAATGTCAAAAGCAGCGCATGCAAGCATGAGTAGCCGCGATGTAGCTTTGAAACTCGCACATGAAGCCGCTTTGTCTGTGTCTGCAACCACATGGCGCGAGAACTTTCTCGTTCTGGCATGATACGAAAGAGTGCTCTCTGAGGAGTGCCTATGCTGTCGCATACAGCATCTGTTAAGAATGGCAAACGTAAACACGGCGTCAGTCATAAGCAGTTAACGTAGCAAGGGAATGATTGTTGTGTATCGTGTGTGCCTCGTGGTGCTGACGCAGACGCGCTTCGCTATCAGCGGTGACCCGGACTCGGACTATTGTGCTTCGTGACGTCAATGCTCGGTGTGATAGTGGCTCGAGCTTGTATATAAGCAACCGCCCCCTTTTTCCTTCCTTGGTTGTTAGACAGTTGGTGTGTGACCGAATAAACATGTGTTGCACTTAGCCACCGTGTGCTGTCTGTTAAGACGATGATATAATAGTGGCGACGAGGGTGGGACCCGTGTGAATCCGCACTGCCGACAGACGCCGGGCACTATTGGGAGCGGAAGACTTCAACATGGCAGCGGCTGGCAAGTTCGAACCCTTCCTCGAGGACGGAGACGAGGATTTCGAATCGTACATCGAGCGGTTCGAGCACTTCCTTCCGGCGACCCAGGTGAGCGACGACCTCAAAATTTCGGTGTTGGTTACCGCTATTGGGAAGAAAACCTATCGCACGCTTAAAAGTCTACTAGCTCCCGCGAAGCCCGAAGAGAAAGAATATGCGCAACTAATCCAAGCCCTCAAGAAGCATTATGCTCCGGAACCCATGGTCATAGCGGAACGTTTCCGATTCAACCGCCGGATTCAGCAGGACACAGAACCGGTGGCGGGCTTTGCGTTGGAATTGAAGAGTCTGGCTGCCTCCTGCAATTTCGGGGCATTTTTGGATGAAGCTTTGCGGGACCGTTTCGTTGCCGGGCTGAAAGACGAGACAACGCAAGCAGAGTTTCTGAAGAGGGCCACACTGACGTTTGCAGAGGCGTGCGAACCTAGCCCGAAGTATTGAACTAGCCCGTTCCGAGACGAAGAAATTCCAGCCGGAGGGGCAAGAACTGGGTGTCCACGCCGTACAACGACAAGCTCTGAGTTCAAGGTCGGGACAGCCGCGTGGAGACTACAGGGAAACCAGAGCAGCGAAAGAAACAACCGGTAGGGCTTGCTACCGCTGCGGAGCCACCTCCCACACCGACGAAAGGTGCCCGTTCAGGAAATACCGCTGCCGCGCCTGCAAACGAGTGGGCCACTTGGCAAGAGCGTGCCGATCGTCCGCCAGCACAGCGCACTATGCGGAGGACAGTAGTGGTGAGGACAATATTTTGCTACAGAATGTATTTTCGTGTAACGAGAGTGTCCGAAACTATACTGTAAACGTACGGGTCGGGGGTCGTAATGTGCCGATGCAGATAGATACGGGCGCGTCTGTTTGTATCGTCTCCGAGACTCTCTATCAGCGACACTGGGCCGGGCGACCGTTGTTGCCATGTAGCATAAAGCTAAGAGCCTATGGAGGAACGCCGTTAACGGTTCTGGGCAAGCTGATGATGCCGGTAGAGCACAACAACCAGACAACGACGCTGCCTCTGATCGTTGTCCGTACGTTGCAAAATAGTGAGACTGCGTTGCTAGGGCGAGACTGGTTGGAATCTCTTAAATTGGATTGGTTGAGTGTGGATGGGGTGGGGATCGATCGAGTAGCTAGCTTGCTTGAAAGGTTCTCGGAAGTGTTTGAACCAGAGCTCGGACAGATAACGGATTGTCAAGTAAGCTTGTTGCTGAAGGATGGCACAACACCGGTCTTTTGTAAACCTCGACCGGTGCCCTTCGCACTCAGAGATCCCGTTTCCCAACAATTTAGGGCCTGGCAGAACGCAGGGGTGCTTGTTCCCGTCCTAAAAAGCGACTGGGCCACGCCGCTGGTGGTGGTTCCAAAAGGAGACAACACGGTCAGGATTTGCGGAGATTACAGAATGACGGTGAATCCCAGCTGCGCACCGATCATTATCCGCTGCCAGTAATGGAAGATTTGTTTGTAGCCTTGCATGGGTGCAAATATTTCAGTGTGCTTGACCTTTCAACCGCGTATCAGCAGCTGCAGTTGCACCCTGACTCGCAGTCTTTGCTCACGAAAAATACGCACATGGGGCTGTTTAAGTTTACGCGCCTACCGTATGGGATAACCAGTGCACCCTCGATATTCCAGGCAGTCATGGACGAGGTTCTAGGAGGCCTAGATAAAGTCGCCTGCTACCTGGATGATGTGTTGATTGCTGGGGAAAGTTTTGAGGAGTGTTGGAAAAAGGTGCAAAGCGTGCTGATAAGGTTCCAGAAACGAGGCATTAAATTGCGCAAAGAAAAGTGCAAGTTTTTCGAAACATCGGTGGCGTATCTGGGTCACGCGCTGGACGCAAATGGCATTCGGCCATCCGATGATAAGGTGCGCGCTATCAAAGACGCGCCGACACCCAAGAACAAACAGGAGCTTCGAGCATATTTGGGCATGCTCAATTTTCATGCCAAATTCGTTCCGAACATGTCAGCAGAGCTGAAACCATTGTACGAGTTGTTGGGCGAAAATGTTAAGTGGCAATGGACGGACAGGGTGGCGGATACTTTTAAGAGATCTAAGGATTGGCTTATGCATCCCAGAGTACTAACATACTACAATCCGGATCAGGAACTGGGTATGGTATGCGACGCCTCGGCATATGGACTAGGGGCGATCTTATTCCATAAAATCGCGGGGGTCGAAAGACCGATAGCGTTCGCATCGAGGACACTAAGTCAGGCAGAGCAGGGCTACGCCCACCTGGAGAAAGAGGCTCTTGCAGTTATTTTCGGTCTAAAGAAGTTCCACAAATTTTTGTTTGGTCGAAAATTTTCTGTTTACTCAGATCACCAACCCCTGGTTGGAATTTTCGGGCGTGGAAAGCCAATCCCTACAATGGCAGCAGCACGGGATACAGCGGTGGGCCTTAATCCTTGCAGCGTATGACTACCGATGGGTCTACCGAAAGGCAAGCGAAATCCAAAATGCCGATGCCCTTTCACGGCTACCGCTCCGAGACAAAGCAGAGGAGTCGGAGGGTGTTTATTTCTTTTCGGTGCTAGACGAGGCTCCATTGTCGGCAAGGGAAATCAGATCGGAAACGCGTAAAGATCGATTGCTGTCCAAAGTGTTGTTTTTTACGCAGAACGGGTAGCCTGCGCATGTGTCGGACGACGATCTTTCACCATACTTCGTTCGCCGTAACGAACTGTCAGTAGACCAAGAGTGCGTAACATGGGGCAATCGCGTGGTCATACCCGCTTCGTTGCGACAGAAGGTTCTAGAAATGCTGCACGAAGGTCACCCAGGGATGAATCGAATGAAAATGCTGTCAAGGAGTCATGTCTGGTGGCCTCGCTTAACGCTAGACATAGAGCAAGCGGTGAAAGAGTGCATCACTTGTCAGTTGTCACAGAATGTGGCAGCTAGAGTGCCACTAATGTCATGGGGCTGGCCAACGCAAAGATGGCAGCGAGTTCATCTAGATTTTGCGCAAAGGGACCAGCATTTATTTTTGGTCCTAATGGACGCTCATTCGAAGTGGGTTGAGGTGTTTGTCATGACAGCAACAACAAGTGAAAAGACGGTCGAGAAATTTTGCGAGGTGTTTTTGCGGCCTACGGACTACCAGAGGAGATCGTGACCGACAACGGGCCCCAATTCAGATCGCAGCACTTCGGAACATTCCTGAGCAGGAATGGAATTCGTCATTCCAAATCTCCTCCCTATCACCCAGTTTCGAATGGTAGCGCCGAACGGTGCGTTCAGAACGTCAAGAAGGACTTGTTTAAACAGATACAAGACGAAGAAAGAAAAGGAGACAAGAAGTCCATACAACATCGCATAGACCAATTTCTCTTCAGTTATCGCAACACCCCGTCCAGAACCACTGGTGAGACCCCGGCCCAGATCTTCTTGTCGTGGCAGCCAAGAACCAGGCTGAGTCTGCTGCACCCGGAAATGGAACAACGCATGCGCGAAAGGGCGGAGCAGGCGAAGCTCCACGCAGACCAGAAACGAGGGCCATGGAGAGACTTTTGGGAAGGCGACCAGGTTTTGGTAAAAGGACTCCGCCCGGACGACGACAAATGGCTGTTGGGTACAATTGCTCAGCGGTGCAGCGCATGCAGGTACATTGTTCGCGCCGGAGACGAGGATCGATACGTTCACGCTGATAACCTGCGACTGTGTACATTTCAGGAGAACCGGAGCTGGCTAAAGGTGGCGGGAACAGTACTGTACGGGCCGACAGTGGAAAACAAGGGTCCGCTCTTCAGGGACACTAGAGAGCCCACCTCGACCAGCACGCCTACTCGGCTCAACGATCAGGACCAACCAGCATCGAACTTGACGTCACCAGCAGCTGAATCGGCAGGGCCTTCTTCCGAGCCGTCTGCGGACCTTCTACACGACAGCGGTCCGACGCTCGACAGTGGTACCCATAACGGCGACCCCTCGGGACAATCAACACCGCAGCTTCGACGTTCTACCCGGTTGAGGCGACCGCCAGACCGTTACGTGCCGTGAGACGAAACCTCGTGAGGGGAGAGGAGTGTTGTGTATCGTGTGTGCCTCGTGGTGCTGACGCAGACGCGCTTCGCTATCAGCGGTGACCCGGACTCGGGACTATAGTGCTTCGTGACGTCAATGCTCGGTGTGATAGTGGCTCGAGCTTGTATATAAGCAACCGCCCCTTTTTCCTTCCTGGTTGTTAGACAGTTGGTGTGTGACCGAATAAACATGTGTTGCACTTAGCCACCGTGTGCTGTCTGTTAAGACGAAGATACAATAATGATCTGGCACTTTCTGTCGGCCACGAAGAAATCTAATCACATGGGGGCTTTTTTTAGCATCCCAATTTTCTGAACCTGAGCAACGCGGTACATGAAAAGATATGTCGCATCGCCATTCCTCACAGGCGCCACACGTTCATACGTACGCTTCCGTGTGTGCACAGACAGAGCGCGCTTGCCTTCAACAAGGCGGAAATACACGCGGCGGCCGCTAGATGGCAGCAGATTTTACATTAGGTCTATACAGCACTGCTGGATGCTGGAAAACACGGCAGTTTTCCAACTCTTTTTTTAGCCCAGCAAGTGCTGTAAGGAATTTTTTTTCTTCTGCTCTTGACCTTAGCTTTGGATTCAAGGCTTGTTTAGGGCAGTGTGTCGGCTATCGCTTAGACATCAGTGCTAGTGCAAAGTAGCTAGTTTCATTTTGTCTAGTAAGTGGTTTCTATCCGTGAAACTCACGAAAGCTTAAATCTCAAAGTGAAGTTTCCCTCAAAGGTTGAGGTCACGCTCGTCACTTGCTTTTTAAAGCAAAGCATTTTTGAGCGAACCAAGAGCACCATGGCCATATCTATCTATCTATCTATCTATCTATCTATCTATCTATCTATCTATCTATCTATCTATCTATCTATCTATCTATCTATCTATCTATCTATCTATCTATCTATCTATCTATCTATCTATCTATCTATCTATCTATCTATCTATCTATCTATCTATCTATCTATCTATCTAATCTAGCCACTTGAGTTTGACGCTCTGTGGTTGTCTCAACTTGACATCATAGGTCGGCAACTCGCTCATGAGTCGACTTACTCAGACTCGCTCATACTCGGATTGAGGATGAGTGAGTATGCGTGTCTTAAGGTTACACCTATGATTTTCTTTCCAACTCCCGCTGCGTCATGAACCCTCTTTGTAAGTCTCCAGGCTTCTGCTCCGTAGGTAAGTACCGATAAGATGCAGCTGTTATATACCTTCCTCTTGAGAGATAGTGGTAGACTACCATTCATGATTTGATAATGCTTGCCGAATGAGCCCCATCCCATCCTTATTCTTCTAGTTATTTCACTCTCATGGTTCGGCTCCGCGGTTACTACCTGTCCTAAGTAGACGTACTCCTTTACCTTAAGAGACAGGAAGAGAGCAGAGTGGGTCAGGGAACAAACGGGGGGTTAAGGATATCATAGTTGAAATAGAGAAGAAGAAATGGATATGGACCGGGCACGTAGCACGTCGGCAGGATAACCGCTGGTCCTTAAGGGTAACTGACTGGATTCCAAGAGATGACAAACGCGTGAGGGGGGAGACAGAAAATTAGGTGGGTAGATGAGATTAAGAAGTTTTCAGGTATAACGTGGCAGCAGAAAGCACAGGACCGGGTTGATTGGCGAAGCATGGGAGAGGCATTTGCCCTGCAGTGGGCGTAGACAGGCTGATGATGATGCGTATGCGTGAGTAATATTTTGTCGAGCCTCAGCCTGGCTCGAGCGAGTATGGTTGAGGGAAATTTTGGTGAGACTAGGTTGGAGTGAGCCCTAAGCGCAAAGTCTTCTTTTGCCACCTATGCTTGACATGAATTTTTTTGCCAACCTATGCTTGACATGAAGCAAAATTTGCACGAGGGGACAGTGTATGATGAACTCTATTAACAGGTAATGACAAGAATAGCATGAGATGCCTGTCGCACACATCATTAAACCCTTTCCCTCAGTCATGTGTGGCACATACTCCTCTACCGCAACCCATGGAATGCGGGTATGAGCCACAAGCGATTTACAGTCTGCATCAACTCTGTAATGGTGGTTACACACTGTAGAATTCTTTGACGTGATAGCGTAAAAGAACCTGTGTCGCAAAAATGTGGTGGCGTCGTTGTCAGGGTAACCACTGAGCGAAAAAATTAGATGTACGCAAAGAATAAAAATCATGCTTTGAACCGGAATCAGCCCCAGGCCTTTTGTGTGGCAGTCAGGTATTCTGCCAAGTAGCCGCACCAGTGGCTAGAACTGCATCGAAAAAAAAACCCTTTAAAGACGTCGTGTAGGGGCAACATCAGTAGGGGTTCCAGTGTTGGATATTTGTTTTCATAACATTGTAATAAAGATTACATATGAACTTCTATGACTCGCCAAGCTATAGTCAACTCTAACTCGACCCCGGAGGCCTACGCCGACAACGGCTGCTTATGATAAGCCCATCACCACACAGCAGCATGCAGTGTGTTTTGATAGAACTGACGTCTGCCCTCTACTGTGACGGCTAACTCTGGAATCATAACACCCATAAAAAGGTTGAAATGAAATTGCAAAGCCGTATTGTGTTCTAAACCTACTTATTCTTGTGACAGCTTTAAAGCAACGTACAGAAATTTATAGATCTATCAGAGTGGAGCAAAGCTACCTGTCTGTGCCATAAGTGCACCAGTTCCAGCTATCATGTAAACGTTTTTGCATGTCTGAGTGGTGCTGCTGCAGGTTCTGCACCTTCAGTGACAAAATTGTATTGCTGAAAAAATGGTGCTACAAATAAGGAATGAGATTCAACTCCTGTCCATGAAGCGTGCACGTACAGAGACTCTGGGCAAGAGCCGTACCTTGTCCCATCGTGCTCTGTCATCACAACTTTCTGCTCTATTGCGTAGCTGTTGGCTGAAACAATTGATGAACTGGAGGCAGCTGTGCAGAACTAGTTTTTGGATGCTTGCTTGGTGTGTACAACGTCCTAATGTTTGATAATGAGTACCACACATAATTTCTGCGCTCTTTCAAAGTGCTACATTCGTAGCAACAACAGGGGTAGAAGGTAGGTGGCAGGAGCCGCCGCCTTGTCTGCTGTGGTCTATGGGAATTATGAGTGGATTCTCAGAAGTAGCACATGGGGTGAGTGACATGGTGCGTTTCATAGACTGCAGCAAAAAGCTGCCTATAAGTAATATGGCAAACATGAAGTGCCACAATGAAAGTCCTATAACATATTCTCTAGATTCAATGAACCC
Organism: Rhipicephalus appendiculatus; assembly: GCA_030522465.1. Classification (NCBI taxonomy): domain Eukaryota; kingdom Metazoa; phylum Arthropoda; class Arachnida; order Ixodida; family Ixodidae; genus Rhipicephalus; species Rhipicephalus appendiculatus. Next base: position 319,868 of record JALIZH010027004.1, read on the forward strand.
ATATAGCTTAAAAGACAAAGACGACAGAAAAGGACAGGATGTGCACTACTCACAATTGAGCGTTTATTTCTGAAACGTGTTGTATTTATACTACTGATGGAAACAGTAAAAACCGCATCTAAACTGCAAGCCTATGCGTAGTTCAGATACGCAATTTCCTTTGCACTCAGAGCTATCGAGGGGGCACTGACACAGTTGGCATCTTCGTTAGCAATCAAACTGGCCTCGACAATCCTCGCGTATCCTAATCACGGCTTCTATATGGAACTACACATTCATTAAACAGGTTCGCAGCCGCACGCATTGCAAGGAACTTACACTTGCCCGTCGCAGTAACAGTTAAGATTCTGTCTGTGCTTTCCTTAGTCTGTTATTCGGGCATCTGCCTTTCTGCCCTATATGCACCTTACCGCACGAGAATAGGAAGCAATAAACTCTGTGCACAGGCCACAAAAGGGCACTGGCGCTTCTTCAGTCGTCCTCAGCATTTGGTGCGAAAAGGGTCAGTAGCCTTACAAAAGCTTAATAATATTTTGTGGAGTGGGAAATACATCTAATTCCACCTTGCTGGCTGCTTTCTTTCGGCTGTAGCACAACCTGTGCATTTACGACACGGATAATACCATCTGCCTGTCTTGATTTAGCTTTTTTTACCGCTTTCTCCGCCACTGACAGGCGCATGTGAGCTGGGCAGCCTGCATACAGCAGCTGCTCTCTGTTTGGAGAAGCTGACTTGTATCTGGTGGGGGCTTGATTTTCACAGTGCATTCAAGAAACAGAGGTTAGCAATTGCACGCTTCACTAATTTAGAATGCGCTGATGTATGCGCAAGCAGCTTTTGCCGCAAGATGCGCTCACGCGTTGCGTTGAAGACTGCATAGATGACAAGGGCATCCTTGCCTTCCCGACACAGACAGTAATTTCCATCAGCGATTTCCAAGAACTACTGGCGTTTTATCTAAAATCCACATACGTTGAATGCGATGGGACTGTCTATCTTCAGAAAGCAGGGGTTTGTATTGGCTCGTGTATAGTCCCTGTCTTGAGCGACTTATTTCTCAGCCATTTCGACAGATGCATAAAAGGAAAAATTATGGTGCTAGAGATTTTATTAGGGGTGTGCGAACATTTGAATTCGAATCGAATAATACCTAATCGAATAATTCGATTCAACTTTCGAATAGTTGCTATTAGAAGTTTCGAATAATTCGACAGGGCGAATATCTTAAACGCGGCGAAGGCGAATGATGCAACTTTGTTAGGATGGTGGCTAAATCAAACGCTAAAGTCGTTACTGCAGGCCTTTAGTTTAAAACTTTCACCCATATCCTCGTTCAAAAGCGAGTGCATGTTTAATTTTAAGGAGATTGTCATGCTCACTCGTCACAAACTACATGGGAGAATTATCAAGCTCTTTGAAACTTGACGTCCGAAATGAAGGCACTGACTTCATGCGTTGTTCGGTTGCGTACGCCGCAAGTGCTGTAAAACACGCCGACTTTGGCACGCGATACCCTAAGTGATTGGCTTCATAAGTATATGAAAATTTGTTCACGCTGTGCAGTCGTCCGCACCACTCGTTCACAAGCTCCCATCATTCCGGCGTGCAGTTAGAACGCTGTTGTTAACGGTCGCCCGAAGACGCTTGGACCCGCAGCACCCATGGCATTGAAACACATTAGGGTTGTCAGATTAGCCGTATTGCACGATCATAGAGGAAAAAAACTAACGACCATATGCCTCTCTTAGCCTTTAGTATATTAAGAGTGGTGCTGCTGACTGGAAATCGGCTTTTCCATCAACATGCTTGCGCGCCCACACAACTGAAAACAAAACAGAACAAACCAAAAACATCCGAACAAGTTCTTAAAGCCGTCAGCACGACGTGGCATCTATATTTTTTTTGTCTTGCCATAACTGGCGGTACACGTTTCGTGTAAACATACTATTCGATATTCCATTCGAATTCGATATTTCTGGCCACTATTCGGCACTATTCGATTCGAATTCGATCCGCGATGAAATTTCACTATTCGCACACCTCTAAATTTTTTGCAAAATTAGGTTCGTTGTGATAATGATACGCGATAAGATACCCGAGGATTTTTCGAGGCCAGTTTCATTGTATAGCAGCACAGCAGAGGGAACGCAGTCAAGGTTCAACTTCCACGTTGATGTTGTGAAGTGTTTCCTGTGTGCATGCCGAATGCGGTCGGTGAACACGAGCTACAGCCAGCGCGTCTTGGACCTTGGCCGACCGTCTCAGTTTACGCGCCAAGCACATGCGTCCCAGCGGCCGTGCCCGGGTTTCGTCAGTCGCCTCGTCGCTGCTGCCTCGTTCGCCTCGCGATGCTGTTGTTTAAAATATACAAGTTTTTATTGCAGACGTGTCTATTTCTATTTACTTCTGAACACGCTAATTATCACGTAAACAATGCGCGCTACGCCTGCAGTTGCTAAAGAAGATGCCAACGAGGTCAGCGCCTCCTCGAATGGCCTGAACACAAAGGAAATCGTGTATCTGAACGATCCAGTCTTACACTTTTGGCACAGTTTTTGCTGTTTTCATCTGTAGTGGGAGTACAAGATATTTCAAAAATAAAAAATCACAGCATATCCACCGAGTGAATGATGATGACTGGGCGAGGCTCCGGAGGTTCATCGTTAAACCGTGAATCTTCCGGGAAATTCGCCCAGTGCATCATCAAAAGACGTGACAAACACTGAGTGTATATATTGTTACGGGGAAGAAGCTATATACACAGCGTATATTGAACTACAAACGTACAACGCTGCTGCAGACCAAGCGCGCTCCGCTCAGCACTTCGTCGTCATCATCTTCTGCCATATTCGCCCGTGACATAACCCGCCGGCGGCAAAAGCACCGTCCCGGTGCTATCAGTTCTCGGGGCGAGAATGGCACGGCTTAAGTCGCGAAACATGAACTATGTCGCTCGTGGTTGAGGTTGTGGGCGACCTAGGATTGAGTGCAGCTATCTCATAGGTCACGTTAGTGACCTTTCGTATGACGCGGTAAGGGCCAACGTAACGGGACATCAGTTTTTCGCATAAACCAACACGTCGTGATGGTAACCACATCATTACCAGTGACCCCGGTGTGTAGTGCACCTCGCGGTGCCGGCGATCGTAACAGCACTTTTGATTAGCCTTCGAGGCAAATAAGCGATCCCGGGCGACTCGGCGGGCGATGTCAACACGAGCCAGCGCATCACGAGCATAGGCAGACGAAGAGTCGGTGGCAGAGTGGAGCATGGTTGCTCCACTCTGATGGGTAACGGTGGGTCATACCCAAACAATAGGTAAAAAGGTGAAAATCCAGCTGTGTCGTGACGCGAGGAGTTAAATGCAAATGTCACAAAAGGTAGGTTGATGTCCCAATCTCGATCGTCCTCGGAGACGTACATTGCCAGCATATCTGTCAGGGTGCGGTTCAGCCTTTCGGTAAGGCCGTTCGTTTGTGGGTGGTACGCTGTAGTGAACTTGTGGTGTGTCGAGCAGGATCGCAGGAGGTCGTGGACTACTTTAGATAGGAAACAGCGACCGCGATCCGTGATCAACTGACGGCGAGCACCATGACGCAGGATAATGTCGTGAAGGATGAAATCGGCTACATCTGTAGCGCAGCTGGTGGGAAGCGCTCGTGTGACGGCATACCGCGTGGCGTAGTCCGTTGCGACGGCAATCCATTTATTACCAGTGACTGATTCAGGAAAAGGTCCGAGAAGGTCGAGGCCAACTCGAAAGAAAGGTTCATCTGGTAATTCGATGGGCTGAAGGCTACCAGCAGGCAATCCGCGATGCACAGCGCCTATAGGGGCGCCACTGAAAGCCGCGTAGCGGCTGCCGTCGGAACCGCAAGCGGGCCGCGTAGCAGACGCCTCCTTTCACTGCAAGCAAGCATGACGGAAAATATCTCGGAAGCTTGCGCTAGTTGCGCGAGACTGAGTCACTGCGGAGCTGGTGGTCACCTAGCTTGTTATACCAGCTTATGTATTTGCTAGGTTTTTCGTAAGCTATTACCAAGTGATGCAAAATGGCGTTAGGTGCTACGTGATAATACCATAATACGCGGTTTTGGCGGGAACATGGCACGTGAGTAGAAACGCTAATTACGTGATTCTTGCGAGAACGCTTCACGTGATTAGTTACGTGACTTTCACGGGATTAGTTACGCACCGACATACACTCACCAATTACATGCTAAAGAAAACATAGCAACCAGTAGCAAGCACCACCAGCAAGAATAAAGAAAACACTTCAGTTTCATAATCGGCTCCATTCAGGCTTGTGCAGCTGTTTCCCCATCAAGGGGGAGGGGGGGGGGGGGGGCAAAGGATTATCGCAGCGCCCCCCAGGCCCCACTAAGTCAATGCATGGGGCAGATTTTGCGCCCCCCCCCCCCTTCCAGTGCGCACGCCTATGGCCCCACTCATAACACAGCTTCTGTAAAGCGAATGAGCATTAGTGGGATACATCAAGGGTTTCCTATTAACATGAAGTCATGTTACGAGGCATTCAAAAGGTCCTGCAAACGCCTTCAATGCGCACAGGTGCAATGTTTTACAGCCAATATGCATATATAGTTGAGGTGAGCGCATTCCAGTGCCATCAATAGGTAGAATGCAGCCGATTTCGTGCAGAATACGTGTGATTCCACGGCGCTTTTGTATAGGAGCCGTCACCTGCCCCACATTATCAGGCATTGCGCTTCGCGGGCCATTCGTTTTTCAAGAGAGCCTAGGCATCGCGTCTTATCAGTAATAACAACCTCATGTGCATTGTAGCGTCTACAATGCAGGCGAGGCGACCAAGTGTAAACGTAGTAGCGTTCGCTGAAGACGTAGCGACATAAATGAAGAAATAAAAACACGGTAACCGTTCTAACAATGCCGTAAACAAAGCGCGATTGCGTACCTTTTTCGGACAGCCGCAATCAACCGCGCGCCGTCGCTCTCGCTCATGAAATAGCACCGGAAAGTTGTAGAAGTGCGTTCCGGGTGATTTTTTGTACGTGTTTGAGCAGCCGACAACACAGCAGTTATTTTTCGGCATCGCTGAAGCCCGTCAGAGTCGTTAAATCACGATAAAAACACATCCATCCGTGCACTCGCGTACACGCTCGCGGGAAAACTGCTCGCCCGGACCCGCAAACGCTTCCGAGCCGTGGCGGCAGATGGCGTCGTCGGCGCTTTGCGCATCGCCTGTAGCGTAGGTGTCTTGCGCCTCTGACAGAGGTCGCACGCCGCCACGTACTGTCGTACAGAACGGTAGAGGCCAGGCCAGGAGAAGCGCCGGCGGGTGCGGTCATACGTTCGTGACACCCCTAGGTGTCCAGCGCTGGGTGCGTCATAAAGCTGCGCCAAAACATCCGAGCGGAGGTGCACAGGAACAACGAGCAAAAGCTCAGCACCGTCAGGACGGGCGTTGTAACGGTGCAAGATGTCGTTATGAAGGACGAACGTCTGTAGGGAATGGTCAGGTTGTGGGGATTTCAGACCATCTATCGCAAAGATGAGTCGCGGCGTTGTTCAGCACCTATGTTGGCGAAGTCTGTGATTGAGAGAACGAGTGGTTCGTGTTCGTTTTCCTTCGTTTCAGGGGGGATCGACCGGGTGCCATGACAAGCAGTCGGCATCCCTGTGAAGTTGTCCAGATTTGTAGGATACAGAAAATGTGTACTCTTGCAAGCGCAGCGCCCATCGACCGAGGCGTCCCATGGGATCCTTGAGGGAGGACAGCCAGCAAAGCGCGTGATGGTCTGTAATAACCAAGAACTGCCTGCCATACAGGTACGGTCGGAATTTCGCGATAGCCCAGACGAGTGCTACGCACTCGCGTTCTGTGATAGAGTAATTCTGCTCCGATGGCGACAAAAGGCGGCTTGCGTATGCGACGACCCGTGCATACCCTGTTGTCGTTGTGCAAGCACTGCGCCTATGGCGTGGCCACTGGCATCGGTACGAACCTCCGTTGTGGCAGAAGGGTCGAAGTGTGCCAGAACTGGCGTATTGGTGAGGATGTGAACGAGCGACGAGAAGGCATTTGCTTGTTGTTGGCCCCAGGTGAATGCGACGTTCTTTTGAGCAGGCAGGTCAGAGGACGGGCTACTTCGGCGAAGTTCTGGACAAAACGACGGAAGTAGGAGCACAGTGCAAGAAAACTGCGGACGTCCTTCGCAGAGCGGGGTGTGGGGAAATCTCGAACTGCACGGACTTTGCCAGGGTCTGGTTGTATACCAGCAGCGTTTACAAGATGGCCGAGTACGCAGATTTGCCGTTGTCCAAAGCGACATTTCGACGAGTTAAGCTGAAGGTTAGCCCGTCGGAAAACATCAAGCATGGTGGCCAGGCGACTAAGATGGTTTTCAAAAGTAGTAGAAAAAACAATCACATCGTCCAGATAGCAAAGACAGATGGACCACTTCATTCCTCGAAGGAGAGAGTCCATCATACGCTCGAAAGTCGCGGGAGCATTACATAAGCCAAAAGGCATTACTTTAAACTGATAAAGTCCATCAGGATTCACGAAGGCAGTCCTCTCTCTGTCTTGGTCATCCACAGCGATCTGCCAGTACCCTGAGCGCAGGTCTATTGAAGAGAAATATCTGGCACCGTGCAAGCAATCGAGTGCGTCGTGAATACGCGGGAGAGGGTACACATCCTTCTTCGTAATATGGTTGAGGTGGCGGTAATCAACGCAGAATCTCCAGCTATTGCCTTTCTTTTTAACAAGTACAACGGGAGAGGACCAGGGACTGGAAGAGGGTTCGATTATGCCCTTACGAAGCATTTTATCCACCTCCTGTTGTATAACAGCACGCTCCGAAGCTGACACATGGTAGGGCCGTCTGTGAATGGGTCGAGCATCACCTGTGTCGATGCGATGGGTGACTACGGATGTCTGGCCCAAATTACGGTCGCCAAAGTCGAAGATGTCCTGGTAGGCAACGAGGACGCGGCGGAGAGCAGATACTTGGTCTGAAGTGACCTCGTCAGACATCATTGGCGTGAAGAGGTCGCAGGAGGAAGGTGATCATAATGTCGGCGATTGAAAATCTGGTGGCGAATCTGTGGTCAAAGCGGAAACTGTATGGTCGGCCAGTGGTTTCAGATGCGCAAGTGATATCCCGCGAGGAAGAACTTACGCTGAGAAGCCGAAATTGAGGACGGGAAATGAAGTTCGATTGTCTGCTACTGTCCCCACCGTGGTGGGGAGCACGAACTTGCGCGTCATGGCGACGTCAGGAATAGGGGCAACAACATAATCACCATCGGGTACCGGTGGGAATGGTGAGAGCTGAACTTGAACTGCGGCTTGCGGTGGAAGGCGAAGAAACTCGAGGGGAGCGTAGGCGGGGTGTGTCGGCAGGGATGGTATCCGAGTACGACGGGAGTTCCAGCTGAAGAAGTCCTGCGGAGCAGTCGTCGATGAGGGCAGCGTGCGTGGCCAGAAAGTCGATGCCAAGGATGAGATCATGCGGGCAATTTTCGAGTACAGCAAATAGCACCGAGGTGTGATGACCGGAAATGGTGATGCGTGCAGCACACATTCCGAGAACATGAGGAGTACACCCATCGGCGATACGGACAGTAGTAGTAGTCGAGGGCGTTAGAACTTTTAGAAGGCGGCGGCGGAGGTCTGAGCTCACGACAGATATTTGGGCACCAGTATCAATTAGAGCAGTGACAGCAACACCATCAACGAGCACTTCAAGAAGATTAGATCGGTTGTCAGGAGCAATGAGAGGATTTGCAGTCCGGGTCGTGTATGCAGCGTCACCTCCGGGGGCTGCACCGGCTAGTTTCCCGAGTGACGGACAAAGGGAGACCCAGAGCGGCGGCATTGGGGCGAGGGGGGGACTGACGACGCTGGGGCGATGGGGAGCGGCTGGGTCAATGTTCTGAAAAACGTTCCGCACCCGTCTCAGGGCGGAAGGACGGACCATATGGCGTATGCTCGGAGCGGGGTCCCCAATTGTAGGAGCTGGGTCGAGGTGAGGAGGTCCAACGGCTGCGGCAATGGCGGGCGATATGTCCTATGCGACGGCACGTGAAACATATGGGTCGATCATCAGGTGTACGCCATTCAGCTGGGTTTCTTCGAGGCGGGAAGGTCGGGTTCGGAGTAGCCGCCGCAACGACGGGAGGAGCCGAGACGGAAGTCGAATTGGCATTTTGGAAAGTCGGTGAAATGCCCATATTCGCGATCTCTTGGCGGACCACGGCCTGTATAATGAAACAGGAGCAAAGCCGTTTCCTGTGGGGCTTTCGTTAGGCATAACAGGTGCCATAGCCTCGAGTTCCCGACGGACAATCCTGGTGACGTTTTCCGGAGCTGGTGGTTGACAGAGCGTGGGCAAATCTTCGCAGGATGACCTAGCTGCCGTGTTGGGGAGACGGTCAAACCGGTGAATGATGCGCCTACTTTTCGCCTGTTCAAAGCGACGACATTCCGCTATGACTGACTCCACAGTCGAGCAATCCTTGCACAACAGGAAGTTGAAGGCGTCATCGGCAATTCCTTTCAGTATGTGCCCGACTTTGTCCTCTTCAAGCATTTCCTTGTCTACCTTGCGGCACAAAGCCAATACGTCCTGTATGTAAGCGATGTACGGCTCTGTGGACGTCTGGGCACGGATTGCGAGCTCTTTCTTTACGGCCACTTGTCCGATAGGCTTTCCAAATAAATCACGTAATTTCTGCTTGCAGACATCCCAACTAGTCAACTCTTCTTCATGCGTCTCGTACCAGAGTTTTGCCGTGCCGCGCAAGTAGAAGAGGATGTTCGCCAGCATCATCGTTGGGTCCCAGCGGTTGCTGCTGCTGACGCGCTCATACAGAACTAGCCAGTCGTCGACGTCGATGCCACTTGTGCCGTTGAATGGGCCAGGGTCACGGGGCTGCACCACAACGATCGGCTGTGGGCCTGACGGATCTTGCCTCACACTGGGTCGCTTGGTCGGTCATCGTGGTAGCAGCAACGCGCCTTCCGCTACGAAGATCCAGTTCCTGGAGTGGTATAGCGAGTCGTACCCCGCACCTTCCACCAAAGATGTTACGGGGAAGAAGCTATATACACAGCGTATATTTAACAACAAACGTACAAGGCTGCTGCAGACCAAGCGCGCTCGGCTCAGCACTTCGTCGTCATCATCTTCTGCCATATTCGCCCCTGACAATATACAAGAAATTTATATTTTATTCGTGAGCCGTGATTTTCCGTTTTGTTTTCGTTTCTTCGTTGGTCGTGGTTACCGTTCACATAAGCCGTGGCTTCCGTTCCCCCCTTCTTTATAACGGCTTTATGGTCGGTGAAATGGCGGGGAGAGGGGTTCCTGGATGGGTCGTAGTGGAAAGTTTGCAAAGACGAGATCGATGCAGGTTCCTCGGATGGTGGTTGGTTGCATGTGGTCAAACGATATGCAAGTGAGACCATATCGCGATGTCATGTGTTGTATGGCATCGCCATCGTCATCGTCATCAGCATCATCGTTATGACGCATAGTGGGTACATTCCATGTACCCACTATGCGGCACAGTGCCGTGCCGTGACGGCAGCGTCATCGTCATCGCACAGGGGTGGCTACTACGACGACGACAACGACGCAGGACGACGCCGGACTAGCCTACGCCCTAAGGAGCTTCGCCCCTAAAATTCAGTTGCGAGTGGCGCACGCCCTGTCCTCTTCCTTGGTCCCTATCTTTTAAGCGCTATAGCTTGATTGAATGCAACAAAACAACTAACCGAAAAGTCTAATCTCTTGGATTTTTCTAGATTCAGTGGGTTAGTCGGGCATGTTGGTGGATAATTTAAGAACACTGTATACACAGGCGGAGCAAGAGGGCAGGTACGAATGCTGAACTTCCAACTTGTATAGGGGATTATTGTTCATTTATATATCACATGTAATCAAGGTAGCATCACGTTTCTGTGTGTAAATAAGCAAGCTCTTATCTGCAAACGTGACAGATGCCAAGATTAGGAATTCTTGTAATTGGATGATTTTTTATGTTGCACAAGTTTTGCTCACCTCAAAGAAGACTTATTCACATGGTTTGAGGCATCACAAAAAATATATTTTTCACTCATTTGGCGTGCAATGTTAATTCCATCCAAACACCCATCTTTACATACATCGGATGCTACGTCGGCGACACGATCGTCGTGATCGGCATATCTAGAACTGCCTGGCGTTGGCTGCATATCAGCCAATACAATTTCAGAACGTCTGTCCAAGGTCGTCATGAACTCCAGCCCGACGTGGCAAGAAGTTGCGCTTGACCAAAATGTTGACGCCAGTCTTTGTCGGCGCCGAGGCTTGCCGACATTGGACTGATATCGGACCAACGCCGGCGTGCTGCCTGGGTCAGCCCCACATCGCGGATGTCAAACTGTTATAAGTACATCAACAAAATATAAACATTCACGGATTCTGCGCTACACAAAAATTGAGGCGGTATGAACGCCTCATGAATAAAAAAACCGTGCTAGACAGCGTAATGATCAGCATTGCCTTCTTTGGATTGTGAATACATTTGTCTGCACATTCGAGATCAAAGTGTTGAAAAATAACAGTGATTTCACATACTGCGCCAGTTGCATTTCCATCATGCCACCATCATCCACCATGCCGGGACCCGTGGATCGCTTCGCTTTTCGACTATTTATCTGGATCTTCGACCACTGCGGCAACCCGATCTCTGCGACGCCAAGCTGCCCATTTCGCCATTCGCGATCGGCTACTTCACCGCGGCAACTACGGTCCCGAGGGCCGTAAATGGCTCTTGGTCATTCCCCGCAGCTTAAGATCACAAATATGTGCCTCCTCCCACGACAACCCTCATTGTGGCCATGCTGGAGTTTTCAAGACATACGAACGTATTCGCCATCGCTTCTACTGGCGCGGAATGTACAATTTTGTACGAAAAATTGGTGGACCCTTAAGCTTCGCCTTAAGAGTTGAACGCGATAGCAATATCCTGTCCCTAGTCCGCACATCAATCCCTTAGTGCACACTATGTAATGCGTAGCATGCTTTAAACCACGAGCAATTATGCGCGGTAAATGCTGGAAATGTTTTCGAAGTTGCTCTGCACCCACTACGTGGTCTTAAGGGAATACGCGCAGTAACGTGTGTGCCTTTATAATGGGTACATGGCTTTGAACCACAATGCCGTTATGATATTGACATCTTCTGACGCCCGATGGCTATGCACGCTTGTACCACGCAATATCACCGCGATATTACATGTTGTGTTGTGACGCCTGTATAGAGGATGCGCGTGTTTGCAAATCATAAAAGCTATTTTCACTGCAATTCCAAGCAGAGGAAGTTATTTAATTTGTAAGCACGAGCAGAAGCGTGGCTGCGTGGTAGAACACCTGATTGCCACGCAGACGACCCGGGTTCGATCCTTATTCGGGACCGGAAATTTTTATTATTTAATTTATTTCCATCTTTCTCGATTTTTCGGTCACGGACAAGATGATGATTTTTCGCTCACAACCAACGACGCCGCCGCCGACGCTGACACCGACACCGACGCCGACGCCGGAATTTCTGCGAAACGAGCTCTTTAACGCTACTGCATTAAAATTTGTTCAGTGCCGCCCTGACTGTCAGCGTCCCAAATCACCACCTTTGCGCTCACCTTGAGCCTTGCAACCGCTTCCGTGCCCTGCCAAACCGTTCGATCGCGTCGGAATTGACCTCTACGGCCCACTTCCGTTGACAGCGGATGGTAATCGGTGGATCATAGTCGCTGAGGACCATTTCACACGCTACGCTGAAACTGCTGCTCTACCTAGTGTCACAGCGCGAGAAGTAGCGTCTTTCCTCCTTCGCCGTTTCATCCTTCGACCTGGCGCGCTTCGAGCACTCCTCACAGACAGAGGTCGAGCCTTTCTCTCGGAAGTCGTCGAAACTCTCCTTTCCGAATGCCACATTGTTCATCGCAGGACTAGGGCATACCACCCGCAATCTAACGGACTCACAGAACTATTTAACCGCACAATCGGTGACATGCTCGCGATGTATATGACATCTGGTCATAGCAACTGGGACCGCGTTCTTTCATTCATAATGTTCGCATACAAGACCGCGACACAGGCTACCACGGGATTCCCACCTCTCCCTCCTGTATGGACGCGAACCTGCGCACGCTATCGACACTCTCCTTCCATACCGTCCTGACGCTTCTGAACGCCCACCTGTGTCCGAAGCTGCCCGACAAGCGGAAGAGAGCCGCCAACTCTCGCGCACCTTTACGTCACAGGAACAGCGCCTGAAGGAAAACGCCGACTCACGTCGAAGTCCCCGCTATTCCCCGGGATATCTTGTATGGCTGGCTGTCCCTTACCAAACTTCTGGGCTTTCCTCAAAACTCGTCCCAAAGTACGAGGCCCCTTACCGCGTTTTGGAGCAAACCTCCCCGGTGAATTTTCTTATTGATTGATTGCTTTATTTGATTCGTCACAGTACAGTGTAACAGGAGGCGGAGGGAAAAGCCGTAATGACGGCTTGAGGGATCCTTCGCCCCCTTTGTGAACAATGGCAGCAGCTGAAGGGCATCACAACATTATCACAATATCATATACTTCGTACAGGGCATCACAATATCATATACTTTTTTTTTCTTTTAAAACTGTCACATTGTTTTGCATAAAGATCATGTCGTAAAAGAAAAACTGAAAACGTGGTTTATACATAGCTTATACAACAAAGAAACCATGCTGCAATCTTCTGCACCTAAATAAATTGCTACATAGTTTACACAACAAAAAGAGCCGCTAATTCTGCGACACTTAAATGAGACACATCTATACCTTTGCTAATATAATTATTTAGAATTCTTGGAAGAGTACATCGAAGCATCTGAAAACCATAATTAGTGCGAAAGTAAGGAACGTTCCACATTTCTGTATTTCTTGTTTCGTACGCCTTTTCCTTTAAGCAAAGATTCGCCATCTCCGTAAACGAAGAGTTTGAGCGTTTGCAGCTAAGACGGTACTCTCGTAGCAGTCTGTATTGATATAGGTCATTCACTTTGATTATCTTATATTTTTTAAACAGTGAGTCGCTAGGTGCTAGAACTATAGCGTTGTCTATCAGCCTTAGTATTTTTTTTCTGTATTTTCAGTAATTTCGTTAAGTTTGTTTCTGTAGTTGTTCCCCAAACCAAATAGCAATAGTTAAGATAAGAACTAAATAGCGATTTGTATATCAATAACTTCACCGAGTTGGGGATGAGGTACCGGATACGGCTGAATATTCCAGTTATCCGGCTTAATTTTATTTGAATATTATTGACGTGGTCATCCCATTGCAAAGAACTAGGAGAAATGTACCCCAAGAACTTTCACTGACTTCACTATTTCTATATCTGAGCCTCTAAATACAATGTTATTCTCCAAAGTCACTTGTTGACCTTTCGGATGAAAAACTACGGCTTTTGTTTTAGTTGCATTTATTTTTAACTTATTGTTACTTGTCCAGTTGTCTAACTTCTGTAAGACCTCATTAGCTTTATTAGAAAGAATAACATCTGATGCTGAGGTGACAAATTACTCGTGTCATCTGCATAGATAATAAACTTAACTTCTGGGGAGATATGGACTATGTCATTAATATATAAAGTGAACAATAAAGGGCCAAGAATGCTCCCTTGTGGTACCCCTGAAATTATATTTTTCTTATCTGATACTAAATCATTTATCGAAACAAATTGACATCTATGCGCCAGATAGCTTTTAAGTAACATGAGTGGGAGCCCGCGAATGCCATAATGGTTTAATTTTTCAAATAAAATGCCGTGGTGAATGTAGTCAAATGCTTGCGTGAAATCCACAAAAATTCCGACCAATTTATTTTTTTGTTCAAACTGTTGTAGAATATATTCTTTTTGATCCAGTAGGGCGAGTTCTGTAGACTTATGTTTTTGGAAGCCATACTGCGATTTTCGTCAGGACATATTTGGTGCAAAAACAAGGATAAACGACTAAAAATAATTTTTTCGAAACCTTTAGAAAATACGGGGAGAATAGATATTGGTCGATAATTTGCAACGTTATGCTTGTTCCCCTTTTTGTAGAGAGCTATTACGCGTGCCGTTTGCATTTTCGAAGGAAAAACCCCTGTCGAAATACAGAGATTGAATATGTGTGTTAGTACTGGACTGATCTGGACTGATTGAGTCAGTCTCCCCATCTGACGACATGCGCCGGTGTGTCCGTGACCTCGTCCACGTGGCCCGTCTCAAGCCATACCATAGCCATCTTCCGCCAGACTTTTAGGTCGCCAGGATGGCTCTTCTTGGGCGGGGGCGATTTGTGAAGAAGACGCGCGTCCGGTCAGCAGCATCACCAACGCTTGGGTGCTCAACTCGGTCGGCTCGCTCGCCGCGCGTTTCTGGTCGCTGGCATTTTTCTGGACGGTGCTCTGTTCTACTCCGCTGTGTTGTGTTCGCAGAGTCAACACAGAAACGTACATCTAATAAACGTCTTCTCAATTGGTGGAGGTGCGGGCTACCAAAACATATTTTGCATCTCCACCGTCAGCCAGCATTTTCCACTGTCACCATCACTGGCTCGCCACCACCACCACCACCATCTGTCTCTATTTTTCCACTCTCGCCAGGATCAGCCATTATGACCTCCACAGCTTCCAGCTTATCTACTATCATGTCCATCATATCTACCAACGATCCCAGCATCCACCAACCCAGGATTTTCAAGTGGGATAAGTCTCTTTAAAGATGATTGGGCCCCACAACTGGAATTCTCACCATAGCGACTGCTCGGTTGCAACGCTGGGCTGTCACATTGGCAGCATACTCGTACAATCTGCAATCTCGCGTCTGCCTCTGCCAGATCTTGAAGCAGAAACCAAAGAAACAGAAGAAGTGTTTTGTTCGTTGCGATTAGACTCGTCACCCGTTTCTAGTCGAGATATAGTGGCTGCCACGAGTAAAGACAGTATTTATTGTAAAGTGAAAGAATTCACAAATGTTGGATGGCCTACGTCGATCACGGATGAGCGGTTGAAGATTTTTTATTCGCAGGTGCAGCGAGCTGACGGTATATCAGGGATGCGCCATACTGTGCAAAAGAGTAGTCGTACCTGTAAAGCTGCACGGATTCGTTCGGGAAAAATTCCATGATGGCCATCCCGGCATCGTGCGCAGCAAAGAGCTAGCGTACAGCTATGTGTGTTGGCCAACGCTTGAGGCAGACCTCGAACATCGCATCAGAAGCTGTGCTAGTTTTCAAGAGCAACGTAACGCACGAATCATTGCACCTCATCACCCCTGATCATGGCTGGCTTCGCCGTGGCAGTGTGTTCACTTTGACTTTGCGGGACCTATTCGCAATACCAAGCTTATAGCAGTGATCGACGCACACACTAAATGGCCAAATGTTTTTGAAGTGCGCTTGAAAACTGTAGAAATCAGAAGTCACTGTTTTAACCGAGCACTTCGCACGTTTTGGCTTCCCCGAAACAATTCGGATGTTCTCGAATTTCTGCGGGACATCACCACCATCTCTATTGTCGTCGGCCAAGTTCTGTAGCTTCTTCGACCAGGTCTATTGTCGTCGCCAACTTCTGTAGCTTCACCCGGATACCACTTTCGTGCAGGTGGGCCCTTTTTCGTTACATTGAGTGACTGTTTTCACCCCCAGCTACAGCGCGGCCTCACTCGGCCGCGTCTCCTTATGCCTCGCGCACCTCGTCGAGGCTCTGAGCCCGGCGATGGCGACAGCCACCGTGGTTACGGGTTATGACCCTACATCAACGGAAGTGCTTGCCATGGAGACTTTCTCCCCGAAGGAACTTATGCCCTTGGAGAACGAATATCTCGAGGATATGGTTAACATCTGGAAACGCAAGAAAGTGGGGAATCCAAGCTCACGTCACTGCTACGAGGCGCTGCAGCTGCGCGCCGTCCCGCAGACGCCGCGCGCACCTCTGCTCCTTCGCCACCGGCGAAGCAACGCAAGTGGCATCTGCGCCAGGCTCCTCGCCTCTAGGGAGACGATTACATCGTGGTTATCAAGCCTCGCGTTCCTTGCGAGCTCCTAACGTTCGTCGCAGCTGACCATATGGGCGACGCAATCCGGGCCTACCTGAGAAACCAGACAACCGCAAAAGTCCAAGTGTGGCCGATCTGGGACCAGAACATCATCGTTTGCAGCACCACCGAGTTGCCCAAAGCTCAAAAATTACCTCGGAGATTTCTAGCTGCCGGTGGGGGACCAGCAGCTACCCGCCCGAGGTCACGCTAAAGCCTTCAGGGGAAACGTGCAAGAGGGTCATCACCATCAAACCTGCCAAGATCTCTCAAAAGATTAAGTCGGAACTTCACTAGCACCATGGAACTGTCCTTGAAGTTCGTAAACTCGGCGAATACAAGGCGGCGGTGGTGACCCTTCGTGGGCACGAAGCTCCCCCCGCTACATTTTCTAACACTGCGTGGCGACGTACGTCCCACCATATAAAAAGACTGTTCCAGCATGTACTAGGTGCGGCACCGATCGCCATCGGCCGTCTGTGTGCCCCCCAACTCAATTTGGACCGATGTACCAAGTGTGTGACTACTCTCGCTGCCGTGGGCCTCACCGACCACGATTGCACCCCTAGGGCCTCCTCTGCCAAGGTGGTCATGAGACAGGGGGCCAGAGGCTGCACACGCAAATACCGGACGTACACGCCGACCTCGACACCTTCTCGCGGGATCCACGCCATCACCACTCCACAATAACAAGGGCGCCTGCCCAAAGCAGCGTGGCTCGCCGCGCCCGGCTGACACTCAAGAATTTCCGCCACTCGCTGCCTTGACGGCGTCACCACAGGTGGGCCGATGGGTAGAGGTTGCTGCTGCCGGGCCTCTCTCTACCCCTCCTGCTACTCCTCCCTCCCCTGAACTTGCACTTTACCGCAAGCGGAACGCGGACCTTCGGCGCCAAATTGCATTACTAACCAAGCAAGTTGCATCCCTGCAACAGTGCACTCCGCAAGTGCCTGGTCCCACCGCCCCTGCCCATAAGTCCATGCTGGCCGCCACTCCCAAGCTTAGCCCTCGGGCTCCGCCCACACCTAATGCCCCCACGCCTCGCGTAGCTGCCGCTCCCTTCCTGATAGCATCGATCGCTCCCGGGGCACCTCAAGCTCCACTGCCCATAGATCCAACTCTGTCACTTAAGGAGCGAGTTCCCCACCTTAAGAAATCTTCTCCTCCCCCATATCTCCACCTTTTCCGTGCAACGCATTGTAGCTGAGGTAGTGCAAGCCATCTAGGCCTGAGCGATCACTCATTTTAAACCGAAAACATAACGGTCCCGCTCTATGTCACAAAGTAGCACCGGTTCCGCTCCCTGCGCCGCAAGGTAGCCACAGCCACCTCGACCCCAGCTAACTCGGTTTACATCCCCCTTCCTGTCTCCCAAAGGCCCGAACATGACATGGAGGAGGGCATCTCAAAGCTAAGACATTCATGATAGCTACCAAACGTTCACCCCATTCAACACCATCGCCACAATTCGAAATCATACTCTGGAACTCCAGAGCTTTCGGGAACAGGCTAAAAGCGCTCACACGTTTCCCTCTTTATTCAATCTCTTTGCTCTAAACCGGCTGTCTTGGCACTCCAAAAATTGGCCCCACCCCAACCCTTTCCGAATACTGCCCCTACGTAGGCAGCACCACCACTTCCCTCCTCGTGCATAAGGCGTACACGGCGATTGAGAAAGATCTCGTTCTGGACCTTCCGTACGACTACTGCATGCTCTCAGTGCTCCCTCAGCGAAGGGGACAACCCTCGATTCATATTCTGAACATGTACTGCCCCCCTCATCTCGCGGGGTTGTCTTTCACGCAACTCTTCCATCAGGCCCTGCGAAAAGAGGCCCGTTAACCTCTTGTGGTAGTTGGAGACTTTAATGCGTCCAGCCCTCACTGCGCCTACCACTATGAGAACACCCGGGGCCGACAGCTTAAGAAGCTCATCTCCTCGCTCAGTCTCACGTTGATCACCGATGCGGCACATCCCGCACATTCCGGTAACTCGGTGTCGCGTGACACTTGTCCCGACCTTTCTCTCATCCGTAAATCCGCGATGCTACGGGAGAATCTCGATGAAAGTCTAGGTAGCGATCAGTTTCTGCTCCTTGTTTCCTGCGCACTGCGTCAGGAAATGCGTCAACACTGGGGCTAGGCCCGTCTTACCGATTGGACCAAATTCAGATCGCAACCCTTCTCCCGGTTCCCTAATTCAGGTGAATACGCGGTGTGCGCATATATGCCCTTCACACGCAACGAGTACATACTCAGACACTTGCTACCGCTAACGTGACTCCCGCTAACGACCCACACCCCCTGCATCTCTGGCAGTGTTGCGGAATGGGCGCCTCCATTCCATTCCAATTCCATTCCGGGGAATGAGAACTTGCCACAATTCCAATCGTTTCAATTCCTCGGAATGAAAAAACTTAGCCCATTCCCACTCCGGGGATGGCAGGGCAGTTCTATTCCATTCCTGTAATTCCTCAACGTAGGAAAGGCGTCTTGATAGTTTTATCGAGCTCACAATGAACGCCCCTTGAAGCTGATGTCATCAGATGCATTAAGAACTGCAAAACTATACAAAACACGTTACCAAGATCGATGGATAGTAGCTTGGTGACATATATCGTGCAGTACAACCACGAAGTAAACGCAACCTTCTCCCCACTCCCTCTCTTGTCCCGAGCAGAGCTCTCTTCAACTGCGTAGCCGCTGTCAATGCAGAAGGGAGTGGAAGGTTGTGTGTCGATGCGTTGCCTTGCCTCGTAGTTGTCGTCGCTTTCCAAAAATAAGGACTCGTCCTTCTTTTGACAACAAACTGACTTTATATATACAAGATATATACAAAACATCAAGGCAAATATTTACATCGGGAACTGTCGCTCATAGTTCGGCAAAGCCGATAGTGCATAGCACCGCTCCTACGACCAGAACCCCCGTGAGGAGCCGGGAGCCAGGTTTTCACACCTTGGTTGCTCCTCCCCGTTCTCTTCACGGCAAATCAAAAACACTCAGTCCGCTTAATGGGGCCCATTCTAAGTTCGTTTACGGGCGTCCTCCCGCCTCTCTCTCTCTCTTTCTGCAGCATTTGAGACCCGGTCCGAGAGAGAGAGACGAAAGGAATGGCCGACAAGGGACATTCCAAGAAGTGGCCCAAAACGCACGATGAGGGCGCCGTCCAGCTACCCTGATCAGGTTACTCTGTGCGGCCGGTTAGCTAGCGAGCTCATGCCATCCCCACTTGGTGCCATGCCGTCTTTCGTGAAAGCCGCTTCGCGAACTCGATCCGAGATATACGGGTGCCAACGCACTGGACGCCTTCACGCCGCTTCCCGGCACCCCGCTGGCCGGAGGCCACCGCGTTGGTCGTTAAAACGATGGTAAACAGACCGCGGCTTTCTCTTTGGAACGGTTACGGGAAGCGGGAGGTGCTGGTTGTCACCGCGTTTTGTGCACTCGAACCGAGCGACACTGCGGTTTGACCTTCTGGCGCCCAGGAGCTGGCCCCTCGGAAACCGTGCTTTTGGGGGGAAAGACACACTCGCCCCCCCCCTTTCCGCGGCGCCAGACCTTACACGCGAGATATTTATTTGCATGATCAGCATGTTTGAAAGATTGTGGATGTTTTAGTATTCTTTGAGCATAAATGTGGTAATGCTAAAATCACGACATAGCGTATTTTTATGCTGACAACAGCAGTGTTCAAGAATACTAAGCAGTTTTGCCACGCATCTGCAGCGATCATGAATATGGAGAAAACTAAGATTTGGTTAATGGGGAACAGAATCCTCTAGATCTGCTGGCATTAGTTGGAACTGCACCGCTCGGGCACCTTGTGCCTTTGCATCGAATACGGAACACTGGGCTGCACTGCTTGGCAGCACTCATGCTTGTCAAGCGCGCCTCGCAAGCATGGATAGCGTGAGTAGAACTTTCTGCGTTCGCCTGTGCGCATGTATGCAATGTCAGGCATGCAGTTTATAAAAGTGGTTTTTCGAATATGCGTCTGAGTCGGCGACGGCTTCAGGAGGAAAAAAAATCACAACATATCCGCGGAGTGAATGATGATGAGTGGGCGAAGCTCCGGAGGTACATCATCAAAGACGTGATGGTGGTTGGTTGCATGTGGTCAAACGATATGCATGTGAGACCATATCGCGATGCCATGTGTTGTATGGCATCGCGATCGTCATCGTCATCAGCGTCAGCGTTATGACGCATAGTGGGTAGATTCCATGTGGTGGCATCGCGATCGTCATCGTCATCAGCGTCATCGTTATGACGCTGATGTGTTGTATGGCACGCTGACGTGTTGTATGGCACGCTGGCGTGTTGTATGGCACACTGCCATACAACACGCTGACGTGTTGTATGCCATCGCGATCGTCATCGTCATCAGCAGGTGGCTACTACTACAAACATGGGACGCACGACCCACGGGATAAGGAGCTTCGCCTCTAAAAATCACAGCATATCCGCGGAGTGAATGATGATGCATGGGCGAAGCTCCGGAGGTACATCTTCGAAGATGTGATGGTGGTTTGTTGCATTTGGTCAAACGATATGCATGTGCGACCATATCGCGATGCCATGTGTTGTATGGCATCGCGATCGTCATCGTCATCAGCGTCATCGTTATGACGCATAGTGGGTACATTCCATGTGGTATCGCGATGCCATGTGTTGTATGGCATCGCGGTCGTCATCGTCACTAGCGTCATCGTTATGACGCATAGTGGTTACATTCCATGTGGTGTGCCGTGATGGCAGCGTCATCGCCTTGTGTTGTATGGCATCGCGATCGTCATCGTCATCAGCAGGTGGCTACTACTACAAACATGGGACCCACGACCCACGGGATAAGGAGCTTCGCCCCTAAAACAAAAAGTGGAGGGTGGTGAGACAGCTGGCGGCTGGGGCGCCGCGGAGGAAAAAAAATCACAAGGCGTAAGGGGGGTTATGCCGCCGCCGTATTCAGTTCCGCATGACGGATACCAACGGCATAGAACCACGGTTACGCGAAGAACAGAGGCAAGCTTCGGAGCAACAGGGTATATAAGGACAGAATTGCAGTAGACGCGTTGCTTATAAATTTACCCTGCTTGTAATCAGCCAAGCCATTTTTAAAATAATGCTTTACTGTTAAATTGGAGACCTTGACTTACTAATGTTTGAAGTTTGAAAAACAGCGCGTAGATGAAAAAGGTGCTCTGTTTTCAGAAAAAAAAGATGTATAAATCCATTCCCATTCCATTCCTCAAGTGTTGTCCCCATTCCATTCCGGGTTCGCGAAAATGTGGAATGAATCCGGAGTCATTCCCATTCTGGAGTGGCAACTCCGCAACACTGATCTCTTGGATGCTCGCCGCGGTGTAATACGCCGGTGGCGGCGAAACATGCTAAACCGTAAACTACGCTCCCGCATCGAGGTCCTCACCGCATAAGCGGCTGCATATTCTGTGAAGCATGCCGACTCAAATTAGACCGACATCTGCAAGTCAGATGTGCTCGGAGAGCACGTGGCGACTCTTCCGGAGCCTTCTGGACCCCTCCACCACCCGTGCAGAAATTCAACGCCAATTGCGTCACACTTGGCATGCCTACCAGAGCACGACGGACCAACTCGCGCGGAACATCTGTGAGCGATACATTTTTCGCACGGTCGACCCCGTTGGCCCAGAATACACGTATTCTGGTTCCCCCAACCCCAAACTTGACGCTCCCCGACCTGCGGGCAGCGCTGGCGAAAATGCGACGGGGCACGGCTGCTGCTCGAGATGGCATCACAGTATCGCTCCTCGCCAAACTTCCCGACCAAGTTCTACCGCTGCTCCACATCATCAACTCTGTATGGGCTGGCTCGTCGCTTCCATCAGAAAAAAAATCACAGCATATCCGCGGAGTGAATGATGATGCGTGGGCGAAGCTCCGGAGGTACATCATCGAAGACGTGATGGTGGTTGGTTGCATGTGGTCAAACGATATGCATATGAGACCATATCGCGATGCCATGTGTTGTATGGCATCGCGATCATCATCGTCATCAGCGTCATCGTTATGACGCGGGTACATTCCATATAACCACTATGCGATCGCGATCGCGATCGCATAGTGGGGATGACGATCGCGATCGTCATCGTCCTCAGCAGGTGGCTACTACATACAAGGGACGCACGACCGACAGGCTAAGGAGCTTCGCCCCTAAAAATCACAGCATGTCCACGGAGTGAATGATAATGAGTGGGCGAAGCTCCGGAGGTTCATCGGTAAACCATCGCGATGCCATATGTTGTATGGCATCGCGATCGTCATCGTCATCAGCGTCATCGTTATGACGCATAGTGGGTACATTCCATGTGGTGTGCTGTGATGGCAGCGTCATCGTCATCACACAGGACCTTGCAAATCGAGGTGGCTACTACGTACTACAAACTACAGGGGACGCACGCCTGAGGTACATCATCAAAGACATGATGGTGGTTGGTTGCATGTGGTCAAACGATGTGCATGTGAGGCCATATCGCGATGCCATGTTTTGTATGGCAGCGCGATCGTCATCACGCAGGTGGCTACTACAAACAAGGGACGCACGACCCACGGTATAAGGAGCTTCGCCCCTAAAACAATTCCCCATCTCCCGCTAAAGGGAACCATGTGTGGATGCGAAGCAGCGGGGGAGATGTTTAGCTTGAGCGGGAGGAACGTCCCCGATCTCGTTTAGCGGCAGCGGCCCGGACGCTCATCGCGGCGCTGCACGGAGAGAGAATGAGACGCGCTCCGTCGTGCGAGACTAAAAAGCCACCTAAACAACGCCCAATGTTAGCGGCGTAGGCATGGTTCATGTTGGCTACCCTGTGCTCCCGAGCGAAACTAGCTCCCTGGTGTACCTAGGTGTGCACATACATTCCCTAGTCAAGTTAACGAAGGGCAGGGGCACGTGAAACTTGGAAGTTGGAGGCGCTCGACGGCGTGTCTTTTTCGAAGGCTTTGTGTGTGTGTGTCCTGCTTTCTTATGCTACCTCGCGGGTGTATGCTACGAAGTTAGTGAGATTGATAAGGCTACCAGTAGTCTGTGTACGCGGATCTCAGTATTTTGCCAGCGTCCCCGGTGTGCCGGAGTGGCGGCAGGGTTCTGTTTGGTGTCGCAGAAACCTGACGTTTCAACGCTATAGACTTCGATGGTTTTCCGGAGAGGTAAGTTCTGCTCTCTCTATCACGGATCGCTTCGCACTCTTAATACTCTGCTCTCAGTATCACGGATCGCTTCGCTCTCCTATTTTTTAACACGAGAGTGTTTTATGCCGGGGTCCACGACGGCTCCTCTGACGTATTTCCGTCACGGATATGACGCTGTAAAAGATAAACTAAAAGATATTGATATCAAAGAAAAAACTAGAAGAAAACGTTCCGTCACCGGGCGTCGAACCTGTGACCTCTCGCTCCGCAGCGCGCGGCGCGAAACCACTCGGCCACGAGAGCGTACGTACCTCAGCTTGCTAACGGCAAGCTATTTATATACACCATATACCGTTGGCGGTCCTCAGAGCTCCTCGACTTCAGTGCGTTTTCGTCATCAGTAGCGAGATGGCGCGAAGGTGGCACGGAGTGCGCGCTCTAAAGGTCGCCGTGCCTCTCGCTGCGGTGAGCGCGCGCCTCCACGGGGCGTGGTCGCTTATACGCGCGCGCTTATCTCCTGATCGGGGCATTGGGGCGCTTACGTTTTGTGCTTCCACGGCAAGTTTGCTCTGAAGTTGTCTGAAGGTGTCTTCGCTCAGCGCACCGGCCGCGTTTACGAAAGGAGCGCGCTGCTGACACACGAGGTAACAATTATTACAATTGTTCGCTCTCGTCTTATGTATACTTCTGCGGTCGTTTCGTGCGTCTTTCTTTGTGTTAGAGCTGCGCGCTTTAGATGTCTTGCTATGACAGTTAGTCCGTGCTCGTCCTGTGTATGCTCGTTCCGTGCGTCCTTTCAGCTTGAGGTGCACGCAGCAAGTCTCAAGCTGCTTGCCGTTCTTCGCGTGGTATTTCAATATGTTGCTGTAGCATTCATTCATTCACCCTTGCGGTGAAACAATGCACAATAAACGCTCAACTACCTGTGTGAAGACATTGCACTTTCGTGTTATACTGATTCCTTTGACAGAGGGATCAGCCATGCTTTTTAACTAGCGCCCCTGCTGCGCCGACTCAGTAGAGAGTTTTAGTATAGCGCGAAACGCTTACGTTAACATTAGCGTGAGTCTCAACGCTAACGCTGAAACGGAACGCGCTGCGTGGCAAACAGTGGTCTTTTAGTACAGCGGGGGGGCATTCCCGCTAACGCTAATGCAAGCGCATACGGCGCCATCTAGACAAAAACACTAAATGCACTGTACAAACCACAAGTGCGCCACTAACTCGAGCTTCAGGATCCAAAGTCTCCACTACTGCGTCTCCGTGCCGCATTTGGTTCAGTATTTTGTCTGGCGGCCCGAAACCATAGGTCGGCAAACTCACTCATGAGTCGACTCACTCAGACTCACTCAGACTCAGATTGAGGCGTGAGTCTGAGTCTGAGTGAGTCCGGCTGAATTATACTTAGGTGAGTCTGAGTCCGAGTGAGTCCGCTTGAGGAAAATTTTGGTGAGTCTGAGTTCGAGTGAGTCCGGCTGAGTTATACTTTGGTGAGTCTGAGTCCGAGTGAGTCCGGCTGAGTTATGCTTAGATGAGTCTGAGTCGGAGTGAGTCTCGTTGAGGAAAATTTTTGTGAGTCTGAGTCCGAGTGAGTCTGGATGACGAAAACACCTGTGAGTCTGAGTCCGAGTGAGTTTGGTTGGAGAGAAATTTCGTGAGTCTGAGTCCGAGTGAGTCTGCTTCAGCAAAATTTTGGTGAGTCTGAGTCCGAGTGAGTCCGGTTGAAGAAAAATATTAATGAGTCTGAGTCCGAGTGAGTTCGCTTCAGCAGAATTTTGGTTAGTCTGGGTCTGGGTCCGGGTCTGGGTCTGGGTCTGGTGAGTGCTAAGCGAAAAACGTTTATTGAGTGAGTCTGCGTGGGCTCCATTTATTTTGCCGACCTATGGTTACAAATATTTATAGCCTCCTTTTATGGTGTGCCTTGTAATCGTATAGATGTACCGTCTTGTAAAGCCCTAGAAATTATTTTTCAAATTATCAAGCTGTCCATGCCCTCATATACGAGGGCATGTAAGTGGGCTGTGCAGCATGTTCTGACACATGTACAACTCCAGGCCACTTTTATTAAGCGATATCGTGATCCACATTGATTTTGATCTGCAATTGTGTACCTAATCAACGGAGAATGAGTGCAATGTTCGAGCTTCATCATTCATGTGGGTTCAAATACAACAAAGCAGCACGATTCGAGAGCATAACAGCGCCCCTTCGCTCTTTGTTGCATTGGACCGCTTGTGTCTTTAGATGCCGCTTCGGTTTTTCCGTGAATAAATGTGGCGATTGGGAAATTTTTGAGCGCCAAACAAGACATTCACAAGTACGAGATAGACAGGACGGGCGCTTTTGAATGCCTTGTGAATTCATTGTTTCACCTCAAAAATTTCCCAGTAGCTATGCACCATGTCACTGAATCTTAAGCTTTGTTAAAAATGTAGCGACGACACAGACCATCGGCTTTCGTCATGTCATTCGCTATCAATTAAACAGTGGCTGCGTTATTTAAAGTGGCTCGATAAAGCTTGCCCCCGTGGTACCTCGAAAGTTTTAGCGACCGGATTTCAAGGAGGAAGGGGGTAGAAACGCACCATTCATGCCATACGCGACGCTTCATCACTTGCAAAAGCAAATTTCTTCGGGCTGTAATGTGGTGAAAGAATTCTGTTACCTCTCGGCAATTCAAAAAGCTTTTAAACTTTAATGACCTCTTCGAATTCTAGACTCTCTTTGGGAGATATTGCTGCCATATTTTCCCAGCACGCCTGCAGTTCAGTCCTTGCCGACTCAAGCAAAACCCGTTTTTTTTTCGTATTTTTTTCTTTTCTTTCCTATTCAAACACCTTTCCATTCATAGACAGCGTTGACGCGCCGAAGCACTTTCGGTGGTCCCTCAGCCGTCATTGTGTCCGTCCAAGCCACACGGCAAAAAGCTTCATGGCACGGGCGTTTCCCAGGCTCATTTCTCGTATCTTGCTTTTGAGCTCCTAATACCCGCCAAGGAATGCAAGGAAAGTAGAAAACGAAGCAACGAGCTCGACACTCTAGGCTTGGGGCCTGCAACACAAATATCTCTATTCTTTCAAAGGTGAACATTCGGCAGAAGTCAGTCTGGTTGGGATAACAGAAAACTGGAGAAAAGAGAAAACTCCAGCCAAAATTTATTCGTGACGTTTCGAAACATGATCGGCTTCTTGTTCAGGGGTGAGAAGGCCCGAGATGTGCAACGCCTTCTTGCCAGGCGGGATTGCTTGCCGTGAGTCGTCGCAAGCCCTGGCAGTAGAGGGAGGGCAGTGCCCCCCGTGGTGTGGTTGATGTTTCCCGCTGTCTGCTCAATGTACCAGGAATCGAGGAGGGGCCGCCGGCGAAGGTTCCTTTCTTTTTCCAAAATCACCGCGCCGTCGGGAATGGTATGGTGGTCAAACCGCTAGCAGTGCTCTGTCACTTCGCTGCGTCCGCTGTTCAAGCGACGGAGGTCATTCTTGTGCTGCCGCATTCTTTCATGGAAGTTCTTGGTTTCCTCAATGTAGGAAGCGGGGCAGTTGGCGCACGTGATCCGGTACACGACGCCCTGCGCTTTTTCCGCAGATGCGCTGTCTTTGGGCCGAGGGATGAAACTGCCGATGGTGGTGGATGGCTTGTGGGAAACGTCGACCCCTGCCTTTTAGTATACGGGCTATTGCTTCGCTGGCGCCCGCAGTGTAGGGGATCGACACACGGCGTCGTTCCGGCGCCGTTGGTGTCACGTTTCCCCCGTCTTTTCTCTTACGGAGGGCTCTGCGAATAAACGCCTTTGTGTAGCCGTTGGTGCAGAGGTCACGAATTATTGTCTTCCTTTCTTCTATCCGCTGCTGCGGCGACGATTGGTGATTTTGGTTGGAGTTTTATATTTAAACTCGTGACGCAGCGGGTGGTTGGTTGTTTACACAATAAACGAAGGCACGTTTCGCTGCAGTAGGGTGATAGGAACTTTAAAATCGATTTTAAATACGCCCTAGGCCATATTATCTGTTGATATTTCGTAGATGATGCGCGTGTGTATACATAAATCTATCCCACATATTATCTAGCCTTCAAAATTTTGTTTCAGAACTTCAATGGGAAAGATGGAGGGAGGGGGGGGAGGAGTATGCGCTGGTATGAAGATAAGGAGCGGTCTCATAAATATATGAGACTCGAGCACTGCTCTCCATCCCTTACCCCCCTCCCTGCATCTTTCAAGAATGTAGCCTTTGAAGCAGGAAAGAAAAAGAAAAGCGCATGTCCTGCCTTCATCTCACTCATTTTGTATTCGTTGTAGCACTGGCTTTCGATCATAAGTCGCTGAGCAGTGTCCCCTCATGGGAGACAAATTAGCGCATTTCAAAGGTAACAGGAATGATAACCTAATGTTCCTCGAAGGTCCGTAGACCCATTCTTATATTTAAAGAAAACATTCTCAATATTGCAAAAATCGCGTGTAATGTTGAATTTCTCTTTACGATAGACATGGCGATGCACGGGAAATAACTTCTTTTTGTATGTTGAAAGCTGTCATACATATATTTTGAAGGTTGCCTGGCACTTGTGAACCCTTTACATGTGTTATTCTACATAAGCTATTTTATGGCGCTCCTTCGACATTTATTGGATGAGCAGGGCCAGATGGAATATTGCTAATTTTTTAGTCCGACTAGGTCTGGTTGAGAAAAAGTTAGGCGAGTCTGTGAGTCCGAGTGAGTCCGCTTCAGGAGAATGTTGGTGAGTCTGAGTCCGAGTGAGTTCGGCTGACAAATATTTTGGTGAGTGAGTCCGGCTGAGTTATATTTTCGTTATATTTTCGTGTGTCTGAGTCTGAGTGAGTCGGGCTGAGTAATATTTTCGTGAGTCTGAGTCCGAGTGAGTCCGCCTGAGATATATTTTGGTGAGTCTGAGTCCGAGTGAGCCCGCTTGAGGAAAATTTTGGTGAGTCTGAGTCCGAGTGAGTCAGGTTGACGAAAATATTCATGAGTCTGAGTCCGAGTGAGTCCGTTTGAGGAAAAGTTTAGTGAGTCTGAGTCCGAGTGAGTCTGGATGACGAAAACACCGGTGAGTCTGAGTCCGAGTGAGTTTGGTTGGAGAGAAATTTCGTGAGCCTGAGTCCGAGTGAGTCTGCTTCAGCAAAATTTTGGTGAGTCTGAGTTCGAGTGAGTCCTAAGCGAAAAATATATTTATTGAGTGAGTCTGAGTGAGCTCCATTTATTTTGCCGACCTATGCCCGAAACACATCACTTTCTTTCGACATATACCGCAATGGAGTATTCTTCAATACCCTGTAACCTGTCTCGCATTGACATGTGGCCGTCCTTGCCTTATCTTGGAAACAGGTGAATGAATACAGCGTCGCCATCTCTGCGCGGCTACCAAAAACATGAGCGAACCTCGTAAGCAAATTTTGTTAGGCCTACTACAGTGCAAATCGACAACGTATTTAGAAAACAGAGCTTTTTTAGCAGCAGTGAACGGCTGGCGAAGCCTCATTACTCAAATCTAAATCAAATACGAGCATTATTTGGCTGTCAATGAGCCTAATAATGCAGGCCGACGACTAGAAAGATTCGAAGTGGACGGCTTTCGCTTCAACAGGCACCGCCATCTTGCCCTACGTACGTAATCTCTTGCGCACGTTAGCGTTGAACGCTATATTCCAGAAATAGCGTACGTACGTAAGAGCTCGGGCTACGTTTAGGTTCTGCGCATGCTCAGTGCGGAGTACGCAACGCTAACGCTCACGCTAAATTGTTGCGTTTGCTGTTTCCCGCTATATTAAACTCGCTAGTATAGCGCAACCTGCTCTCACTATGGAGCGACTGCTCACTATAAAGCCAGCTTTACTAGCGCCTTTCCTTAGCTGCCGTCACTCTAGGCTACTGTTCATTATAGGCTACTGGGAGTGCCTGGGGCGCCCGTAACCCACGACCTGCCGCTTCGCGGTTCTCAGTATTTTGCCAGCGTCCATGGTGCGCTCGATTCACCGCGGTTCTCAGTATTTTGCCAACGTCCGTGGTGCGCCCGAGTCACTGGGGCGCCCGTAACCCATGACGTGCACCTTCGCGGTTCTCAGTATTTTGCTAGCGTCCGTGGTGTGCCTCAGTCATTGAGGCGAACTTTGCGTGGATCTCGCACGCTCGTAGAGCCAGAGAACATCTGGTGGAGCCACGTGACTAGGCTAGGTACATCTCGCTCGTAATTTGCTAGAGACAGCGCCAAAAAGTGGTCAGGCAACATGGGCATGTTTTGGTGGATGTTTAGTCGCTTCGATTTTTCATACCGCGGAACCGTAGGAGAGGGGGAGGGGACGCGCATGCGCTGTGGGGGTGTGGGACGCGGGAGCCGCTCCGTAGAGCAGAGGATTCCTAGAATAGAGAAAGGGGGGTGAGCGTAGGAGAGCCCGATCAAAAATCCCAGGAGGGGGGGTCTGCTGGACCTGCACGATATCTTGCTGGAGTTAAAGAATTTTTACCGGCAATGTCCCGGTACCCGCAGGTATTTGCATGAAGTTCGACAATTCCTGCTGGTAACCTTCCATACCAACACGTCTCTGGACCCACGTTCTGGAGTTTGTACTGGCAACGTTCAGTGACCAGCAGGTCTTTGCATGATGTTCTAATATTTCTACGGGGAACCGCTTGCGGGAACAGTTTGTGTCCTGCGGGAAGCATGGCCTGTTGGCGAGTTGCCTTCAAGACAGCCCGGTCAACCGGCAGCCACAATGTTGGCCCCTGCGGGCATCTGGATATCGCGCCTGTTTGAGCATACATTTAACAGTGCTATGATTTATCTATCTCTCACGCTTCCATCTTTGGTATGATTTTGCTCCCAATGTGATCCGCGTAAACATATGTGTGACTTAAATGATTAGATCATCCACCGCGTGATAGGGAAAACTCCGTGTGGCAACCGACTCTGCGCTCTTAATTCGTTTGCATGATATAAACACCGCCATATATAAAGATATATATACTGTAGCGAGGGATGGAGACGAGACTTTAGAAGACGTCGGGACGGCGGCCGACGTGGCCGTGTTGAACTCTCGCCACTTTATTCGGGAACTGCCGAAGCCGAGCGGCGGCGGCTGCGTCCGAACTGCCAGGCGCGTGAACTCGTCCTCTGCTCGCGCCTCGAGCTACGCATGAGCTGCGCGAGAGGCGCGGCGCGGTGGCTAGTCAATGATGATGATGATGAAGGGCGATGATGATTACGCTACAGATTACTCCCCCCGCAGAAATGAACCCGAAATGAAAATTACCAGGACGTATATACAAGAGATATCGTGACGCGAAACAAAGATGTCCGTGGACAGTCCAAGTCGTCATCGTGGGGAGGCACGGAGTCTTTATCCTTCCGGTGGGCGGCACTGGGAGAAGTGCAGGGGTCGAAGAAGACTCCAGGGTTGCTGGGATCGCACGCAGGTGGGTATCCCGATGAGTTGATCGGGCCTTTCTGGATCCAACCGGGTGACGAGAGTGGGAGCGGCTGGCCGATGTGCCCGTTGATGGAGTTGAGAGCGGGTGCACAGCGCGTGGTCCGTCAGCGTGGCGGGCCGAGGCTTGCGACGTGTCGAGGGCCGAGGCTTGCGACGCCGAGGCGGGTGGAAGAGGCTTACGACGTGTCGAAGGGCATGCCTGCATTCCAGTTACATGCCTGCTGGTTCGCGTCCCCCGTCAAGAACCCGGCAAGATGCATGCCATGAAACCCAACAAGCGTGTTCTCTAGAGGAGGGTCAGTCGGCGCGCCCGTGCTCGTGGAACGATCGTCGGTGGTCGGTGCACGAGGGCTGGTGCAAAGGTCGGCATAGTCGATGCCTGGCTCCATGGCAGGCGTGGCATATTTGATCTGATCTGCCATAGGGGGGACGAGACACGTCGTCCGCAGGGGCTTCAGTCGTGGTAGCAGCATCGTCGAAGTTCGGCCGTAGTTGGATGTGGGCTTCAAATTCGGCTGCGGGAGACTGCGAGGGCGAGGCAGGTCGCTGCAGGCGAATCGCACAGAGCGTTGAGGTCGGTGGAAGGTCGTGCTGATCAGACATAGTGAAAGGCGATATCACCGGTCTCGAGTGGCGCATAGCGGGTGAGACGATGACATCGTCAGACTCCATGGCGGGCGGCAAGGTAGCCGTCGTGGAGTTTGACGGCTCCGAGGTGTCGCGGGCCGTGGAGGTCAGGGAAGACGTGTGGTTGGTGGGCATGCCTTTTGGACCGTCGGCCGAGGGTGTCGACGAAACGCTCCTCATGGCGGACTGGTTGATGGCAGCAGCAACGTCCTGAACCTCGTCGGGAGGGTTGTCGGGCGCGGGAATCGCTGCGCTGGTGGCCGGACGTGAGGTTGCAGGTGACGTAGTAGGGGGCGTAAGGTCGCTGTCATGGGAGGGCTGCGGGCCGGTTGGTACCGAGCGCTGCGACACAGGGGTACCCTGAAACTGGCAGTCGCGGGTCCAAGGAAGTTGGGTGATACGTATGGCCGTAGCAAGCGAGTACCGCAGCGCAAAGGTCGTCGTAAGGCTGCGGGCTGGTGGACGTTGTGGCCACCAGATGGCGAAGCTCGACCTGCCGCGCCTCGAGCAAAACGGCGTGCATTAGCGGCTGTGACGTGACGCCATTCACTACGAGAATGGCGTCCAGGTGCATAAACCATGCCTGGGGTAAGGTCGGGTGGAACGGTGGCACTGGCGGGCACTGTTGTGGAATCATGACAGCCGGCAGCTCGTCGAAGGGCGCGTCCTCCGGGTCACCAATGTAGCGAGAGATGGAGAAGAGACGTGAGAAGTACTGCAGATTGGGCAAGTTGATGCATTATCATATCGTACTGGTATAGAGCAGCTCAGTTTGAGCAAGAGGAAAAAGAGTCAACAGCGTATAAGGAAACACAGCGTTTCCTTCTACGCTGTCGACTCTTTTCCTCTTGCTCAAACTGAGCTGCGCTATACCAGTACGATAAGAGACGTGAGGAGACGTCGGGACGGCAGCTGACGTGGCCGTGCCGATCTCTCGCCACTTTATTCGGGAACTGCCGATGCCGAGCGGCGGCGGCTGCCTGCGTCCGAACAGCCAGGTGCGTGAACTCGTTCTCTGATCGCGCCTCGAGCTACGCATGAGCTGCGCGAGAGGCGCGGCGCGGTGGCTAGTCAGTGATGATGATGTTGAAGGGTGATGATGATGATGCTACACATACTTATATTTTGTGCGTCGTCATCGAGGTTATTTCGCATTGAAGTTCACGAAGCCCGCTGCGCTTCGAAAAGCGTTACTTCAGAGGAAAAGCCTGTCGTGCGAACAATCTCGCACCGTGTTGCATGGTGACATCGCTTGCCGACCGAGCATGCCGCTGTAACCGGCGGTGCTAAATATTGTGAGCATTTACGGGCTGCAACAATGATACCACTATGAGGCTCGCCTATGGGACCTACAGAGGTTAGCCATGTGTTCAGCTATTTGGCATAGCTTAGCGGCTCAGCACAGCGCGTTGCTCAAAGACAGATTGGAGTGACGCGGCCGCTGCAGGGAAACAGCTGATTGTAACCAGAACAGGACCTCCAAGCTATATTATTTATTCCAAATAGTGGAGAACATGACAGGCTGTCTCATTAATTCACTCAGCGTGTAAATAATACTTGCATTGCGGAAACGGCGGCGGGCCAGATCACATGAATGCAGCTCTCGACGCGGATAGTAGCGTATCTGTACTGCTAAATTTCTGTCCAGCAAGATAATAACGATAATATCTGCGGTTTAATGTCCCAAAACCACGATATGATTATGAGGGACGCCGTAGTGGAGGGCTACGAATATTTCGATCACCTGGTGTTCTTTAACGAGCAATGACACAGTATGCAGGCGAAATGCAACTGCCGCGGCCGGGATCGACTAGTCGAGTCAAAGGTGCGTTAAAAGCGCACACGCATCAAGCATACACGCTCTTATATAAATGGTTTGTGCACGTATACGATAGGCTACACATGCGTGATGATACTTTATCGGTGTTTCTACGGCATCGCCGAGTGCCCGCGGCGTGGGATAGCTACGCGCTATCATGCTACGAGCAGCTTTTGTCACGTAGACAAACCCGTTCAATTTATAGATTGAATGATTTGCTAGTGTTCTGGGTTAAGCATTGCATCCCTGTAATAATTTCTTTGGGGAATGCGACGCCGTATTAATGCGGCTTTCAGTTTGCACAGTATCGACGGATCATGCACTGCATAGCATGCGGCGTGCGTACTGGGTTATTTGTTTTAGGGGCGAAGCTCCTTATGCCGTGGGTCGTGCGTCC
This sequence comes from Rhipicephalus appendiculatus, assembly GCA_030522465.1. Lineage (NCBI taxonomy): Eukaryota > Metazoa > Arthropoda > Arachnida > Ixodida > Ixodidae > Rhipicephalus > Rhipicephalus appendiculatus. The sequence goes on from JALIZH010027004.1 coordinate 353,403, forward strand.
CCTGTAGTTTGTAGTACGTAGTAGCCACCTCGATTTTCAAGGTCCTGTGTGATGGCGATGACGCTGCCATCACGGCACACCACATGGAATGTACCCACTATGCGTCATAACGATGACGCTGATGACGATGACGATCGCGATGCCATACAACTCATGGCATCGCGATATGGTCTCACATACATATCGTTTGACCACATGCAACCAAGCACCATCCGAGGAACCTGCATCGATTTGATGAACCTCCGGAGCTTCGCCCACTCATCATCATTCACTCCGTGGATATGCTGTGATTTTTTGGATTTATTTATTCACAAACTCACCTATACTGTCGCTCAATCGGTACGTCAAGCGTGCGTAGGCTAGATATTGTATGGAATGCATGCAACCAGCAGTTATTTTTTCAATTCCTAGTTGTCGCCAAATACAACAAAGTGGAAGAATATATAGCTCAGCACTGGCGTAGGCCGGGGTGGAGGATGGATGGTTCAACCTCCACCCCTCCCGCCTCCGAAAATTTTCTCTTTCGCATGTATGTATTTACACGCGCACATACAAACGCACGCACGAACGTACATACATGCATAAAGGGTATACACCCTACCCTTTCCCCCCGAAAAACATTTGTGCCTATGCTAGTGTTTGCTCAGTATACTTACGTCCATAGGTCGGCAAAACTTACGGAGTTCACACAGACTCACTCGTGAAATATATTTTGCGCTTAGGGATCACTCGGACTCAGACTCACGAAAATTTTTGTGAGCAGGACTCACTCGGACTCACACTCACGAAAATTCTCTTCAACTGAACTCACTCGGACTCAAACTGATCAAAACATTACTCGCCCGGGGTCAGTGCCGTAGCCAGGGGGTGGCACACCGGGCCCTTACCCAATCCCCCTTGAAATTGTTTTTCGCTGTGGTATATAGAGCACAAAATGGCGCCCCACCACATCTGCCTGGCCAGCCCCCACTGTAAATCAAGGAGGTGCGCGCCTCAGAAAAAAAAATTATGCTTACGCCCCTGCCCGGACTAATTCAGACTAAGACTCACAGCTTGACCTGAGTCTGAGTGAGTCCGAGTGAGTCGACTCATAAGTTCGTTAACCTAGAATTAGCTTCTTCAGCCATAGTGTCAACACTCTTTAACACCAATCACTCACAAATATAGGTGCTCTTCTTGGCACCTTTTGATTTAGTACCTCCGAATACGAGTTATGTGTGCTCGCAAACCAAAAGTCAGTTTTCTTGAAAGACATGACAACATAAGAATAGGCACTTCCCTGGAAGAGTTGGCGTAGGGGTGGGGTTCAAGGCACCCCTAGTTATTCCTGCCTCTGAACAATAAATGTTGAAATGGTGTACGAACGACACTGCTTTGGAACACGTGTGAGTAGTCGTGAATATATACGTGAATCTGGATAAGGCTGATAGTAAGGTGGAAATACGAGTAGATTGCACCATAGGTCTGCAAAAAAAAAGTGGAACTCACTCAGACTCACTCGAGAAATATATCTTGCTCTGACTCACTCGGACTCAGACTGACCAAAATTTTCCTGAGCCGAACTCACTCGGACTCACACTCACGAAAATTTTCTTCAGCCGGACTCACTCGAACTCATGCTGACCATAAGATTACTCCCACAGACTCACTCAGACTGAGACTCATGTCTCGATCTGATTCTAAAGAGACCTAGTGAGTCGACTCATAAGTGAGTTTGCCGACCTATGCTTATGTCAAGCTGTGTCAGGTGGACTACAATGAATGAAATAAAAACACCTGTAAAGAAAATAAATACATGTAGTGAAATAGCAGTTAATACGTGGCAAGAACAGCACAAAGCCAAGACACAACTTACATTACGAAGCCTTAATTAGAGCTGTATAATGGTCAATTCACAGAAAAAATGGTTTTGTTACAACTGTGATGCATAATATGATAGCATCTAATGTGATTGATTTTGTTCCATGCCCAATCTATGCGAAAATATTGCTGATTGCAATGAAATTTTGAATGTATGAAGAACATGTCAGCTAGGGTTTCGCAGCCTCTGCATTTGGAAGTTTTGGGGTTCATAAAGGTCCCTTGTACTTCGGGTGAACATTTTAATACCCTACACTACACACCTAAAATGTTCGGTGTTACAGTGCCTGTATACACAGCTGTCAAGGGTACGATAGACTGCATAATCGGAAGGTGGGCAGTTCGAGTTCTTACACATTTGGTGTAATATGTTATGGGTTTTGCTTCTGAGGCAGGTTCGATACCTTTGACCTGGAGGCGTGAAAGGTTCGGAGGTCTAGCGTTTGGTACTATACACTCTGAAAAGTGTGGTGTTAGAGTGCCTGAGTGTTTTAAAAGACGAGGGTATGATTGCTTACACGCTGAGACGGTTGAAGGTTCAATACACAGACATGTTTGTAAGCTACGGAGGCTCGAATCGTCCTATAATGCGGCGCTCAGGTGGTTGATGCGCTGCACACTGGAAGGTTCAGTGTTCAGGTTCCTTTATACTTCAGAGGTCAGGGATTGAGAGCTAGAGGGGATCGATACGCTACATGCTTTGAAGGTTTGGTCTTCGAGTGCTTATATACTTCAGATGTCGAGGATTCTCTATACTGCACACTTGCAAGGTTCCAGGTTGAAGTTCCTCGATATCTTGCAGGTTAAGGTTTTGACAACCTAAATGCCTTGGCAGGTTTTGTGTTCAAGTCTAACGCATTTACCATAAGCCACAGGTTTTACTTAGAAGGTCAGGGTTTCAATACCCTATGCTCCTGAAGAGATTGGGGTTTGAGCTGCAGTGTATTTAGTTTGAAAGTTCATCGAGTGTTCCGTATTTACACACGTGAGAAGATCAGGGTTTGAGTTCTGTAAACATTGTAGTTTGAGGTTTCTCTACCGGGCATATGCTCAGTTAAATGAATTAATTTATTATTTAGCGGACCTCAATGGTTCATTCCAATGGGAGAATTGAAGTCCATCATGCGAAGAATCCTTTTCCGCTTTGACATTTCGAAAAGGCGGCCTCCAGGAATAATTGCGAAGTAATAAAATTCACCCAAATTCAGCGGCAAAACCGAAACCGAAACGCAGAAGAGCGCAACACAATATTCGTCTGAGACGTCCACAATGAGTGAACGTCATTACATCAACCATCAATTGACTTCTTGGTGTGAGTGTGTGGGCTGTGCTTGCAGTAGTAGCACGCATGGCGCACATACGTTAACGAACGGGGAAGAACTGCACCTCAGTAACCTTTGTCTTGAACAGTGACGTCATTCTAGTCGTCTGCTTGTTACGCTCATCGGTGCTTGGGTTTCGGTTTCGCCATTGATTTTCTGCCTGAATTTCATTACGCTACAATAATTAATAGAGACAGCTTTTTTCGGACTCTCAAAGCTGAAATGGGTTCTTAATGAAGGATTTCAATTCTCCCATTCGACTTAACTACCTAACTCCGCTAAATAAAAAGTTCATTAATTTAACTTTCTGAATTACTGTCCCAAATCATGTCTTCAACCATCTTAAGATGCCTGCCGCTACAGAAATGGCAATTGTGAAGACAGCGAGCAAATACCGCATTTTGCTGATTTTTTAAAAATAGTGGACAAATTTCTTGAAACACCCTGTATACCACCAAGTGTTTCCCATGTATTTACTATCAAGTCATATTCCTATCGGAAAGGCACAACCTCACAGAGAGAAGAATACGCTTGGGAAGTAGCCAGGGAATGCTCACGCATTAACTGATTCGTTATGTCATCTCCCAAGTATGCATTCTTAAAGAGGCGAACCCACTTGGGCTAAATTTAGTTGTTTCTTTGAACACATAGAAAAGAAATTAGGATTGAAGTTTCCTGCAAATAATACAACTCCAATCATATGTATAAACAGCTTTGAAGTAGCACTGCAAGACAGCAATGCTGTGCCTTTGCATTTGAACATAAGGGCAATAGCCACGAGCCAATAATAGCCGAAGAAACAGTGACACAGGTGTTCGTATTTTGAGGTAGCTCATCTTTATTGATGTTAACTGCAAACAAATGAAGGAAGAACTCTGCGGATGTGGTTGGAGTGGGCTGTAAGGTTACGAAGGATTTTACTTGTGTTGCATAGTAACCGTGGGAGGTGTTCCCATTTGTTATAGGCAAGAGATCTCTATTACAGAAAATAAAAGTGTGTATTATTTGGTGCAACTAAAGTATGTACCGTTTATAGCAATGAAAACATTTTTCGTCCTTCAAGGATTGGTAACGAGAAGCTTTATGGGGTAGGCTGTAATTTACCTATCCTGGAGTGGGTGAACAAAGTTTTTTAGCTGCCGTTCAGTACACAGCGCAAAATTAACAGTTAAAGATATGTAGCCACACTTTTTTAAAACTGGCAATGAAGAGCAGTTCCCTTTGCCCTAACATGATCATAAATATTCTCTTAGATGCGAAGCATCTAATGTACGGGGCTGTGTCCGTCCTGCCCGCGTCCCCGTCCCGCGTCCGGTCACTTTCATGAAGTAGGAAAGCAGCCACTATGCGAACCAGGGTGCCGCAGAACACGGTAGTACAATAAGGCCGTCAACCACCATCGCAGTCATGAGAGTCATGGCAGAGAGCACAGAGTGGCTGCTTAGCAATGGCTAGGCAGGTGATGGGTGCAAGCAAAGAATAACGCGCTCTACCGGTGGTGTCTGTCGCCCACGTTGACTCCATTCCTTGATCTTGCTTGCATGTGCTTGCGGGGGCTTTGTCCATCCCTCCTTCCCGTGTCCCACACCCCCCTCTCTCTCCTCTCCTACGCTCCCCAGCTTTCTCTCGTCTAGGAATCCACTACTCTAAGGAGCGACGTCCGCGTCCCGTTGACTCCATCCCTTGATCTTGCTTGCATATGCTTACGGGCGCTTTGTCCGTCCCTCCTTCCCACCCACCTCTCTCTCCTCTCCTACACTCCCCACCTTTCTCTTCTCTAGGAATACTCTACTCCACAAAGTGGCGCCCGCGTCCCGTTGACGCCATTCCTTGATATTGCTTGCATGTGCTTCCGGGAGCTTTGTCCGTCCCTCCTTCCCTCGTCCCACACATCCTGTCTCTCCTCTCATACGCTCCCCCACCTTTCTCTCCTCTAGGAATCCTCTACTCTACGGAGTGGCGCCCGCGTCCCGTTGACTCCATTCCCTGATCTTGCGTACCTGTGCTTGCGGGGGCTTTGTCCGTCCCTCCTTCCCGCGTCCCACACCCCACAGGGCATGCGCGTGCCCTCCTCCTCTGCTACGCTCCCCTTTTCTCTCTTCTAGGAATGCTTTTCTCTACGGAGAGGCGCGCACGACAGGTGGTGCGACAGCTGCATACTCTGCTGGGGGGCGCCACGGCAGTTCCGCGGTATGAAAATGAAGCGCGCGCGCCTCATTCTCTCTCCTGTGCAGCGCCGCGATGAGCGACCGGGCCGCTGGCGCGAATTGGGAGCGGCGACGTTTCTCCCGCTCAAGCCAGCCATCACCCCGTTGCTTCGCATGCATACATGGTTCCCTTTAGCGGGAGATGGGGAAGTTTTTTTGTTTAATCAAAGCTATGTGGTTTCGAGCTATTCTGGTATTCTTATTATTAAACCACCAATGACATCAATTAATAGGAGACATAGTCCTGTAAGCTTTGCAAACTGGAAAGATGCACTTGGAAATATGCAATTAAAACAGACACTCTCCCTTTGGCAGTATTTGGCAGTATTGACACTGTAGTATGTTTCGCATGGACAGAGGCATGGTAATGTCACTTGCTCTAGCTACACTAATGTGCTTCCTCAAGGACCACATTAAATGCATTTCAGAGTCACACCATAAGGTAGACAATATGTACATGGGTCAAAAACCTACTGTACCTAATGTTCTGCATATGTTGGCATCTTAACTTTTCTAATACACTGGTCTTGATAAAATATACATTTACTGCATGTTGTGCATGCGTGTGCACAGCGTCATATGTACGTATGTCTCAGGAGATGTCCGCAGTTTTTGTTAGAGCTTCTCTGTTTTCCATTTATACGCACAAAAAGTGTACTCTTGCACTCATGTGTTTCTGTATTCCAGCCATAGAGTGGGAAATTGTGAACTTACGTCCATACAAGAGCAAGCTCACTGCTTTCACCAAGAATGACTGGTGTTGCACTTTTGAAGTCACTATTGTAAATACGTCGATCTACAGGTTATGTAGTCAATTGAAGTATCTCTTTCGCACAGCTGTCCAGCTGTGCGAAAAAGCGGGACTTGCAAAATTGGCATCATCCGTGAAGGCCTGCAAAGAAACCAGCCTTTCAGCGTTTTTCAGCGCCAAGACTCACAAGGAACTTTGCCCGTTCCGGGCCATCGTCTCAGAGCGCGGAACCTGGCAGCGAGAAGTTGGTGCATTCCTGCAAAGGTTTTTGGGCCTCCTTGACATCGACGACCCCTACCTCATAAGGACCCCAGGTACTGTTTCTGCCTATCTCCGAGATGACTGTCCAGAGGGTGTATGCGCTTTTTCAGTCGATATCAAGGACTTATATTACTCGTTGCCTCAGGATGAAGTGTGTGCAGAAGTTAGCAATTGCATTGACCGATACGGTGTTGTTAAGTTTCAGAATGCATGTGGAATCACTGTCGACAAGTTTTTAGAGTTTTTAAAGTTTTATATGCAATCTACCTTCATCAGTTTTGACGATAAGCTTTTTATTCAGCGGAAAGGAGTCTGCATAGGCTCATGCATCGCCCCTGTTCTCAGCGACATTTTATTAGCCAGCTATGACCGTAATCTCGACAGCAAGCTCAGACAGACTAGCACGATAAAGGTGATGAGATACGTGGACGACTTTTTAATTTTTTATAGCACTAACCCTCGTGACGTGCAGCCTGCTGCTGCAATTTTTGACATATTCCTCACGGAATTAACTCCACTTGAATTGACTACTGAGTATCCATCAGACAATAGGCTACGCTTCTTGGACTTGGAACTCTCGTTCTCAAACAACCATGTCTGTTGGGGGTATGCGCCTAGGTCACAAAAGAGCCTTCTCCCTTTCTCTTCTGCACACTCGAAGATTGTGAAGCGTGGCATTGCAAGGGCTTGCATGAAGGCGGCGCTTGAGAGGTCCTGTGACCACCAGGTTGAAGCGAGCTTTTCTTCTCAAGTCGCACGTCTGAAGCTTGCTGGCTTCCCAAAAACGCTTTTGACACGCATCGCAGAAAGCCTCGTATCTGGCTTTAAGAACAAGTGCTCTACAGCTGTTCAGTCGGCGACACCCCCGCAGCAATCAGTGGCGGTGATACCTTATGTGCACAAGGTGGCACATAATCTTAAGAAAGTGGTCAGCAGGGCAGGCGTTAGGTTGTTGTTTTCGGCCAGAAATAAACTTGGTAGCCTGTGTCAGCAAGTTAACCGAGAGACCAAGACGAAAAGATGTAGTAAGAAGGACCGGCAAAAGTTTGTTGAATGTTGCGAGGGTGTGGTGTACAAGATTCCGCTTTCTTGCGGGTGTTACTATGTGGGTCAAACTGGCCGGTGCGCTAATGACCGCATGCGCGAGCACGCGAACAAGGTCAGTAAACAAGCTAGAGATAGCCAACTGTCTATTCATTGTAATGATTGCGGTTGCCAGCCATCTTTTAAAGATTCTATTTCCCTGTCAAAATACCATGATGAACGCGCGCGTCTCATTTCTGAAGCGTATCACATCCATAACGGCGGCGAGGCATGTGTTAGCCTCCCCCTCGATTTCACTCCTTCCGAAGGAGATAACATTTCTGTCAGATTGAGCGTTTCATTGCCTCTGCGCAGGCTGATCATCATTCTTGGTGTTTTTGCTTTTTTGCTTTTCCGTTTTCTTGAGATTGTGGCGGAGCATATATATGTGGACTGGCAGAATAAAGCACATTTGGTTGTTAGTCAGCGCCGTGGTTTGTGTCCTTTTTTCGTCCCGTCTTGTAGCGCTGTTTTCTACTGCATTTCTACTGAAGTATCTCATTTCCTAACAAATTGTGGTACATGTGCGCTAATAACGATGCATGCTGTTCCAATCACCAGTGACGAATAACATACTTTGGTCAAACTGTGGCATAGCGCTAACTCGCACAGATGACGAAGGGACTACAGGACAAGTGCTAACTTTCATCTGATTATCCTGTTGTCTGTTCCTCACCTGTGTGGGTTGGCTCTATGCCACACTCTGACATATATAACCAACTAGCCCAGAAAGTCACGTTGAAAACATACTTTGCTTGTGTCATCATTTGGAAGCTCGCTCTTGAAAATCCCAAGCTTGTAGAAATTCGGTGGCCGACACCGCTAGCACTAATGTGAATGCCACGATTTGATTTATCACTCTTCATGCCTTACATCAAGTAGCCAACCTTGAAACATGGAAGTGTGAACGAAATTTACCATTGAGCTCTACCTTTCTCAAGTTCATGACTCTTTGCGCATATTAATATACTTCTGAAACTACATAGGTACGCAGTGAGAGACAGGGGGAGAAAAAAAACTTTCCATCTCCCGCTAAAGGGAACCATGTGTGGATGCGAAGCAGCGGGGAGATGGTTAGCTTGAGCGGGCGAAACGTCGCTGCTCTCGTTTCGCGGCAGCGGCCCGGGCGCTCATCGCGGCGCTGCACAGGAGAGAGAACGAGGCGCGCTCCGTCATTTTTATACCGCGGAACTACCATGGTGCCCTCAGCGGCGTATGCAGCTGTCGCACCACCTGTCGCGCGCCGCTCCGTAGAGGATTCCTAGAGGAGAGAACCGTAGGAGAGGAGAGAGACAGGGGACGCGTATGCACTGTGGGGGGTGTGGGATGCGGGAGCCGCTCCTTAGAGTAGGGGATTCCTAGAGTACAGAAAGGGGGTGAGCGTAGGAGAGAGGGGGGAGAGGACGCGCATGCGCTGTGGGGATGTCGGACGCGGGCGCCGTTTCGTAGTGTAGAGGATTCCTACAGCAGAGAAAGGGGGTGAGCGTAGGAGAGAGGGGGGGAGAGGACGCGCATGCGCTGTGGGATGCGGGCGTTGGTCCGTAGAGTAGACGATTCCTAGAGTAGAGAAAGGGGGGTGAGCGTAGGAGAGAAAATATAGAGGGATGGGCCGCGCATCCGCTCTCGGGGTGTGGAACGCGGGGGGCCGCTCCGTAGAGTAGGATTCCTAGAGGAGAGGGGGGTGAGTTTAGAAGAGAGGGGGGGGAGGGGTCGCGCATGCGCTGCGGTGGTGTAGGATGCGGAACGCGGGCGCCGCTCCGTAGAGTAGAGTATTCCTAGAGGAGAGAAAGGGGTGAGCGTAGGAGAGGAGAGAGAGACGGGGAGGAGACGCGCATGCGCTGTGGTGGACGCGGGAAGGAGAGACGGACTAAGTTCTTTGCTTGCATTCAATTCGGCACCATTTGCATTACATAGGACACAGTTCTCCTCTAAACTGATGTCTTTATTATGTCACATCCCTAGTCCCCAGACCTGATTTAAATTATCAATTTAACAACCTTAATTTCCTTTGTCGAGCTCAATCGTCCAGATATTTAGCTACAGTCATTTTCCAGATAGTGTCGATTAGCCAATTTCTATCTTTTGACATTGTGCACCTTGTTTTCTGGTTTAGTTCGATCACTGCCTGCAGTCCTTACTTTTTTTTTTGTAATATCTTAAACTGAATTGTGGCACAAGAAAGTAAACTATTTTCAAGCTGAGTACCACAATGCGCTTCCTTTCCTTTTTTGCGTGTGCGACTGAGTGTGTAGCCTGATAAAACTTAGAGACAGCAGTGTAATAACTAGTTCAACAAAAAAGGGGAAAAATTGAGTGGATGCTCGAACCAACGACAGGGGAGGTCACTGCTTCACAAGAGCGGCGCTATGCCACAAACCAATTGGCAATATGCAGCCTTAATATAAATAAAACTTCACTGAACTCATTTGCCGTTTTCGAGCACGACATGTGATTGTATTCATTATTGTGAGCACACATTTGGCGATGGTATCTCGCCTGGCGACGCCCGCTTTTCTCGTCTTTTTTCACAGTCGTTTGTTGTGAAACCATGAAGCTTTATATGGCATCACTGTAGCCTCTGGCTTTTGGTGAAGCTGTTGCAGTTGAAAATAAATTCAGTCCAGCTCAGGCACCAGCTTCAGCAGCTGAAGCTTGTTCATCAAGGCTCTTTTGCGATTTAGTCGGTCGTCGCGCGAAATCAGAGTGCTACGTGCGCCTTCTGTGTTCCACTCTAATTCAAGACGTACTAGTCGCTATCTCGCTCGATCGCTAATTCAGCATGGGACATCGGCCAATTGCCCAACTAAGAATTCGAACTAAGAATTCCATGGCACCTACAGGCCAGTGTCGTTACGCAGCGGCCAAATCAGCTGATCACGAAAGTTTGCTTCCTTTTTGCTTCAATGCAACGAAATGCCTGTCTCGTGTAAAAGCGTTACAACTTTGTACTCGTCCCGTGATTCATTGAGAACGTGCATACAACTAATGTGAGCTTTGCTTCGGCGTAAAACATCACGCAGAGAAACGTCAAGCCGCCCAACTGCGTCCGCGCTGGCAGAAACATGTCGTCTGCTTGAACAAAAAAAAAAAACGCGAATATTCACTACAAGATAACTTGGATTGAGCCGTATAAATTATTCTTCAAGATAAATGAACCTTGTAATATCTTTTTTTATTATTTTGTTAAATAACATGCATGTAGTCCTTAATTTTAAAGAAAACTTTTTTTTTTCAAGAAAACAGCAACGTAAGCCAAAGCCATCCACAGGCAAAGCCAAATGTTATTTCTTTTTGTTCCGCGCGGCGACGTTATAGTTTCGAGTGAGAAAGCACCGTACTTCGTTTGTGCGGTGCTTAAAGATTGTGCGCCCGATTCCCGCCGTTCTTGGAGCACCGCTCAAGTTCGATTCATTCAAGGAATCAACGGAATTAACCTCCGCATGTGGTGGCCGGCCTCCATGGCTGACAGTTTGAGAAATTAAGGGTAAGTGGCCCATGAGATTGTTGTGTGCAACTTAGCGCAAGGCTGTGTTACCCCACTCGGATGATGTGTCTAGAGACGCAGCCTTACGCACCTTTGTGAGTGACGAACATAATCGGGAGTTTTAGAATACCGTACGCAAAGCTTACGGGCGTTGTGGATGTCACCTAACTGGAGCCCGCAACAGGTTGACGTACGATGCATGCGCAACGCTAACGCAAACTTTTGCATACGCTATTTTAAAACTCTCTAATAAGCAGAACCACTGCGCGTTGAGACGGCCTTACGGGAGTAAATTTGTGACGAGTGGGAGAACATGGATGTGTATAATAATCGATTTTTATTATGTGCATTGTAGCGGGCAGGACTGAAACGGCACTTATGTTACATCGTTGTTGAACAGTGCAGCGTCGTTTACTGTTTGTCAGCATAGTGCTCACGTTCGTGTGGGATAAAACTTGTCAATTGGCTCATTCCAGCTTACCTAGCATCGAATTGGTGATAAGGTGGAATTCATGAATGAAGTATTTGTTATGCTGTTAGACTCTGGCTTGAGCTAGTTAAATGAGATGTGCTCATGCGTGCCGTGATGGCTGCTGGGCATCTCTATTTAGTTTGCATGCACATGCTTTGTGAGTAAAGGAAGCAGATGACAGCTCAGGAATGAAAGAAAACATGGCGATGCTGCTTCAAATGGGTGCCTTCTGCCTCAAATTTATCGACCGATCGTCGTGTACTGTGTTGCTCACTAAGCTTGTGTTTTGGTTTTTATTTGTGGCCTGGCACTTCAACAGCGATGTATTCTGGAATGTGTTGCACTGTTACAAGGATGCACTCTCAATTTCTTAGCAGGTGTGACTGAACAAACACCTGATCGCACTACTAAAGTCAAAATATATCTGATGCTTTGGCTTTCAGCATTGGATGACACAAAGCGATTGCTCATTTCACCATTTATTATTTTATGTCTAGATAGTGGGCAAGTAGCAAGCATGAGTACAGATCGAAGCAGGCAGTCAAGTCTGCATGTTGCTTCTTAACCACAATAAACAGGCAGTTACCAATACAATAATTAGTCTTAGGACATACGTGCAAAGCGGGAATAAGGTGTCATATTTCGCTCTGACATAGCATGCGACAAACAAATGCAAATGTCTCAGCCTTGCAGAATATGAGGTGATTTCATATAGAACTACGTTTTGCTTAGTAAGTATGTGGCTTGCTTATACGCCACAGCTCCCACCCTGCCGCAAGCAACTTGTGAGGGTGAGTTGTTTGGTCTGAAGTGAATGATAGCACATGCGGCATGGACCAAGAGCGAACAACACGATCGCTGACAAACAATGTTTTTCTTTATTGTACCAAGGCAACATATGGAAACAAAAACGGCCTGCCCCAGAGGAACAAGACCACGGAATAAAAATGTAAACAAAGATGATGAAAACATCTTTTTAGTCGAGATTAAAACCTTTGTAATCTCGAGACACACCTAAAAGCACCTTCTAGGTATGTGATTTCCATTTTCCTTAGAGGTATTGGAGCTGTGTTCTTGCATGAAACTTTTTTTTGTATTGTGTATGCTTCCTCTATCAGCTGCATGCTTTCTTGACAATGTCTGCCCGAAAGCCTCCATGTGTGAAGGCTAGTGAGCTCCGGCAGGCTGCACAATGAAGAGCCAAATTGCTCCCCTGCTTCTGGTGTAGATTCTTCTTGTGTTCTCTGAGATGTGTTGAGGCAGTGACCGTTCTCGCTGATGTACGTTTTTGTACAGGTCAATAGAACATCGTACATGACACTCGCAGTAAAGTCGACAAAAGGAACCTTTATTTTGTGCTACGCAGGGCATTTTTGGATCTTTCCAGATTGAAGAGTCTGCAGATTCAACCTAACTTGTTAGGTGCTGAAGATGCGACGGGAACTTAAAATGCGACAGGAACACCTCACACATTGCAACTGCCTTGATTCCATCGATACGCGATGTACACAGGGGATGACTTGTTTTCGTCCAGTCACATGGACCCACCTGGGTTGCATTGTTTTCCAGAGGGAGCTCTACAGTGCCTCCGCATAGAGTCACTGCAAAAATTTCAGGGTATCACATCTGTTTTCCGCGCGCCGCCGTTGATGCGATTGGCTTACTCACATCACATAACCTCCCACTGCCATATACCTTTCAAGCCCTATGGACACGCGCGCGTTGAATGCGCAGCGTGATTGGCCTTTTAACATTATCAAAGGCCCTAAGAGGATTTTGTCTCGTTTCTAATGTGCCATGCAGATGGAAGGAAGTATACCTTAGTAGCTACTGAACGTTGTCTGTTTGTTCTTTTTTTTCATTCCATGCGGGAAAAACATTGAAGAATGGTGTCCTACATGACTGAATAGAGTTGGCGGCAAAGAATTCAACCCCTTGAAGAACACTTGTTTCTGCAATAACCTACGTGAAGTTTGCTGGAAAAGCTTACACCCGACAGGGTACTTCACCTTATCCGTTCGCTCTGCTCAGTGATTGAAAAGAACGCGCTACATACCCTTCCATTTGATCGGCTCTTCATATCTGTATCTTTTGAACAGACTGTGCATACATTTCGAGTAAACGTTACACGTTTACACGAAAGAATACCTGTTTATTGGTAGACCTTGACGGCAATAGTGAGGTGATAATTTGCTATGTCGCAATACTCAGGCCTTACTGATAGATTGGTGGTAGGAAGTGGTATCATAGGATGTTATTAAGCGAATTATTGCAAAAACGTCATGCTAACACGTTGTATTCCGCCGAGAGTACCCTTACTATACGGTTTATTCGGTGAGAATGGTCACAATAAAAACTTGTGTTATGTATTTTCGCTGTGAATTACACTCATTCTTGGGCCAGTTAGCACAGCTGAATATATGACATAAAAATAGAACGTGAATTCCGTGGTCTGATCGTCTTTTTTTCCCTTATTGTCCTATTGTATAGCTAGCCTTCTCACGTACTCCAACTGCTGAGCTAGGGTTGTTGCTTGGCGACACTTTCAGTGCATCATGTACGTGTTTCAACTGAGACACGGTCTTCCTTGAACATACGCCTTAAAATTTACTGGGCTATGCTATTTCTGACCAAAAAGCTAAGTGGTACTGTGCGGAGAAAGCTTTAATAAGCGTGCATGACAAAAAAAAAAAGATGTTGAAATTCAACCGCACCTCCCGCTGCTTAGGGGCTGACAACGTTAACAAGAAAACTTTTATCTCGGAACACAGCAAAATCTCAAGAACACGCGTCATCTAGTGTCAATTAAGTGTAGTCAGGCACTTTTTAATCGCCTATTTTTCTAGGAATGAGTTAGGATGTGACAACACCTTCACGATTAAAATATGGTAGTAGTTACCGCACACCACTCGGCCCGTACAATGGGCTGCTGGCGTTCCATACCGAGAAATAAATACATCGTGCACAACTTCCAATTATCGTACAAAAGAAAATCCTGCTACATTTCCTAAACAACCTAACATTCTCAACTACCACTGTTAGCAGTATGCTCCATGGTTAAATACGTAGCGTTAGCAAAGGTTCAGCTGATTATTCTTAGCTTTCCTGATCGTCTAGATTGTCTAGGATTAGCCTGATTATCATGCTTACTGCTGCTCGAATGACATACACACGGTATACGTATTATGTGGCACATGTATATTTGTGTTTGTTCAACGTCAGGTTGCTTCTCTATTGCCACAAAGACGAACCTTACCTCTGCATCACTGGCTTCCTTAATTTCACTCCCTCTGTCACATCATTTCATTCATTTCCGCGTACGTTACTTCACGCATCGTACCCTCTTGATATCGCGCTTTTCTTCCTTTTATGTTTTATGTTTTGTTTACATATAGGGTAAACATAAGTAACAGAACACGTCTGGTATGTTTACGAAGTCCGTCTCGAAGGCCGGAGTCACACTGGCGCTTTCGCTAAGTTTCACAGTATAGTCAGTCGATCGGCGAGCCTTGACGTCATCGACGGCGTCTTGTTGTTGCTGCTGCAGAGATGTTCGGGCACGTCGCTCAGCGTCCTCACGACGCCGCTTTGCTACGCGTTCCTCCCTTTGCTCCAGTGTCTCCGCAGCACGTTTAGCCTTCTTCTGTTCATTCTTCAGCATTTGCGCTCTCCTTCTCCATGGCTATACCGCACTGGCAAACGCCAGTCACAAACGCAGCGGATCCAGCGTTGTGTCAGACGGCGACTGCACAGCGAAGGCTACTAGCTGCGCGCGCGCCGGCGCCCGTGCGTCTACCACGGCTACGACGTCACTCCTCTGGAATGGGCAGACCGGCGGCGGCGGCGGAGTGCGCGGGAGGGAGGTGCCGGCTCCGGTGCGCCAGCTGTGTGACATCCCTGATCCTCGCGCATGCGCAACACGTCTCTTGATGAGGCGCGTGAAACGGGCTTGGCTAGGCCAGTGTAGCTAACGCTACAAAAAAAAAGGTCTACTTCCCGGCAGTTCCTGCCCCTTAAAACTCGTCAAGCGAAAAATAAGATCCGCTTCCCTGAAGAATGCGCTATCAAGGTTGTGCCATCACGTGGTTGAGTCGAGATACAAGACTGAAACAAAAAGATTTTCTGACGCTGGATTCCCCATCAATCTTCTAAGAGAACTTGCAGAGGTGCTGTTGAACTCCATACCAGAATGCAATGCAAGCCAGATGGGATTCATGTGACTGGACCATGATAAGTGGCATCCCCTATGTAGAATGGTGGATCACACGTGATCAAGAAGGTTGCAATGCGCATCGGATTTCCCATCGCTTTTGGGCACCTAACAAGTTCGACTGTAACCCCGGACTTGGGAATAGCGAAAGGCCCACAAAGGCCGTCTGCAGCTCGAAAAAACACGTATATGATTACGAAGTGTACTGCGGGTGTTGTGTATGAGGTTTCATGGGCCTTTAGAAAAACGTACTTTGGCAAGAACGGTCGATGCTTCCACATGCAACTGTAGAGATCTCGGGAGCAATCTTTGCAAGAAACAGGGAAGAAATTTGGCTCGTCACTATGCCGCCTGCTGGTGCTCACCAGACTTTCGCACATGTAGGGTTTTTGGGCACACATCATCAAAAAAGCGTGTATCACAGAGGAAGCATGCATACGTTATTAAAAAGAAAGGTTCATCATGTGTCAGTAATCTTCAAGTAAACAGGAAATCAAGTGTCTAAAAGGTGCTTCTTAGACGTGTCTTGAGATTAGAAAGGTTTTAATCACGACTTCGACGACGCTTTCATTATATTTGTTTAGATTTGACTCTGTATTCTCGTGCATGCAAGGCAGGCATGTTTTTTTTGTTTGTTTCTGCATATTGCCTTGGTGCCATGAATGAAAACGTTGTTACCCGGCGCTCATGTTGTCTTTCCCTCTTCGTCTGTGTCGTATGTGCTGCCATTTTCAGGCAATACAACACCAACCAACCAAGCATTGTTTCCCTTTGCAGTGCGGTTGTCAATAGTGAAACACAAGGAAAAATAATTAAACTGCTTATATTGCAATACAGTCATTGTAAGTAAAATCTCCCAGCCCAAAATATGACCACAAGTGATTCCATTGCAAAAAATCGAGCTAGAATGTAACTGTGTGGGAGCGATTTTAGGAAAGTATTTTCAGAATTAACGCGATAGCAATAAATTGCAATGTCATGTGAAGAACGGTAAGCAGCTCTAAACTTGAAGTGCACTCTTCGAGCAGAAAGGACGCACGAAAGGAGCATTCACAGGATAAGCACGAACTAACAAATGTCTTCAGTTGAAAACAGCGCTACAAGACGGGACGAAGAAAGGACACAAACCACAGTGCTAACAACCAAATGTGCCTTATTCTTGCAGTTCGCATATATATACTCCGCCACAATGTCAAGAAAACAGAAAAGCAAAACAACAAAAAAAAAACGATGATCAGCCTGCACAGAGGCAAGAAAAACGCTCAATCTGACAGAAATGTTATCTCCTTCAGAAGGAGCGAAATCGAGTGAAGATTTAACTCCTTTAGACAAAGCAACACCAACCAACCAAACATTGTTTCCGTTTGCCGTGCGGTTGTCAATAGTGAAACACAAGGAAAAATAATTAAACTGCTTATATTACAATACAGTCATTGTATTGTAATAGGGAAGCAATTTGGAACATGTTGCTGCAGAATCAGCCCTCAAAGGTCTGCAAACACCATGTAATTCGGGAGACCTGTTGTTTTAGATGTGAAGCATCTTATGGCGAAGCTTAATCCGGTGGTGGTGGTGGTGGTGGTGGTGGTGGTGTGCCGGCGTGACCACCCTTACTGCGCATGCGCAAACCTTTCAAAAAAAAAATAAAAAATAAAAACCTCCTCTCCCCCCTCTCTCTCCTCTAGGCAATCCCTCCCCGCGGCAACCACACCCTCACTGCGCATGCGCCTCCCCTCCTCTCTCCCCTCCTACGCTCCCCCCTCTCTCCTCTAGGCATCCCTCCCCGCGCTCCCACTGCGCATGCGCGTCCCCCCCTCTCTCTCCTCTAATACGCTCCCCCCTCTCTCCTCTAGGCATCCCTGCCCACAGCGTCCACACCCCCACTGCGCATGCGCGTCCCCCCCCTCTCTCTCCTCTCCTACGCTACCCCCCCCTCTCTCGCCTCGCGACGCCGACGCAGGCAGCGTCTGCTAGCGAGTTTCTTGGTTGAAAAAACCGACTGCTCGCGCTGCACAACCGTTCATTGTCCATCCCGTATATATGGCAATGGATCTTGACCTCAAGGTGGTGCCGGTGAGAGATTTCTCCTGCGCGTTGTTGAACAATAAAAATTCGCAGCGTGCGCGTTAACTAAAAGCCGACTGCGGGTCTCTGTGTCCAGTCGGAGTCTTCTGTCTCTCATTGCCCATTAGCAGCGATTGGCATGTTCCAGTAGGAAACACCGCTCCATCACTGCGTGCTTTGCGCCTCCTCAGTTTTCTCTCCTGCGCAACGCTGCGATAGCGCCAGCGTCAACGCCACCGCCAGTGGAAGCGTTAACGCCCGCTGCTTCACATCTACACATGGTTCCCTTTAGCGGGAGATGGTGTAATTTTTTTTCTTCTTTCCTGCCCTTTAATGCAGCCATACTATTTGCGAAGCCCAGTATGTGCGAAATCAAGTCAAGATTTCACTCGATTTCGTGTCGTATGTGCATCATTTTTGCATTTCCATTGCTAAATTGCTGATGCGGTGCATATTTGCAGAACGCACTGAACATTTTCGTCTGAGCACTATCTGCCAGCTCATTTGAGCGTAGCAAGAGGTACCTACTCTTTATCACTGCACATGGTCAAATAAACGTTATGCTTAGCTCTTTTTATGCTGCTGCACAATCCTAGTTTATATCTTTTTAGAATGAGTGTAGATTAGCCGCTCTTTATGGTAACAAATTTATCCAACAATGAGTGTAGAAAAGCAAAACAACAAAAAAAGCAACAAAGTTTTCAGAGCAGGCCTAGCTCTCAACCAGTGGCATCGGTTGCCACCAAAGTGTTGGCGAACATGTTCCTGCAGAATCAGCACTCAAAGGTCTGCAAACACCATGCAATTCGGCAGACCTGTTGTTTTTTCTTCTTTCCTGCCCTTTAATGCAGCCATAGTATGTTCGAAGCCTGGTAATAGAAAGCCAAACTTAGAGCTTTGGAACAAACAAAAATGGCGGCAGAAATTTATGGATTCTTTTGTGGTTTTCGATTTTTGCATGGTTTTGAGCTTTTCAGGCAGAGTGAGTTTTCAGCTAAATTGTTTACACCGGATGTACATAAAAATCAGCTTGTGTATACATATATATATGCATACTCACATTCACCCTTTTATAAGAGACACTGATGTAACGGACAGTTCAGTATAAGAGGCACCAGTAATGCCTAAATTGAAATAGGGTTGATAAGAAAATGAAATGTGGTACACTGCTTATAGGCACCTCTTATAAAAGACTAGAATTGCTTCCCAGCTCATGTCTTTTATAAAGAGGTTCAACTGTGTGTGTGTGTGTGTGTGTGTGTGTGTGTGTGTGTGTGTGTGTGTGTGCGTGTGCATGTAGCGGCAAATATACACGCATTTAGCATGTCAAAAAAAGGCTCTTTTATTTTTTTCTTTGCTATTTCTTTCGGTCCAGCTGTGCCGTTGGCCGTATATTTCAATATTTGTACTAGGTGTGAAAAATTTCTACTTTAAAAGCATTGAGTTTGGCCTATTTCAGGTGCTTTTTACATGGAGGAGCTGGAGACCTAGTTCTTCCAAAGCCAAGTCGTGACGAATGCACAAACTGTTACTTCGCTCATCAGCCACCTGTTAGGCATCTTTATGGTATCTGCATGCAGGCGTCGGGCAGATAAAGGCAAGTAAATGGCAGCGTCAAAAAAAGGGGGCTCTCCACCCAAAGAAGGTGCCTTCCGGCTTGAACTTATCAAGTTGCCGTTGTGCATTGTGTACTGACGTTTGTATTTGATTTGTATTTGTTTCCCAATGATTTGACGACAATGTGTTAGACTTTTTTTACATTGTTTCCATGAGCAGCTGCTAAATTCTTTATGCTTTTGGCTCAGTAAGCATGGCTGAATAACAGTTGATCTCACTAATAACGCAAAAACATGTGTTGCTCAGTCCTGGATGCGAGAGTACACGAAGTGATGGCTAATTTCACCATTTATTGCTGTCAGGGCAGCGGGCTAATAGTAAGCGCAAATTCGGATTGAAGCGATCCAGCTTCAAACTGAACTTGCGCTTACTATTTGTCGTCTTTGCCGCAACCTTTGATTAACACCTTTGACAACTGGAAGCAGTATTTCAAGCAATCCGTTCATCGAGTCTCACCCTCAAGCCTGAAAAGTGCCGCTTCACGTACTGGAAACTCCATTTTCACGGCCACGCCATCAGCAAATGTGGTGTTGATCCTGATCCTCAGTAGACGGCTGCCATCAACAACTTCCCGCAGCCTGCTGACAAGAAGTCAGCGTGAAGATTTAATCTTTGAGTATATTACGCGCAGTTAAGGAATTTGTCCACTATCGCTGAGCCACCAACTATCTCACGAAGTCAGACGTTGCTTTCAAATGGGAAACGCCGCAGCTCAAAGCTTTCCAAGAACTGTAATAACGCTTATAGTCGCCACCCATCCTGGCCCACTTTGGCGCAGATGTCGAAAACGAAATTCACCCTTATGCATGCAGTGCAGGATTCACGCGCCGTGCTTGTACAGAGAGAGACAGTCTAAAAAGAGTCCTTCCCTCGGCCATTCGGTCACTAA
Source organism: Rhipicephalus appendiculatus (assembly GCA_030522465.1). NCBI lineage: Eukaryota > Metazoa > Arthropoda > Arachnida > Ixodida > Ixodidae > Rhipicephalus > Rhipicephalus appendiculatus. The sequence continues at coordinate 373,623 of JALIZH010027004.1, forward strand.
CAAAAGCTGAAGCCAGCTATTCAGCGAGGAAAAAGGAATGCCTTGCCATGATTTGGGCCATGTTTCGCCATCACCCGCACGGCAGACCTTTCAAAGTGGAGAGTGATCATCACACCTTTTGTTAGCTGGCAAATCTAAAGGACCCTTCCGTCTGCCTTGCATGCTGGGTTTCAGACTTCGATAATTTGACAGCACTGTGGTGTAAAAGTCGGTACGAACACACAGTGATGCCGACTGCTTGTCGCGCTCTCCCATGAACATGCCGCTGAAACGTGATCACGACGACGACACCTTCCTGGGAGCTCTGAGCACAGACGACTTTGCAGAGCAGCAACGGGCGGATTCAGAATTGAGAGGCGTGGTTGGGTACTTGGAGGGCAAGAAGGCATAGTCCCTAAGGTATTCAGGTGAGGATTGGTCTCACTTTGCTTGCACAATGACGTCCTCAAAAAAAAAACTTCTTGCTAGACCGAGCCAACCACCTTGTTGTAGTACCTTCGGCACTGCGTTAAAAAGTCGTGCAGGCTCTACTTGGTGACCCGACGGCTGGCCGCCTTGGTTTTTCCCGCACGCTCGTGAGTACACACAAAAAGTACTACTGGCCACGCTTAACGCCAGCATTGTTCATTATGTGTGGACATGCAGAGTCTGTCTGCAACGCAATACAAGGTCAGCGGGTTTCAACAAGGTCAGCGGGTTTCCTTCATCCAACCGATCCACCTCGTCAACCCTTCCACCAGATCGGAATGGACTTGCTCGGGCCATTTCGAATGTCGATGTCTGGTAAGAAGTGGATTGTCGTAGCCATGGACTACCTCGCCCGCTACCCCGAAGCCAGGCCCTGCTCAAATGTACTGCCCCCGGGGTAGCAAAGTTCTTCGTTGAAAACACCCTAGTCGTCATGGCACCCCAGAAGTTCTAATCGCCGACAGATACGGCTTTATTTGCAGGCCTAGAGCAAGCGATTTTGAAATACAGCCACACAGCTCACTGGAGGACAACTGCTTGCCACCTGCAGACGAATGGCCTTAGCGAGCGTCTGACTAAAACCATCACCGATATGTTGGCATAGTTCGCTGACCAGGAACAGAAAAATCTGGGCGCTATCTTTCTGCGTGTAACTTTCGCCTACAACTCGGCAATACAAGGAGCCACACAGATGACATCTTTCAAGCTGGTTTACAGAAGTCCTGCCACAATGCTCGACGCCATGGCACCCAGTGTCACTGACGAAGAAAACCTTGATATTACCACCTACCTTCAGCATTCCAAAGAAACCAGACAACTCACCTTTCCGTGCATCAAGTGCCAGCAAACGACTGACAGTCGTAATATTTTATGATGCCATGTTGAATACCAGCCCGGCAATCGTGTTTGGGTGTAAACGCTGATACGCCGATGTGGACTCAAGAAGAAACGTCTTCAGCGATAGATCGGGGCCTACAGGGTGCTTATACATTTCGGCACTCTGAACTACGAGGTCGTACCAAGACAAACTCATAGTGGTGCCTAGCATGACCTGAAGTTCGTGTTGCGTGCCCTAATTCCTTAAAGAGACACTAAAGGGCAAAACGATTTTTCGCGTATTAGTAAAGTATAATTTCCACAATCCCGAGAACACCACCGTTACCACGACACGACGCTTGGTAAGCGAGAAAACACGCGACAAGAAAATGCGATTGGAGATGCCACGTGGAAATTCCCGCACCAAACACCGTGACGTCATAGATTTCGAAGGCGTCTACTGAGTCCTACGTAGCTTCTAAAGGACAAAAATGAAGTTCATTGTCATCCGTGGGCGCCATAAACCTAGCGTAGGAAGTTTCAGAAAATTTCATCGAGTCAATGTCACGACAATACGAAAATTACATTTAGAATTTCTGACGTCACGCACGCAGATATAGGCGCCAAATTTGAAAATAAAACTTCAACCTTGATTTTCTCCGCTAATGATGAACTCATGATAGTGAAACATATGGCATTAGAGTTCTCAGAGTGCAGTTTGTCAATCTAAACCAATTCGTTGTTTCACTTTAGTGACCCTTTAACCATTTTGGACGAGCTGAGCTCGTCTTTGCCAAGTTGTGCCCAAACCGCCTGTGGCTCATCCGCTTAAGATATATCTCACCATGAGCATTTTGAACAAGACTTGCTCATTTCCAAGCTAGTTCTTTTGTCGTTTCACAGATGACAGCACTTCCGTGGAAATTTATTTTAACCGCCATGTCACAATTTTTTCTTGCTTTCTTTATTATTGTCCTTCCTTTGCGTATGCATATATTTTTTCGCTTCGTGTTCCGCCTTAAATGGGCCCTGCAACCCTTTTTGAGCATGGTCAGAAAACGCTGCCGATCGGTAGTCGAGGCTCCTGAAAACGCGCGAGCCAAATATATAGCGCAGCACGCGGCCTGAAATTCATAATAAATTCTCAAAGTCAGCTAAAAATTGCTTTCTCTTCTCTCCAGAAATGACGCTACAAGCTCGAAAATCGCTCGTCACAGCCATGATCATGGCGTGCTCGTTCGTAACTGGGGCCGCCGCGGGAGACCGCGACTTGTCTACGCGTGCGCGCGCGATCGCACTTCGGGACGAGAGAAGAGAGAATGCAATTGCAGCATGCTACAAATCTTTGTAACTCCGCTTGTACTGGAAAAATCCCAAATATTTTCGCTGCAGTGAATTCATGAGGCAATAAGCTCCATTAGTGAATCCATGCCATGGCTACTTGGAAGAGCGTTGCGGGGCCCCTTTAAGCATCAGGACGATTTTTTTTTCACAGGGGGGCAACACCACACGTTCTTCTTCTTGTATTTTCATGTAACCAACACGTTACATGTGCAATCACTGCCTTGCGCGCCACGCTGGCGTGTCAAACATTCCTGATTACAGTAAAAGCTCATTCATTCAAACTCGATTAATTCAAACTTATAGTTAAATCGAACTGACACCTTGGTCCCAGCATAGCCCTGTGTATTTCTACGAATGAAAACTGGATAATTTGAATGTGTCGGTATCCACAACGTTTAATTCGAACTCTTAGCCCCTGGTTTTCATCGCTCCTCGCAAAAGTCGGCCAACAGTGATGACGTGTTCCAAATCCAAACCATGCCAAATTTACTACAGATGCAAAACAATGAAACAGCAGCATTTCTGAGCGGATGAGAATCCCGATGGTGCGTTGTAGCTCTTGGGCAGGCTGCAAACGATGCTCGTGGAGTTCCAACAGGAGAAAAGCAAGCAAATGCAAATGAGTGAACTTTGCCATGCAAATAAGCATGTTTTGACTCGTAAAGAATGTCATATATTTTGACATCAAGGCTCACTTTTGACAGGAATACATGTCGCTGCTTCTTTCTGGCATATCGCTTACTCATCATATAATTGTTTTTTCTGTTAAGCTCAATAACTTAATTTATTTTAACTAAGTAATGCACTTAATGAAGTGCATTACTTTTTTTGTGTATGTATTTTAAATATGTATTTTCAATGTTACCTCCCCCCCCTACACTAATGCCCCACGCGGGCGCTGTGGGTATTGTAAATAAATAAATAAATTAATATGTGATCACCTGCCGCAAACGTGTAGTAGCACTTAACTCATGATAACGAGTCCAGAGGTGGCTTCTTTGGGTTTGGCATTTGCAGTGTGGCACGATATCAGCTAATTGTTACACCCACCCGCTAATTCGATGATTTTTGTAGTCTCCTTCGAGTTCGAATTAACTGGATTTTACTGTACTTTAGATTTTCCACATAAGCTTGAGTGTGCAACGTGAACAGTTGAGTTTATTTTGGAACTAACGCCATCACCAATGCTAAGGCTGGAACCTTCAATGCCACTGTATAATCGCCAATGCGCCTTACTGCTGATTAGATTACCTGACGGCTGCCAACTGTTCTTGCTGCCATCAGCGTACAGCATGAATGGCTTGCACCTTGAGTTTTCATTTTCCGGGCACAAGTTTGCCCAAAAGAATTTGTTCTTACTGCAGCCTTCTCCATCACAATTACGTGATATTTACTGGCATGAATATCCTAAATATAGAGGCAGCTAAGTATTTATGCAGTTGAGTTTCCTTTATGCCACATTGTTGAACATACGTTATCTGTGAGCCTTAAACCTCCGAAGAAAGTGCACAGAACAAAATGGTACATCTAATGACATCTTCGGCTGAGGCTCACTGGCACCGTAGGGGTAGGAGGGAAGTTACGTCAAACACTGACCGAGTGCCACGCTCCGCTACGGGCCAGACAAACGTGTGAAGCACCACACTTGAATCCACGACAGCAGCGCCGTCTTCGAGAGACACCATTTAGCAGACGACAACTTCCAGCGTCCAATTCGTACTGAGAATAAGAGCACATACAATGGAAAACTAGAGAATTAGAGACGCTCGCGCGGCGCTACGTGTCGAGTGTATGCGCGTCTGTTGCCCAGGCTGTTGTGCAGTGTCAATTTTGCACAAAATCGGCGAGAGTTACTGTAACTTTTGCATTGCCTCACTAGTCAGTGAAATCCCAACAGGCAAAAGTAGCCTTGTGCGAGCATGGCCGGACGATGTAAGCTCACGCACGTTTTCCCTCCTGTCCGGCCGTGTTCTGCCCTTGCGCCAGCCGTAAATTGCACCTACACTGATAAAACGTCACCGCCTCGTCTGCTAGCAAGCGCGGAACGATGGGATCGTACCGCGCTCCACCGTCAATATCTATGGTAGCGCGGTGGCGTGCACTCGTGTCGTTGCCAGCCCAGCCGAACGTGCGGCACCGCACGAGTCCACTGAAAACGCCACCGCTGCCACTGGCCGAAATGCCACAGCGTTTTTCTGAGGGGTCTGCTATGTGCTAAGTGCATGCTGCTGGACATAAAACTTTTTCAGTCCATCATAACTCAACCTTGAATTGTTTTAATGGTACCTTTTCTGTACACAAGCAGCATTGAAATTGTTGGTTTATGCCATGACTGACTTCTGAACTGGTCAATATGACTAATATGCATTTGTGTTTATTCCGTTAAATATGTCCATGGCTCCTGAAAGATACTGCTGTCGAGTTCTCTCACACATATCATATGGAAAATGCTCTTGATGTGGTAGGTGCTATTCTGATCATGCATGAAAAGTATGTTGAAGCTCCCGAATGGCAAATTCGCACTCTTTATTCTTATGAGTGGTGGATATATGAAGAGTTTAACGTGTTGTGTACGGCATAAATGGCATTTTAGAAACTTGAGGATTTGTTAAGTTGATGACACAATAGCATGCAAACAACTGAACTAGGGATTAAAGCAGAGAATATTCAGATTTAAAATTTAAGCCAGGAAGACTGACAAGTTCAGGAAATGACTGTATTTAGCACATTTAGGCCTAATTAGCTTATTCGGGTGTGTTAAGAGTGCAAACCATTCTGTGATGCTTTCATTTTATGTTTATCATGAAGTACACGGTCACATTACATAACAAATTTTAGGGTATGAATGATTCACCTTTTTTCGTGCAGCTCTTTACCATATCCACGTGGGTGCTGTGCCAGCAGAGGATGCAGCAAAAGGAGTAAAGTCTGTGCGGTATAACCTATCGCAGAGGTTTGGTGACATGCTGAGGAAGGGTGCTTAATAAATGTGCCTTTCTTGTGCAAGATACTCTTCTGCTATTCTCTTTGTCTTTTATGCTCCAGGTAAACCTCTTTTACACATGTATGTTTCACTGTATTTGTGGCAATAGCAACCGTTCCTTACCTGAAACTACATTAGCAGAATGAAATGATTCGTCAAAACTGAATTCGGTTCACGTGACCAGCAGCAGACAGAAAAACGAGGTTGTTTTCAAGTAACTTTTTTCAAGTACGTGTTTATGCCAGGCACTAGCCCTTAGATGGCCCCCGCCCCCCTTCCGAAATTCGGACTGAGAGGGGCTCTTTTACCGAGAAAAAATAATGAAAATAGGGGGGTTTGCAAGGTTTTCAACTGGTGCCCCCCCCCCCCCCCCGAAAAAAAATTTCTGGCTACGGGCCTGGCCATGCAGCTACAGTTTATGACTAAATTCTAGTGGTGGACAAGCATGCAGCATTGTTGTATTTATTTAGATGCGAAGCATCTTATTCTCGGGGCTATGTCCGTCCCTCCCGCGTCCCTACCGCGTCCGGCCACTTTTATGAAGTAGGGAAGCACCCACTATGCGAACCAGAACACTTTAGGTACGATAAGGCTGTCAACCACCACTACAGTCAGAGTAATGGCCAATAGCACAGAGAGGCTACTTAGCAATGGCTAGGCAAGTAGTGTCTGGCGCCCAGGTTGACTCCATTCCTTAATCTTGCTTGCATGAATTTGCGGGGGGCTTTGTCCCTCCTTGCCTCGTGCCGCGTTCCATACCCCCTCTCCTACGCTCCCCTTTCTCTCCTATAGGAATCTTCTACTCTACGGACTGGCGCCCGCGTCCCACACCCCCCACAGCGCATGCGCATCCCCTCTCCCTCTCGCTCCTCTTCTACGCTCCCCCTTTCTCTCCTCTAAGCATCCCTGCTCTACGGAGCGGCGCCTGCGTTCCGTTGACTCTATTCCTTGATTATGCTTGCGGGGACTTTGTCCATCCCTCCTTCCGGCATCCCGCACCCCATCTCTCTGCTCTCCTACGCCCCCCCCCCCCTTTCTATCATCTAGCGATCCCCTACTCTGCGGTGGTGCGCCCGCGTGACAATGACGTGCGGCCGCGTGACGTTGAAACGGGAGCGGCGACGTTGCACCCGCTCAAGCCAGCCTTCCCCGCTGCTTCGCACCCACACATGGTTCCCTTTAGCGGGAGATGGGAAAGTTTTTTTCATGTTGAACGCATATTTATTTTACTTGGAAAATCATAAACTCTCGTGCAGATATGCCACATCGATGGCGCTTTTTGCATGAAAATGTTGAAAATTGCACAATGAGAATTGAAAATTGCACAATGTGAATTGAATATATAAATTCACTGAACGTTTTCCTTAATATGTACAAATATGCGGATGATTGAAACCATTAGGAGAGGTATGAGGTTGATGCGCAGCTAGTAAACTAACCTTCGGGGTCATTTCCTGGCTAGAAAGCATTTGAGCAGATATGCCCATTCCAATCCGCATCTTTCACGATGCCGTGGCAAATATGCCTTTTTCCTCGTGGAAAAGTCACAAAACAACCCTTTTTCTCAGAGGGTTTTGTTCTGGCAGTAACGATTGTCCTGGCCACTCCCAAAACGCCACCAAAATGACAGAGGACAGCACAGGAATATGAAAAGGTAGATTAGTCAGTGCGAATAGGCCAGTACCAGCAAACCAGCACCAACATGCCCAAATTACGTATTCCCACAGACCAGCAGGCTACTGGAACTTTCAGTAGCAAGGAGAGACAGGGGGAGGGGGCGCGCATGCATTGTGGGGATGTGGGACGCGGGGGGCCCGCTCTGTTGAGTAGAGGATCCCTAGAGTAGTGAAAGGGGGGTGAGCGTAGGAGAAGAGAGAGAGGGGGGAGCGGACTCGCATGCGCTCTGGGGGTGTGGGACGCGAAACCGCTCCGTGGAATAGAGGATTGCTAGAGGAGAGAAAGGGGGTGAGCGTAGGAGGAGAGAGAGGGGGGAGAGGACACGCATGCGCTGTGGGACGCGGGCGCCGCTCCGTAGAGTATAGGATTCCCAGAGTAGAGAAAGGGGGGTGAGCGTAAGAGAGGAGAGAGAGGGGGGAGGGGACGCGCATGTGCTGTGGGACGCGGGACGCGAAACCGCTCCGTAGAGTAGAAGATTCCTAGATGAGAGATAGCGTGTAAGCGTAAGGAGAGCGAGAGGGGGGAGGGCAAGCGCATGCGCTGTGGTGGTGTGGGACGCGGGAAGGAGGGACGGACTTGGGCTGCACCTTTCGTCCTCACTGGACCCTCAGGGCACCATATTCTCTCTACAACGTACCAGCAAACAAGTGGGTCATATGATAAGGCGGGTCTCCACCTAATGTGGCGGCCTCCGAGACCCAGTCCCTCCGGTTGGGCCAAGCGTTTGAGACTAGTCGGGTCCTTTATGCCTTACTCTACCTTCCCCTGCGCCGTCACCACGAACACCAACTTGATACTCTTCTATGTTTCGTGTATAAGTGCGCGCTGAACCTTCCCATCACCACTTCCAATCGCCGCTTTGCGGCTCTGGGAGTGCACAACCAACTCAATCGACCATCGCAGACGCCTACCGGGACACCGCCTGCTACACAGACTTGGTCTCAACACAATCTCTGACCCGGTCCCTCCATTTGCTATACCGGAAATCTGGTGCCAGAAGTTATGGGTGGAGCCACTGCCCCGCAACATGGACCCCGAACAACACTCCGGTCGTAGACAAGCCCGTATCGCTGCCCTTCCGGCGCGTCACTCTGATCGTCCCGGCGTATACTATGAAGACGTCTCGGGCTCTTCCACACGGCCGCTGTAATCACAGAAGGCAACCACGTCGATGCCCTTTCCTTTAGAGCCGAGAGTGCAATTCATGCAGAGGAGGTTGCAATTGCTTTGGACGCCTCGCATCCCACCACCCACACTATCTTGGCAGACTTGCGCTCAGCCTGTTCTCACTACATCCAGGGTTCCCTCACCCCTTTGGCTGCTCATCTCCTTCAAGGTCTTCCCGGCAGCAAGGCGGCGAATGTCGCTGCCCGCGCTTCTCTCCTCCGGGCCGCTGATCTTTTCATGTCCTGAGTCGGATTCTGGAAAATCGAGTCTCAGACGCTACCGTGATATCCTGGGTGATTATCGCATTTCGCGCCGACTTTACCCTGGCCCCGCACGCGGTCCACCGAAAACGGAAGAGCGGGTGCTACGCCGCCTTCAGGCTTATACTTTTCTTAGGCCGGCGGTCGCCAGGCACTTCATGCCGGGAATCTCTGGCACTTGTCCGACTTGTCAGGTGCCAGCCGACACCTTTCACGTGGTGGCTTCTTGTCCTGCCACTCCACTCCGTTTCTCATCCCCCCATCCCCATCCCAACTAGAGAGGCTTGGGAGGAGTACCTGCTCGGCTGTTCTACCTTGGATGCGCAACGCTCCTTGGTGGCGCGCGCCCGGGCAGCGGTCATCTCCAATGGCGTCCCGGACACGGGAAGGCTACTCAGGCAGCCTGTAACTCTCTGAAATATTTCTGAATAAAATGTTAACCACCAATACCACCAAGCTCCGAAGGGCTGGCAGAGCGTTTTGTTCAGAGCTTAAAGAAAGCCATCCGCAAAGGCTGCACATGAGAGGCACTGCAGGTAACGCTGCATAAATTTTTGCTGTCCTATCGCAACACGCCGCATATGACGACTGGTGAATCACCAGTGAAATTGTTCGTGGGACGACGCTCACGCACTCGGCTAGGTGCCGTTAAGCCCTCCGTGGGGGAAAGAGTAGCCCAGAGACAGTGCACTCAGGCAATAAGTCGTCCGTATCACGAACTTCATTTCTAGGTAAGCGACAACGTGTTGCCACGTAATTATTTAGGAAAACGAAAGTGCGCTCCCGCTATGATCGTCGGTCAAACAGGACCTGTATTTTGCCAAGTGCGTGCAACCAGTGACCCTTCCCATGTAGCAGCTGGCGAAACAACGACCAGCGACTTCCTCGTTTTCCTGAGATAGGCTACGCACCAGTCCCTCCCAGTCCGGAACCGTTCACGGTAACTCCGGTTACGCCATAGGACCACACTATCACCCGCCGAGGCACAGCGGTCACCGAAGCAAGACGCTGCCCTATGCGAAATCATCGCCCACCAGATAGATTCCAAGCTGGGCTCTGAATGAATGTGCGCGTTATTGAAAAAGTTTCGCATTTTCACGAAGTGAATTAGGACGAGTTGGCAAAGCACTGGGGATCGTTCTTACCGTTAATCACCCGTGATATTGCCCACTCGCGCATGTTAATTAGTGACAACGCGTGTTTACAGTATGTTGAATGTGTTTTTGCCGTTGAGCTGCCGCTTCCCACGTCCTCCACACCGGGGTAGCAACTTGTTGTCGCCGTTGCCATTTTGCCTTTCGCGGGCGTTCACGATCGTTTTCATACATGGCAGAAAAAAATGTGGCCTGGAACGCGCTCATTCTTCATCGTCATCAGCCTCATCATCATCGTTAGGATGTGTAGTGGGTAGAATCCATGGGCTGTGCCGTAACGGTAGAGAGATAAGGTGTGGGTCTGTCCCTCTTCTGTAGTTTTAGTAGTAGTAGTAGTATTAGGTAGGTAGGTAGGTAGGTAGGTAGCCACGTGTAGTGGAATGTACTCACTCCACGTGATAAAGATGACGATGACGCAGTATTGGAATGTACCCACTACACGTGATAACGATGAAGTATAAGCGCGTTCCAGTATAGTGGAATGTACCCACTACACGTGACAAAGATTACGATGACGCACTATAGTGGAATGTACCCACTACACATGATAACGATGACGATTACGCTCATGACCGTGATGTATGAGCACGTTCAAGACTACACATTATCTTTCTGCCATGGATGAAAACGATCGAGCTTCGCCCACTCATCATCATTCTCTTTTCTTCATCGCATCACGTCATCGTCATAGCGTATAATGATTGCCTTGCATGTGCTGTGCCGTGATGCCTAAGTCATCGTCATCGCACTAGCGTGCCTACACCGGACGACACCTGGAGATGGATGTACAAGCCCCGACCTTAAGGAGCTTCGCCCCTAAAAGAAAGGGAGGTGGTGGTTTATCGGCTGTCGCTCAATTGATAAGAGAACTCTGCGAAGTGAGCATGCGGCGCTACGTGTTAAAAGCAGAGTGCCGCCCAAAAGCGGCGCCCTTTCTTGCCCAAGCCACGAGCCCGCAAGCTTGGCTTAATAAACGTCGTCCACCAGGAACTTGTCCGATCATTTCGGCACACCTGTCCCACAAACGTAAGAAGGTCCATAAAGCACTCTCGCAGAAAGAGAGTTTGCATTGAGCTTCGGTGGTAATGTCTGTACTGCATGGCTTGCCTTTTAAACATGTCCGCAATCGCTATCATACTGTGTCTGTGGGGTTCGGTGGCTTCCCCTATAAATCGGCCACTCGTCCACATTGGGGTTACCCAAAAGCCATTTATTAGTAAAAAGGTAAAATGTTACGACAACAAGAGTAATATCAAGGGTAACTTTCACAAGTAACTTCCGCGTTGATTTAGTTATACCTCACTGTGGCGGACTGTACGCACGCAGCCTTCACGAACGTTCGCTGACCACTGCCCTAGGGCCGTTAATTGTGCTAGTTTATGAAGCATGACCGCTTCTGGGCGCATGCGCAGTGGCCCTCGTAGGTGAGTTACATCACCTCTTGGGCCGTCTAGGGTGAGGGTGTTATCGATAATTCCCCACATGTATCAGTGTGAGAAGCCTATCTAGTAAGATATGTTCTAAAAGTAGACTTGGCAGCATTTCTGAAATTAAAGCATCTTGCGGTTTATTTCACTTCATATCCACGCTGCTAACAGACGAACTATCGCTTTTATTAGGCACTTTGCCTGGTACCGGTGACTACTACCATGAGTTTCTTTTACTCCAATACGATGTGATGTTGTGCGCCAGCCTGTAACAAAAAATGAACAATTAAAAAATGGTCACTTATTTCATGTGTAATGTAGTCTATTTTTATAAACGCAGGTTCATGTGTTTTGTGCAAAATGAATATATTGAATGTATGCACCATGTAAGCACCATGTCCATTCAAGTTAGGGTAAGCAGATGAGGTCTCAAGAAGTACAATACTGTTGTAAATAAAATAAATGAACATTTCGAAAGGCAACTGATTTCAGTCAGCTTTGGCGTTCCGAAAGAAAGCGTTTCGGAGAAAGTTTGTTCACGCAAAATCTCATGTACAACATGATTTACATTCCACGCTCATGGTGCGCTCACGGCCGTTTCGCTAGTTTGATATACGCCAAGTCTGGTATTGCGTGACGTGACTGTATGACGAACATAAATGCCAAGTGGTAATATGGAAATCATGTCATGTGCAACATGACTTGCATGGCACACTCATGACAAGCACGCGGCCGTTTCGCTAGCATCGTGTACACTGAATTTAGTATTGCGTGACGTGACTGTATGACGAACATAAATGACAAGGGGTAATATGGAAATGATGACATGTCATGTGCAACCTGACCTGCATGCCGCGCTCATAGCACGCTCGCGGCTGTTTTGCGAGCTTGATATACACCAAGTCTCGTATTGCGTGACGTGACTGTATAACGAACATGTGTGGCCGGTGGTAACATGAAGATCTTGGCATGCATGTCATGTACGTCATTTACATGCCACGCTCATGGTGCGCTTGCGTCCAGTTTGCTAGCTTGATATACACCAAAATTGGTATTGCGCGAGGTGACCGTATGACGCACATAAATGACAAGTCCTAACATGTAAGTCATGACATGCACATTATGTACAGCATGATTAGCTCCCTGCTGGCTGCTTCGCATGACATCGATTCTCACAGTGTGTGGGATCTGCCGGTTTTTTTTTCAATCAAGAAACTCGCTAGCAGACGCTGCCTGCGTCGGCGTTGCGAGGAGAGAGGGGGGGCGTAGGAGAGGAGAAAGAGGGGGAGGGGACGCGCATGCCCATTAGGGGGTGCGGTCGCCGCTGGAGGGATGTCAAGAGGAGAGAGAGGGGGGAAGCGTAGGAGAGAAGAGAAGGGGAGGGGACGCGCATGTGCAATGGGTGTGTAAACGCCGCGGGAGGGATGCCTATAGGAGAGAGAGGGGGGAGCGTAGGAGAGGAGGTGCGTGGAGAGGGTTTGCGCATGCGTAGTCAGGGTTGGTCACGCCGCACACCACCACCACCACCACCGGATTGACCTTCGCCATAAGATGCTTCACATCTAAAACAAGCCGCAAGCTGAGCGGAGCTCTTACTGAGAAATTTCGTGACCACAAGGAGACCTGAGCAGACCACGCGGAAGCAGCGGAATAAAGCCACATAGCTGAGATCCGACGCCACGACCTAACCGCAACGCAAGACGATGAACTTTTGACCACGATGTTGTTACTGTATTGAAGGTAGGGGACATGCGACCTTACGAAAAGAGAAGAGAAATACTACGATGAGCGATCGCTGCCCGCGCTTCTAGTTAGCCCTTGTGGTAGGAAAACCTGTGTCCAGTTGTCGTGACTCTTTCCATTAAAACACCCTCGTTTGAACTGGTGGAGGACCCGGGTACATCTGGTCTTCACCCTGGAACTGCTGGAACTGTGCAGCCGGGCACTGCCACGACCTGTGACGATGACTGGTTCGGGGATGTCTCAGGGTGCTCCCGATCCCGCATCTAAGCCTGTCTTCTGCCCTGGCACACTCCGGTAGCACGATCCTCCCATATTCAGTGGTACAGATGACCACTACGTGGAAGACTCTCTTGCTGAGTATGAGCAGGCGGCCGCTTACAATAAGTGGGACGCCACTGACAAGCTCACAAATCATAACTTCTACTTAACTGACGTCGCAAAACTCAGGTACAAATGTCATCGAACCGATTTCCCCGCCTGGTCAGATTTGGGGACAACGTTCATGGAAGTCTTTGGACGCCCTGCTGTATGGCGGCTTCGAGCTGAACAGCGTTTGCGTGCTTCAGTCCAGAGACAGGGTGAGACGTTCGGAAGCTACAATAAAGATGTGCTCTGTTTTTGGCAAGCTCGTCAAGTCATCCCTGGATAAGACGGGTAAGATCAAGCACTGAAAGGAATCGATCACGATGCATTCCAAATGCTTGCTGCGAAAAGTCCTAAACGGTCGCGGATGCCATCCAGCTCTGCCAGAGTTACGATGAGCTGCGCAAGCAGCGCGCTTCCACACGTTGCGCTTCCCAAGATGCCGTAGACCTTTCTCCTTTGGGATTACGCCGTGACAGCACTGATCATTCAGCTTTGCTTCCACTCATAAAGCACTTCATTCGTGAGGAGGTCGCACGGCAGCTCTATATCATCACCACAACATCGGAGCCGATGGCGTCCTTGGCGCCTTCTCTTCGTCAAGTCATTGAGACGAAAGTTGCCGAAGCATTGTCCTTTAGCTCGAATACGTTGCCTGTTTATTCCCCACTCACCGATGCTGCGGTTGCTGCTCGAGCACGCGCCCCACCGTCTCCTGACACTTACCACGCTACTGGCAGAGTTTATTGCTCACAGCTACTCACACATCCGCTTATAGTTTCATATTCACCCAACGGTGCTCCTGCCTTTAACCCTTAGCGTACGCACGATAATCAGCCCATGTGTTTCTCATGTGGCATTCCAAATGACGTCACTTGCCACTGCCGCAGTCGCAGCTTCCCTCTTCGTGACAGCCCAAGAGCCTCAAACTACATTCAGGCTCAACCTCCATATGCGGTTCCTGCTGATCTTCATCCGGACCCAACTATCAGTCAGCGACCATTCGATCCACGCCGGTCGCGTTCTTCTCGTCGCCGATCCATTTCCTCAATGCTACGTCACCGCAGCCCGCCACGAGGGCAAAACTGACAGCCGCAGTTCCGGAGGCAAAAGTTGCGTTACTGTCAAACATTTCAAGACCTAATTATGGTCCTCCGAACGAAATTGAACTGTCTGTAGAAGGCGTCAATGTACATGCACTTTTCCACATTGGAGCTGCCCTATCTGTCATCAGCGAATAACTGCCGCAATTTGAACAAGGTGGCCACTCCCCTTACTGGTATCTCTTTGCAAACGGCTACATCACGCCACCTTCAGCCGACCGCATTATGCACCACGCGACTCGTCATTCAAGGTGTCATGTATGTAGTCGAATTTGTCGTCCTATTCTGTTCCTCGCACGATGTTATTCGTGGATGGAATTTGCTATCATCAAATTCTGCTGTAGTGGACGGCGCTCGTTCTGAACTAACATTATCTGTGAATTGCTTCGACCCCCCACAGCCGCCAATATAGTAAAGTGTTTGCCGCTTCTGCCGTTGCCACTGTACCTTTCTCAGTCGCTCTCATTCCAGTTTCATGTGGCGCTGTGGCGACGGCAACTGTTTTGTTACGCCAACAGCCAGTTCCGCGTGCCATCTGAACGCCTTGCTTCCGTTCGCTGTCGTTACTTTCTGCAACGGTTATTGTGAGCTTTACGTGCGTAATTTGAGCTTTAGGGTTATTCTGAGCTTTATGGCTAGCGCTTCATCAGTACTCCGCGACGAATGTCTCGGAAACTATGTAGTCTTGGACAGCTTTCTCCACACTGTTATGCCAGACACTGCAAGTGTGAGTCTCGATTTGCGCTGTCACACCACCTACTGCGGCCGCTGACCATACGGATATTTTCTCCAATGCCATGTAAGTTGAAAATGACAACAGAACTTATCCTGAGTACAAAAGAAAGGTCAGCTGTTACAAGATTTTTCTTTTGTTAATACACATTCTTGTTGAGGCGACACACTTCCCTATTGTGCATCCCATTTTTTTTAGTGACAACAGAAGTGCGTTCTGTCACATGTGTAGTGCTACAGCACAAAGCTGCCGTGCTAGGAGAAAAATTTATCTTCACAACAAGTACCCGGCTGCTCCTATAGGAATGCCCATGTACCATACGACAACATTTTGTCGTGCCAAAGAAATGTATTGTGCTACTACAGAGACTTGTTGTCTTAGCGTACAGTCAATTGTGATAACAGAGGTCTCCCTTAAGCAATGCAAAAAAAAAAACAGTCGTACAACAGAAATTTGCCGTCTAAGCATGCATCCAATTGTGACAAAAGAAGTGTCTGTAGAGAAATGCAACAAAATTCTGTTGTACGACGGAAAGCTTCGATGGAAAAGAACAACTGTTATGATGACATCCCTCAATAAAAATGTTTATCTACTAGAATTTGCTGTCCTGAAAAGTAATGCCTATGCATATATATCCAATGGCAAGTGATTGAGCTGTATCTGTGTGAAAAGAATGCGTATGCACAATGTACGAGTGCACATGCAAATGCATGAGACAGAGAAGCATAAAGTCGTTATGAAACTGCCCAGGTCATGAATATACTCATTGAGTGTAGCTTGCGTGAGTTGTTGACTCATTGTCGACACGACTGCACAGCACAATTTCAAAGAAGACAGAAGAGAGGACAATGCAGTGCCTGCATTGTGTCCTCTCTTTTTGTTCACTTTGCACTGTGCAGCCATGCTGACGTGAATGTACATTTTAAACATTTATAATATAACCATGGATTGTCCTTGCCATTATATCGTTAGGAGCGATTTATACACGTACACAAACAGATCAAATTAAGAATTGAAGCAATTTCAAGAATTGAAGATATCTTTTTGGGGTTAACACAGAACAGCGCGTGCTTATATCCTTGCCGAGATAAAAGTAACTGTAGTGGGCAAAGCGCTTTCCATACACGGTGCAAGGCAAGGAGACAGAAAATCTCGGATATCTTGGCCGTAACACCAGTTTAGTCACCCGGCTAATAAACGTTTGCTTGTTTTCGGCCTGTGTTCCCAGAAGTTGGCGACCTGGCGACCTGGACATGGTGAAAGACGAAAACACTGACAGCTTGTCAGTGTCTTCGTCTTTCACCATAGACGCAAAGCATACTGCCCATCACATACCAAAGCGGACGTCACGGAATTGTATGGTTTACATTGTGAAAACTTAGGCACACTGTAGCAGGGTAATCTGGAATATTTAGGAGTTTAATATATATTTACATCATAAAAATTAGGCAGATCCCAAGCACTATGGGAATCGCTGTTATGCGAAGCATGCGGGGGGTAAGGTGACTGGGTTTTGATATTTTATTGAGCGAGACGTTACAATATGACGCTAAACATATGTACAAGTCTTGCACGCACAGGCATACGTTGAACTTTCGCATATTCATTCTAAAAAACAGGGCGTGCGAACACGGACACACTCATTGAGTATCTCACAGGCTTAAGTGTCAATAGACCTTTTTCAAGCACACGAGCGCCCCCCAACGGGCACACAAGCGCTCATGGGAAAAGTTTGTACGCCGCAGTATAATGTGAGGCTCGGATATTTAGAGTCTATGATTGAAAGTATAGTTAATATTTAGTAAAATAAGATCCATTCACTATAGACAGCGTGCGCGTCGAGTAATAAACAAGCGCCGGCCACATTCGTTGGCACCATAACTACAAATTGGAAAAAACTTAGACCGCAGAAAGAAGTAAGCAGTGCAAGGAGAGCAATCGACACACCACAAGTGCTCGCTCACGACAGAGGGTTTATTGCACGTGTGAAAAACACACACACATATATATATATATATATATATATATATATATATATATATATATATATATATATATATGTATATATATATATATATATAAATGGAGGGGCATTGCGCATGTCACAGAGACAGAAAAAAAGCGAAACCAAGGAGCGTGCTCACAGTCAATTAATAAAGTTGAATTCCTTGTCTTGTAACGATAGAGAAGGTTGGCTTACACAAAGTGCTGTGTTCATTATGATAGAATAGGTCCCCGAGATTGCTCGCGTGGTCTGAGTAGGATGACGATAGAAAATTGCTGTTCTTTTGAAGACTGGATTAGATTTGCATAACTGACAATGTGAGGCGAGATGAAAAAATGGCTTCGTTCAATGAATTTCGATGCCCTCTGAGGCGCGTGTTAATACATTGAGCAGTACGCCTGGCCGATATACACGTGAACAAGTCCTACATAACAACTGAAAAAAAACGATTGGGAAGCATCTGGCCGCATTTTCCTTTGCCCACTGCAGACCCCTGCGACCTTTTGTGCACTAGAGAACAAGTGGTACCAGGTTTATTTGTTGCGGAAAAGAGAACCCTCACCGCACATCACTTCCCTGCATTTTATCAGGCCGTGCGGCTTGTTATGCATACATGGAATAACTGCAATAATCCTAGTTTCCTCATTATTCAAGGGTGGAGGACGTCCTTATTTATCTTTCTTTACAATGCAAATGAGCTTTTGACAAACAGATGCAATGATAAGCAGGATACCCTGCCTCCTTGAAGTGATCAATTTGCCTCGGCTTATGCGCGCAAGTTTTTATCTACTGGCCCACGCGCGTAAACGTGACATCACATTTCCTCTATTAACAATATTCGAATGCGCCGGCGCGAAATGAAACACCGCTTTCGATGAACACTACCTGCAAACATGATTCGCGGTGAAACTTAACAAAACATATAGAACCAGACAATTATTAGTGCAAGGCACTCGAACGAATGAATGAATAAACTTTATTATTAGTCCGGCAGTTTCGACAAGTGAATTTTATACCCATCCCTTCTTCATTAAGGTATGTCGCCACCTTTTTGGAAATCTTTTTAGAATTTGACCCTAAGCATATTGTTTTGTATTTGCCTTAAGGGCTGTTGAAAAAGACACTTCAAGTATGTTACATAAGAAAAGTGCAACTAATCACAATTTAGTTACGGAGATTAGGCAAAATATGTCCATCACGCGAAGAGTGATAACTACTAATCCCCTGAAACAAAACAAAAATGGCTTGGCAGAAATGTAGCTGTACATTAGGGCTGTGCAATGAACTAGAATCTTTGCGCTGTGGTCAATATGACGCATACTGTGGCCGAAAAACCCAAAACTGTGTAGTTTAATGCTCCAGAAAGAAGCATGGGAAGTTTTATTGAAAAATATTGTATCATTCAAATGTTATGACTTTTCGCGCAGTAAAAAACGACTGAAAATGAAGTTTTGAGAAAAACAAGAAAGAAGTTTTCCAAACGTGTTATATACATCATTGGAAAGCTGTGGGACTCTAAAAGCCGCCAGGCTGATAGCTGGGACCTTCCTTAGCTGCCACGAGTCCACCGTAACGTGGTTTAGCCGCTCATAGCTTTTTAAGCTTGTTTTTTGTCAGCCACTGACTGGCGGCTGGCGTTCTTCTAGGCAGTTCGGTTCCTGCTGAGACAAGCTACCGTGCCGCAGTAGCCAGGATTGACACCAGCCTGCCTCAAGATATGCATTGTGCCAGTATTTCCAATTGACGAACTCAGATATACAATCTTACAGTCCAAACGAGAAAAAATTCTCGGGCCTGTATGGACATCTTTAGGGACACGCAGCCACAGCATCCCAGTGATGCATTGATTCACGTTTTGAGTTTTCCCGCCGACATATTTCCGCAAAATATATCGTCTAGACAGAGATCTGCATGCACAGCCTTATCTTTGTTCGTTATCTTTTTGTAACAACCTCCCCTGTACTTGTATTGGGCTGTGCCCAGAGCTTTGACTCGGTTGCAGGCTGACCAACTTTTGAAACTTTGCGTTCCGGCCTTTGTTTCACTCGTAACTTAGCCATATCTTGTTATATTCTGTAAGACAACAATCTCGGGACACTGAATTGACGAAGAAATAGCGTGCACAGTGGTAGTACAACTCATCGGTGCAGTGTAAACACAGTGTCACTTCGTGTGTCGCCCCACACGGGCAATTAGCGCAGTTTGAATAAAAATTTGGCCGTGATTACCACTGCTCAATCTTATTAAGTTTTAGCATATTTCACCACCAACTTGTCTAAATATATCCTGCGAACTTTTACTGGTTAAAATGTAGGTTTTGTTCTCAACAAAATATTAGTTTCGGTTTCAGGGAGGTCTACTGGTAGTTGTAAAAACCAACATAATTTTTGAACAGAGCCAGATAGAGATGTCATTTTTGCTGCAGCACAATTCTGAATGTCTGTAGATTCTTAAAATAACAAAAAGTGAAGTTCGCTTTTTTTTAAAAAAACGTCATTTTCAAGGGTGGCGACATACCCTTAAACACGTATAGAATGTGTTCACTTCTTTGTACAGCGCGTGACTTGGCCAATTTAAATCAAATACTAGTCTGTATACATATCTGTGTTCCACTTCACATAGCTCACGATAGTACGTTTTGACTACATTTATCGTCACGCGATAACTTGCATGCCGCTTAACTGCTCCATCCGACATACATGCGCTCGTAAATACCTACTTTGACTGACTAATCCTTCCTTTCACATTTCATGCGTAGAGATACACGCAGGTGTGTTCGGACACGTGTAGTATTTAGCATTTAATAACAGTCAAAAAACTTCCCCATCTCCCGCTAAAGGGAACCATGTGTGGATGCGAAGCAGCGGGGATATGGTTATCTTGAGCTGGAGAAACGTAGCCGCTCTCGTTTCGCGGCAGCGGCCCGGGCGCTCATCGCGACGGATTCCTAGAGTAGAGAAAGCGGGTGAGCGTAGGAGGGGAGAGATAGGGGGGAGAGGACGCGCATGCGCTGTGGGGGATGTGGGACGCGGGGCGCCGCTCCGTAGAGCAGAGGATTCCGAGAGGAGAGAAAGGGGTTGAGCGTAGGAGAGGAGAGAGAGAGGAGAGGGGACGCGCATGCGCTGTGGGGATGTGGGACGCGGGCGCCGCTCCGTGGAGTAGAGAATTCCTAGAGGAGAGAAAGGGGGTTGAGCGTAGGAGAGGAGAGACAGAGAGGAGGAGGGGACGCGCATGCGTTGTGCTGGTGTGGGACGCGGGAAGGAGGGACGGACTAAGCCCCCCTCCCCCCCCAAACACATGCAAGCAAGATCAATGAATGGAGTCAACCTGGGCGGACAGACACCACCTGCCTAGCCATTGCTAAGCAGCCTCTCTCTGCTCTCAGCCATGACTCTGGTGACTGTGGTAGTGGTTGACGGCCTTATGTTGTACTACAGTGTTCTGGTTCTCATAGTGGGTGCTTCCTCGCCCTCCATCGCCTGACGATCCCAGAACCCAATCCGGTCACCTCATTTCGCAACATCACAGCGATGTACAAATCGAACAGGCTCCGATTTCGCCCCCGGCGCCGGGCCTGACTAAGGCTGAAGAGCGCTGGCTATTACGCCTATACACCAACACAGTATTCTGCCCGGCGATACTCAAGCATTTCAATGCGGCCTTCTCCGGGGAATGCCCACACTGTGATCATTCCGCTTGCGGATACTTTCCACATGGTGTGGGCATGCCCATCTAACCCAGCGGTCCCCCCCCAATCACCTCCCCTTAACCCCCTACCCGAGAGAGCTGGGAGGCTGCCCTGCTCGGCTGCTCGGCCTTGGAGGGTCAAAGAGCCCTCGTGGCCAGGGCGCGTGCCGCCGCGGAAGCCACAGGGGTCCCGGAATAGGGACTCCTCCTAGAGTTTGTACAGGGTCGGCCCTTAAGGCCGCCCCTATCTCTCACTTGTAAATAATCTAAATAAACGTTTTTCACCACCACCACCCTGCTTCATGAAAGTGGCCGGATGCGGGACGCGGAAGGGAGGGACGGACATAGCCCCGAGCATAAGATGCTTCGCATCTAATAAGCGGCGACTTGTCGATTTTGTTTCGAGCTCCCACATGACAATGAGCAGCGAGCGACGGCACAGCCGGCCAGCCGGCTCGCTCGGCGTACACACTTTTCCCATAGCGCTCCGCGCGTCCGCGGGGCGTTCTGGGATTGCTTGAAAAAAGGTCTATTCTTCAGGAGGTTGCCACGAATGTTTTCTATCCACTCACGCGCTGAAGGAGCGTCCTCGGAGCCGTCGAAGGGAACTGATGTGGCTTAAGTCGGGAATCACCTGGAACGTTGGCGCTGGTGAACACACGAGACGTAATAAAACTAATATAGAATAATTTACCGAAAATAAGATACTCGCATGCCACACAGGCTACACAACGCCACACAGGCGAACAGCGTGTGAGTCTCTCTCTTCATCGTCGTCTTTTTCGACTGGCCACACCTAAAACCCTCGCGCATTTCACTGAGGCACTAGCGCCGTTGTAACATTCGGGCCATCCTGAAAAAGCTTAACGTCCTCGTTAAGGTTGTCACGACAATATTGCTTAGGTGATTTTTTTTCATACAAATGTTGGCCCATCCTTCTATTTAACTTTTTTCTATATGTGGCCAAACATATTGAAAATGTCAATTCTATTGAGAATTGCCCCCCACGAAGAAATGCAGAAAGTACGACCCATTATTGAGTCAGAAGTCCGATATTGGCAGTGCTTTGTAACTGCAGTCCAACGCTCAGAGCTTGGTGGAAAAACTCCACGAATACCAGGCAATGTTTTGCTACGACTGCTTCGGAGTTGGGATGCACAACTGTGCTCAAAATGGATATTGGTTGAAGTTCCAGGGAGCAAACCCTTTGCAACAAGACCTTACAAGACAAATGCAGACGGACGTGAGACGATACGCAAGATAGTAAGTGAGTGGAAGAGCCTCGGAATAGTGACCGAGACAACCAACAGAGTATGCCAGCCCACTTCTTCTTGTCGTGGACAAGAAGAATGGCGAAAAACGACTTGTTGTGGACTATAGGAAACTAAATGCTCAAACATTGAAGGAAAAATATCCCGTTGCCAAATATTCACGACCAGTTTGAAAGTCTTTCTGGGTCGACTCTCTATTCTACTCTCGATCTTGCCCATGGTTGCTTACAAGTACCGCTAGCAGAGGAAGCGGAAGCGCAAAACAGTGGTTTATCACCCCGGACGAAACGGGACAGTTTGAACGAATGATGTTCGGCTTGATGGATGCTCCAGCTGTATTTCAACGCCTCATGAACAAACTGTTAGGACCGCTAAAGGGGAAGATAGCAATGTGCTACCTCGACGATGTTTTAATCCCAGCTGCGGATTGGCCCGCAATGATGCAACGACTGAATCAGGTATTACAGGCTTTTAAGGACGCGAAACTCACTCTATGCCTTAGGGAGTGTGCCTTTGCGAAGGAGAGCGTAGAGTTTCTGGAATTTCGTTTGACCAAAGGACAAATACAGCCTGGTGAAGACAAGACAAAAGCCATTCTGAAGTTTCCTACGCTGCAAAACGTTTATGATGTGAGAAGATTTCTGGGATTCAGCAGCTTCTTTCGCAAGTTCGTTCCCAAGTAAGGCCCAGCCAAGTTGAAGTTTTATGCGTCCACGACATCAATAACCGGAATGTCAATCCCACATGTCGTAAGAATGGCTCACGTCAACTGCAGAAAATGCGACCTGTTGAAGATTTGGAAGTCTATGTGTGCAGTGCTGTAACTGCAGCCCAACGCTCAGAAATGGTGGACCAACACAACGAACTCTGGGAATGTTTTGCTATGACTCCTTCGGAATTTGGACGCACAACAATACTAGAAATCGGATATCGTTGAAGTTCCAGGAAGCAAACCCTTTGCAACAAGACCTCACAAGACAAAATCGGAAGGACGTCTTCTGGCGTCGTTGAACACACGAGACGTAATAAAAGGATAAAGAACAATTTGCTGAAACTCAGATACTCGCATGCCATACAGGCTACACCACGCCACACAGGCGAACAGATACCGAGGCGCGGGCTTTAGGTGTGGCTTGTAGAAGAAGACGACGACGAAGAGAGAGGCTCACGCGCTGTTCGCCTGTGTGGCGTTGTGTAGCCTGTATGGCATGCGAATATCTGAGTTTGAGTAAATTATTCAATATCCGTTTTATTACGTATCGTGTGTTCCACGGCGCCCGAAGACAACATATTCAGAAGTGCGATAGCCATCCAATCGCCGCCGAGACAGAATGTGAGTTTCATCAGTTCACGGAGTGTGTTAACCCTAAATGGAACTGACCGAGGGAACATCCAACCCGACTGGCGATGGAGACACCATCACGGCTTGAGACCCCCTGTAAGTTCTCAAAGAAAAAGACCGACTGCTATCGACCCTGCTGTAACAACTGACAGTGGCCGGTGCGGCGCAGCCTCAACCGAGCGCCAACGTTCCAAGTGATTCCTGACCTAAGTCACAATATCGGCGCCTACGACGGCTCCGAAGATGCTTCTTCAGTGCGTGAATGGATAGAAAACATTCGTCGAACGTCGAATCTTCACGGGTGGCCAGATGCATACACGCTCGAAACTGCGCAGACCCGGTTGGTTGGAGCTGGCAAGGATTGGTACCGTTCGAAGAGCTCCCAAATATCAGTGGGAAGAATTCGAGGTACGTTTCCGTCGGACCTTCGTCAACCAGACTCGCATCGCGGGAACGATGGCGCAGGACACACGAGCGCGTGCAGCAGCGTAACGAGAGCACAATCACCTATTTCCACTCCAAGGTGTGTCCTTGCCAAGATGTAAATCTCGACTTTAACGAAATGCGAGAACAAGTTCTCATGGGTTTACGGTATCGCGAACTCGGCACCATGCTCTTGTAAAGGACGCATGGACGACGACGACGACCTACTGCACGACATCTTGGAGTTCGAACGCATCGAACGAGAACGGCGGGAGCTTTTCGGATCACGTAATCCGAAGCCTCATGTCACCATCATTTTTGGAGCGCAGCCTGCCCGCTACTATGACAAGAGAAGAGACCGTCGACTCGAACCATGGGACGGATCGACGCCAGCCATTGCCGTCCATCAACCAACACAATGAGCGCAAGTGTTATAACTGTAACATCTACGGCCACATAGCACGTGACTTTCTGGAGCCTAAGCGACCGCTTAAGAGTCAGCGTTGCCACGCAACGGGACACACACAACGCAACTGCAAAGCCAACTCAAGTAGCGAATCTAACGTCGTCACAGAAGTCCTTCCTTGCACCGGGGCGTCGGTCATTTGTTGATCAAGGAAGTGATCTTCGACGAAGACTTCACTTTAGTAGGCCTCATCGACACGGGCAGTTCCGGTTGCTTGTTGCGTGCGTCAGCGGTGGCACGATGCGGCATTGAGATGGTTCAGGAAACCAACCGATCTATACGGTTTCGGCAGCGAGCGTCATCCCGTGACAAGAAGCCTTGTCCCGGATGATGCACAAAGATTCGACATACTGGTGGGCCGTACATTCACCGAAGTGCCGAGCGTCACGTATGCCAAGGTGGGCAGCACGTTCCGATTCTACCACCTAAATGATTGTCCCTTTGTCCATCTAGTGACACCGGCGCAGCAGGCTGAGCTGCACGTGAAGAACCCAGAAGAATGTACACTTCGAAAGAATGCTGTGAACTACATCACTACTTCCAGCGATCGCTCTGTGACTACTTTTCGCGGACACTGTGGACGCGATGTGCTTCCTGAGAGGAAAAGAGGAGAAATCACAGCGACCGTTGACGATCCTGAGCAGCTTGGTTGGGATGTCAAATTGAAACCAGATGAGTGCAACAAGAAAAACGCTCCAAGCAGGAGTACCAGCAAGAATTTGTTCAAGATGCTTCATGGCTTCATGTCAAGTTTTTGTGGATTGCAACTTCAGCAGCTCAACTCTTTGTAGGTCGTGCTATATTTTTTGACATGGTGATATAAAAACCGGCTGTGCTTTATTGATATAAGCTAGAAAGAAATAGTATGAAACAAATTGCATCAAAAATCGAGCCAGTAGTTTACGGAAAAAAAAGTGGGACATATATGTCCCACAGACTCATGAGTGTTTTCAAAAAGTGGGGAAAACACTGTCCCACTGCCTCATGAAGGCACCATCTCGCGATTGCATCAACGGGAATTTTGGGATGAAACGGCTGAAGCAAGTGGCACAGAGTATCACTTTTAAAGTTGTGAAAAGAAATATTGTGCGGACCTCATATCAGCGGGGAGAAGGCCGCCTGCAGTGGCGTCTCTTGAGCCTTCAAAGCGCTGTGGTATGTTCCTGTAAAGCTTACTTCACCGCATGCATCAACCACTTTTTCTTTTTTTGTGCATTTGGCTGTGCTTGCTTTTGCTGTCGAAATTGTCGAGTACAGATGTTATCCCTGAACATGTGCCTACATTTCAAGAGGTATATGATGTCAAGAAAAATATTTCCACGCATTAATATCCGTATTTGCGCTACGGGATTAGCGGCATAATTTTGCAGGGGATTGATCAGATCCATTTATCGGTCAAGTTATTTCGCAAATTTACAAAAACACGTGATGACTGGAAGCTACGATCACCTCTCTCAAAAACCAGAAAAAGAGGAAATTATCCGGCATTTAGATTGATAGGTTCTATGTATCTCAAGAAGAGGAAAATTCAGAAGCGATAAAAAAAATTGACCGAAATTCAACGTTATTGTAACACTACATCCGCCCTTCGAAAGTGTGGTAAAAGAATTTTTTTCAGGATTACTAAGACTTAGGTAAGATATGAGTGACTTAACGTTGCGCTAATTGCAACAGGGTGATGTGAGAGAAAATTTTTTCTGTAGACGGAAAAGTGGGACGTGTGTGTCCCACTGCCGCACAAAGAGGGTTAGCGATACGAAAATTTCTTCGCAACGACCACAGGCATTAAAACCGCATGTACATCAACGTCTACTGGACGACCACAAGTGCGCTAAAAAGGCTTACGATCACCTTACCTTAACTGCAAATCTTTATGAAGTTCAAGAAATCGTACCTGCGAGCAAGGCTCCAGAACATACCACAAATCCGACTGAAACTCCGGCCAAACATTGTGGATCTCTCGCTATCGCAGACGCTCTGCCAGCAGACACCTACCATGCCTCACACCTACGTCATAGGAAGCCATTGTGCAACAACGGCGCACATTTCGAAACTAAAGAAGCGTTACTCTACCGCTCGAACTTCACACCAGGACGATGATGCAACCGAAGAGTCCCTAGAGGAAGAAGGAAAACCCAGTACGGCAACCTACATTCTGCAAACGCACATTTCCAACTAGACTAGGAGACTAGGTGTTATGGTTTTGTTTTTATCTGTGTGGGGATACTTCTACTGTGATGAGTGGCTTGTTTTGTGCAAAACATTTTTTTTTAGATTTTTTGTGGCTTGCGCATCGTCAAGCCAGTCAGGATGGCCGGAAGTGTTTGGGCTGTGTGCCGTGAAAATCTTTGGCATTCGTTCGTGTATATAGTACTTGTGTGCTTTTTGTTTGTTTGTTAGAACTTACTTCTGGTTTGAGTAATCCTGCTTATTTGTGTCATTTTTTCTTGAGTCGTGTGCCATTTTGTAAGGAATTTGAATAGGAGGATGGCTGAGCAAAGCAATTAACTTTGTCGTGATCGGCTTAACAAGGACGTTCAGCTGTTCAGGATGGCCGAATGTTGGAACAGCACTAGCGCCTCAGTAAACTGCGTGAGCTTTAGGTGTGGCTAGTCGATGAAGACGACGACGAAGAGAGAGACTCACGCGCTGTTCGCCTGTGTGGCGTTTTGTAGCATGTGTGGCATGCGAGTATCTGAGTTTCAGTAAATTATTCTATATCATTTCGTTACGTCTCGTGTGTTAAACGGCGCCCGATGGACAACACATACGTTCAACATTCGCATATGCCTTCTAAAAAATAGGGCGTGGGGAAACACGGACACACTCAGTGCGTATCTCACGGGCAAAAGAAAGTAGGAAGGAGATACGGTGTTAATGTTGTTTTTACAGCTACCAATAAGCTAGGTAAGATTTGTGGCGCTGTGTAGAAAATGAATGAGACAGTACAAGTCATATATGTTTCATATAACCAGTTGTTTACAGTTGTGTAACAATGCCAACAGACGCATGGGTATTGCCAAAACCAGAAGCCGTAAGCTGATATGTAGTGCTTGCGCTTACGAAGATGGTAGCCCTGGATAGTGCAACATAAAACCAACGACAGTGGATGACGCTTAAGTAAACAAGTGACGTTATCTCGACATGACTCCATCACAGGAGTACTTACGTAATGTTTTTTTATAAATATATAGCCAGCATTGCAACCACAATTGACGTTTCACCAATATTAGGCCTGCATGGGGTGTTTTTCCAAAGCAGTTTTGAGACCTCACGTGGCTCTGTGGTAGAAGACTTCACTGCCACGAAGAATACTTGGGTTCGATTCCTGCTTGGACTGTGATTTCCAGTCCTTGTATTCGACGCGTCAATGCCACCAATGTCCGTTTTTCCTAACGCTCTCGCATTTAAATTACCAATGTCTGTCCTCGCCGTTCCTGGGTAGATATATGTATGCGGGTATGCGGGTATGCATGCCCGCATACCCACATACCCGCCCGTGGTATACACGTATGAGCCACACGTGTCTAGAGAAATGATACTTGTCACGGCGTACGTGACAAGTTTTTCCCCTTATTCAAGTCACGAACAGCCAGACATATTCGTCCAATCCTCTTACCCTCCCTAACTAACTTTGGTCGACCTCAAGTTAAGGAGGCGATCACGAGAGCACCCAGACGTAGGCGTCTAAATAGATAGATAGATAGATAGATAGATAGATAGATAGATAGATAGATAGATAGATAGATAGATAGATAGATAGATAGATAGATAGATAGATATAAATGCTCAAAGTGCTTGCAGTACGCAAAGAAATGCTTCGCATTTAATGACACAAATTTAAAGCGCATGAATGTTTTTACATTTCACGCTCATTGTAGTGTGGCTGAAGAGATTCAAACGCGCATGCTTCATCGTAAGCAGTTCGATGCTACAGCCGCTAAGCCACCACTGTGCGTAGCAAGCGCGATGACCTGAAATTGTATCTTCAATAATGCATCCAGTCAGTTGATTTTTCACAAGTGCCTAAGACCAAGATGATTGTATTTTCTGTGGTCCTTCAAAACCAAAGTTGAGAACGCAAGCATAAACACACCACTGCTATGCTCACGAGGACAAATAAGTGTACAGCTTGTGGAAGACATCGTTATAACACCATGGCCAAACCCATAGTGAAAGGCCTTTAAAAAACTGCCGGGAGATCCGATACACTCTGGGAATTGATTTCATGCTAAGTTGCCAGTCAGCGGGTTGCTGCACAAGGGCCTTTCTTGTTTCGCTTTGAGCCAAGCGTTAGGAGGTGGATTGTCATCTGTGTAAATTGAGCAGTCGTGGGCATATCGAGGGCTTACCAGGCACGTGGACTACACTGATGCCTAAAGGGTAGCTTATTGTTCAACGTAGCAATGGCACTCACGTTAAAGCACAGATGTCAGTTTTATAGAAATGAAGTGGACACTACGGTGAGACGATGTGTATATTATTAGAAACGATCGTTGGTGTATTCCTCTAGGATTGAGGATTGCTTGAATACATCTTGCTGAGTGATAGGAGCACATATATTGCCATGCGGGTTTCCTATTATACTTCTACTGTATTCGCTTTCACCCTCGCCGAGTCTATCGAAGCTGCTACGACGAACCAAGATCATCGACTAGTCCTTCGACGTTAACGCGCGCCTTCCGACGTATAAGGCAAGAAAAGCTCAAAACCCTCCTCCTGCAATACAAGGACTGCTTCGGCAAACCCCAATCGCAAAACATCGCATCATAACAGAAGGAAGTGCCAGGCCACTTCGTCAGAGCCCTTATAGAGTTTCGGCGCGAGAACGCGAGGCCATAAAGAAACAAGTCGACGAAATGCTTCGCGACGACATCATCCAGCCTTCAAAGAGTCCGTGGGCATCACATGTGGTGTTAGTGAAGAAGAAATATGGGAGCCTACGCTTTTGCGTCGATTGTCGTCGCCTGAACAAAATCACGAAGAAGGACGTGCACCCTCTCCCACGAATAGACGACGCCCTAGATCGACTCCACGACGCGAAGTACTTTTCCTCGATGGACCTCAAGGCGGGATACTGACAAATTGAAGTCGATGAGAGAGACCGAGGAAAGACTGCCTTCATTACACCAGACGGCTTGTTCGAGTTCAAGGTCATGCCATTTGGTCTTTGCTCGGCACCTGCGACTTTATAACGAGTCTTGGATACAGTATTGGCTGGCTTGAAGTGGCAAACTTGCCTCGTTTACATGGACGACGTCGTTGTGTTTTCCTCGAACTTCGACGAACACCTCGAGCGTCTTGAATCCGTACTTCAAGCACTCAAGAGCTCCAGACTCACCCTGAAGCCGGAAAACTGCCACTTCGCGTACGAGGAGATCCTATTTTTGGGTCACGTGATCAGCAAGACTGGAGTGCGCCCAGACCCACAGAAAACAGCTGTCATCGCCGCCTTCCCGCCACCCAGCGACAAGAAGGCCGTTCGCCGATTTTTCGGCCTGTGCGCCTATTACACACGCTTCGTGAAGGACTTTTCAAGGATTGCCGAGCCACTAACGCAGCTCACGAAGACTGAAGTCGAGTTCCGGTGGGAAAGGACGCAAGTTCAAGCACTTCAGGAACTGAAACGACGCCTGCAGACGCATACGATACTTGCGCATTTCGACGAATACGCCGATACGGAAATCCACACCGACGCAAGCAGCGTAGGACTCGGCGCCGTTCTTGTGCAGAAGACTAACGTAGAAGAAAGGGTAATCAGTTATGCTAGCCGGTCGCTCTCCAAAGCAGAAGGCAACTATTCCACAACGGAAAAAGAGTGCCTTGCCATCATCTGGGCTACGTCAAAGTTTCGCCCCTACCTCTATGGAAGGCCATTCAAAGTTCTGAGCGACCACCACGCCTTGTGCTGGCTAGCTAACTTGAAGGACCCTTCAGGTCGTTTCGCACGATGGAGTCTGAGACTTCAAGAATTCGACATTACCGTCGTTTACAAGTCCGGACGAAAGCACTCTGACGCTGACTGCCTCTCCCGTGCCCCCGTTGACCCACCGCCGCAGGAACACGAGGATGGTGACTATTTCTTGGGAACTTTAAGCGCTGATGATTTGCCGAACGACAGCGCGCCGATCCAGAACTCAAGGACCTTGTGGAATACCTCGAGGGCAAAGCCACCGTGGCTCCAAAGGTATTCAGCCGAGGACTGGGGTCGTTTTTCTTGCAGAACGGCGTTCTCCTAAAGAAAAACTTCTCGCCACTTCGGGCCGACTCCCTCCTCGTAGTACCTTCAGCGTTACGTCCAGAAGTTGTGGATGCTCTGCATGACGACCCGACGGCTGGACACCTCAGACTTTCCCGCACGCTCGCCAAAATACAACAAAAGTACTACTGGCCTCGCCTCACTACCGATGTCACCCACTACGTGAAGGCTTGCCGAGATTGTCAGCGACGGCAGACACCACCCACTAGGCCCGCACGACTTCTTCAACCCATCGAGCCACCTCGCCGACCATTCCAGCAAATCGGCATGAACTTACCGGGGCAATTCCCGACGTCGAATTCAGGAAACAAATGGATCGTCGTAGCAACGGACTACCTCACCCGCTACGCCGAGACAAGGGCCCTGCCCAAGGGCAGTGCCGCCGAGGTAGCAAAGTTCTTCGTCGACAACATCGTACTGCGTCATGGCGCCCCAGAGGTCCTCATTACCGACAGAGGTACGGCCTTTACAGCGGACCTAACTCAGGCGATCCTGAGGTACAGCCAAACAAGTCACCGCCGGACCACCGCTTACCACCCACAGACCACTGGCCTCACCGAAGTCTCAATAAGACCATCGCCGATATGCTGGCCATGTACGTCGACGTCGAGCACAAGACGTGGGATGCCATCCTTTCGTATGTAACCTTTGCATACAACATGGCGGTACAAGAAACGACGCAGATGACGCCTTATGGATTGGTCTACGGAAGGACCCCGGCAACGACGCTCGACGCCATGTCGCCCAATGTCTCCGACGAGGAAAACGTCGACGTCACCATGTACCTTCAGCGCGCCGAAGACGCCAGACAACTCGCCCGTCTGCGCATCCAGAGCCAGCAAAAGACCGACAGCCGTCGCTACAACCTTCGACGACGCCACATGGAATACCAACCCGGTGACCGTGTATGGGTCTGGACGCCAGTTCGCCGACGGGGACTTAGCGAGTAGCTTGTTCGACGATACTTCGGACCCTACAGGGTACTTCGACGTCTCGGCGGACTCGACTACGAGGTTGTCCCTGACGGCCTTACGAACTCTCAGCGGCACCGTGCGCGACCTGAAGTCATCCCTGTCGTGCGCCTCAAGCCGTCTTACGCCCGTTAGTTAACCTGAGGACTGTAATTTTTGCTTTCATATTGTACTTTCGTGCTTGTGCTTATTGTTTATTGTACTTTCTTGCTTCATTATTGTTGTTTATTGTTGCATGCATTCCACCCCCCCCCCCCCCGTGTTCTGTTTTAAGCATCGGGACGATTCTTTTGCAGAGGGGGGGCATTGCCAGGCGCGTTTCGTATTATACGTTTACTGTATTCGGTTTACGCCCACAAAGACTGTAAGCAACGCTCAGTGCATATCGCGCCTCATTTTTTCTAGAAGCTCCGCGATTATTGTAGATCGTTGTCTTAAGATTCCGCGCCAGACGCGAACACGCGAGCTTATTCCAGAGCTTTCGCGACAACCAGTGATAAGGCTGGAATATTCGTTGACACGCGTATAAATGCCGACGCGCTTCACCGCTTGTCAGTTGATCGACGGCCGACGCTCTGTTCGCCGCTATCAGTGCCACCAAAACCTGGCAAGGCCGTGAACACGGACAACCTTCGCCCCATTTCTCTCACATCATGTACGGGCAAACTGATGGAGACGATGGTGCGGGATCGTTTGTCTGATTTCATGAAGAATCAACATATTTTCGCAGAATCAATGCACGGGTTTCGCCCGTACAGATCCGCGCACGACATTCTGCTTCAACTTAATCGGGACATCCTAGACGCTGTCAAATGCCCTCACAACGCAAGGTCGTACTCGCCTTGGACTTAAAGGGGGGCATTTGACAATGTAACCCATGAGGTAATTTTAACACACCTTTCACAAACAGGGTCTGGCTTAAAAGCGTTCGAATAAACTCGGCAGTTCTTAACCGATAGACAATCTTACATCCGCATACAGGACGAGAAACACGGCCATTTCCCCTTAGGAACTAGAGGTACACCAGAAGGTGCAGTGCTGTTCCCTTTATTATTCAATCTGGCCATGATGCATCTGCCGGCTCAGCTGGCTGATGTCCCCGGCATACATGTGTTGTATGCTGATAACATCACCATCTGGGCCTTGCAGGGCGCACTCGGAGACATTGAAGCGAACCTGTAGCAAGCCGCGAGCATAGTCGACCGCTATGCCCACCAGTGCGGCCTTCAATGCTCACCCTCCAAATCAGAATTCGTGCACATACGCCCCTCTCCAAAGTGCACGGCCAAAATTGAACTCTCATTGGAGACAGGTCCAATCCCTGAACAAAAAGAAGTCCGGGTACTGGGGCTCTTTATTAATCAAAACAGACGGTCGGACACCACATTGGCGAAACTCCGTAAGGTGCGAGACCAGGTGGGCCGCATGGTCCGCCGGGTCTCTAACCAACGCGGGGGGGTTACGGTGCAGAGATGCGTTGCGGCTTGCACATGCATTTGTAGCCAGTAGACAGTGGCGTAGCCAGGGGTTGGCACACCGGGCACGTCGTGCCCCCCCCCCCCCCCCCCGAAATTTTCTTTCGCCATGGCATACATAGCGAAAAATGGCCACTTCAAGGAGGTGCCCCCTCCGAAATCAAGGAGGTGCCCCCCCCCCCCCCCCCCCCGAAAAAATTTCTGGCCACGCCCCTGCCAGTAGAATCTTATATTCTACCCCATACCTCCATCTGCGGAAATGTAAGGATGTACTTGAAGTCATCCTTCGCAAAATTGTAAAGCGGGCTCTCGGCCTCCCCGTGAACACCTCTAACCAGCGACTTCTAGGCCTGGGCACGGTGAACACGTTTCGGGAGCTTCGAGAGGCCCACGTCACAAATCAGTACACTCGACTCTCACAGACAGTAGCGGGTCGCCGCCTATTAACCCGTTTACACATTCAACACATCAACATCACGTAAGATCGCGTGCAACTCCCATTCGAGTGGAGATGCGCCCTCCACGTGCGCCGTCTTCCAAACAATATGGCAAAAGAAGACCACAATGACCGGCGCCTGGCGCGGGCGGAAGGCCTGGCCCGCCAATATGGATCGAAACCCGGCGTCTTCTACGTGGACGCCTCCGGCCCACACCATGGGGGATGGTATACGGCCGCTGTCGTACACGAAAAGCAAACAGTTAACGGGATCACGTTCCGAGCCCAGAACATAATCCACGCGGAGGAAGTCGCCATTGCATTGGCAGCTTGTCACCCCACATCCCAAACCATTATCTCCGACTCTCGAGGGGCCTGTCGGAACATCGCAAACGGCTGTGTCACGTACCTAGCCTATCGACTATTACAACGTTGTGACTATCAGGGACTTCCCGCACCCCGCCGTATAGTCTGGGTTCCTGCTCACATGGGACTAGAAGGGAATGAGGCAGCCGACGCCGCCGCCCGCGCGCTCTCTTACCGGGCATTCCCACTCACCTCCCCCGATCAGGACGACCTCAAATTCAATCCGCTGTATTCTTTCTGCGAAATTGTACATCATTATTAATCCGACCACAGCCTTTATCCACGCCCATGCAAAGGCCTAACTAAGCGGAGGAGCGGCTTTTACTCCGACTTTTCACGAACACTGTGCTGTGCCCGGCAGCACTCAAACACTTCGATCCCGCCTTTTCCGGTAGTTGCTCACACTGTGGGGAGAAGTCTTCGGACATCTACCACATGGTGTGGGCTTGCCCCTGCAACCCTGCTTTACCCCCCTATCACGAACCCAATCCGGCAGGAGTGGGAGGCGACCCTGCTTGGCTGCTCTGACCTTCAGGCCCAAAAGGCCTTGGTCCGACGTGCCCAGGCAGCAGCCGATGCCAATGGGGTCCCGTAGTAGGGATCCCCATCCTACTAGTTGTAGGCGCCGTCGTCCTTATGGGGCGGTCCCTGCATACCTCCTTGTTTCTCTAATAAATGTTTTTAGGGGCGAAGCTCCTTATACCGTGGGTCGTGCGTCCCATGTTTGTAGTAGCCAGCTGCGTGATGACGATGACGCTGCCATCACGGCACACCACATGGGATGTGGTGTGCCGTGAAGACGATGACGATCGCGATGCCATACAACACATGTCATCGCGATATGGCCTCACATGCACATCGTTTGACCACATGCAACCAACCACCATCACATCTTTGATGATGTACCTCAGGCGTGCGTCCCCTGCAGTTTGTAGTACGTAGTAGGCACCTGGATTTGCAAGGTCCTGTGTGAGGACGATGACGCTGCCATCACGGCACACCACATGGAATGTGCCCACTATGCGTCATAACGATGGCGCTGATGACGATGACGATCGCGATGCCATGCAACACATGGCATCGTGATGGTTTACCGATGAACCTCCGGAGCTTCGCCCACTCATCATCATTCACTCCGTGCATATGGCTGTGATTTTTTACCACCACCACCATCAGTGCCCGTGTGTATTGCTGTAATCTGACTTTCTGTTTACCGGCCACAAGTTCGGCCCAAATAAACAGTTTCATTTTGAACCTGCCGACTGCTGCCTTCGTCGACGTCACGACCACGTGACAATATCATGTTGATGGACATTGCTATGACAGCGGATATCCAACACTGCAAGTATAGTTGATGTCCCCCCCTACATGGCACCAGATAGGGTCTTTTTCCAAAGCAGTTTTAAGCACTAGCATGCCCTTCGGGGTAGAATACTTGAGAGCCAGGTTGAGTGCATGGGTTTAATCCTGCCTTGAACTGCGATTTTCATTCTCTGTGTCCATCGAGATTTTGCACTCACCGACAATGCCATCGATGCTGGCAGTGAACTATCTACGACAGGAGTTGTCTTCGTTATGGATTATCTGCGCCAGTGACATTCATGTGATATTGTTCATGTTGTGATATTTTAATTATGTTTGTCGAACTCATGTTCTCCTATACTGAGTTTGGTATATACTAAGTTCAGCAGATAGCCACACGAAACCACAGATGCAGGCAGACAGATAAGATAGAAATGGGCAAAGTGCTTTTGGTTCGCAAAAAAAAAATGCTTTGCATTTAATATAGCCAACAGTACCCTGGAACGTTAGTTTCTCATTGCTTTCTGTAACACTGTTCTTTCACAGCAACACAAAGAAGCCTAATGCTCCCCTACAAAAATTTACGTGTGATTCATGCATTGCGTTGTTTACATGCGTATTTTCCCTCTCTCCCCTCGCAAATATAAAGCACTATTCTCTCATAATGGCACTTTTAAATGCCATAACACTTGACATAGCAGACGAATAGAAAAAAAAACAAGGTTGATCCCTGTCACGCATTTCCGCGGTCTAGAGACAAACAAGACTCTTCGTAATCATAACAAAAGTCATTTATGTATTAAGACTAACGGTAATACAAACCAACAACAAACTTAACTCCGAAGCACAGCAAACTTAAGACTTACACACGTTAAGATAACTAGTAATCAAATAACCCATGTCTATACTATCATGCTATAACACTTAACAAACAGGAAAACAGAAAAACGTAATGTTCTAACCGTCCACAACTGTTGTGGCGGCTGTTCCCCCGACGTGTCGTTTGACGTCGGTCACCACAGTGTAGACGAGGCGTAGCCGTCTGCTCCCGTTGCGATGACGAAGCTTCTTCGAAAGGACCAACGTGACACTGGACGTGGTCTGCCGCGCGCCAGGCAAACGGCACGAGTAGGTGGTTGACCGCGTGGCTGTGGATGCAGACAGGTGTCGGCTGCGTGGTCTGTTCCAGGCTTGCGGAATGATGTGAAAGCTCATCTCTCCAGGCCGTCCTTGCACACCTTCAGCTTCGCCAACATTTGGTCCAGGCTTCCACGATCAGCCTCCACGTCTCCAGGCCATTGCTGGAAAGCCGACTGCCCTGCTCCCCGCACACGTCATCCGAGCCTACTCTACCGTTCGTGGCCGCCGCTGCTTCCTTTGTCTCGAGCTCTTTCTAACCCCCCCGGCCACTCCTCTTCTTCCT
The DNA here is from genome assembly GCA_030522465.1 of Rhipicephalus appendiculatus. Taxonomy (NCBI): domain Eukaryota; kingdom Metazoa; phylum Arthropoda; class Arachnida; order Ixodida; family Ixodidae; genus Rhipicephalus; species Rhipicephalus appendiculatus. The sequence goes on from JALIZH010027004.1 coordinate 410,287, forward strand.
TTTCTTTCTTTATTATCTATGGCGCTTCGTTTCTGTCACGTGCATCGTCGTCGTCGTCTTCTTTATTCACCGGCTACGGTTTTATTCGTGACATTCGCTCCGTCATAGGAAACGGTATAACACGGAAGGGAAGCGTGTCCTTACAGAAGTCGTTGAATGTTTACTGAACATTGATATGTCTATTAGTGTTTGGCAGTTTTAGTGCCGTTTAACGTGGATGCATCCTCGTTGACGTTTGGTGGAACACCTCTAGCCCGACGACTAGCGCCCATGATCAGTGTTTAAACAAACCCTTCTGGCTATAGATGCTTGTGTTTGCTCTACGGTGAGAGCGGAATCGGAGAAAGCGGTGTGACAGCCCGAAGAGCGTGCCTGATTCGACGCCGAACTTGGGCTAAGGTCGCCTACTCGCTACATATTCAGGTTATTGAACAAACCTGCCCAAGACCAGAAGGAAACGCAACGCGCGTCGTGTATTCCCCGTTGGCCGGCTGCGATTGTTCGCGGTGCGAGCTAGGAACGCGCAGTTACGGCCACGCGAAGCACTCGCGCGTCGCAGGGCTATTTTAGGGTATGGATGTATGCTACGAGCGAGCACGATGCCAAGGGTAAGGTCACCACGTGGCAGTGTGCAATGTGTCTACAAAATTGCATGTCTTCTATTCGAAACGAGCCGAATGGGACGGACGCGTAGATGGAACGCTTTGAAGGAATTAATCGTGCATTTCGCGGTCATAATGCATTACTTCACGTTAGCAAGAACATTGTGAGAGAACACTGGTAGACATAAAATTCTTGCTTTTAAAGTGTACATGGTATGAGACCATGGCGCAGTGGATAGCGTGCCCGGCAACACTAGTCGCGAACCTAGAGGTCATAGGTTCGACTCCCGATGATGGATCTTTTGTCTTCTGATCATGCGTATGTTCTCGATGTCATTTCCGTGCCGGAAGTGCGCCACTCAAATCTTGGTGTACCCCGGTGTAAAACACTTTCGTGTTCAAACCAGAATAAATAGAAGTATAAAAGTGTCTGACCATGCAAGCGTAAGAAAAACATTTTGGCTGAAATTTGTCGTCGCCACATATTACCCTGTTATTTGACAACTGCATAAGGGTTGCCATATAGTACATTGTGTTCGATGAAAGCTACTTAAGAATCGCTTGATAACACAGGACAGTAGCATCATAAAGATCATGCCACAAAAATAAATAAATGGAGTCACTTAGTATCAGGCATCACATTTGAAAAATACTGCCAGCACTCATCCAAGAGAAAGTATTGTTGTATGAAAGTTTCTGAGAGCAAAGAAGCAGCACCTTAGAAAAAGGCAATACGAGATGATGAGTTCGTGCAGACTGACAACCACTGCTGCATTTTGGAAGGGCTAAGTGAGCACACACTTGAAAATGAAGCTAAAAAAAAGAAAACACAAAATTTTGAGGCATGAACTCAGGCCTCAACAATCTAAAGGCCGTTTCAACTACGAAGGCGCATAGTCCCAACACACTTTTTGTTCATATACTGTAGATCCAAGCCTTTAAAACAGCAGAATATGCAGTATAATGCAAACACTGGGATTAAAGCGGCAGTGACATCAGAACGGTAGCAGCGAGAACTGGACGGGTGCGCGCAGCGTTGCAGCGGCAAAAGCAGGCCAGGCAGCTCCAGCTCGTGCCTCGCGCGAAGCTGTCGATGCGGCTGCAGCGCTGGGCGTTTCTGTTCACTACAATCCGTCCCCCCGTCGGAAAAGGAGCCATCCTGGCGACTCACGGGGAACAGAGTACGAACGGATCGTAATAGGGCTTCAGGCGCTGTACGTGGACGGTTTCACGGCCACGAAAACGTTGGTCTGTTGATGGCGTAACTGGTTCGACGGTGTAGTTGACAGGTGACGTCTCGCAACAACACGGTAGGGTCCCTGATATTTTGAAGCAAGCTTGGAGGAGAGGCCCGTAGGGACAGCTGGAACCCAGAGCCACACTAGCGGGTCCGGGAAGAAAGTGAGGGTACGGGTGGTCATCGTCGCGTCGAGATTTCTGTCGCCATTGGTCGACAGGTTGTGAACGAGCGGGCGAGCTGACGGCATTCCTCGGCGCGGCGAGCAGCTGCAGAGATGGGCGTAGACTCGGAGGAATCGGGTCGGTACGGCAGGATGGTATCGAGTGTGGTCGAAGGTTTTCGGCCATACAAGAGGAAAAATGGCGAAAAGCCTGTAGTCGCTTGTGGGGCCGTGTTGTAGGCGTACGTCACAACGGGCAAAATTAGGTCCCAATCGGAGTGATCTGAAGCAACATACTTGGAGATCATGTCGCCAAGGGTACGGTTGAATCTTTCCGTCAACCCATTAGTTTGGGGATGGTAGGCGGTAGTAGTACGATGAACGATACGACATTCGGAAAGGAGTGCGTTGACGACTTCGGAAAGGAAGACGCGTCCCCTATCGCTGAGAAGTTCACGTGGTGCGCCATGACGGAGAATGAAGTTCCGCAGGAGGAAAGATGATATGTCGCGGGCTGCCGGCAGCAGGAAGAGCGGCTGTTTCCGCGTATCGCGTCAGGTGGTCGACTGCGACGACTACCCAGCGGTTTCCGGAAGCCGTGCATGGAAGGGGCCCATACAGGCCAATGCCTCTGACACAGCTCGATGAGTTCAGAGACAGTGGCAGGGTTCTTGGACAGCAGCATATGAAAGGCGTCATCGGAAATGCCCTTCATGATGTGGCGTACCTTGTCAGCTTCTGTCATCGTTGGGTTGACACGCCGGCGCAGGTCGATGATGTCCTCGATGTAGCTAGTGAATTTCTCACCACTTTGTTGGGACCTGGCTTCGTAGTCGTTGATCTGCCCGAAGTTTGCGCACACCAGGGCGTCCGAAAACAGCTGCGATGCTGGTCTTGAAAATCGCCCAAGTGGGGATGTCGGCCTCGTGGTTTTTGTACCACATCTTGGCGACATCCCGTTAAATAAAACATCAGGGTACCGAGCTTCATGGGATCGTCCCATTTGTTGGTAGCGCTCGCTCGTTCATAAGGATTCCAGCCAATCCTCAACGTCTTTCTGTTAACTGTTTCCAGGCAACTGCTATTAAACCACTCGTGCCCTTAATATACAATGAAGCATTGAGTGAAGCAAACGAAAAACAATGCAAACCATATACAACACCATGTGTTGTTGGCGCGCGTGTGTGTGTGTGTGTATTTATGCATGTGCAAACAAACACATCCTTATTCAGGAATAAAATTTAACATGGCCCTCTTTTTACAATATATTGCTGCTTTTGATTACTGTGTGCCAAACAACAGATTTACGAAAAGATACCCTATGACTACAAGCTTATAATATTCTTGGGCAACTAGGGACCATGAAACAAATTTAAGGTTAAATAATATGAATTTGCTGCAGGAGATAAAAAAGCAAACCACAGTTTTTGCAATCTAGAGCAACACTGCCCTTAGTAATAATTCAACGCTGTGCCTGGCAAACTGAGACACATTTTTATTTTGTGGCCGTTTGAAGAAAAATACTCTGGAATTCATGGAACACACGGCACTGTGACAGTGTGACAATTAAGGAGGGACAATAAAAAAATTCTGGCTCTAGTAGAATACACATTTCTCTACATGTGTGCGCTGCACATGAATGTTGCAAGCCAAGCTCTCAAAGTGGTTCTGCACCGCTGCCACTTCTTCAATGAGTTTTTTATGTCAATATTTCTTCAGGTTGTATGAAGCAGTGGGGTAGAGCACGTCCATGTTAAGACAATCTGGCCTTATCACTGGCCTTCAAGGAAGCTAATACCATTACTCGTAAAAGTAACTTGTAGCCAGAAGAGCCACATTTTAAACTGTGGCAGTCAGTTTCCACAATGTAACCTTTAGTTTTCAAGCCTGCCTACTCATCTGAAGTCACTGCATGCGTGTTTGGTGCTTCTGGTGCAGCTTTCAGAGTGCACGCATGAGTCCTTTTGCAAGTCGCACTCTGGAAAGGCCACCAACATGTCGATTTGCCAATTGCCTGTTGATGAGGAAATATGTGCGAAGTGGCAGAAGAAAATGTGCTGCAAAATTTGTGGTTAGTGACAAGCCTCTCTCCACTGATGGATGCAACAAGAACTTTCCTTATAGCCTCTAGGTTGCTAGAAAAGCTGGTTCCTGGTGCAGTGCAAAAAAATTCTCCATCTCCCGCTAAAGGGAACCATGTGTGGATGCGAAGCAGCGGGGAGATAATTAGCTTGAGCGGAAGGAAAGTCCCCGCTCTCATTTCACGGCAGCGGTCCGGGCGCTCATTGCGGCGCTGCACGGGAGAGAGAATGCGGCGCGCTCCGTCATTTTTATACCGCGGAACTACCGTGGTGCCCCCCAGCGGAGTATGCAGCTGTCGCACCACCTGTCGTGCGCGCCGCTCCGTAGAGGATTCCTAGAGGACAGGACGGGGGGGACCGTAGGAGAGGAGAGAGAGGGGGGAGGGGACGTGCATGCGCTGTGGGGATGTGGGACGCGGGCACCGCTCCGTAGAGTAGATGATTTCTAGAGTAGAGAAAGGGGGTGAGCGTAGGAGAGGATAGGGGGAGGGGACGCGCATGCGCTGTGGGACGCAGGGGGCCGCTCCCTAGAGTAGAGGATTCCTTAGAGGATAGAAAGGGGGTGAGCGTAGGAAAGAGAGGGGGAGGGGACGCGGGACGGACTAAGCCCCCTCCAAACACATGCAAGCAAGATCAAGTAATGGGGACAACCTGGGCGACAGACACCACCTGCCTAGCCATTGCTAAGCAGCCTCTCTGTGCTCTCGGCCATGACTCTGATGACTGTGGTAGTGGTTGACGGTCTTCATATTACTGCAGTGTTCTGGTTCGCATAATGAGTGCTTGCCTACTTCATGACAATGGCCGGACGCAGGACACGGGACGCAAGAGGGACGGACTAAGCCCCCCTCCAAACACATGCAAGCGAGATCGAGGAGTGGGGTCAACCGGGGCGACAGACACCACCTGCCTAGCCATTGCTAAGCAGCCTCTCTGTGCTCTCGGCCATGACTCTGATGACTGTGATAGTGGTTGACGGCCTTCATATTACTACAGTGTTCTGGTTCGCATAATGGGTGCTTCCCTACTTCATGAAAGTGGCCGGACGCGGGACGCGGGAAGGACGCCGGGACGCGGGAGGGATCGGACATAGCCCCGAGCATAAGATGCTTCGCATCTAAAAAAATCACAGCATATCCGCGGAGTGAATGATGATGCGTGGGCGAAGCTCCCGAGGTACATAATCGAAGACGTGATGGTGGTTGGTTGCATGTGGTCAAACGATATGCATGTGAGACCATATCGCGATGCCATGTGTTGTATGGCATCGCGATCGTCATCGTCATCAGCGTCATCGTTATGACGCATAGTGGGTGCATTCCATGTGGTATCGCGATGCCATGTGTTGTATGGCATCGCGATCTTCATCGTCATCAGCGTCATCGTTATGACGCATAGTGAGTACATTCCATGTACCCACTATGCGATCGCGATCGCATAGTGGGTACATGGAATGGGGAGCAGGTGGCTACGACATACAAGGGACGCACGACCGACAGGCTAAAGAGCTTCGCCCCTAAAAGTATTTGAGGTGTCTCTGCACCCCTCAAATACATCTTCCCTCTGTAAAGAAACTGTCTAAAGATTAAAAAGCTTGATATGTTACTGCTTTGAGCTAGCCAGAAAATGAGAGCCATACGGTCATAAGCTTGCCGTTCTGTAGTGCGGAGAAAAGAAGGCTGGACAGAAGGATCATCACATAAACGTACAATGTACAGCGAGCTAGTTGACACATTTCGCTGATAGCTAAACTTCAGTCATAGGAAATGCAACACTCCTCCACGCGAAAGACCCATAGTTGCTAGATGCTGAGAGAAAGGTCTAACATTTACGGTAATGCCGGCTTCTTCCAGCAGAAAAGAGTTCTTTTTCTGGATGAATGTCACCATTGAGATTGTTGAGAAATACCGTTATTCCTCGGAGCACAGAGCTGGCGAACAAGCGGGCCGGATGTTAATGGCACCTGATGACGAAATTGTAGTAGTGCGGCTTCTTGAAGAGACTGCGCAGGATAAACAGCAATGGTGCAGCTTGTGGCTCTCGGATGAAGCTATGCTGGCTCAGAAATACACGACCAGTACATTTTTTTCCATACGACATCAGAAACTGAAGTTGCGTGAGGACGCAGCAAGGAGTGATAGTTTTGCAGCTCTTTCCGCACTTTTGCACTGATGCATTGCACAGCTTATCAGAGCAGATGACCCTCTGGAATTGAGCACTGATTGTACTGTTGGATGTGCATTTCTAGTGTATTTGTAATGCTGTCATCGCCTGGGAAACAATTTTTTCGGATGGTCCTGGGTGTGTCTGCATTATTCAACCGAACAGCTCCTACTTTGCTGCTTCCTTCTCCTCAGATACATTTGCATAACGGAAAAGGCTGGTTCGTATCTTCCGACATGATTGTAATGTTTTCATTTGGGTACAGCAAATGGGTTTAAATAAAAAACTGCCACCCTTTCCATACAAACAATGCTCATGAAGACGGCTCGGCAGCTGGTGTGGAAAGTGCCCAACATCTCGTTTTAGATGCGCACCAATAAGGAAAATGTGAATTATGTCTTGGGCCTACAGCAGCTACCAAAGCAGCAAGGGGTAACGTCTTGATACTGCCTGCGACAAGCGAACAAAAATAAAGATGTGCGGTGTGTGCTAGAAGTGGTAGTACGGTACCAGTAGTGCAGTCAGAAATTCCTTTTGGAGGGGGGGGGTGTTTCAGGCATATTTTATTTATATTCGTGCATGCATTTGTATGTGTGAGTGTGTATTGTCACGTGGTCGTGACGTTGACCCAAGCACCAGTCGGTAATGTTCAAGATGAAACTGTTTATTAGGCCGAACTTGTGGCCGGTAAACGGAAAGTCAGATTACAGCAATAAGCACTGGCACTGATAGCGGCGAACGGAGCGTCGGCCGTCGATCAACAACTGTACATCGTTGGAACGCGCCGGCTTTTATAACGCACGCGTCGAACATTCTAGCCTTATCACTAGTCGTCGCGGAAGCTCTGGAATAATCTTGAGTGTTAGCGTCTTGCGTGCAATCTTAACAGAACGATCTACTACAAGCGAGAAGCTTCTGGAACAATAAGGCGCGGTCTGCGCCGAGTACTGCTGATAGTCTTTGTGGGCGGAAATCGAATACAGTGAAAGAAACGCGCGTGGCAATGGCCCCCTCTGAAAAAGCATCGTCCCGATGCTTAAAACAGAACACGGGGGGAAAATGCATGCAACAATAAATAAATCAAGAAAGCACAATAAACAATAAGCACAAGCAAGAAAGTCCAATGAAAAAAAAGTAGAGTCCTCAGGTTCACTAACGCACGTAAAACGGTTTGAGGCGCACGACATGGACGACTTCAGGTCGCGCACGGCGCCGTTGAGAGTTCGTAATGCCGTCGGGGACAACCTCGTAGTCGAGTGTGCCGAGATGTCTAAGTACCCTGTACGGTCCGAAGTACCGTCGCAGAAGTTTTTCACTTAGTCCGCATCGGCGTATCGGCGTCCACACCCAAACACGATCACCGGGCTGGTATTCCACGAAGCGTCGTCGAAGATTGTAGCGGCGGCTATCGGTCGTCTGTTGATTCTTGATGCGGAGGCGGGCTAGTTGTCGGGCTTCTTCGGCGCGCTGTAGGTAGGCGGTGACGTCGATGTTTGCTTCGTCGGTGACTTTTGGCAACATGGCGTCGAGCGTCGTTGCAGCGCTCCGTCCGTATACCAACTTGTATGGCGCCATCTGCGTCGTTTCTTGTATGGCCGTGTTGTACGCGAAGGTCACGTACGGGAGGATGGCGTCCCACGTCTTGTGTTCGACATCTACGTACATGGCCAGCATGTCGGCAATGGTCTCATTAAGACGCTCGGTGAGGCCGTTGGTCTGTGGGTGGTACGCGGTGGTCCGGCGGTGGCTTCTGTGGCTGTATCCCAAGATCGCCTGAGTTAGGTCAGCCGTAAACGCCGTACCTCTGTCGGTGATGAGAACCTCTGGGGCGCCGTGTCGAAGGACGATGTTCTCAACGAAGAACTTGGCTACCTCGGCGGCACTGCCTTTAGGCAGGGCCTTTGTTTCGGCGTAGCGGGTGAGGTAGTCGGTAGCTACGACGATCCATTTATTACCGCAAGTCGACGTTGGGAACGGCCCCAGGAGGTCCATCCCGATCTGCTGGAACGGTCGCCGAGGAGGCTCGATCGGCTGAAGGAAGCCTGCTGGTCTTGTGGGCGGTGTCTTCCGTCGCTGACAGTCTCGGCACGTCCTTACGTAGCGGGCGACGTCGGCGGCAAGACGCGGCCAGAAGTACTTTTCCTGTACTCTGGCGAGCGTGCGGGAAAGTCCGAGATGTCCAGCCGTCGGGTCGTCGTGTAGAGCCTGCAGGACTTCTGGTCGCAAGGCTGAGGGCACTACGAGAAGGTAGTTGGCTCGAAGTGGCGAGAAATTCTTTAGGAGAATGCCGTTTCGCAAGAAAAACGACGCGAGTCCTCGCTTGAATGCCTTTGGAACAATGGCGGTCTTGCCTTCGAGGTAGTCCACAAGGCCCATGAGTTCCGGGTCGGCTCGCTGTCGTTCGGCGAAGTCGTCGGCACTTATGGCTCCCAAGATGAAGTCATCCTCCTGGTCATCTTGCGGCGGCGGGTCGACGGGGGCGCGAGGCAAGCAGTCGGCGTCAGAGTGTTTTCGTCCGGACTTGTAAACGACGGTAACGTCGAATTCTCGAAGTCTCAGACTCCATCTGGCGAGACGACCTGAAGGGTCCTTCAGGTTAGCTAGCCAACACAAGGCGTGGTGGTCGCTCACAACTTTGAAGGGCCTGCCGTAGAGGTAGGGGCGAAACTTTGACGTTGCCCAGATGATGGCAAGGCACTCCTTTTCTGTTGTGGAATAGTTGGCTTCTGCCTTGGATAGCGACCGGCTAGCATAACTGATAACCCTTTCCACGCCGGAATTTCTCTGGACAAGAACGGCGCCGAGTCCTACGCTGCTTGCGTCGGTGTGGATTTCCGTGTCGGCGTGTTCGTCGAAATGCGCAAGTATTGGAGGCGTCTGCAGGCGTCGTTTCAATTCTTGAAATGCTTCGACTTGCGCCGTTTCCCACTTGAATTCCACGTCGTTTTTCGTGAGCTGAGTGAGTGGCTCGGCGATGCGTGAAAAATTCCTTGACGAAGCGTCTATAATAGGCGCACAAGCCGAGAAATCGGCGTACGGCCTTCTTGTCGGTGGGCGGCGGGAAGGCAGCGATGGCAGCTGTTTTCCGTGGGTCGGGGCGAACTCCAGACTTGCTGATGACGTGACCCAAGAAAAGAAGTTCCTCGTATGCGAAGCGGCACTTTTCTGGCTTCAGGGTGAGTCCGGAGGCCTTGATTGCTTGATGTACAGCTTCAAGGCGCCGTAGATGTTCGTCGAAGTTCGAAGAAAACACAACGACGTCGTCCAAGTACACAAGGCAGGTCTGCCACTTCAAGCCGGCGAGTACAGTGTCCATAACACGTTGGAACGTCGCAGGTGCCGAGCAAAGACCGAAGGGCATGACCTTGAATTCGAAAAGGCCGTCTGGTGTGATAAAGGCAGTCTTCTCTCGGTCTCTCTCGTCGACTTCGATTTGCCAATATCCGGTCTTGAGGTCCATCGACGAAAAGTACATCGCGTTGTGGAGTCGGTCCAGGGCGTCGTCTATGCGTGGGAGAGGATACACGTCCTTCTTCGTGATTTTGTTCAGGCGACGATAATCGACGCAGAAGCGTAGGGTTCCGTCCTTCTTCTTCACTAAGACCACGGGTGACGCCCATGGACTCTTGGACGGCTGAATGATGTCGTCGCGTAGCATTTCGTCGACCTGTTTCCTAACGGCTTCACGTTCACGTGTCGAAACCCGATACGGGCTTTGGCGGATTGGGCGGGCGCTTTCTTCTGTTATAATGCGATGTTTAGCGAGTGGAGTCTGTCGGATCCTTGACGACGACGAGAAGCAGTCCCTGAATTGCAGGAGCAGGGCTTCGAGCTGGCATTGCTTGTTCTTCGGAAGGCTCGGATTCACGTCGAAAACTGGTTGGGGACCTCGATTCGTCGAAGGAGGTTCGGTAGCATCGGATAGGGCGAAAGCATTGCTGGCGTCCACGAACTTCTCGATGTAGGCGACCGTCGTACCAATGTTAAGGTGCCTATATTCGTGGCTGAAGTTTGTCAGCAGTACCTTTGCTTTACCGTCACGCAGCTCGGCTATACCTCTTGCGACGCAAATTTGACAGTTCAGGAGTAGGTGCTGATCGCCCTCGATGACGCCTTCAAGGTTCGCAGGGTTTTCGGTGCCGACGGAAATAATGACGCTGGAGAGCGGCGGAACGGTCACTTGCTCTTCTATCACATTCAATGCATGATTTGCTGGCGTCGCGACGGGCGGCAGCGCTTTGTCTGAGGTTAGTGTTATCGACTCAGACCTTAGGTCGATGACGGCGCCGTGGTCACTTAGGAAGTCCATTCCAAGTATCACATCCCTGGAGCAGTTTTGTAGGATTACAAAGCTCGCAGGATAAGTCCGGTTATTGACGGTGACTCTCGCCGTGCAGACTCCAATCGGCGTTATCAGGTGGCCTCCAGCTGTCCGAATTTCGGGTCCACTCTAAGCGGTCTTTACTTTCTTCAGCTTGGCGGCGAATGGCCCACTGACGACGGAATAGTCGGCACCAGTGTCGACGAGAGCGGTGACGTTGTGACCGTCGATGAGAACGTCGAGGTCGCTAGTCCGTCGCCTTGCGTTGCGGTTAGCTCGCGGCGTCGGATCACGGCTGCGTCGATTTGTTGCGCTGCTTCCATCATGTTGAGTCGTCAGGTCTCGCTCGGTCCGCGAGGTTTCGTCGGCAGTGCTCTGTCTGTTTCGCGTCGTGTTCAGCAGGTTTCGTCGCGTCGTCGTCGTCGGCGTCGGCGGAGGATCTTCGGTAGTTCGACGTACAGCAACCGCACCTCCATCGGTTGCTGCCCTTAGTTTTCCGGGTAAGGGCTAGGTGACGGGCCCCGGTTAGGGCCAGTGTACTGCCGGCGGTGCGGTGACATGTAGCGGCCGGGCGACGGTGAGCGGGAAGGTCGTCGGGGCGTCCACTGAGCTCCTGCGAGGTAGTCGGCGATGTCTTGCGGTCGTTCACCCCGCTGTGGACGAGGCGCGTCGAGGGCGAAACCGCGTAGGCCCATCAGTCGGTACTGGCAGCGGCGGTATGTGTGACCAGCTTCTCCGCAATGGTAGCAGAGTGGGCGGTGGTCGGGGGGCGCGCCAAACGTCGGTCTTCCTCGGCGTGTATCGCTGGCCGGCTGGCTGGCTGTATGACGTCGATGGTGGCGGCGGAGGTGTCTGGCGGCGGAACTGCGGCGGGAGTGGCGTCTTGACGTGGGCGCGGCGGAGGAGCGGGGACGGCGGGCCGCAGCAGCGTAGCTGATAGCCTGTGGCTGCGGCTGTACTGGCTGAGCAACGCCAAGTGACTGCTGGATCTCCTCGCGTACTACCTCAGCAATCGACGTCACCTCTGGCTGTGGAAAAGAGAGCTTCCGGAGCTCCTCTCGCACGATGGCGCGGATGGTTTCGCGCAGATCTTCAGAGCCGAGGGCTTGAACAGCTGCGCTGTCTGGAGTCAGGCGACGATTGTACTGTCGGGTGCGCATTTCTAGCGTCTTCTCTATCGTCGTCGCTTCCGAGACGAATTCTTCGACGCTGTTTGGTGGATTCCGCATCAGTCCTGCAAATAGCTCCTGTTTCACTCCTCGCATGAGGAAGCGAACTTTCTTTTCTTCGGGCATGGCTGAATCTGCGTGGCGGAAGAGTTTGGTCATTTCTTCCGTGAATAATGTGACGTTCTCGTTCGGAAACTGGATGCGGGTTTCGAGCGTAGCCTCGGCCCTCTCCTTGCGGACGACGCTCGTGAATGTGGCCAGGAACCTGGTACGAAAAACGTCCCATGTTGTCAGGATGCGCTCTGGTTTTCAAACCATGTCCTAGCCGCGTCTTCCAAGGCGAAGTACACATGCCGTAGCTTGTCTTCATTGCTCCAGTTGTTAAAAGCGGCGACACGGTCGTATTTTTCGCCAGGTCTCCGGGTCCTCGTGTGATGAACCGCGGAAAGTTGGTGGCTCCCTTGGCTGCTGCATCACGACCGTTCCGGGAGTTGGTGCAGTGGCTGCCATAGTTGTCGCAGTAGTAGTCGTGGCCTTGGACTTTCGAGTCTTATCCGGTAGGGGCCCGAACTCTGGAGGTAGCCCTTGTTGCCTGCGGCTGGTTCGCTGCTCAGCGTCGGCGTCGATGTCCTTTTCACGGAGTGGGCTTGGCTCACGGCTGGAGGGGGGCGTTCGGTACATCGACCGGGAAGCACCTCCACCAGATGTCACGTGGTCGTGACGTTGACCCAAGCAGCAGTTGGTAATGTTCAAGATGAAACTGTTTATTAGGCCGAACTTGTGGCCGGTAAACGGAAAGTCAGATTACAGCAATAAGCACTGGCACTGATAGCGGCGAACGGAGCGTCGGCCGTCGATCAACAACTGTACATCGTTGGAACGCGCCGGCTTTTATAACGCACGCGTCGAACATTCTAGCCTTATCACTAGTCGTCGCGGAAGCTCTGGAATAATCTTGAGTGCTAGCGTCTTGCGTGCAATCTTAACAGAACGATCTACTACAAGCGAGAAGCTTCTGGAACAATAAGGCGCGGTCTGCGCCGAGTACTGCTGATAGTCTTTGTGGGCGGGAAATCGAATACAGTGAAAGAAACGCGCGTGGCAGTATAAACACATGGAAAATTGAAAAAATTCGGTGGGTTCGTGTAACAACCCCTCGCCCCCTTCTGGAGTGGCTTTAGAACCACTCAGTGATCCATCATCTAGTGTAATGGCGAATCACCAAACACTGCATCCTCCATCGAAGAGGAGTTTCTCAGAAACGAGCTCATTGAACCACATCATTTAGTCGAATACTTTTAAAGGAGCACTGACACCAAATTTACGCATGTGGATTTTTTTGCATCCGCCAGTAGCTATCAACCCCCAAGTAACGATTCTCCACTCAAAATTACACAGAGGGACGAATAAGCACCAATAATGTTGATTAATATATCCATAGGCGTGCGCACGAGGGGGGACAGAGGGGGGGCGGCCACCCCCCCAGTCACCTAAGAACCTAAGAGGGGGGGCGCAAAGACTGCCCCATACATTGACTTAATAGGGAAGGGGGGCGCTGCGACGAACCTTCGCCCCCCTCTGAACGGTAACCCTGCGCACGCCTATGAATATATCCATTATCGAACGCGATTCAAAACGGGAGGAAGCCCGCTAAAGTGTAGTGCTGGTAGCGCTCGCTCGCGGCCACGTCGGGGCCGCTCCCCAGCTGATCCCGTTGCCACAAGAAAAGGTGACGTCACGTCCAGCTGACATCGCTGACATTTCGTCTGCTAGGAGCACACGTGCAGCCATGTCTTTGTCGTCAACATCGTCGTCCTCGCCGTCGTCGCGGTCAACATCGACAAGCGAGGATGACAACGACTTGGAATTGGGAATTGCAGCGATTCGCGACGTTGCGAATCATTTTCGCTTTCACCCCCTTGGAAAGCAACGACGAGGAAATGGACAGCGGTACGAGCAGCGACAAGGAATGGCCGGCGGACGCACGCTTGGACCACGGTCAATTGGTGAGATATGGCACATTCAGCCTTTATTAGCGCTATCTGCATGTTACTTGTGGCCATGATATTTCCTTTTTTTTTTGATAGCTCCTAGACGTGTTATCGTGCACTGCACATGTAAACAACGTTTGATAGCTCGTAGTTGTGTTATCGTGTATTGCACATCTAAACAACGTTTAATAGCTCGTAGTCGTGTTAGCGTTAACTGCATACCTCGTCAGTTACCGCGTCAAAGTGAAGCGAGCAAATGCGGCTGTTGATCACAGGCGTCCGGTCCCTCGGTCCAAAGGCGCGACGTACGAAGTCAACCCACTGGCTGCGTTGATGTTCGAGGCTTGGAAATGCATGAAAGGCCCACGCACTTTCCGCTTTTTCTGCGCCTCGACGGGCATGTCCGCACTACGCAGCAGCTCCCGACATCTTGGCACGTATTCTGTCGCTCCGAATCATCGCACTCGCGCTGTGGAGTACGCGACAAATCATTCGATGCGACACGATGAACCCCACACACGGATCAACAGAGCAAGAAGAGCCACCAGTGAGGCCATCGCCGGGCGTCGGCGCCACAATAAACTCACTCAGACCGTCGACGTCATTGTTATTAGCGTATCACTAGCGAACGTCACAAGTGTTGAATGTATCACACCTCACACGTAGCACTAGTGTCGATGTCGCAGGGCACTCAGTTTTCCGTTGAGCTTTCATGCTCTGTTTGCCCTCGAAATAAAATAACCTTCCACGCGATAGACGCTATTCAAATTTGGCCAAGAAGACGTATGCATACCGAGCAGTCGAATGAAGGACACATCCAGATTTTGAAATTTAATGTCAGTGCTTCTTTAAGCCTTACGAGACATTCACAGTGAACATCAACACATATTCATACCACACATTTCACAATAGACGAGCCATGCTGTCGCTATGGTTGAAGATCATTAATGAAATCCTTTTCCATTTTCTGTATCTGCACACAAATACGCATTCCAATTGCGGCTTCGCAGATGAGCGCTTTTCGTTTGATGTATAGAACATTACGCGCTTCATATACACAAAGACGCGCACGCGCGCGCGCACACACACACATCTCTCGTTCATTACATCGTCATAAACTGCTCGAAATCGACAACACAAACACGCATCACATTTGCGGCTTCGCAGACGTAGCCTTTTCGTTTGATGCTCATTGGAAATTGCGCGCTTCTTGGAAACACACAGACGCACACACAAACACACACACATCCACACGACTCGTTCATAACTTCGGGCTAGACTGCTCGAACACGACAACACTAACCCCCGTATTCAGAAGGCTCCTTAACTTGAACTTGACTTGCCACCGCCTAAAGACAGCGCGTTCGAAACGCGTTTGTGCTGCAATGAAGAAGCTGGCAAGTCGAGTTAAGTGAAGGAGCGTTTCTGACTACGGGGGGTGTGAGACGCACCACATTTCCGGCTTCGCAGACGTTGAATATTGGTTAGATTTTTTTCTGCTACGTTCAATTTAGGAATGCAGGTGGTAGCAAGTAGTGGTATTGGAGAATTCCGTGCGACATGCACAGTCACCATTCTTTAGTAACTTCGGGCTTACCATGGGGATTATGCTGCACGAACACGACAATGTCATGTTGTACAGTACGAAAACAGTTGTAACAATCGTCGTACTGTCGTACACAGCTTTCACCAGCATTCTTGATGAAGAGGGCTTCCATCATTTCGTGCGCCATGTCACCCCTGTGCATATACATAACTGTCATCTTATAAAAAAGAGGCGTGCAATTACAGTACTTGCAGTGGGCGGCTAAATGAGAATCATAATTAGCATTGGACTGATTCTTATGCTTCCTGAGGTATGTGTTTAGGCAGCGTGCCATTTGCCCAATGTGTACAAGCGCACAGGTTAGAGGGCTCTTATAACCAACGCCGGAGACGCATGGCACAAACTGATTGTCGTTTCGAGCTACATTCCCTTTTCTTTGAAGTAAGACTGCTGTTCCATGTGAACAGCAGCCCGAATCTTTCCGACTTTGTTAGGCGGACTGAAGACCACCTGTACGCCGTAGCGGGCAGCACCTTTTTTGACTATGTGAAAGCTTGTGAGCATAGGGAGCATTATGCGAGCATTTCTTGTTTTGTCTTGGTCTTCGTGTTGTGGTGCAAATTTCACCTTTACCTGGTTCAAAAGCTCTTCACATTGTGCACTCAAGATCTGAGGCGGGAAAGCAGAAAGCAACAGTCGGTCCAATTGAAGGGAGAAGCTGGAACCGATGAGGTGCTTACGTGGTTTTCTGAGTGTTGAGCGGAAGCAGGAAAGAGCGATAGCATGTTTACTTGTTTTAGAATGTGAGAACCTGTAAGATGGGAGTGGTATTCTTGATCAGGGGCAGAACATTAGTTGCAGATCTAGAAACTGTAGGCGTTCGTGTTTGGGAGGTTCAAACGTGAGTGACTTCCCTGAAAACCTTCAAAATACCTCCAAGGAGCCTTCCGGTGTGGATCTTCGGAATAAAAATAAGAAAATGATCAACGAAGTGGAAGAGTTGTTTACTTAGGCTGTTCAGATTGTTGCAGCATCCTGTCAAATTTGCTCAGATAGATGTCAGATAGATAGACGTCTGCATGAACAAATTTCTGTCCCATCGTACAGGGCTGGACACATGATAAAAAGGCAGTGATTCCATAAATCTTGCAAAACTGATGCCGGCTTCACTGCAGAAACAAACTTTGTCATTATCCTCACATATTCACTGTTTCACATTTTGTTAGAGACGGTCATGTAACCAGGAATAAAAAACATCTTTACCCATTAGAGCCCAGTGTACTTTTTCAAAGTAGACTTCCTTTGTCGGGAATGTAAAATACATAACGGAATATTCTGATCTTGTTCATTAGAATTTCGGAAGCCAAGTTCGCAGCATTTAATATTAATTTGGAATGTTGACTGGGTTCCATTTTTTGTGTCTTATGAGTAGTTAACTTAACGAAAACGAGAGCTTGTCAAAAGGACGTGGTCAGTACTCCTTTTTTTTTTTATTTGATTTGAAATTGCACATTTTATAAATTGAAAAAAACGAACTTCTTCTGCTTCAGCAACATCAATGTAATCCCTGCAAAGAGCGACAAGCGTATAGAGTGCTTACTTTTGCTCTGAGGAGTAATCTAATGGGGCTGTACATTACGTAGTACACTGGGACTTCGTGGGAGCATACATGTGCCCCTTGTGCGTTTGTTCCGTTTTTTTCGGCTAACCTGAGACTCACGGTGCTGCGAAAGACATCGCTGTGAATATACTAGAGTCATTTGATGTTTTATTTCGGATTCTGAGCCTAACATGGAAACTTAGGATAAGGAGGTGAATGATGATGGTACGAATAGATGCTATCTGTCAACGACAAAAAACATGGAACCAAAGGAACGTGGGTATAACCTTCTGCATTAATTCAGGAAAGCAGCTTTGTTTCGAAAATGGCACAGACAGCAACTTAGTTGGTGTGCTGACGAACGACTACACAGTTCAGTCAATATGCTCTCTACCCTGGTGGCCATCCACTGAAAAGAAAAAAAGCGTAGTACCACTGCCCACCCTCTTCAACCGCACTAACAATGGTCATGTGAAGGGGTTCGAGCTCTACGATCAAGCTGCGAATAACTGCACAATTTTATTCCCTGATGAAAATGGTACAAACCCCTATTTACCCAGAAGACCGAAATGACCGCAGACAACGCATAAAGGGTCTGCTACCACACTGCATGTTTTAGCAGACCCATCTACGTGTTGTGTGTTGCCCTTTAGTCGCATAATACCATGACACTGACAGCGCCTTGTTGTACCCAACTGAAGTATTAAAAGATCTCCAGCGTCCACAGTGCTTCCTATTACCCTGTGTCCATACGGACATTTTCACAAGATGTTGGCAGAAACAGCGGAAATCGGCCACAATACTTCAAAATGGTGTTGCGAAAAGCTTGGAATTAATGTTTCCATAAAGTACTGGTTCTTGAATAGGTTTCATAGGCCAAGATAGTTTTGTTATTTAATTGGAAAGGGCCTAGCCTACTCTCCATTCTTGCGTCAAACCAGTTTTGCCCGTTGCTATGGGGAGAACCCAGCATACTTTTTAAACTACAGTATCATAACTTCTGAATAAATACAGATAACTGTATCAAACTTCGCACGTAATGTTTTCTATTGCGGTTAATTAAATATGGACAATCTCAATCTAAATCTCAGTGGATCTTGCATGGGATCTTGTATTGCATATCAGTGGATCTTGCATTGCATCCAGAGGTGTGGTGACTGTTCGGCCATAAACAAGCTGGAAGGGCGTCACCTGAGTAGCCTCCTGCAATGCGGTGTTGTAAGCGAATGTGACGCACGGTAGTATGGTGTCCCATGTACGGTGTCCCAAGTCTACGTAAATTCATAACATATCGGTCAGTGTTCTATTAAGACGTTCGGTAAGGCCATTTGTTTGCGGGTAATAAGCAGTTGTTTTCCTGTGGCAGGTGTGGGTAAGCCTCATGATGGACTGCGTCAAATCGGCTGTAAATGCCGTTCCTCGGTCTGTAATAACCACTTTAGGGGCGCGATGTCGGAGTACCTTGGAGGAGACGAAGAATTCTGCTACTTCGATGGCTGTCCCCCTGACCAAAGAGGCTGTCTCGGCATACCGGGTTAAGTAATCTGTCGCTACTGCAATCCATTTTTTTCCTAATGGTGATGTCGGAAACGGACCAAGCAGATCCCTTCCTACTTGTTCGAATGGGGCTTCTGGGGGGTTCTATTGACTGAAGGAGGCCTGCCGGTTTTAATGGAGGCGTCTTGCGTCTCTGGCAATCGCGACAAGTTCTGACATAATGCTGTACCGTATTCAGTAATCTTGGCCAGTAGTACTTGGCACGAATGCGAGCGAAGGTTCGACTCACCCCCAGGTGTCCTGATGAGGGGTCATAGTGACAAGCTTCTTAAATTTCGGATCGCAGGGTCGCAGGGATGACGAGTAGAAATTTCTCGGTGCTGTGTTCAAAATTCCTCTTGTACAGGAGGTTATTTCTCAGAACATACGACGATAATCCCCGCGTGAAAACTCGTGGAAGACGGGCAGGGTGTCCTCGCAGATACCTGATGAGCGAAAGCAATTCGGCGTCTGATTGTTGATCAGTCATTTCTGATGTGTTGACGGCTGCAAGAAACGGACAGTCATCTGCATCTTCCGCAGGCGCAGATTCGACATGTGCGCGTGACAAGCAGTCAGCGTCACTGTGCTTGCGGCCAGACTTGTACACCACCGTTACATCGTACTCTTGCAGCCTCAGGCTCCATCTTGCAAGTCGCCCAGACGGGTCTTTGAGATTTGCGAGCCAGCACAGCGAGTGATGGTCGCTCACTGCCCGAAATGGTCTACCGTATAGGTATGGTCGGAATTTTCCTATGGCCCAAATTACTGCGAGGCATTCTTTTTCTGTCGCCGAATAGTTAGTTTCCGCCTTCGAAAGAGTGCGGCCAGCGCAAGCAATCACTCGCTCCTCTCTATTTTTCCACTGAACGAGAACGGCACAGAGTCCCAAATTACTTGCGTCCGTTTGTAAGTCTGTCTCCGCTTCGTCATCAAAGTGCGCAAGTACCGGATCGTTTTGAAGCCGCCGTCGTAGCTCATGGAATGCAGCATCTTGCTGACTCGTCCAGACAAAGGGCACATCTTCTTTTGTCAGTCTTGTTAGCGGTTCGGCAATCTTGGAAAAAATTTTTGATGAAACGTCTGTAATATGCGCAAAGCCCTAAAAATCGCCTGACCGGCCTTTTTATCCGTGGGTCTTGGGAACTTTCCCACCGCTGCAGTCTTCTCAGGGTCAGGGCGGATGCCTTCAGAAATAAGCACATGACCCAGGAAAGGAGTTCACGGAAACCAAAATGGCACTTTTGTGGCTTTATCGTTAGTCCTGCTTAACTAATAGCTTTGAGAACCGTTCGTAGTCGTTCCACATGCAGATCAAAGGTGGTCGAAAAGATTCCGACATCGTCGAGATAAACAAGACAGGAGTGCCATTTTAACCCGAATAGCACAGTGACCATCATCTGCTGAAACGTGGCAGGTGCAGAACAAAGGCCGAACAGAAGTACCTTGAACTCGTACAGACCATCTGGAGAGACGAACGCTGTTTTCTCGCGGTTTCTTTTCGTGCACCTCTATCTGCCAGTACCTGCTTTTGAGGTCCAAAGAGGAAAAGACCTTCGCATCCCGTAATCTGTCAAGAGTGCCATCGATCCCTTGGGAGCGGATAAACATCCCGCTTCGTGAAGACGTTCAACTTTCTGTAATCTACGCAAAAGCGCAAAGTGTTGTCCTTCTTCTTTACTAGCACGACAGGCGAAGCCCACGGGCTGGCTGACGGTTGAATGACGTCGTCTCTAAGCATTTCTTCAACTTGGCTTCTGATGACCTCTCTCTTTTGGTGACACTCGGTAGCGGTGCTGGCAAATAGGCCTCACCGATTCCTCGACTATGATGCGGTGTTTAGCGATAGACGTCCTCTGGACTTTCGATGACGTTGAGAAGCAGGAGGCGAATTCTCTTACAAGGCTCTCGATTTGCCGCTTCTGGTCCGGTGACAAGGCTGTGTCGATGCTGATCGATGCGAGTATGCAGTCTAAGTTGTCAGGATTGAGTGGTGCCATATCAGACGAGCCCAAATCTGTCATCTCAACGTAATCGTTCAGGCGGGCGATGACGGTTGCCTTCGCCATATGTTGCACCTGATTTCCAAAACTGGTCAAAAAGACATTCGCGCACCCGTCACAGAGCCGAACAAGACCTCTTGCCACGCAGATCTCTTTTGGGAGTAGAAGCCCAGGGTTGCTTTCCGCCATTGCCTTCATAGTCGCTGAATACGTTACTTCTTACGGCGACAGCTATGCTGGATCTTGGAGGTACGGTTACGTCGTCGTCCACAATCTGGAGCGCGTCGTATTGTTCATCACACTCGAATGTCGCGATGGCGTGCTTCGCGCAGAACCGCACGGATGCTTCTTGCAAGTTTATCACAGCGCCATTCACCTGCAAAAATCCATTCCAATTATTAAATCCCTTGAGCATTCCGACAGGACAATGAAGTTCGCAACGTACGTGAAGCCACGTATTCCAATTCGACAAGTGCATCGGCCAGCTGGGTCGATCAGGTGTCCTCCTGCGGTACGTACTCGCGGTCCTGTCCAATGAGTCAGCACTTTTTTCAGTTTCCTGGCAAGCTCTCTACTGATAACTGAATTGTCTGCACCTGTGTCCACTAAAGCAGTAATTTCGCAGTCGTCTATAAGCACGCATCAATCGGACGCAACGTTACTGTTTCCGCACCCTTGCTCCTGTCCGTCGTCGCATCCCGAAATCAGCGCTGGAGGTTCTGTTGTGTCGGCAGCGGCCTTACCTCCACAGGTCGCCGATTTCAGTTTTCCTGAAGCGGACTTTGCGAACGTCGCCTTGGGGAACTTGAAGATGCGCGCGGGCTTGGTGACCTATACCTCAGTGGCGCTGTTGGCCGGGCCTGATGCTACTGTGAGGCGTAAGGGCGTTGGCGAGTCGACAAGTACTCCTGGATTGCAAAAGGGCGTTCTCCGTTTCGTGGGCAGGGAGCGTTTACAGAGAAACCCCAAAGTCCCGCTCGGCGGTATTCGCACATCCGGTAAGGGTGGCCAGCTTCACCGCAGTGATAGCAAAGCGGGATTCGATCGGCAGTGCGCCATATGCCAGTCTTCCGGACTCTCGGTAGATGTGTAGGTGCCGTGACGAAGCTACGTCCAGGTGTTCCCCCTTAGCACCTCGGCATACGAGATCACTGGCTGCACCGGTAACGAAGCTTGAGGCTGCCCTTGTGGCTGCTGCTCACGGACTGCTTGCCTAACTTCTTCGCGGATCACTTCTGCCAACGAGGAGATTGTTGTTGGGTTGCTGTTTAGCAGCTGCCTCTGGAGCTCTTCTCGAACTACTCACCGCACGAGTTCTCGCAAGGCATCGATGCTGTACCCGAATACCGCAAATACGAGGTTCACTTCTCGGTTGTAGAGCCTCGCGTGCTGTCGGAGTGTCTTTTCTATAGTTGTCGCCTTGCTGCGGAATTCGGCGTCGGCGCGTGGAGGGCTTCGAACCAAACCGGCGAAAAGCTCCTGCTTGACACCGCGCATGAGATGCCGAAGCTTCTTGTCCTCGCTCATGCTCGGATCAGCCCAGCGAAACAAGCGGGACCTATCCTCGACGTACAATGCCACGCTTTCATTGTTCCGCTGGCTTCTCGCTTGCAGAGCGGCCTCGGCTCTTTCCTTGCGGTCCGTACACGGGAACGTGACCAGCAGCTCCCGCCGGAAGTCGTCCCATGACCGGAAAGCACCTTCGTGGTTTTCAAACCATGTTCTTGCACTGTCTTGCAACCCAATATAAACACGGCGGAGCTTCCGGTCTTCAGCCCAGCTATTGCAATCGGCGACGCGCTCGAAACCTTCGAGCCAATCTTCGGCGTCTTCATACGTGTCGCCGTGGAAAGGCTCGGGCGTCCGTGTCTGATCAACGACGACGTGGGTTGCAGCTGTAGGGTGTGTGATTTCGGTATTGCCATGGACAGCTGGTGCTTCCCCAGCAGGATCCGGCAAAAGAGGAAATTCGGGTGGCTCACCACTCAGACGACGGCTGGTGCGCTGGTGGACAGGCGTGAGCTCGTTGGGTTCCAGTCGGCGTGGCTCCGGGCTTCCTTCTCCAACTCGAAGATGGCTTGAGATCATACCCAGTACCTCCACCAGAATTGTAAAGAACAGTTCAGGTAGTCTGGAGAAAACTATTAATTGTGAGTTAACTTTTCAAAACCAGAAGCGTTCTACCTCTTGCTCGAGTGGCTCGTCACTTCCTCTTCCTCTCTTTTCTGGCCACAATCATACGCGATGCGATCCCGTGCGGCAAAGGCACGTGCCGTCGTGGCCAATTCTTCTCATTGCAGGGCGCGGTTGTCTGCTAGGAAGGCGCGCGTACTTTAACGACTGTTTCATGACATGCGTCAATATTGTTATAAGACCATGTCACACTGAAGCAGCCAGAGTGGCGCCAAGGAAAACGACGTGATTGTGTGTTGTGGGGCACGCTCTTCTCTTCCATATTGGGCTACGCTTGGGCGCTGTCTAAATACATTGTGAGTACGCCTTATTTCCCTGTGTGCCTTCACGCAACATTCTGGTGGAGGTGCGGGGTAGCGACGTACGACGGAGCTTCGCAGCGGACGCCAACTCGCTGCTCCAAACATGTCAACCGGCAGCGATGCTGCGTCAACAGCCACGCCCAACTCATCAGCGGCGACCACCTCACCTGTGGTCGTTGTGGCCGCTCCACCCCGTGATCCTGGCAACTTTTCGGGAACTGACGGCGAAGACGTAGATGAGTGGCTTAAACTCTACGAGCTCGCGAGCGAAAATCACAAGTGAGACCCAACCTTGATGCTCGCGAACGTTTTTTTTACTTAAAAGGAACGGCCAAGGCGTGGTTCAACAACAATGTGGAAGAGATCACCAGCTGGAGTGTATGCAAGGCCAAGTTACGCGAGTTGTTTGGCCAATCTGCCGGCTGCAAGCAGGCCGCTAAGAAAGAACTTGGCATACGTGTGGAGACATCCACGGAGTCGTACCTGGCGTATATACAGGATGTTCTGACCCTTTGCCGCAAAGTCGACACCACCATGGCCAAAGCCGACAAGGTAGCGCACGTGCTCAAGGGGATCGCAGACGATGCCTTTAACCTTCTTGTGTTCAAAGGCTGTTCCACCGTTCACGATGTTATCTCGGAGTGCCGACGCTTTGAAGAGGCTAAAAGCCGTCGCATTGCCCACCACTTCACCCGTCTTCCCAATACTGCTGCGACGTCAACTAGTGAGGACCTCCGCATAGAGACCCAGCCCAATGCACACTCGGGTGACATTACCAGAATCGTTCGCCGTGAAATTGAAGCCATATCACCCGCACCCTTGATAGCACTGGCGCCAAGTGATCCTGAGCCGACCATATCGCTAATACAGACCGTTATGCGCCAAGAACTGGCAAACGCGGGCCTTCAGACGATCTGTTCTGTGCACCGTCCCGGCGCTGTCAATCCGCCTCCTTTGAACCCTGTTCAGCACTACCGCCGCCCTTCCCCACGTAACCGTGACCCAAATGCGTGGAGGACGCCTGATGACAGGCCGATTTGATTTCGATGCGAACGAGTGGGACACATTTCGCGTCATTGCCGAAGCACGTGGACCTCACCATCCCGCACAAGCCCAAGCTTCTACGACCTCCACTCATCAGCCCGTACTTCTGGCCAGGAGCCACTACGCCGCGACGACTCAGCTAATTACGGCCCGAACACTACGACCACAGCCCAGTACACCCGCTCGCCTTCACCACGACGTAGATTTTCGCAGTCTCCCCCCGCCACCTCGTTCCCCGTCCCCGTCCTTCGCCCGACGGTTTCCTTCGGGAAACTAATGGGCGCAGGTCCTGGAGGTGACGCTGCTGCTACGAATCATAACCTGATCGATGTGGAAGTGGATGGTTTGTCTGTTACAGCTTTGGTTGATACTGGCGCCCATATTTCTGTTATGAGCTCGGACATACGCAACCGCCTAAAGAAAGTCCTTACTCCAGCCCCTTCACGCAGTGTTCGTGTTGCTGACGGCGGTATGGCTACTGTCATTGGCTTCTGTACTGCACGCGTTACCATTGCCGGTCATCAAACTTCAGTTCTCTTCGCCGTTCTCACTCACTGCACTAATGATGTTATCCTCGGTCTTGACTTTTTGTCGGCCCATTCCGCCCTCATTGACTGTTCAGCTGGTACTGTGCAACTTGACCTGCCGTGCCCGACTGATCCGCCCAGTCCTCCCAAAGGTCGTCTGTGCTCTGCTGAACATGTCCGTTTGTCACCACAAACAGTGACCTGCATCGCCGTAACATCCTCGCCACATGTACCTGATGGCGACTATGTGTTCGCGCCCATCACATCGGTTCTCTTGACTCACAGTGTTACTTTTCTGCACACTGTTATTCAGTTACGTGCAAACCGCGCCTGCATTCCCGTGCTGAACTTTGCTCTGTGTCCACAAGTGCTCCCGTGTGGAATTGCCCTCGCCCTGCTGACACCATCTGACGACTGCGTCATCTCATCTCTGTCTCCCCATGATGTTGGTCACTCCATCTACCCACATGCCCGGTCTTCGCTAGTAAGCCTGTCTCGCGACGTGAAAAAAATGATCGCGCCAGACCTATTGCCGCATCAAGCTGACGCGCTCCTTCGCGTCCTTGATTCATACTGGGACGTATTTGACTTTTGTGACCGTCCCCTAGTTCAAAGTAGTGCTGTAAAGCACCGCATTAACACCGGCGATGCCTCTCCTGTACATCGACGACCATACCGCGTATCTACAGCTGAGCGTCACATAATTCAAACAGAAGTTGACAAGATGCTCGCCAAAGACATAATTGAGCCATCTTGTAGTCCATGGGCTTCCCCTATAGTTCTTGTCAAGAAGAAGGACAACAGTTGGCGATTCTGTGTTGACTACCGCCATCTGAACAAGATCACTAAAAAGACGTCTACCCGCTACCGCGCATAGACGACGTCCTGGATTGCCTTCACGGCGCTAAGTATTTTTCCTCCATCGACCTTCGATCAGAGTACTGGCAAATTGCTGTCGACGACATGGACCGCGAAAAGACCGCTTTTGTGACCCCAGATGGTCTTTACCAGTTTAAAGTCATGTCCTTCGGGTTATGCAACGCTCCGGCCACCTTCGAGCGGATGATGGACACTCTCTTGCGCGGGTTCACATCGTCAATTTGTCTCTGTTACCTTGACGACGTCATCGTCTTTTCCCCGACCTCTGAAACGCACCTCGACCGCCTTTCCTCCATCTTCTCTGTTTTTCGCCATGCCGGCCTCCAACTGAACTCGTCAAAGTGCCACTTTGCACGCCAGCAACTAATCATGTTGGGCCATCTTGTCGACTCCTCTGGTGTACGACCTGATCCCGATAAAGTTCGAGCCGTGCGGAACTTCCCCGTACCAACCTGCACTAAGGAAGTCCGCAGCTTCCTCGGTCTGTGCTCGTACTTTCGACGTTTTGTGAAGAATTTTGCGGAAGTCGCCCGTCCGCTCACAGATTTACTGAGGAAAGATGCCCCATTTTCCTGGGGTGGTCCGCAGGCTACGGCGTTCTCGACACTCATCACGTTGCTAACAACACCACCTATTCTGGCCCATTTCGACGTTGCCGCCCCTACAGAAGCCCGCACCGACGCCAGCGGCCACGGAATCGGTGCAGTTCTGGTCAAGCATCAAACCGGGCTCGCCCGTGTCATCGCCTATGCCAGCCGTCTCCTATCCGCAGCCGAACGGAACTACTCAATTACCGAAAGGAAATGCCTTGCTCTCGTTTGGGCGGTAGGAAAATTTCGGCCCTATCTACATGGTCGACATTTCACCGTCGCAACCGATCACCACGCCCTCTGCTGGCTCTCGTCTTTGAAGGACCCCACTGGCCGTCTTGGTCGATGGGCACTCCGGCTCCAAGAATATAACTACTCGGTGTCTTAAAAAATCTGGCCGCTTACACTATGACGCTGACTGGTTGTCCCGGAATCCAGTGGACCCACCTGAGGCTTTGGATGAAGCGCCCCCATGCGTGCTCTCTCTCTGCGCTTTCAGCGACATCCGAGACGAACAGCGCCGAGATCCCGTCTTACGTGACATTATTGAGAAGCTGCATTCTACGACGCCCGATTCGTCTACTCGATTGTTCGTGCTTAAGGACGGCACGTTGCACCGATACAACGTGCATGCCGATGGACACGAACTGCTCCTCGTGATACCTTCCCGCCTACGTGCGAGCGTTATCGGCCAGCTCCATGACGCCCCCACTGCCGGTCACCTTGGACACTCTCCGACATATGACTGTGTACAGCGTCAATTTTACTGGCCCAGTCTTTATCGCTCCGTCCGCCGCTACGTCGCCACATGCGACCAGTGTCAACGTCGGAAGAAACCTTCTATGAGTCCTGCCGGACTCCTCCAGCCACTTGATGCTCCATTTGACCCTTCTACCGCCTTGGTCTTGATCTCCTAGGCCCTTTCCCGGCGCCTACTTCTGGGAACAAGTGGATAGCTGCCGCGACGGATCACATCACCCGGTACGCCATTACGCGGGCTCTACCAACCAGCTGTGCCACGGACGTGGCCGATTTTCTCCTGCACAACGTCATTCTCCATCATGGCGCCCCACGCCAACTCCTCACAAATCGTGGGAGCTATTTCCTTTCCCGAGTTATCGACGACTTGCTTCGCTCCTGCGAGACGAAACATAAATTCACGACGGCCTACCACCCGCAAACCAATGGGCTGACTAAACGATTCAACCGGACTTTAACTGATATGCTCTCTATGTATGTCTCCTCCGACCACCAAGACTGGGACATTGCACTGCCCTTTGTTACATTTGCCTATAATTCCTCACGCCACGATACCGCTCGTTTCTCACCTTTGTATCTCTTGTTTGGCCGTGATCCAACATTACCGTTCGACACCATCTTTCCGGCAGCCGTCGATTCGCCGACAGAATACGCCCTTGATGCTATTACTAGAGCTCGCAGAGCACGAGAAGTCGCTCGTCAGTGCCTTTTAGCATCACAAGACCACCAGAGGAAGCGTTACGACGCACATCATCGCCACGTTGCCTTTACTCCGGGTTCCCTTGTGCTACTGTGGACTCCGACTCGGCGGGTTGGACTTTCTGAAAAACTGCTTTCTCGATACTCGGGACCCTACCGCGTATTGCGCCAGGTGACAGACGTCACCTACGAGATAGCCCCGCTCGAGTCCTCATCTGCCTCCGCTTCACTGTCTACAGACATTGTTCATGTGTCCTGCCTTAAGCTTTACCACCCTGCAACATCCTAGAAAGCACCGAGATGGCGCTTCAGCACCCGGGGGTTATGTTATAAGACCATGTCACACTGAAGCAGCCAGAGTGGCGCCAAGGAAGACGACGTGATTGTGTGTTGTGGGGCACGCTCTTCTCTTCCATCTTGGGCTACGCTTGGGCGCTGTGTAAATACATTGTGAATACGCCTTGTTTCCCTGTGTGCCTTCACGCAACAATATTTCCAGTGTTTATAGAAATATTAAACCCAAACATGCAGTGAAGAATACAAAACAGTTGGTGATATTAGTCAGTTCTCATTCACTTAGAGATGTAAATAGGAAGAGCAAGCCCGTGTCCGAAAACGGGGCTAGGCCCTCGGAACTTTTGATGCAAGGGGGGTGTTTCCCCAATAATAATAGGTTAAGTGTTTTTTTTTCTAAAATAGTAGAGGCTTCCTGCAATTGTCCCCCCCCCCCCCCTCAACCGCCCTCCCTTCTTATAAAAAATTCTTGTCTAAGGCCCTATAAAAACACAGCGTTCCCAGTGTCTCCCAGTGCGTTTCAGCTCGCTAGGTGACACTGGAAACGCTGTACAGTGTGTCGCAATGTACCACAGCGCGCTGGAAGCCACTGGAGCACACTGTACGGCATGGCCAGTGTCGCCCATTGCGCTGAAACGCACTAGGTCACATTGTGCAGTGTGGCCCAGTGTCTTACAGCGCCCTGGGAGGCGACGGATGTGCGTGTGCGCTAAAGCAATCTGTCGAGCGCGCGCGCGTGCGCTTTCCCTGAAGTGTTATCTACTATCGTCAAGGTAGTTTATGAACCGCATCGAAAGAACTGATCATTTCCAACCTAGTGCTACAGTAATATTTGTCTGATAATCAAGATCAAGGTACTCTTGCAGTCGGTCGTTCCGGCTCGTATAACGCAGAAAGCAGCACGCCACTGGTAGCAGTTAGCCGCTGCAACGCCAAATCTCGGCGTTTTTAGCTTCTGATTTGTGTAGTCAAAGGTGCAAATATGACCCCGCTTTGGTCAGTTATGATCAAAACTACATTTTAGCGGCTATTAGACACTTCGTAATTGAATATCCACGATCTTCACAGCGACCGTGACTCACGAAATACGGTCCTAAGTCTCACGGTCGTTTCGGCTAGAGTGAACTACGGCGGCTGTAGTACGCAGAACACAAACAAGGACAGAAATTATTTCCAAACGGGCGACGGAAACTACAGTGTTCAGTGTGCACTTCAGATGCACACTGAACACACAGATGCACAGTTATGACTAACCACTTAGCGAGTCAGTGCGATTGCCGCAACACATCTGCGATTACGCTAGTAAGTTTTCCGGCGAAACGTGCAATATACACGTTTTGATCCAAGGCAGCCCATAACAAACTAACAATCTCCTGTTACGTTGGCGCCAGCACGAAAAGACTAAAATCTGCGTAATGAACCAGAAAATAAAAATATTGGACACCAGAATTGTAGTAAAATGAAGAAAAAAGTCACAGTTTCACCGCAAGGGTGAAGCAATGAATGCGATAGCAACAAATTGTAATGTTACACGAAGTGAGGCTGGCAGCTAACTCTTTTGGATCCGACCTCACGCAACTCTAGAAAATGCTCGTTTAAGATAATACGGCCGCTTCAGGGACACTCTGCCCACCACATTCTCTTCGCGTTGAGAGAGCAGCACGTAGAAGGGTATGCCGGCCCCCCGCTGTCGGCCGCCGAGAAGGGGAGATAACGCGCGCGCCCGCGACCACCGCGCTCGTAAAACCGAAGGTTGCTCGAGGGCCCCCCCCCCCCTCCTTCGCGTCTTTTCACGCTCACGAACGACGGGCGGGGCCAGTTGAACAGTTGGGGGATCTTATCGCACGCGCCTCGGAGCGACGGAGACGGGCCGGCTCTGTGATCTCCGCTTCAGCCGCGTTCATCGCTCCCGCTCGCCCGCTATTAGCCGCTGGTGAAACGTACGATGCGCAGGGGGCTCTTATTTTTTTTACTTCATACGCGAGATGACGGCGACGGCGACGGCAAAAGCCCGTCGAGACTGTCCATATAACTGTTATCGCAATAAAAATACACGAACTGTCGTCGTTCTAGAGTGGTGTAGTGTGTAGCGCTTCAGACTCGGGACCTGAAGTGCGTCGAGGTGATGGGTTCCACTCCCGCCCGGTGGCGAATTTATTTTTTCGTTGTTTTTTGGTCGCAGTGCTTGTGTTACAGCCTTAATTACGATGTCGACATGAGCAAAAGTTTTCCGGAAAATTCGAAAACCCAATTTCGGCCCATAACGGGTGTCCCAGTGTGCAGCGCGCCAGCGTCCAGCGTGCCTCGGGTCAGCGTGCCAGTATGCAGTGCCACACTAGCCCAATAATCAGGTATGTCACTCGGACAGTGCCACTGGGTTTGCCAATAGGGGGCCTGAGGAAGAGTGATTGGTTTTCTCTACATGAGCTCTGTTTCTCGATGTACAGGCACATTTTTGGTGTATTTCATTTAACCCTTTCAGACTGTTCTAGAATACTGTGGGTGAACATTTTAGTGCCCTATTTTCCCTCCCACAGTACTTTTACGCAGAAAGTTTTTTTTTTCGTACGTAGTATTGACTGAAATGTCGCCGAGATGGTAGAAACAAAGGTTGCTGATAAATCGCTTTACAGTACTGCACAGATCGCCTTTAATATCTGCTTCTTTTTAGAAAAGCGATAGTACTTCCTTTATTCGCTCCCAATCCAATATTATATGCTACTTTTTGTCATGATGTGCTTCGTGGTGAAGCAGCACAGCAATTCAGTGTCTATTGTAACAAGTCGACTAATACTAAAGAAAAGCGTCAGTCCCGTGTTCCTTCTCGGTCCATGTGTTGGCTTTCCGCTACAATCTTTCCTTCATGTGTCACGACGCAGAAGCCAAAAAAGGGCACTTGATGGAACTCTTACTTTGCCGATGTTATCCAAATATATTGATTTGGTAGAACAGGTCTTCGAGATTATTACCAGACGTATTTAAGGTGTCTGCGTACAAGCTGTTTTCTGTTATTAGCTTTAAATATGCAATTCACTGCAGCTCATAGATGTGCTGCACAGTTTTAAGCCATCGCTAGCCCATTGCGTGTAGCATGGGTGATTGATATCACAGAAGTGAGTGGCTGAACTAGATACCTCACTGAAGTTTCAGGTAGTGTGAGTGGCAAGCTGGGAATCTTGATGTGGCACATTGTGGCATTATAGAGCATGCAAGGTGCGTGCGACAGCTGCGGGAGGTGGATGAGGTTGACTCAGACAGCCACTTAGGTTAGTGAACCAGGCCGCTCAGTGAAGTTGAGGAAAAGCAGTGCTCAGCGGAAGGGTAACAGATGATTGTTTGTAGCAGCCTCGGTACAAGGCACCTTCTTTTACTTATGGTACATGATTTTATAACGCTCTAGCCTAAACCAATACAGAGTGTAGACAACCATTTGAAGTACCCTAATAATTGCTAGGAAGTTATTGACTGGCTTACGCTTATAGGGGTTTTTTGGTAGCCGCTTGAGCATATTTTTCTCCCTCACCCTTACCTATGCAGTTGCACACATGTATAGCTGGGATGACAAAAACAATTCACGCAGTACCTTAATTCGAGTTGTCTAAATGACACGCAAGGTATGTGTTTTGTGTAGTGACATGAAATATTGCAAAAGAATTAAAAAATAGGTAAGCATGGTTGCAAAACCAAAACCAGCATGAAACGATGGAGAGGCAAGCGGTGGAACCTTCGTTCCCTATGACTTGTGGAATCGCGCACTTGTATTTCTCACGTTCGTTCCCAACCTCTGTTCTGTAGCATCAGCGTGACATTTTTTTTCTCTCTTGCATTGATGAGCACGGGGAAGGCGCTTCCCATGACCACTGAAAATCTGCGAGGTTATGGCATCTGTGGAATGGCATGGTGCCCGGAGGGGGGCTATCATTCCACCATCTCGAAAACGTCCAGTAATATCTGCACAGAAATTTTTCCTTTACATTTATGCTGTGCTGGTGCAATACAATTATATTGCCACGCGCGTTTCTTTTACTGCATTCAGTTTCCGCCCACAAAGACTATCAGCAGTACTCGGCGCAGACCGCGACTTATTGTTCCAGAAGCTTCTCGGTTGTAGTAGATCGTTTTGTTAAGATTGCACGCAAGACGGTAACACTCAACATTATTCCAGAGCTTGCGCGACGACTAGTGATAAGGCTAGAATGTTCGACGCGTAATTTATAAAAGCCGGTGCGTTCCAACGATGTTCAGTTGATCGCCGGCCGACGCTCCGTTCGCCGCTATCAGTGCCAGTGCTTATTGCTGTAATCTGACTTTCCGTTTACCGGCCACAAGTTCGGCCTAATAAATAGTTTCATCTTGAACATACCAACTGATGCTTGGGTCAACGTCACGACCACGTGACAATATACAGAATGTTTCAGATAACAAGAACCAACAATTTAAAAAAGTGCTAATCTCCTACTTCCAGGAAACCAACATCATATGGTGTGCCGTCATCTGGTGGTCGTTAGCTTGCATTAATATTTCACAGAACAAGGCGTTTGATTGCATGACTGTGCAACCAGATATACTTTCCTGTTTTATTGTGATACTTCGAAGCATAAGCAAGGCTTTTGCCACCTCTTTGCTCGCAATGGTGAATGCTAATGCATTAAGTGGTAAGTCTACAGTGCTGGTCAGTTCAGCGGGAATATGGCTTGACTGCCGTAATAGGCACCTGCTGCAGCTTGTTGGTAATGGTCAGCTTTTTAGGGGCGAAGCTCCTTAGGGTGTGGGTCTGTCCCTCCTCTGTAGTATGTAGCAGTAGTAGTAGTAGTAGTAGTAGTAGTAGTAGTAGTAGTAATAGTAGTAGTACGCAGCCACGAATAGTGGGATATATCCACTCCACGTGATAAAGATGACGATGACGCCTGATGACCATGAAGAATAAACGCGTTCCAGTATAGTGGAATGTACCCACCACACGTGATAACAATAACGATGACGCTGATGACCATGAAGTATGAGCGCGTTCTACACATTCTGCCACGGATGAAAACGATCATGAATACGTGACGCAAGTGTCATACTAACATACATCCTATATGTATAATCACACCACACCCCCGCGTTTGTGTGTCAGGTCTTTGTATGATGATCGAGTGGGCAAAATTTACAGGGATTAACGGTTTACCAAATTACCTCTGGAGCTTCGCCCACTCATCATCATTCACTTCGCGGATATGGCGTGATTTTTTTTCTCATTTAACAGTGCACACTGCTTTCATCTTAGGTTCATTGAGAGTCATTGTGCTGACAAATCCTGGTTAGGCATTCCATAATGCAAAGCACCAACTGCAGCAAGCCTAGCATGTTTGATTCCATGTTCTGTGGTGCGCCTTGGCCAGTGATCGATGTGTATACCTGTTTCATGAATTTATGCACAGCAATGAACCTTTTCATTGATCAAGCCGTGCACTGCTCTGTACTTTTACATTCCAGCCGGTAGCACCGAAATTCAATAGCATGCGCACTTTCTGTGCAGAGAGACCATGAAGGAGACAAAATGCCACTTGAGTGACCTGTATATTTTCCTGATTTACAGTTTGATATTTATTGGAAATGCTACCGAGCGGTGACTGAGTGCAGTGCTGGGAAAAATGGGGAATACTGCCTGTTGTAATATAATTTGGGATTATTTACCTTCTGACAACCCTACCAGCCCATTCTATTGGTATATGTACCTCATATGTGCATATTTTATTTCTTCGAATATTACACTTATGCTTGCTCCTTGTATACGCAGGCGCCTTTAACCACTACCTCGAGGCGAAAAAGTGTCCCCTGCAGGGCATCCAGAAGAGGCACAAGTCCCCGCTTCGGTGCGTTGCACAAAAATGTGTTGACCTGCACTACTAATCCATCTAGATTTTCACACATTTTCATTAATTGTATTGCCCTTGAATGTTAATAAAGCGCAAATTTTCATAAAAAGGGGTACGTGTTAACTTGGAAGGTTCCATGTAAATGTGCATGAAAATGTGTGCCGATGTACGCATTTGAAAAATCCAGTCACTACCCTCACAATGCACAAACATGTGCACTACTGAAGCTGCAATAAAGTTCGGTTCATTAGCTTGCGCTGCTATGTGCAAACACAGTACAAGTTCTTCATCCTGTGGGCGTTAACTACCTAACAGTAGAATGAGGCGTGAAGTGTCTGTTGCAAAATAGCAATCTTTTTCATTACGTTTATTGGTAAATGATCCTTAGCTGTCAGGTGCAGTGATCTTACTCGAGATTTCTCAGTATGCAGTGTCACTTATTTAATGGTTTGGAAAGCTCGTGTTTGCATTGCCTAGATTACTAAAATGCATGACAGCAGATTTGCAACGCCTCCGCTTGCCTTCACCAAGAAACTAAATTTCATTACTGCAGACTTCACAAACAGTTTATGGTCCTGAAGAAGTTTTGGACCACAAGCCTGTAGCGCCATACAAACTACCGGACAATGCAAAAAACACGATGGCATCACACACAGCTGGATAATGCGACATACTGGAGCAAGCGACAGACAATAGGTTACAAAGCAGACAACAGACTACAGGACAGACGATAGACTATAGGGCAGGCAATACAAAAGACACTAGACAGTACGACAGACAATAGACTGTAGGACCGACAATAGACTATATTCTCGCCTGCCATGACGAGCCCACATCCGGTCACTTAGTCTCTTCCCGCACCCTCGCCAGAGTTCAACAGGCGTACCACTGGCCCCAAACTTGCTACTTACGTCAAGCGCTATGTAAAAAGCTGTCGGGAATGTCAACGCCGCAAATCTCCGCCACTGAAGCCTGCAGGCCTGCTGCAACCAATCACACCACCTAGGGCGCCATTCGATCAGATAGGCATGGATCTACTGGGGCCATTTGCACTGTCATCTGCCGGTAATAAGTGGATAGTCTTGACGACAGATTATCTAACGAGATACGCCGAAACCAGGGCCCTACAACGAGCTACAGCTTCTGATGTTGCCCAGTTTTTCATCGACCAGATTGTTCTTCGCCACGGCGCCCCGTCTGGCGTGATCACTGATCGAGGAGCAGCTTTCACGGCTCAGCTCATTGACGATGTGTTTAAGATCAGCTACACGAGCCATCGCAAGACGACAGCGTATCACCCCCAGACTAACGGCTTGACGGAACGATTGAACAAAACCATCGCCGACATGTTATCCATGTATGTGGACGTTCAGCACAAGGAGTGGGATCAGGTCCTGCCCTACATAACATTCGCGTATAACACTGCCATCCAGGAAACGACGCGATTCACGCCGTTCCGTCTTGTCTACGGACGTGAGGTCCAGACCATGCTGGACGCTATGCTGCCACACGATTACGACGCTTTCCTTACACCTGACGGTCAGCAGCTTACTCAGTATGCCGAAGAAGCTCGTCAACAGTTGGCACAACTGCACATCACGCAACAACAAACTACAGATGCACGCCGCTATAATCTTCGCCATCGACAAGTCGAATATTACCCAGGAGATCAAGTTTGGGTATGGACTCTGGTTTGTCGCCAAGGGTTGTCCGAAAAGCTCCTGAGTCGCTACTTTGGACCCTACAAAGTGGTGCGTCGCGTCAGTGACGTGAACTATGAGGTTATCCCAGATGGAACCATGTCGCCCGAACGTCGAACGCACTACCTAGAGTGTGCGCTGTAAGCCATTATGGATCTTCACCAACTAGCCCGGTCAAAAACCTTACTACCTAGAGGTTGTTCACGTTATACGACTCAAGCCGTACTTCACGCGTTAGTGCGACTAGGCTGCGGCCTTATTAGTTTTTTTTTTCTTTTTTTTTCTTCGATGTACCCACAGTGTGCTCGTTTGGTCTTTTCTGCTTATGAATCTCCACTCGCACGAGCATCGGGGCGATGCCTTTTTTTTCAGTGGGGGGAATAATGCCACCTGCTCATAAAACTGCGGCGAGCACGGGCCCGCATCCAGGAGAAACAAACGAAGAAGTCGTTTGGGACAGCGCGCGCTCTCGCTCGGTCGGTTTTGGTTTTTTGTCGCTGCCATATTGTGAGACCTGCGTCAGTCTCTCCGCCTTCGCAATATTTCTTGTCCGAAGACCTTCTTTTCGCGCGTGACAATATAATAGACAATAGACAACAAGCCAGACAATAGACAATAGTGCGACAGACATAAGCGTCCAAAAAATACGACAAGACAAAAGAATTGCTGTCGTAGTATCCCGTTGTGATTATCAACTGAAATTGATCCTGAGCTCACGCCGTAACCAACGCGGAGAGATCGTTACCCTCCTACAGTGTTATCGCGCTTTATTCGATTGCGATCAGCTATCTTTAGACCGAACATCAACAGTCGTTCACAGTATTCACACCGGCCTGGAAGCCCCACTGCGACAGCGTCCATAGCATGTGTCGTCTGCTGAACGCCGTGTCATCAACCAACAAGTGGACGACATGATGAAACGTGGCATCATCGAGTCTTCGAACAGTCCTTGGGCTTCGCCAGTAGTCCTCGATAACAAAAAATACGGGTTCATCAGGTTGTACGTCGACTACCGATGACTCAACAAAGTTACGCATAAAGATGTGTATCCATAAAGATGTAATTCCTTCTTCCATGTAACTTCTTCCATGTAATTCGCCACTGAGAACCTGCTGCGGTGGTTACATACGCCATGACAGAAATGTAAAAATATGCGTGCACTTTAAATATGTTGAATAATGATTTAATTATGCATTAAACTTCTTAATTTGGCATAAATTCTTCCAGATTATCCTGCTACAGCATGCCTAATTAAGTTTTCACAATGTAAACAACCAATCTTGTGTTGTCCACTTTGTTATGTAGTGGGCAGTGTGATTTGAGCTTACGGTGAAAGAAAAGACGCTGACACGCTCGGACACCATGTCCAGGCCACCAGCTTTTCGGAAGAGAGGGCACAAAACAAAGAGCAACAGTTATTAGCCGGGTGACTAAAGTGGTGCTACGGCCATGATGTCCGATGTTGTCGGTCTGTTTGTTTTTCCCCGCAGACGCAAAGCACACTGCAGTTAATTTTATCTCAGCAAGGACATACACCAATGCTGTTCTGCACTAACCCCAAAAAGTGTAGCTTCAATTCTTTAAAGTGCGATGAAATTCATAATTTGATCTGTTTCTGTACGTGTATAGTTCGCTCCTGACGATATCATGGCAAAGACATTCCGTGGCTATAATATAAGTTTTTTGAAATATGCATTCCCCTCAGCAAGGCTTCACAGTGCAAACTGAACAAAAACGGAGGGCCCAATGCTGAAATTTTGTTGTGTCCTCTCTTCTGTCCTGGTTCAATTTATGCTATGCAGCCATGTAAATAATTAATCAACAGCTCACGCAAGCTACGGCTCTAGGAGTATGTTCATGACCAGGGCAGTTTCATCAGGACTGCATGCTTCTCTATTTGATGCATTAGCATGTGCACTAGCACATTGTGCATTAGCATTATTTTCACAGACATATAGCACAATCAATTTCCATTGGATATATAAGCGTAGGCATTCGTTTTTAAGACAGAAAATCCAAGTATACTATTTCTTTATTGAGAGATGTCAGCATAGCAGTTGTTCTTCTGTAACGAAGCTCTCTGCTCAACAACAGAATTTTGCTGCATTATTTTAGAGACACTTCTGTGGTGATAATTGGATGCAAGCTCAGACAACACGTTTCTGCTGTACGACCCACTTTTGTCGCATTACTTACGGAAAACATCTGTTGTCACCATTGACTATACCCTAAGACAACAAGTCTATTGTTGCACAACACATTTCTTTCGTACAATAAAATTCTGTCGTATAGTACATGGGCATCCCTATCGTAGCATGCGGTTGCTTGTTGCGACGACACATTTCTTTAAATGTGAATCATTTCTTAGCGAATTGCAGGCACTTCCCACGTTTCTACCTACGCATCTTTCTCTATCCGCCAACGTGTGGGTGCTGTCGCGATCGCCTCCTTAACTTGGGGTAGACCAAAATTATTATAGGAGGGTAAGAGGGTATGATGAATATCTGTGGCTGTTCATGATTCTAATAACGAGAAAATCCCGCAGCGTACGTCGTCAAACCTTTTCCCCCAGGCAGGTGCGGCACATAAACTATACACGGGCCGTGGTATGCGGATATACGCCACAGGTGGTTGATAGTATCTACTCGGGAACGGGGAGATCATAAATTGGTAATTTAAATGCTAGGGCATTCAGAGAAACTGACATGGGCAGCGTTGACCCGACGAATACAAACAATTATTATCAGACTCTCAGCAGGAATCAAACCCAAGCATTCTGCTTGGCAGTCAAGTATTCTACCACGGAGCCACATCAAATCTCGGAACTTGTTTCGAAAAAGACCCTATGCAGGCTTTATGTTGGTGAAACGTCAACTGTGGCTCCTGTACGGTCCATCTAATTTTATAGACATTATATAATGTGCCCCAGTGATACAGGCATCACGTCGGGTTAGCGTCAGTTGTACTTAAGCGCCATCCACTGATGTTTGTATATGTAGCACTATCCAGGGCAAGTATAAGCGGGCAAGTATCCTCGCAAGTATAAGCGCTATATTTCAGCTTCCAGCTTCTGGTGTTGGTAATACCCATGTGGCCCTTGACATTGTTACGCAACTCTAAACAACTGGTTATAGCAAACATATGCGACTGTTAAACACTCCCGTATGTGAGTATAACATTTGTGCATCAGTTCAGCATCATTTCGTAACACTTGGCTGAAAAAAAAATTACAACACATTCGCCTTTAATCCGCATGTTTCGCATGACATTGATTTCCATGGTACGTGGGATCTGACGAATTTTTTTAGATATCCCATTTTCTTTAGTTTTGGTACGTTTGGAGCGTCAAAACTGCTGACATCAAGCTTCATGGAATGCTTTTTTAGTGGAACAGTATGCTCACCGATCACAGTCTCTGTAGTGACGGAGTAGCGTCGCGAAAAACGCCCCGAACATTTTTTTGTCCGAATAGTTCGATCGTCTGCGCCGACGAAGTAGCACAGAAGCACATTCAAACAGTGGTAGGTGAGTGTGATAGCGCTTCGTGACCCGTTTATATAAAAGAGATTAAAGCAGGTTCATTTCAACGTAGGGTCAATCACCATAGGCCGCAATCATTTGCAATTCCGCGCCTTATGCGATTATAATAAAATTTACTTCTATCTCTCTCAGCTGTGCGCAGCGTCGGGGCAGCGTGTGCTTAGCGAAGCCTCAGATTTGCCACACCGAATGACAAGCTAACGACATCCGTATGGATGCCGTATGAGTTGGTGGGGTGGATTGAACCTTTGTGAGCATGCGCTATTCTTGTCTTTTGATTGT
The DNA here is from genome assembly GCA_030522465.1 of Rhipicephalus appendiculatus. NCBI lineage: Eukaryota > Metazoa > Arthropoda > Arachnida > Ixodida > Ixodidae > Rhipicephalus > Rhipicephalus appendiculatus. The sequence continues at coordinate 449,369 of JALIZH010027004.1, forward strand.
GTTTGATATCGTCTCCCACCAATGTGCTCTCTCGGGTGTCTTTTTATGCGTAGATCTACTGGGGATCAGAATAAAGCCAGCCACTTTGAGAACGTGTAAACATTGGTCTTATATATTGGAACTCTACTTACCCTGATATGATTCGTGTCAATGTATATGTATTAATTTTATCGGGATTTTCAATGTACGCATATTTGACGCCCGTAGGCTGGTAATCATAGCTGTAGACAGAAGGATAATGATGACAGTTTAGTAGATAGAATACTGCCCGTATTCGAAACAGTAAATCCACAAAGCAAGGAACTTATTTAATAAACACTGTCGAACTGAGCATATATGTAAAGATGGCCTCAGATATTCTTAACTTATGTGTACGGATTTGGCCAAGCAACATATTCCTAGTGCTTCATGATATACCTATTTTTATTTATTATTCACTTCTGCACTTATTCAAAATACTTTTCGTGCTCCATATAGGATCATTGTACACGGGGGCCGCTACATGGTTAAATACAACATATTGGGACAAATACGCATAAAAAAAGTCGCAGTTTGGCCACAAGGCGAAGCAATGAATGCGAGAGCAACGAATTGGAATGCCAAGCGACGAATGGCAAGCAGGTCGAAACGTGCAGCGCGCTGCTCACGCATACATGACGCACGAAAACAACACGCACAGGCCGAGAGCGAACTAAAAACATTCACAGCTCGACACTTAACGCGCTGCTCAAACAAAAACGACGCACAAAACGTATTCACAGTTACAGACGAGCGCGAACTAACAAGTGTAACAGTTGTTACTTCGCTGTGTTTGAAAAGCGTGCTCTTTTCGCAAACGGGAGGACTGCAGCGAGCGATGTGACCTTCGCGCGCCCGGTAACTACAACGCTATCGTTCCGGCGAGAGCCCCATTCTCCGCCACCGCGAGATAAGCGCGCGCACGCACGAGCATCTAGACCCCCGCTCCCCCCCCCCCCCCCCCCCCTTCACGTAAAGTGCTCGCCGACGAGGTAGGAGCGCCTGAGAGCGCGCATCGCGACGAATGGGTAAGTCCCGCCCAGCTAAGCCCCGCCGAGCGCGGCCTTTGCGCCATCTCTCTGGCAATGCTGAAAACTCGCTGTATATAAATAGCTCGCCGTTAGAACGTTGAAGGACGTTTGGCTTCGTGGCTGAGCGGTTAGCGCCGCGCGCTGCAGAGCGCGAGGTCCCTGGTTCAATGCCGCGCGTCGGAAACGTTTTTTTTCTGAATTATTTTTCTTTAGGGTTTTCATAAATATACAGATACATATACATATACACGAAGTGACGGCGACGGCGGCGAAAACCAGCGGAGTGTGTACATATAATTGCTATCGCAATAAAACAAAACACAGATAAATGTGACTGGCAGAGCTGAAAGACAAAGTTCTTAGCGGTGGTATAATGAATATTATGATACGTTGAATCGGAAGGGCGATATGACTTCTATCCGATAAGACTTCTATCCAAAATTATAGGCCAATCTGTATCCTACCTTTTTTGGGGGAGGTGTTATAAAATATGGTTCGGGGAGCAGGCCTATTGTGTGGTGTCAGAGACGCCGGCTAGGGCAGCAAGGAAGTGGACGCAACTGGCGCGGCACACAAACATATTATAACGCAAAAGTGCAGCAAGAATACCAATACTAAGCACAGCAAGAGAATGGGCTCGCGAAGCGTCTTTATCTTTATGTAGAAAGCAGTTCAGAGAAACAATGCGCTCACGCGTTTGGCGCTCGACGAAGTAACTGTGGTGGTGTCGATGCGGCCAGACGAGACGAACCAGGCGGTTTGTTGCAGGTACTGCGTCCGCTGGGCGCCTGGGCAGAATAATTGTCGTTGCCAGGTCCCTCGGACGTTGACGCCCGAGCAGGTGCCTCCGATAGTGTGGGCCTCCCGAACGTTGACGTCCGACCAGGCCAACGCGTCTTCTTCGCTCCAGCTCCTGGCTCCGTCTGATCGGTCAACGTGGTCTGTTCTGTCTTGTGCGTGTGGCACGTGGGCACGTGCAGGGAGACGACGCTCAAGATGGGTGCACCAATTATTCCATTGCGCGTGCTTTCGCGTTTCCACGCCACTTCGTTGTCCTCGTCTTCATGGCGTCGTTGCATTTCACCACATGAGGTAATTGAAAAACTATTCCACATTAGATTAATGCGTTATTTGAAACAATTGACATTTTGTCTTCACAACAATACGGATTTCATCCAGGATATTCAATTTAGCTGGCACCAATTACCTTAACTGAGGAAATTAAACAAGCTATTGACAAAGGATTACTTGTGAGATCTGTATTTGTCGATTTGATGAAGGCTTCTGACACAATAATGCGAAACTCGAATCATTTGGCATGTCTGGCCCTCCCCTAAACTTCAATAAAAGCTACCTCAGTAATCGGTCTCAAATAGCACACGTTAACGGCCATCTTTCATCACCCAAGTTAGTTAACGTAGGTGTGCCACAGGTATCAATTTTACGCCCACTTTTATTTTTGATATTTATAATGTCTTACCTACCATTCTTCCCAGGACCAAGTGCATACTGTACGCTGACAACATAACTATCTTTAGATCATCTAAATCAGTCTCTACGCTCCAGACTGACCTCAACACAGATTTGCATAACATATATCTTCACGGTGCCAGGGCAATCAGCTGCAGATCAATGCTACTAAAACCGTATTTATGGTATTTCATTCCCCGCGAATTTCACTTGACATACCAGCTACCCTTCCCATCGGCAATAAATTCATAAACATCTCCAGTGAAGCGCGGTTTCTTGGCGTCATCTTAGATACTGAACTAAGATTTCATATACAAGCCGCTTCCCTCGTTAAACAGATTGCATGTTATCATCAAGACGCGCACGTATTTTCCGCCTCACATCATACGTTTTTTTTTGTATTTTGCCCACATTCACAGTATAACAATATTTCATATTGTTTATCATCTTGGCCCAACACATATTTCACGCACATTGAATGGTTGCAGCGACTGCAGAATCAAGCAATTAGACTATTGACTTTTAGTCCATTTTACTGCCCACTAGCTCATTCTTTCCAAAGCTTAACATACTCTCATTAAGACAATCATTTTGTCACTGAGTGTCCATAGTTGCCTATAGGCTCGTCACGCATGTCATTGTCATTGCATGCATTGATGATCATCACTTAACTAATAGCTATATTACCCGGTTATCCCACAGCAAAATCTCCTTTTACCGACCGTAAGGACAAACTGCGGCAAGTTCACAACCCTATTTACAAGCATAGCTATTTCGAATTCATTGCCTTTCGAATCAAAAACATCGCACAACGATGGTCCTTGACTGCAGCAGGGTTTAAAACTGCCAGTCCCCTTGTCCGTCTCAGTGGCGTAAATGCTGAAAGGCGGCCATCAGACCAAAGAAAGTGGTAATTCTGGTATGCGGGAACAGCTGCTCACCCGGGAAGGTATGAGAACACTATCGTCCTCACTCTGGAAAAAACCCAACAAGGTCTTCCGCAGCTGTAATCTTCGCGCACGCTGTGCCCCCCAAGCCTCTCGTCTTTCTCTGGTCGCGCCCCTCCTCGTCATTCATTTCTTTGTTACTAAATCTTGAGATTCATTATTTTTGTTTCATATAATTTCCCCTACTTTGTATTTAGTTCCACTGCACAGTCCTGACAAGGGGCCCTAAATTTTTGAGCATTAGTTTCACGAATTCGTTCCTCCCCGCTGGCCCCACACACTTCAGTGCTATGCACCACTCTTGACTGCACGGCTACGCACTTCACTAACACGTCCGCAACATGCGCAGCACTATGCTCCACCACTCCATTGTTCCACCACACAGCAATCAATTATTGACTTATTAATTCAGAGCATTAACGTCACAAAAAAGCAGGAAAGGCCATAATCGGTGTTACCACTGAATTACGTACACCATCACCTTACTCCTAAAATCTGCACCAACGTCCTTCAATACTCGGTATACTCCGTAACATTGATTCAGATGTGTTTTAGCACTTCTCTGACATTTCAAAAGACCCCACACCGTTTGATCCCACTTTTGCATGCACGGGAAAAAGGAAAACATGGGAACCCTGCGTAGTATGCGGAGCAGCCATGGGAGTTCTGTAACGTTGCTATTTATTCATCACTGTTTCTCCTTGAGTATAACGACCCTGTGGTCCGTAAAGTATAAAGTTAAGGGTTCTTGCTGCAAAGGATGTAGTTTAAAGTTTGAGAAGGCGATGTCTATGAACGGTCTCCTGATGGTAGTAGCGTTAGCCGCCTGATACCCATGAAGCGCAAACGGGGAACGATCAGCCGTTCTTCCAACTGGTTGAGCTCGGGTAGGTGATCCGGTGTCTCCGGGTAGCGGTAGCCGTACGTCACGTCAAGCTTACATGGGGATTCAGTTTGTTCCAAAGTGAATATAGCATATTTGATAGCTTTGACGAAGGGATAGCTTTGTGTTACTGCCAAATATGTAGTAAGAGCGATATCGATGCTTGTTTTTTGACATTTCTTTTTTGGCCTCTTCACAGATAGTAGTTTCCCAAGGTGCACGGGTGCATAGATTGCACGCACTGGATAAAACAAGCCTCCTCATGACTTGGAGCACCCGTACAGAAATAGGGAGGACTTGTGCTCCCCAAAGGAGCAACTTTTTTGCAATGGTGGGGGTGCCATCCTACAGCAGACCTCACAGTGGCTTGGAATCACGCATGGCAGCCTCGTCGTGATCGACTGTGCTCTGCCAGGTAGCTTCGAGGGCACAAAACTGCCTAAGGGTTGGTTGCTAGGTTATATATTTTAAGTGCGAAGCATTTCTTAGCGAACTTCGGCGACTTTGAGCGTATCTATCTAGCCGCCTTCGACTTTGAGCTCTCCAGACCGTGTCGTTAATGGGATTTACACCCAATCTGGTATGGCATAACCTTCCTGTATGGCAAATACAATCGACTGGTCATATCATGAAATTGGTGAATGGTTTAATTCAATTGGGTATAGTTGGCCGAACACTAAGATGGATTGCAGAATTCTTAAGAGACAGGAAAATCTTCATTGAGACAGCTGACGGCAAAAGCAAAGAGCATGAGGTTAAACAAGGAGTTCCGCAGGGTAATGTACTCAGCCCCTTTTTTATTTAATTGCGTTATGGCAGAATTGTCCCATATCTTGCCTGGCACTCTGAATTATTCACTTTATGCAGACGACCTGTGCATATGGGCATCAGACACGAGTACCCAAGCAGTTCAGCAAAAGCTCCAAGATGGCCTAACCATAATTAATGAGTTTTTTAAGAGCAGAGGTATGATTCTCTCCCACGAGAAAACAGCTGTACTTCCATTCACAAGAAAATGCCTAAAGAAATTCAAGCTCGAGATAGACTCAACGATTGCAACTAGTGCGACAGCACAAGTTTTTAGGGGTTATTTTAGACAGACGTCTGTCTTGGGCTCCTCAGATAAAATCATTAGAGGAAAAAGTCAATTCTCTAATCAATATTCTTCGTCGATTTGCCGGAGTGAGATGGGGCAGTTCATGTTCTTCTTTATTGCGAGTACACTCAGCAATCATTCGACAAAGAATAGCTTGCTCTGCCCCGGTTCTACATGGGATATCCCGTAACTTGGAGGAGAGGATCCAAAGATTGTTGGCCAGAAGCCTTCGTATATGTCTTGGAGTACCACGAGCGTCCGCCAGTGCTTTGGTAATTGCCGAGTCTCGTCAACCGACTTTCCATGCCCTGAGATTCACAGAAACTTGTCGACATTATTTTCGGTTGGCAACTCAACACGCTAATCATCCCCTACACCGAGCTATTCAGGAGAGGTCTGGCGCACGAATACATGAAAATATCGTACGATGCAAAAACTTACTGCCTACGCACGAGTACTGGTCTCCATGCGCATCCCATCCCCCCATGGCGGCTCTCTATTCCAGATATTGTAACTTCGATTCCGGGATTAACTCGTAAGAATGATCTGCCAGTAATCGGAGTAAAGCAATTAACTTTGACACATCTTTATACCACCTATGAAGACCATATTCACGTCTACACCGATGGATCATGTTTGAATCAAAGTTCTACATCGGCATTCTTTATACCTGCATACCAAGAGAAAAAAGCCTTTAAGCTCAGCCATTTCACAACATCCACAACGGCAGAGCTTTATGCAATACTCTGTGCTTTACGCTTCATATGTCTACAATCAGGTCCTCTTCGCTGGGTAGTTCTTAGTGACTCACAATCATCATTAGTTTGCTTAAGAGGAATCAGCTTAGGTAACAAAGGTAGCGTGCTGACATATGAAATACAGAAGACTTACGCCATAGCAAGAAGTTTAAACCACAGCATAATGTTCCAGTGGGTACCAAGCCACTGTGAAATCATAGGAAACGACACAGCTGATCGCATGGCACATGCAGCGCATCAGGAGAATAATATATCACTGCTACCTCTACCGATGAGTGATGCGAGATGTCTACTAAATAAGCTGTGCTGTCAATTGTCCAAGGAAACTTGGTTCGAAAATGATGCACAGAACTCTCAGTTATGTACCATTGATCCCGTCATAGAATTTAATATTCCGTTAAAGGTTAGCCGATCTGTAGAAACAGTCATTCATAGACTTCGGCTTGGCACGGCTTACACAAAGACCTTCCTGCATCGAATAAGAAAAGCTGACAGTCCTACCTGCTCATGTGGAGAAGCTGAAGAAGACGTAGAGCACCTTCTTCTACACTGTAAGAAATATGATGGCCCTCGAAGGAAACTTTTACAAAAACTAAATTGTTTAGATAAGCGGCCCCCATCAGTAGCAAAAATCTTGGGCCCATGGCCAAGAGGAAACTTCCAAAGCATTGCTGCGCGTGCAATAGTTGAATTTTTTGGAGGAATCACAAATATCACAAAAGTACTAAATCACACACACAAAAAAATGTGTTCGCGTTATTGTTCACCGGTATGTTACGCTACAATATTCTTGTGTTTTATTTTGGCAAATAATTCTTTGTGAAAGCCTAATTGTTTCTGTTACAGTGTAACATTTAAGAGACTGCTTCCAAGAATCATGATCGGATTTGACATTTTAGTGAACTTTCATGTTTTGTGTGGACATTTCAATTCCGTGATTACTTGTGTTCTGTCAACTTTTGTGTAGCGTGGACACATTTTGTATTGAGGAACTTGGACTCAGTGTGTGAGAGTTGTACTATGTGTCTTTGTATAACCTAGTTTGTGCTTGTTTGTTACTATGCGACGACAACTGTTGTGCAAGAGCAGAGGAGTAGCCGGCGCCACGCATTGGCACCAACCTCTCCTTATATACATTTAATTAAAAAAAAAATAACTTGTCATGAACGGTATGATTTGCACGCCATCGCCGTGGTGCTCCTGCGGCCGTTTCCTTAGCTTGATATTAGAGCTGTGCACGGGCCTAATTTTCAAGCCCGAGCCCGGCCCGGGCCCACTGATTGCGTCGAAGGCCCGCCCGAGCCCGACCCTAAAGGGCTTCGAGCCCGTTCGGCCCGGCCCGACGTACAAAACCACAAACCCGGGCCCGGTCCGGCCCGACACTATGAAAGTTTGCTGCGGAGACAAGATATCACGTTTTGATCATGGGGCATTCTATTCAACATATAAAAGTTAAACACATGCAAACGACACATCTTAGTGTGTATACACAGATTACAAGTTGTGTAAAAATAACAAGCTGTGTAGTGATTCGGACTTCAGGCAAGTGCGGCGCTCCTGCATCGCATATTCCGTCGAACTGACGTTCCGTTCGCTGCTCGCACTGGTAGCCGGAATCGCAAATATCTTTTTTGCAAGCATAGCAAGCTTGGAATAATTAGACTCCTTGTTCTTCCAGAAGTCTAGTATCTCTGATGCAGGACAGGAGGATGATTTCATTGATGAATAATCACAAAGGTGATCTTGTGTGCTCATCGCTAAGTGCTAGAAAACAATTCCGGCACAACGTCTATATTTTCGGTTTGATGCGGGCTTTAGACCTGGCCCGGCCCACCCTGATGCCCGAGATGAGTAGCCCGAGCCCGGCCCGGAGCCCGAGATGGGAAGACGTCGGCATACCCGAGCCCGGCCCGCGGGCCGGGCCGGGAGCTCAGGCTTTCGGGCTACCCGGAGCCCGTGCACACCTCTACTTGATATATCCAAAAAATTGGTATGATGAGATATTGCTGCATGACCAGCATAAATGGCAGGTGGTAATATGAAAATCATGACGTCAATGTCATGTGCAACATGATTTACATGATACGCTCATGGTGCGCCGAGGGTCGTTTCACTAGTTTGATATACGCCAAATTTGGTGTTGAGTGACGTGACTATATAAGGAACATAAAGGACAAGTGGTAATATAGAAATTATGACATACCACGTGCAAGATGACTTGCATGCCACGCTCATGGCACGCTTGCGGATGTTTCGCTAGCTTGATATACACCAAATTTAGTGTGGCGTGACATGACTGTATGACGAACATAAATTACAAGTGGTAATATCGAAACCTTGATACCTCATGTGCAACATGACATGCATGCCACGGTCATGGCACGCTCGCCGCCCTTTGCTAACTTGATATACACCAAATCTGGTATTGCGTGACGTGACCGCATGACGAACATAAGTTTCAGGTGGTAATATGCAAACCATGATATGTAATGCGCATCATGACTTGCACGCTCATGGCCAGTTCGCTAGCTCAATATACAATAAATTTGATATTGCGTGACGTGTCTTTATGACAAACATAAATGAGAGATCGTAAAATAAAGGTGACGAAATCCATGTCATGTACAACATGATTTGGATGCCACGCTAATTGTGCCGTCACGGCTGTTTCGCTTGCTTGATATACAACAGGCTCGGTATTGCTTGGCGTTACTGTATGACAAACATAAATGACAAGTGGTAGTATAAAAATAATGACATGACATGTACAGCATGACTGGCATGCCATGCTCATGACTCACTCGCGGCCATTTCGCTAGCTTGATATACGTCAAAATTGGTAGTGCGTGACGTGAGTGTATCACGAACATAAATGACAAGTCCTAACATGTAAATGATGATATGCATTATATGTACGGCATTATTTGCCCCTTTCTTGCTGATTCGCATTACATCGAGTCCCACAATGCTTGGGATCTGCAGTTTTTGTTTAAGTGAAGATGGTGAAGTAAAAACCAGTTAATGTGCACACATTGAGAACCCAAATATCGTTTCTAACAGTGGATGCTTGTATTCTCACACAGTGACGCCAATTGGACCTTTAAGAAGAAGGAAACGGCGAGATCAATGTAGAAAGTGTGAAGTCTGCAGCTTATGAATTTAACTCCATACATGTGAGACTGAAAAGTTGTCATTTTGAAATAGAACAAATACTTTCATTACTTATAGAGCTCCTGAGCTTGTGACTTACTCAGTGTTTCAAGTGCTGTGCATGGAAATAGCAAGTCGGTTAAATTCACTTGGCTGTTCAAAACTTGTAGGGAGAAAGAGCTATAGGCGAATTCCATTGGGAGAACAGCAGCACTCAAGAGCACGCTGAAAGTGCTCTCTTCAAAAGCTGGCGGGTTTCACTGGTCGAACAGGAGTGAGAGCACTGTCATCCAGCGATAGAGTGAGAGTGCCTTTGCTGCTCTAAAAGCAAGCAGGAGCAGTATGTAGTGCTGTCACCTGAAAAGCGGAGTAGGCGCCGTACGACGAGTTTCGCGTGACTTTTAAACGTAGCATTCTCTATATATTTTTTAAAATGTTGCTTCAGCCGGTGAGCGCGGCGCCATATGTAGCAACCATGTGTACATTGACATCACTGATGGTTGACACTACGAAGTGTACACAGCTACGTTTGCTGGATGCGTCGTCGCACAAACATGTTATGTAACTATGGTGAACAAGACCACTGACAAATTTGAGGCGTATTTCGCCGCTGTCCAGTAGAGTGTGCCGGAGGCTTCGAATGTTTTGGTCACATGGTATATTTCTGCCCACTCGTGAACCTCTCAGCTGCTCTCCAGAAGCGTGCCGCATTCCAGTGGCAGATTAGGTGGCCCGGCTCTTAGTGGTTTGGCCTACACTTCTCACTGCACGACGCCCCTACTTCTGTTCTCTCAAAGAAACTCGCCAGTTGTTTAAGCCTCATGCCCACAAGGGCAGTAAATGCGCATTTAACCTTACATAGCTTGTCTTTTTTTTTCATTTTTCTAGAACGTTGCATTTCTGCCGTACATGTTCTCAGCACAATTACAGAGTGATGCGTCATACCCAGCATTTCGGGACATCGCTTTTAGTTCACCGTTTTTCACACCACGTGGCGTACAGACCTTCAACTTTCAAAACTGGTGCGATAACGCATGGCGCGCGGCAGACAAAGTGGCCACACATAAAAAAAAAAAAAACAACAACAACGAAGCAGCTCGATGTCGACTATCGCCACCGAGAGCGAACCGTGATCGCTGACTGATAAGCGCAAGTCGTGTGCGACGAGCGGTCGGTTGGTTGCTCGATCGGGAATCAAGTATTTTTTTTTTTTAGTGAATCCGCGCGCACAAGTCACTTGGCTGCGCTTGACAAACTCGTATTTCGAAAGGGCGTGCTGCCCTTCCTCGTCCTTTTCAATATATTTCGTGTGGTTGTGGTTGTATAGTTGTCGGCCCCACTGGTTTCTTGAAGAAAGTTAGGACGTCCTTTTGTCGCGGCCGCTTTTTGTAATCTGTGAAAGCTAATTTCGAGAAAATAATATCAGCCTATGAGATGGCGATGACGCTTTGAGAATATGTAGAGACAGGCTTCACGTAGCTAATATTTGTTGGCGTCACTTAACAAGTGAATTTTTTCGCGCTATAGAGTGAAGGCAACGTGCCGTGCCGTATTCGCTGCCAGTGATAATCTTTTTAAGAGCTCAAAACGTAGCAGAAATAAAGGCCTAAATTCATTACAGGGACGAAATTGTTGAATTATTTTTTCCAAATTTAAGCATTTTAAGAAAGACGCCTTAATTTAAACAACGCTCTTAACGTTTCTAGAGCACATAATAGAAGACGTCCGAAATGTATCTCATTGTACATGACATGCTATACAGCTCGTCTTCCCCCTCTTTGCTGACTGTTCGTGAAAGCGTAATGAAACCAATTATATTCACATATGCGACCGTCCGCTGTAGTGATGTAGCGGTTACAGTGCTCGGGTTCTGACCCGAAAGCCGCGTGTTCGACCCCGTCCGCAGAGGTCACATTTCGATGGAGGCGAAATGGAGGAGCGTGTACTGTGCGATGTCAGAGCACGTTCAAGAACACCACATGTTCGAAATTTCCGGAGCCCTCCACGATGGCGTCCTTCATAATCATATCGTGGTTTTGTGACGTAAAACCCCCGATGATATTTGGATGTACGTACATAACCGCAAAGCACACCTTTTTGTTTTACTGGCTATGCGGTCTGCACAACGGCATCAGGTCTTGGTTAGAGACCCGATTATTTCGGCCAGTTTTATTTAGAACGAAGAACGCGTACAAGCGAGTTTGAAGATAGCTCTCGTCTGGTTTCCTTGCTGCTACTATAGTGTAATTGTTTCTTTGCACGTATTGCTCAAGAACAGCGTGGTAATATTTTTACATGGTGATGTTTCTTAAAAGGTCCCTCGGTAGGACCTATTTATTACTTTCTTGACGCGCTTATTGGCGAGTTTTTAAATCAACCACTCATTGGTGCAATTAAATGTTTGACGCTAGTGCCATTCTACGCTTCTGGGACGCAACACAACACACGTTAAGGGGCCTTCTCACACTACATGACATTATCATAGTTTAATTTTTTTTTTCGAACAGTTTCAAGCACCGGCGTGGCTGTGTTGTAGAACACCTGGTTTCCGTGCAGAAGTACTGGGTTCAATTTACGTGCGAGCTATTAATATTGTTCATTTATTTGCAGCTACCTCGACCTTTCGCCCACGGGCAATGCTTTTTTTTCACTCACAACGAAGACGCCGACACCAGCGTCGGCACCGGATTTTTCGCTACAGATAACTTTTTTGTGGAATACTTAGCCACCAATGAAATCACGCGCTGCCATAGGTCGGCAAAAAATGTGGAGCTCACTCAGACTCACTCGTGAAATATATTTTGTGCTTAGGGCTCACTCGGACTCAGACTCACCAAAATTTTCCTGAGCCCCATTCACTCGGACTCACACTCACAAAAAATTTTCTTCAACCGGACTCACTCGTACTCAAACTCACCAAAATATTTCTCACCCGGATTCACTCAGTCTCAGACTCACGGCTTGATCTGAGTCTGAGTGAGTCCGAGTGAGTCGACTCATGAGTCCGATAGTCTAGAGTGAGGTTTTTTACCCTGGTTTCAGTGCTCTGTAACTTCGGTATCTCACGTAATCGGTGCTCTTCTTGGTACCTTTTGATATAGTACCTTTAAATACGAGTTATAAGTGGTTGCAAACCAGTGAAGACATTATTTTTGAAAGAGATAACAAATAACACAAGATATATTGATCAAGAACTTCGCTGGAAGAGTTATCGGGGGGGGGGGGGGGGTCCAAGGCCTTCCCCCTACATAATTAACGCCTCTGATCAATAAATATTGAAATGGTGTATGAACGATACTGCTTTGAAATACGTGTGAGTAGACGTGAGCGTAAACGTCAATCCAGGTAAGGAACATAGTAATGCTGAAGATGAGCAGATAGGACCACAGGTCGGCAAACCAAAGTGGAACTCGCTCAGACTCACTCAAGAATCATATCTTACGCTTTGGACTCACTCAGACTCGGACTCACCAAAATTTTCCTGAGCCGAACTCACTCGGACTCACACTCACGAAAATATTCTTCAACCGGACTCACTCGGACTCACACTCACCAAAATATTACACACCCGGACTCACTCAGACTCAGACTCCCGGCTCGATCTGAGTCTGAGTGAGTCTGAGTGAGTCGAATCGTGAGTGAGTTCGCCGACCTATGCGCGCTGCTCCAAAAACGCGGGGTTGGTGTAATATCAGTATACTATAGCATGCTTCGTTCACATTAGGGACGCCTCTGATAAGGCAACTACTCAATTTTTTCAAAGAAAATTTGTGCCTCACATAACAATAATAATAATAATAATAATAATAATAATAATAATAATAATAATAATAATAATAATAATAATAATAATAACAAATATATTATTCTCATATGAGTATTGTGTTAGTGTTGTTGTTGTTGAAGAGTTTATTGTTTCACATTTGTTTTCACGGATGGATCTACAATGGATGAAAGCTCGTCTGCGGCTTTTCATATACCCGTATATAAAATAGAAAGAGATTTCCGACTTTCTCGAAAGACATCGTCTACAGCAGCGGAGCTTGTTGCAATATTACAAGCTTCAAAATTCATTGTTGAAAGCCAGCAAAGGCAAAACTGGGTAATATATTCTGACTCCAAAGGAGCGCTACAAATGATTAAGGATTTTTATTTTCATATAGATGATAGCATAATATATCAAATCTTAAAAACAATTACCATCGGTTATCCGGACGCCCATGAGATATGTTTTCAGTGGCTTCCAAGTCATGTAGGAGTGATGGGAAACGAAAATGCTGACAAATTAGCCACTGCAGCACACAAAAAAGTTCACTTGACACCAGTGCCCGTTTATTTCTCAGAAAGCAAGAAGGTTCTTTCCGAACTGCACCACAAATTGTGCAAAAACGCTTGATTTGACGAAAATACAAAGTCTTCACTCTTATATCAAATAGATCCGTCTCTCCGATTTACACCTAATCAAAAGATTGATAGACCATTTGACACACTACCGCACCGTCTACGATTAGGTGTTGCATACACACCTCACTTCTTATGCCACATAAAAACAAGAACGTCCCCGCACTGCGACCACTGTGATCATGTCGATGCGTCAGAGGAGCATATCATTATTGAATGTTCGTGAATTGACGAACAACGCGCTCAACTGAGTGATCGATTGAACCGCCTCGACAGACGACCATTTACGATTGGAAAAGTACTTGGACCATGGCCACATCCCGATAATCAAAGGCGCGCAGTGAGCGCCCTCCGTGATTTTTTAATGGACACAAATTTAATTAACTGTCTTTAGTTCTTATTATACCTTGCCACTATTTGTTCGGACTCTATCCGCGATGTGATCACGATATATGAACTGGACTACGCCCATATATACTGTGCTCATTCATTCGTTATAAGCCCTATAGTGTATATATGTACCAAGTGACTCTGGTTATTTTTTTTCTCCTTTTATTCTTAATTTTTCGCATTTTTATGTTTCTCTTGTACATTACTGTCATGATGTTCGGATAGCCTGCTCCAACGTAGCCTACCTTCCCATATTTTGTCAGATATATATAAAAAAAAGTTTATTGAACTCTGCCGTAGGGATCGGCCGGTAGCTTGACCAACGACTCAAATCAACGGATCTTGCGGGCGAACGAGAAGCGCCATCGAGCAATGCGCGGTATACAGACAGACCTGCGATGGCGGAGGAGATGATGACCCACTATAACGTTCGTTGTTCTTCACTCTATTATTATTATTATTATTATTATTATTATTATTATTATTATTATTATTATTATTATTATTATTATTAAATACCCCCACTGGTTTTCCCCTGAACTTATAAGTGCATTGAAGCATAAAGATCGCGCGCACAAGAAGGCTAAATGTTCTCCATTCAGCGAGTGGAAGAAAGAGTTCAGCTTTTTCCGAACTCTCTCTAAACGCCTATATAAACGGGACCGCGGTTCATATATTGAATTATTAGAAAAAAAACGCTTCTGACAGGCCGGCTGAGTTTTGGAAGTATGTACGCAAACGGTCTAGTAAAAGTGAGGAGTCCTTCAGACTACTGGACTCAAACGGTGTTGAAGTACACGCTATTGCTGACTGTTTTGCCACGCATTTCTCATCCGTTTATAAGGCCTCAGACTCTAGCACTGAGATCGGACAACAGCCCATTGCAGTTAGCGCATCTAGTGGTTTGTCGCTGGATGAAAATCTCATCTGTTCATGTATTAAGCGCTTGAAACCGTCCTTATCATGTGGCCCAGATGGCATCCCCTCCGCCATTCTAAAGGCTTATGGTAGTATATTTTCCCCAGTACTTACTACAATATTTAATAAGTGTCTGAAAACTTGCACATTTCCCAGCAGGTGGAAAACTGCGCGTGTTTTTCCAGTATTTAAGTCGGGCACCAAAACTGATGTTTCTAATTATCGCCCGATTTCTCTACTGTGTGCCACATCAAAGATATTTGAGCTGGCTCTTCACAAAATATTGTATTCTAGCGTGAAAAATTCATTGATTCCTAATCAACACGGGTTTCTCGCTGGCCGCTCAACTACCACAAATCTTGCCAGTTTCATGACGCAGATCTCCCCACCTATTTCTCAGAGAGGGCAGGTTGACGTATTCTGCTGTGACCTTAGCAAGGCTTTTGACGTAGTCAGCCACTCACTGATGCTAGTTAAACTTGCACACTTTGATGTTGACTCGTCTGTTGTGAATCTCCTGCATAGCTATCTGCTTAATAGATCATGTTATGTTGCCGTAAATGGCCAAACGTCTTCCTTGTACAAAGTGACTAGTGGGGTCCCTCAAGGGTCGGTATTAGGCCCACTCTTATTTTTAATTTACGTTAATGATGTTTATTTTGCAATTCGTTCTTCTTCTTTTCTCTTGTACGCCGATGACATCAAGATATTTAAGGAAATTCATTCAGTTAATGACTGTCGCCTGCTGCAGTCAGATTTGAGTTCTTTCTCCGAATGGTGTAACAATAATAACCTTTCCCTGAATACCTCAAAGACCAAATTCATGAGTATATCGAGCAAAACATCTATCGTGTCTTTTCCATACTCTGTCAATACCGTTTCGTTATGTAAGGTTTATGAGATCAGTGATCTTGGTGTTGTTTTTGATAGCATGTTAAATTTTTCTGCCCACACTCAACGTGCAGCCATGCGGGGTCTTCGTTCTCTCGGCTGTGTTTGCAGAATCTCTCGAGAATTCAGTTCTCCTACAGCCTTCCACAAATTGTATACCGCAATATGTGTTCCTCAACTTGAGTATGCATCTGTGATCTGGAATGGCGTTGCTAAATCCAGCAGTAACCCCATTGAGCGAGTCCAGAAAAAATTCCTAAGCATTTACAACCATCGTTTTGCTGGAAATGACTCTGGGTCTTGTCCTAACACTGCTGGATTATTATCATTACCATCACTTTACTGCCGACGAAATCGCGCTGACCTGTTATTTCTTTACAAGCTAGTTCATGGTATGATATCCTGCTCTTTACTTCTCACTTGTATTAATTTTCGAATACCGCGTAAGTTAACCAGAGAGAATCGACCGTTTCATGTACCTGCCAGCTTCCTCCAACACTCTACCGTTCACAGAATACAAAGTCTCTATAATGTTAACTTTCTTGATCTTGATGTTTTTCACTTTCCACAGTCATTGTTTTTATCCGATCTATGCACTGTCTTAACATAGTTTTGCACAATGTATAAATTCTTCCCTTTTCCGTCTTTCAGGAAGCCTTCCGCATAGTTGTGTATATACCGCATTACCTTTCACTCCAATTCCTTCATTCTCGTGTTGTCTATTCATTCTTCCCCCCATTGCGTTGATTTCTTTTTGTCTATGCGTTTTCGCTCTTTTTTATTTGCTGCCTCTTTCTGAAGACTGTCTCCATTGTATTGTTTATTTATCTTTTTGTTTTAATTCTGCGTGCGCCTGCACAAAGACCTTATGGTTGTTCCTGGGCACGTTAAATAAAGGAATGATTGATTGATTATTATTATTATTATTATTATTATTATTATTATTATTATTATTATTATTATTATTATTATTATTATTATATAAACGACAAACAGTGAGTAGTTGTCTTATAAAGGGCGTCACTAACGTAAACGAGGCATGTTACTATTGATATTACACCAAGCGCACGTTTTCGAACAGCGCGTGATTTCATTGTTGGCTAAGTATTGTTAGCGAAAATAAACGTCTTCCGGGGGCTAGAATTTCAGATAGATGCAAATAAATAGACAATATGAATATTCGGCTCGAGAGGAAATCTAATCCAAGACTTCGCACCGAAAACAGGTGTTCTACACTGTTTCGATAAAAAAGCACTATAATAATGTCTTGCAGTTCGAGGATCCCCCCTTCACACATGTAATATTGCGTGGCAGAAGTGTAGAATCACACCAGCGTCGTACATTTGAATTGCACAGTGAGTGGCTGCTGTGACAACCGACCGATTCCCAAGTGCACAGGAATAAGTAATCAAACCGGCAGACGGCTGGAGGCGATGGGCCATGCCTGACGTTACTGACTGACTTTTTAAATAAAGTTTTCTCTCTCTCTCTTTCTTATTATCAGCAACACCATCAACAAAGAGTGCAGCTACGCATTTGCGCTTGTAGCCTTCCGGATCGAAGAAAAAGAATTATGTCCTAGCGAGCATTTTGCATGCTGTACTTACAAAAGGCACTGTAGGACAGTTTAAAACAAAAAATTACACCATCTCCCGCTAAAGGGAACCATGTGTAGATGTGAAGCAGCGGGCGCTAACGCTTACATTGGCGGTGGCGTTGACGCTGGTGCTCATCGCAGCGTTGCGCAGGAAAGAAAACTGGGGAGGCGCAAAGCACGCAGTGATGGAGCGGTGTTTCCTACTGGAACATGCCAATCGCTGCTAATGGGCAATGAGAGACCCGCAGTCCGCTTTTAGTTAACGCGCACGCTGCGAATTTTTATTGTTCAACAACGCACAGGAGAAATCTCCCACCGGCACCACCTTGGAGGTCAAGATCCATTGCCATATATACGGGGTGGCCAGTGAACGGTTGTGCAGCGCGAGCAGTCGGTTTTTTCAACCAAGAAACTCGCTAGCAGACCCTTTAAGAGGACCCTTTAAGACGCCTGCGTCGGCGTCGCGAGGCGACAGAGGGGGAGAGAGAGAGAGAGGGGGGGGGGCGACGCGCATGCGCAGTGGGAGTTTGGACGCCGCGGGCAGGGATGCCTAGAGGAGAGAGGGGGGAGCGTAGGAGAGGAGAGAGAGGGGGGGACGCGCATGCGCAGTGGGAGTATGGACGCCGCGGGCAGAAATGCCTAGAGGAGAGAGGGGGGGGAACGTAGGAGGGGAGAGAGGAGGGGAGGCGCATGCGCAGTGAGGGTGTGGTTGCCGCGGGGAGGGATGCCTAGAGGAGAGAGAGAGGGGGAGATGAGGTTTTTTTATTTTTATTTTTTTTTTTGAAAGGTTTGCGCATGCGCAGTAAGGGTGGTCACGCTTTCATCTAGGGACCTTAGTCACGCCGGCACACCACCACCACCACCGGATTAATCTTCGCCATAAGATGCTTCACATCTAATATATATGTTACGAGCACAGACGTACCTTTCGTTGCGGCAGGGTGGATGTGTCCGCCGAAAAATTAAGCGAGGCTAGCGACTGTGAAGGTGAAGTGAACGAAGCTCGATTGCGCTAACGCGTTCTCCTCTTAAAGGGGTACTGACACAAAATTTCGCGGCCGAGACAGCCTGCGGGTTCGATTCCCGTGAACATGTGTACATCATCTGCAAAATATCAACAGCGAATATAGTTTAGAAGGTATTTTAAATTAATTTTGAAGTTTGCGTGAGCGATCGACTCCCCTCGCGGTAGCTCCCTCGCGGTAACACCATCAGAGGTGACCCTCGGTGACCTCCCTAATTCCCTCACGTGACCACGCTGCAACAAGTTATGATGACGTCATAGCGGCCATTTTCTTTTGCCGCGTTTGTTCCAGCAGTCTATACTTCTCGGCGGCTGGTCGCGAGTCTGTGGCCGCGGCGCACGCGTTGAAAGTTTTGTGTTTGGCGACACTGCTGTCCCGTTTCCTGTTCGAAAAGACTTCTTGATGCAGACCGTGCGGAAGTGCGTCACAGTTCTGTGTGCTGACGTGATCGAGAGCTGCGCACGCTAGGTGGTGATAGTTGCACCCGGCGGCTTGTCGTTTTTCGAGCTCTCTGAAACCGAAACTGAAACTGGTCGGTAATGAGGAGCCTGTAATTAAATATCTGTCGCGCGCTGCAGCAAACGAGGTGCCGTGTTATCACTAACAGGCCCCTAGCAACAGATTGCAGCAAAAAAACGCGAGACCAAAGTTTTTATGCGCGCTTCGAAAATTTCCTTACAGGTTATACGCCGAGGATAAAATGTTCTGTCAGTGCACGGATATATGAATGTTGCTCAATGTCCTGAATAATAAATAGCGCAGAAACTAACGAATTATTTGAGCGATAACGGTGGTTTAGCGAAATTAGGTTCAGTAGCTTTGAGTCATCTCTAAAGGGAATCGAGTGCCCGAGCCTCCGTGTCCCGAGCTTATCAGGGGACGCCCTTGTACTTTGCAAAAAAAATAACTCTTGTGTGTATATAATGTACATAGTCTCTGTGAGAGTCTTATGCTGTGAGCTCACGCGCTAGATGGGTAAGGGGCTGGGTAAGGCGGTGTGGCCTCTCCCCCTTACACTCTCTCAGCAATCATGTGATGACGTCGGGGAACGAGATTCTGCAGACGCATGCTGAACCAACGCGTTGTATCCTAGTCAGAACGCGCTGGCACGCGCTACCACGTTCGGGTCTGCGTTCGGGTCTACGTTAACAACAACATAAGAGCATAAACACAACACAAACTACAACATTCAATACGCAACATTAACGGAAACAGCAAGTCGAACCGATGCAAACGCGGTGTGCTTCGCGTCGCGTTTGGCGGGAGATGGTGTCATTTTTTTTTTCGCGTACTTTTCGAATAATTACCGCCAAAGGCAAAACGTTGCAGTACCAACACGTGTAAAAAGCGTAGTGTTTTTTTTTTAGGGGCGAAGCTCCTAATGCAGCGGGTCTGTACATCCCTGTCTCTTGGTACGTGATCGCCTAGTTCTATGACAGACAGACAGACAGACAGACAGACAGACAGACAGACAGACAGACAGACAGACAGACAGACAGACCGACAGACAGACAGACAGACAGACGGACAGACAGACAGACAGACAGACAGACAGACAGACAGACAGACAGACAGACAGACAGACAGACAGACAGACAGACAGACGGACGGACGGACGGACGGACGGACGGACGGACGCACGCTTCGCCCCACTCATCATCATTCACTCCGTGGATATGCTGTAATTTTTTTATGTTCGTCATACAGTCATGTCACGTCATATCACATTTGGTATATAGCCAGGAAACGAAACGGCTGCGAGCACGCCATGAACGTGGCATGTAAGTCATGGCGTACATGGCATACATGTTATGATTTTTATGTTAATACTTGTCATCTATATTTGTGACGCAGTAACATTGCATAATACCAATTTCAGTATATATCCAGTGAATGAAACGGCCGCACGCGCACCATGAGTGTGGCATGTAAATCATGTCATAAATGGCATACATGTCATAATTGTTAATACCTGCTTTTTATGTTCGTCATACACTCTTGACAAGCCTGAATATTTTTGGTATACCTTAAACTAAGAAACGGCCGCGAGAGCGCTAATAATGTGGCATGTAGATCATACCGTTCATGACATAAGTGTCATGAGTTTCATGTTATGACCTGTCATTTATATTCTTCATGCAGTCATGTCATGCCACAGCAACTTCGGAATTTCATACCTTCAAATCTGTATGCCATCTCGGACACTTTTCGTATGACATCACTCAACACATAGATAGCATATAAGTCATTGATTGTAATTAACCCGAACTCCTAATTAATGAGAACAATAAACAGTACAAACCAATGATATTAAATTGTTATCTACCACCTTATCGTAACTGTTCACATTGAAACACTATATGTACTGTACTACATATGTGCTTCTACACTGAGAGCTTCCCCCCATAAGTTTAAATTAAATGGTTAGATTAGTGATAAATATTTATTACGGTTATGAAATTCCTGATGCTTCATCCACATAATGTACGTCACATCTGCAGACTTTTGCTGAGTTTTTCCCATGATCAACGTCCACTTTCTCATCGATTTACCGACAGGTGATTCTTTTACCCCTGTAATGCTGCTTTCCTGCGCTATCGATTTGGAAAAGCTCTTCAGGAAAAAAATCCACCCAGCGTAATCCCACGAAATTGCAAACACAAAGAAAGGTTGTCCTACCGTACATGCCACTAGAGTGCAATTAGCGAATACGTTATCGTTGCGCTACAATTAGCTTTTCAAAAATCACCCCATACATTTTCAATGGATGCACAAAAGTGTCTCGGGAAAAAAATCCATCCGGCCGATTAAAACTAATCGCGTTGTACCACATAAGGAGGTTGTCAGCATTAAGTGCCTGAAGTGCAATTAGCGAAAAATCAGGCATTGCTCAGTAATCATTTTTTGAAGAACGCTCCCCCATAGAGTTACGCCCAACGCTTCCCCTTGGGGTAGGCTTTGCCGCACTAGTCGATGTCCCAGATTGCTGGACATGGTTTATTTCTACAACCCATATGTGACACAAGTACACGCTTGTTGATCTCTAAAAGTGACTCTCTTATTTCTGAACTCCATGATGGAGCCCGCCACCAGCTTTTTGGTCTAAAGGGGAGTCAAAGAAGAGAGCGGATAGGCCACCTTCTCAAGATAAGAGTGCCCGCAACACATAACTACACGCCGTGCAACGTGCGGTCTCATAAAAAATTAAAAAAAAATCGGTGGGTTCTTGGCGACACTGCGAATCGAACTCAGTGCCTCCCGCATTCTAGTCGGTCGCTGTAACCATTACACTACGGCGACAGCGCTTGAGATGAGAGATGGCCACTGTAGTACTCACGTCATTGCTAATATCCGTACTTTTCCTTGAAATACGCCTAACGCAAAACGTCCGGGAAAACTCGATGTAAAAAACAAAAGCTCGGAATTCCTAATCGATTCGCCTGAAGCGACTCGAAGGCGAAACTCATCAAGTGTAAATACATGACTGTGTATTTCACATTGACGTGTGATATTCACTAATCAACAGTCGCTAATGTCACTTTCATTCAATCACTACTCGGTTTGTTTTGATTATCATCGTTTAAATAAGCTTTAACTGATCAGCTCATTTCTTAATTTCCTTCTATGCTCATATACAAGAACGGTCATATTTTCGCTCGCTTTTGTGTAGGTTTCGCTCCCACACACTCAAGTAACGCGAACAAATCTTCTTTCATGCTCTCCAAGCAACCAGTGCCGTTCCGTGGAAGCTTGCCATGACGTCTGCTGCGCCAGCGGATCGCCTTCGTAGCTTTCTTCTCTATCTATTCGTTTCCACTCTTTCAAGAAGACGATGTGAGAGACACGCAAACGCTGTCCTTTATTTTTTTTCTCTTTGCTAAACGCGCAGCAGGCGCAATTCCATTCATGAGGCACGTGTGATCATATCACTTCAGGCGGAGACACGTTAACGCTGATTGATTTATTTGCTTGCTCACGCAAACACTTGGAAGATAAAGGGACCTTCAGCGCATTGTTGTCTGAAAAGTATAAGCACGTAGAAACCGCCCCATGAAACTTTCTCTTTTTACGTGTTCACATATTTAAGCCTATGACTCTTCTCGCATTCTGGCGCCATCAAAATGCTGCGATAAATTGAACATACGACAATATACGCTCATGATGCCTCTCTTTTACGGCTGATTTATATTACTGAACAGTTTCTACGAAGGCTCGAAAGCCGCTCCTATGTATTTTACTAAGATCTTCGTAAGAAATCCAACCTTTTACGTCAGGCTAAAACAAAACCTAATGACCACCAGTTCAGTGTGCTTCAACATGCCGTATGAGTTGAGTGCCATCGCGACTTCATGAATAAAACTAAACCAGTGCACGAAGGGGGAGACGTTTGCGTCACATCTTCAAACCTTCAATGTATCAATTTATGTGCGGTTTCATAGGTGTGATGCGTCACCTCCAGTTGGCGAGATAGCGCACGGATTCTTGATTAAGGCTACCGAGCAAGAATACTTTTTTTAGATGCGAAGCATCTTATGCTCGGGGCTCTGTCCGTCCCCCGTCCCGCGTCCCCCCGACCCGCGTCCGGCCACCTTCATGAAGTAGGGAAGCACCCATTATGCGAACCAGAACACTGTAGTAATATGAAGGCCGTCAACCACTACTACAGTCATGAGAGTCATGGCCGAGAGCACAGAGAGGCTGCTTAGCAATGGCTAGGCAGGTGGTGTCTGTCGCCCAGGTTGACCCCATTGCTTGAGTCATGGTCGAGAGCACAGAGAGGCTGCTTAGCAATGGCTAGGCAGGTAGTGTCTGTCTCCCCAGGATGACCCCAATCCTTGATCTCGCTTGCATGTGTTTGGAGGGGGGCTTAGTCCGTCCCACAGCGCATGCACGTCCCCTCCCCCCTCTCTCTCCTACGCTCACCCCCCTTTTTTTTTCTCTAGGAATCCTCTACTCCACGGAGCGGCCCCCGCATCCTCTCCTACGCTCACCCCATTTCTCTCCTCTAGGAGTCATCCACTCAACGGAGCGGCTCCGGCGTCCTCTCCGCCTCTCTCCTCTAGGTATCCTCTACTCTACGGAGCGGCTCCGGCGTCCCACATCCCAACAGCGCATGCACGTCCTCTCCCCCTCTCTCTAGGAATCATCTACTCTACGGAGCGGCTCCCGCGTCCCACACCCCCACAGCGCATGCACGTCCCCTCTCTCTTATCTCCTACGGTCCCCCCCCCGTCCTCTCCTCTAGGAATCCCCTACGGAGCGGCGCGCCCGACAGGTGGTGTGGCAGCTGCATACTCCGCTGGGGTGCCACAGTAGTTCCGCGGTATAAAACAGACGGAGCGCGCGAGCCTCATTCTGTCTCCTGTGCAATGCCGCGATGAGCGCCCGGACCACTGCCGTGAAACGAGAGCGGCGACGTTCCTCCCGCTCAAGCTAATTATCTCCCCGCTGCTTCGCATCCACACATGGTTCCCTTTAGCGGGAGATGGGGAATTTTTAATTTAGCTACATATGGTCATTCATGAAACGCAAGCGCTCGGCTTTGTTCAGGCCCCGCGGGCGCCTGCTGCAACGCAGCGGCGCGTAAGCGCTGTAGCAGACCCCCAGAACTGGAAACTCAGATGCTGCAAAAAGACATGGGCTATTATCATATACTCTCGACGCTAGATGTTTTTGGTGCTGCCTTGCTATCATCGGCGCGCAATTCTTTATTAAAGACGATAGTCTTTCTTGGGATACATAAACGCAAAAATTTTGGTATGGCTGTCTGTCTGTATGTGCGTAACCCGATTCAGCTACTCGGCCAAAGTTTAACTACTCTCTGAAAGCCCAGCCATCTTAAACTGGTGTTTTCGTTCATATTTGTGAATATATTGCCACCAGTGGTTCGACGTTCACAGAAGACGCGTGCAACATACTGCGTTTGTAAAAGCCGCCGCACAACTGACAAGCAAAGCGCGCCATGTAACGCGGGCCTGCGCGCGCGCCATCATGCTACGCCACGGACCGGCACGAGACCCCATGGGTGTGGAAGAAGAGAGCGACGAAGCTCGGAATAGCTAGCGAGGGACATTCTTGCCAGCAATTCAGTTTCTGAGTTTTCGGGCACAGGTTCGCCGCAAATAAATACTTTTTATAGTAGCAGGCGCTATATTCATTGGTAACATCTGGTGGAGGTGCTGGGTATGATTGCAAGCCTACCACCGGCTAGGGAGCGTAGCCCAGATCCCAGAAGATTGGAGCCAGCGGCATTAACGCCTGTCCACCAACGCACGAGTCGCCGCCTCCGTGGTGAGCAGCCAGAGTTTGGCCCCCTCGTCGATTCAGGACCCGTGGAGACCGCAAGCACAAGCGCCACTACGATGGCCGCCCAGTCGACGCCATCTCCATCTCACCTCGTCGTGGATTCACCCCGGACACCAGAGGTCTTCCATGGGGACACTTTCGAAGATGCCGAGGACTGGCTCGAGGGATTCGAGCGCGTTGCCAGTTTGAATGGTTGGGACGAAGCCCGGAAACTTCGTTACGTTTACGTGGCTCTGCAAGATTCTGCACGTACGTGGTTTGAGAACCACGAAGCGTCAATGCTGTCGTGGGACGATTTCCGACGAGAGCTAATCGCTACCTATCCGAACACGTACCGCAAAGAGAAGGCAGAGGCCGCTCTTCAGGCGAGGAACCAACGGAACAACGAGAGCGTGGCCATGTACATTGAAGACATGTCGCAGCTCTTCCGCCGAGCCGACCCTAACATGGCCGAGGAAAAGAAGTTGCGGCACCTTATGCGCGGAGTAAAGGAAGAGATTTTTGCAGGCCTGGTGCGTAATCCACCGCGCACGGTGGCAGAGTTCAGATCAGAGGCCACGACCATGGAGAAGACACTGCAGCAGCGTGCGCGACTGTACAACAGGGACTTAGGCGTCTCTTCAGTTAGCGCGGTGTCAGCAACCCTCCTAAGCAACGTCGATGTCCTACGGGAAGTGGTGAGGGCTGTCGTAAGAGAGGAGCTGCAGAAACTGCAACTGACCCAAGGCCCTCCAGGGATGCCGTCACTCGCGGACGTTGTACGTGAAGAAGTGCGGCAAGCAATTCTTCAACCACAGTCTCAGGTGCTGCACCACGCACAACCAGAACCTCAACCACAGCTGTCATACGCACAAGTCGTACGACAAGACCTCGGACGCACGAACTTTGCGCAAGCTCCCGTTATGCCCCCGACATTTTTTTCACAGTACGCCACCACCCATGCCGGAAGCAAGACCCCGTAAAAGTGATGTATGGCGCACAGCAAACCGGCGGCCCCTCTGCTACCACTGTGGAGAGGCAGGTCATCTTTATCGAGCATGCTACTATCGTCGGGTGGGGCTACGTGGCTTCCCAGTGAACGCACCATGCCCCTCGTAACGGTGAGCGCCCCTACGAAATAGAAGAATTTTTATCTTCGCGCCAAGCCTATCAGAACACTCGGCAACATGAATCACGGTCGACCGCACCGATGCGCAATCGGTCGCCGAGTCCACATCCTGCATCTATTTTCCCGAGGCGTAGTTCACAAAGCCCGCGACGGGAAAACTAGGACCAGCGACCTGTGGAGGCAAGGCCGCTGATTCTCGAGTAACTGAAGACCCTCCATCGATAACCGGACCAGATGACAGCAGTAACGCAATAACGGATATGACGGATAAGTGCAGTAATGGCGACGTAACTTCCGAACTGCAAGTCACCATCGACGACTTCGAGGCTATTGCGTTAATAGACACTGGTGCAGACTACTCAGTCATAAGTAGCATGCTCGCAAAGAAGCTCAAGAAAGTGCTCACTCATTGGTCCGGACCTCAAATACGTACCGCTGGAGGGCACTTAGTCAGCCCCGTAGGATTGTGCACAGCGAGAATAGGACTAAGAGGCCTCGTGTACGTCAACAGCTTTATTGTTCTCTCCGAATGTTCCCGTGAGCTTATTCTGGGCATGGACTTCTTACAAGCAAACAGTGCAATCATTGACTTGCAAAAATCCCAAGTTTCTTTCTCTACAGAGAATGCTGTCGCCATGTGTCATACGGAGCAACCAATCGTTTCACCTCTCCGTATTGTAGACGAAGGTGTGACCGTGCCGCCGCGCAGCAGCGTGACAGTTGTTGTGAAAAGCGACGTTTTCCGCGACTATGCCGGACTAGCTGACGGAAATATCGGACTTCTCCTGGAAAAGGGAATATGCGTGGCGAGAGGTCTAGTGAACCTACGTGACGGATGTACGGATGTGCTTCTGACCAACTTTAGCAACGAGGTACAGCATGTGGCGAAGGGAACAGCCATAGCATCCCTTCATGACTACGTACAAGTCTCGGATGTTTGCGCCCTAGATAAAGCACCATCAGCTTCCTCGACAGTAGAAAGTGTCCTTCAGTCAATAGACATTGATCAAGAGCTGTCATCCCCGCAGAAACACCAAATTGTGGATTTGATCAAGGAATTCGCAGAGTGTTTTTCCACTTCGTCGAAAGTCAGACGTACTCCCGTCGCAAAGCACCGCATCGTAGTCGAAGGACATGTTAGACCCGTATGTCAGCATCCATACCGAGTTGCTCCGAAAGAAAGGGAAGCGATAAAGAAGCAAGTACAGGAGATGCTCAAGGACGACGTAATACAGCCATCCAAAAGCCCGTGGGCATCACCGGTAGTACTTGTTAAGCAAAAGGACAACACCCTACGGTTTTGCGTTGACTACAGGAAACTGAACCTCGTCACGAAGCGAGACGTTTCCCACTTCCACGAGTCGACGATACCTTAGATAAATTACCCAACGCTCACTTCTTTTCATCGTTGGACTTAAAAAGTGGATACTGGCAAATCGAAGTGGACGAACGAGATCGTGAGAAGACGGCATTTGTGACCCCCGACGGACTCTACGAGTTCAAAGTACTCCCTTTTGGTTTGTGTTCTGCTCCTGCTACCTTTCAGAGGATGATGGACACTGTACTCTCCGGGCTCAAATGGCAGTCGTGCCTTGTCTATCTTGATGACGTAGTTGTTTTTTCCACTACCTTCGAGCAGCACGTACAGAGATTGAGAACCGTACTGGATGCCATTCGCGCGGCTGAACTTACGATCAAACCCGAAATATGCCACTTTGGATTTCGTGAGCTTCGGTTCCTCGGGCACATCGTTAGTTCTGAAGGTGTCCGCCCAGACCCTGAAAAGATCACTGCGGTTGAAAACTTCCCAAAGCCAAGAGACAAGAAGGCCATGAGACGGTTCCTAGGGCTTTGTGCTTACTACAGGCGCTTCGTTGAAAACTTCTCCAAGATCGCCGAACCACTGACACGGCTTACAAAGGAAGGTGTACCGTTCGTTTGGCAGAAAGAGCAAGAAGATGCCTTCTGTGAGTTACGACGCCGTTTGCAGTCGCCACCTATACTTGCTCATTTTGATGAAGATGCCAAAACAGACATCCATACGGACGCCAGTAACGTTGGCCTCGGTGCTATTCTTATTCAGTGGCAGAACGGAGAAGAAAAAGTTATCGCCTACGCAAGCCGCACTCTGTCAAAAGCCGAGTCAAATTATTCAGCTGCAGAAAAGGAATGTCTCGCAGTTATATGGGCCATCAGTAAGTTCCGGCCATATTTATGGGTGATTCCACGAGAGATCGAACATGCATGTCCGGTCGATATTTTTGTTTTGTCTGGGTTTTTTATATGTTATGCGGGCACATTCAAAGTGCACGGAACCGAAAATTTTATTTCCGAAAAACGCTCCGAGTGCGAGAAAAAAATATTTGAAGGTGGCGGCGCGGGCGTCTTGTTTTTGCTCACCGTAATATTTTTGGATGTCGCGGCCGAATTTAATGCGAACTGTAAATGTGGCGTCTAAAATTTTTTGTGTAGGTTTTAATAGGCAATACTGTGAACTACATACATGCTTTCTTGATGCTGTCCTCCAAACGGAAAAAATGTAAAAAAAATGGCAAACACGGCCCAAATCGAAAATGTTTGCTAAGTTTGATGCGTCTTCGCCCGTTTGCTATTGTACGCAGAAACTTCAAAACTGTGTCACATATAGATAAAGGCCTTTGAAATGTATCTGCGAGAGATCGCTTTCCTACAAGCAGCGTAAAAAAAGAAAAAAATAGTTAAAAAAGCGAGTTTTTTTCAAAAAAGCCCATTTTCAAAAAACAAAATAAAAAAAACCCCGGTCTCAATTTTGATGAAAATTTTTTATCGAAGAGCGCTTATGTCAGTCAATGCACGGTTTCAATATCATATGTCCTCATTTGCTTTGTTAACGAGATATAACGAGCCAAAGTGACCCTTGCTGTGTGTTCTCACTTCAGTACCTTTGATGGTTGTTATCAGCTTGCATTGTGCGTAAATCTACAGTACTAATTATTTTGCTTCAGCGAAACTTCACTCTGGTGGCCTGTCTTCAGGAAAAATGTATTCTCAGATTTTATTTGTGTCTAGCGTGTGCGGGGGGTGGGCTGCTTCCGCTCTTTGAATGACTACGCGTACACAGTTTGCAGCCTGCAACCTCGCCTACAAGCATCAGAAGAAAGGTGGACGCACCTATTCAACATATTAATCGCTTCATGTTCCTCAAGAAATGCTTGGTCTACCTCATCGCGGTTCTCAGATGTAGACAGGGTTTCCATAAGACGCGTAAGGCAACGCCAGCAGACCTGTGTCGCGAATAGTGGCAGTGGCCTCCGCAGGTAGGCAACAACAGAAACAGTAATGGCAACAAAAAAAAAAAAACATAAAACATTTACGCAACGAAAATGTTATCGAAACGTGGGAGGCCAAGCTCGCCTCGGAGGACCTGGACCAACAACGACGTCTCGTCGCCAGGGCCAAGGAGGCAGCGAAAGACAGAGGGTTCCTGGAATGAGAAGACCTCCCACCTAGGGTAGACACGGGTCTTGCACCGCGATACCGTTTCGTGAAATAAATGTTTATTCCTCCTCCTCCTCAACAATCTTCTTCTTGTGAACGCGTAAATAATTGACACAGAATACTCAGATCTAATCACGGGTCACGCGCATCGTGTGCAGTGAACAGACCAAGTCAATACGTTTACACTGAACAGCGCCACACTCATTCTCTCACTTATGCACAGCTGTCGTAAATGAGTTTCCGAAATTACTCATGTTTTCACGCTTTATGACCAATGCTTTGTCTGTCTAAAGGCTTTGTACTACGACAATTAATGTGTGGGTCACACTCGTAGTCGAAATGAAGGATAACGCATACGTCTGGAGCCACAAGGAATCCCTACTGTTCTCGACGTGCCAAAGCATTTTAGCGAAATTGCCGACAAAACATCATAAATTGGGCAGCTTCGGCCACTTGTGGCTTAATCATGCCGCACCACACGTTTTCTGGCTGCAGAAACGCTGAGGTAAAGGTCGAGATGATACAAGATGACGTTATCTGCGACGCCGAAAACATGAGATTGCGGGAAGCGAAATTAACGACTCATGAGTGGCTGAGATAACTTCTCACAAACGTTATTTAGGCACACTGTGCGTCGAATAGATAAGATGGTTAGAGCATCCAAAGCACTTAACGGAAGGGAAGCAGGCAGTGAGAAAGCACGTCCATAACACGGCATGTCGCATTTAGTTACAAATTAAGCTAGCTTGTCGCTGCATACAGATGCTTTTTTTTGTGTGTGAAAGGTGAGTTTCGGCAAATTCACCTAAAGCATGTGCTCGCGGTGTCTCGCGTGCTCCTGATTATCGAATAATGGCGGGGTAAGTTGAGGTTGCAGGCTGCAAACTGCGGATATTCGCGACAGAGGCCTGCTGGCATCGCCTTACGCGTCTTATGGAAACCCTGTCTACATCTGAGAACCGCGATGAGGTAGACCAAGCATTTCTTGAGGAACATGAAGCGATTAATATGTTGAATAGGTGCGTCACCTTTCTTCTGATGCTTGTAGGCGAGGTTGCAGGCTGCAAACTGTGTACGCGTAGTCCTTCAAAGAGCGGAAGCAGCCCACCCCCCGCACACGCTAGACACAAATAAAATCTGAGAATACATTTTTCCTGAAGACAGGCCACCAGAGTGAAGTTTCGCTGAAGCAAAATAATTAGTACTGTAGATTTACGCACAATGCAAGCTGATAACAACCATCAAAGGTACTGAAGTGAGAACACACAGCAAGGGTCACTTTGGCTCGTTATATCTCGTTAACAAAGCAAATGAGGACATATGATATTGAAACCGTGCATTGACTGACATAAGCGCTCTTCGATAAAAAATTTTCATCAAAATTGAGACCGGGGTTTTTTTTATTTTGTTTTTTGAAAATGGGCTTTTTTGAAAAAAAACTTGCTTTTTTAACTATTTTTTTTCTTTTTTTACGCTGCTTGTAGGAAAGCGATCTCTCGCAGATACATTTCAAAGGCCTTTATCTATATGTGACACAGTTTTGAAGTTTCTGCGTACAATAGCAAACGGGCGAAGACGCATCAAACTTAGCAAACATTTTCGATTTGGGCCGTGTTTGCCATTTTTTTACATTTTTTCCGTTTGGAGGACAGCATCAAGAAAGCATGTATGTAGTTCACAGTATTGCCTATTAAAACCTACACAAAAAATTTTAGACGCCACATTTACAGTTCGCATTAAATTCGGCCGCGACATCCAAAAATATTACGGTGAGCAAAAACAAGACGCCCGCGCCGCCACCTTCAAATATTTTTTTCTCGCACTCGGAGCGTTTTTCGGAAATAAAATTTTTCGGTTCCGTGCACTTTGAATGTGCCCGCATAACATATAAAAAACCCAGACAAAACAAAAATATCGACCGGACATGCATGTTCGATCTCTCGTGGAATCACCCTTATACGGTAGACCATTCCGAGCAATCAGTGACCATCATTCATTGTGTTGGCTGGCGAATCTGAAGGACCCTTCTGGAAGACTTGCTAGATGGAGCCTGCGTCTGCAGGAATATGACATCACCATCGTCTACAAGTCCGGCCACAAGCACAATGACGCGGATTGCTTGTCGCGTGCACCAGTCGACACCTCATCTCCTGAACATGAACAAGATTCCGCATTTCTTGGAGCTGTGAACGTGTCGGACATGGCTCATGATCAGCGAATGGACCCAGAATTACTCCCTGCTCAATCAGTACTTAGAGGGGCAGCAAGTCAAAGTACCACGAGTTTTCGTCCGCGGATTACGTTCCTTTGTCCTCCGGAACAACGTTCTCTACAAGAGGAACTTCGAACGCACCGGTGAAACCTTTCTGCTTCTTATACCATCCTCACTGCGAGCGGAAATCTTAGAAGCGTGTCATGATGACCCATCGGCAGGCCACTTGGGCATAAGTAGGACTTTGGCAAGAATCCGTCAGAGCTATTATTGGCCAAAATTAATGGATTCTGTATAGCACTATGTCAGATCGTGCCGAGAATGCCAAAGGCGCAAAGTACCACCACTGAAACCAGCAGGTCTTCTGAAACCGATCGAGCCACCGAAAGTACCATTTGAGCGGGTAGGAATGGACTTGCTAGGACTATTTCCTGTCTCATCGTTGGGAAAGCGGTGGATAGTTGTAGCAACCGACTACATGACCCGGTATGCCGAGACGTCGTCTCTCACAAAAGGAACCGCATATGAAGTGGCTCAGTTTTTTGTCACGCAGAGAGTGCTCCGACATGGCGCACCGAAGGTCGTCATAACTGACAAAGGAACAGCGTTCACTGCCAGGTTGATGCAGTCTGTCATGAAACTAACGCATACTGACCACAGAAGAACTACAGCGTACCATCCGCAAACAAACGGGTTAACCGAAAGGCTCAACAGAACGATCGCTGACATGATCGCAATGTATGTGGACGTTGAGCATCGGACTTGGGACAGTATATTACCGTATGCTACATTTGCGTACAATACTGCAGTACAAGAGACGACCCACTTCACACCATTTCAACTTGTTTATGGTCGGACAGTAACGACGACTTTAGACGCAATGTTGCCTGTCAACAATACGAATGAGGACGACCCTGACATCAGTGAATACATAGAAAGGGCAGCAGAGGCACGACAGTTGGCAAGGAACCGCATCATTCAACAGCAGGATGCCGACGCGCACCGCTATAATCTAAAACGAAGAGACGCACAGTACTACCCTGGAGACCAAGTGTGGGTGTGGACCCCTGTACGTGCACGTGGCCTATCAGAAAAGCTTATGCGGCGCTATTTTGGCCCTTACAGGGTTCTTCGTCGGTTAGGTACCTTAAACTACGACGTGATCCCTGAAGGTCAAGTGTGCACAACACGACGCAGGAATCTCCCGGAAGTCGTACATGTATTACGACTGAAACCATACTACGAAAGGAACTGAACAACCGAACTGACTCACGTCCTCCAACACCAAGAGTTGCCCTACCCTTTGAAAGCTGTCACCCATCAGTACGCATCGGGACGATGCGTGCGAGGGGAGGACTAATGCCACAAGTGGTTCGACGTTCACAGAAGACGCGTGCAACATACTGCGTTTGTAAAAGCCGCCGCACAACTGACAAGCAAAGCGCGCCATGTAACGCGGGCCTGCGCGCGCGCCACCATGCTACGCCACGGACCGGCACGAGACCCCATGGGTGTGGAAGAAGAGAGCGACGAAGCTCGGAATAGCTAGCGAGGGACATTCTTGCCAGCAGTTCAGTTTCTGAGTTTTCGGGCACAGGTTCGCCCCAAATAAATACTTTTTATAGTAGCAGGCGCTATATTCATTGGTAACAATATTCGATCAAAAAAGCAAATACTACGCATACCTGAGGCGCAACATTAATATGTAAGTATCAGGTCGTGTGTTCTTTTTATTAGAAAATACACAGATACGTAATTCTAAAGACCCTAGTGTCTTTTAGGCTGTGCTGAAAATGCGAAGCTGGGCATGAACTGCGACGCTTTGCACGAAAAAGCGCTTTGCCGACGATAAAGTGCAGCCACTGGCAGTGGCCCTTGGTTCAGCACAAGCTCATGTTTTAGATGGCGTCCATATCTCGCGCAGCGCCGCCTCTATTTTATCAATGCCAGCGAGATGCGGCCAATTCAACGTACAGTAGGCGCTGTCTGAGGCAAGGTAAAACTAGAGTGTACTAGAACAGGGGAGTGCCCGGAACGAGCTCCAAAAAGTGAAGCCGTAACAGGGTCAATCCGCTGCGGCGCTGCGATCGGTAGTCTGCAATATGTCGTCGATTTAAGATTTGCGCGCGGCTCCACCAAAGTGGTGCCGAGGTAGAATGTCCGCTTCCCACTCAAAAGACCCGGGTTCGAATCGCAACAGTAGATGTTGAGTTTTCATTTTTTTTATGTCACTTCTTATAGCTATATTAGTTTGTCTTGTTTCTTAAAACTAGCTGCAATTGTTACGTATTGCCACAGAAAGTAAATGAAATGTCAAGTAAAATACAAGATATTTGACGGTGAGCGTATTTATTTTGCAGTGCCGCCGCACGGCGTTCAACAAATACGTAAAGTATGACCTCCGGGACTTCTCGTATTCGCAAAGATCCGAGAGCAATACTTTACGTCTTTGTTGAATGCCGTGCGGTGGCGCTGCAAATAATTACGTTCACTGTCAAATTTATTGTATTTTACTTCACATTTCAAGTGTCAATGCGTGCCAATTGAAGCGAGATTTAAGAAACAAGGGAAAACAATACAGCTATAACAAGTTACACTAAAGAAAAAAATCTCAACATCTACAGCTGCGATTCGAACCCGGGCCTTTCGAGTGGGAAGCGGGTATTCTACCTCTGCACCACTTTGGTGGAGCCGCGCGCAACCCTTAAAACGACGACACATTGCAGACTACCGATCGCAGCGCCGCAAGCGGATTGACCCTCTTAGGGCTTCACTTTCTGTACATTGGTGATGCGGCCGTTCCGAGCACTCCCCTGTTCTAGTACACTCTGGTAAAACATAGTAGTACGGCCGGCACAAGGCTATCGTCTTTCGACGACATTTGCAGCGAAGCACGCAGATACGCGGCCAATTTTTTCTTTGTCGTTTCATCGGCTTTCGTGTTGCCTCCTTGCCCTCTGAAGTCACGAGTAAGTTAAATTCGTACTATTGCTATCGTACTCCCTCGAGCTACGAGAATTCTTGGCTAAGAAATCGCGTAGGCAAGAGAATGCTTTCTTAATTCGGCCCCCGAAGCGGTAAGCTGATATGCAGCGCTTGGGCTCGCGAGGGTGGTAGCCGTGGACACTGCAACATAAATCGACTTAGGTGGATCGCGCTTAACTACAACTGGCGTTAACCCGTCGTGACGGCTGCAGGAGTACATATGTAATGTTTATAAAATTATATAGCCACCACAGGAACCACAATATACGTTTCGCGAACATTAGGGTCTATTTGAAAAGCACTTCCGAGAACTGGCCTCGCTCTATGCTAGAATACTTGATTGCGGCGCAGAATTCTGTGGTGCGATTCCAACTGGGACACTGAAATTTATTTTTTGCATTGGTCGGGTGCACCCTCCCGATGTCACCTTTTTTCTTAACGCTGTCACGTTAAAATTACCAATGTCCGTTCTCGTGGTTCCTGGGTATATATAAACTGTCAAACACCTGTGGCACATACCCGCGTACCTGTGGCCCATACCCGCCCGTGTTATACGGGTATGTGCCACACGTGTCTGGCGGAAAGGGTTTGACGATGCACGCGACGGTATTATCACATTATTCATGTCATGACCTGCGAGTCATATTTGTGAAGCAATCTTCCCCTCCCATACTAATTTTGGTTTACCCCAAGTTAAGGGGTTCATCACGAGAGCACCGAGACGTAGGCGGCTAGATAGATAGGTACGTAGATAGACACGTTAAATATGCCTGTAGTACGCTAAGAATTGCCTCGCATGTAACATATCCAAAGTTCTTTCTCACCTAATTATCGCAACGGAGTCAGTATGTACAAGTACTCCATAAGAAATCAAACAGGAATCCCTTCGAAATCGGTGCGACGCAAGGTTCAGCATTTGGACAGAATTTTTCGCCCTATTCAATAATGATTACCCACTATCCTTCAGCAAAATGCAAGCAGCTCTGCATGGAGATGACACTGCTTTACTTATAGCACGTCACTATCTCAAGGAAGCGGAATCACTTTCCAATGAAGAACTGTAAGTAACTTCTCAGTTGTCTAAAAAAACAATTTATCCATAAATACAAAAACCCAAGTACGTTGTTTTCACGCTTAACTGAAAAGGGATGTCGGAAACACATGATCCATATACCGGGGAAACTCCCATTGACAAGGATGGATGTACGGATGCAAAACTTTATTGTGAGTCCTGAGGTGCACGACTCAACGTGCAGCGGGCCGCTCCCACGTTGGGACAGTCAGGCCAAGCGCAACCGCCGCATCATGGGCCCTCTGGACAGCCCAGAGTTGAGCCCCGACATCGTGGTTCTTGATAGCGGATAGCCACTTGTCTTCATTGGATTGGTCCGTGCCCCGTAAAGAGGGGGCAACGCCAGAGCATGTGGTATAGGCTTGCAGTGCCTTCAGGAGCTATTAGGATAAATTTCGGGATAAATTTTATGTAATTAAGCCGGGCTGAGATACGAACCCGTCTGCAGTAACCTGAGAGTCAATGCCTGCACTCGATTTAATTGCTTGTTAGGAAGGGGAAAGTCCCTCCTGCCGAGATAGAAGTGCTGTGTAATTTCGTTATAAGTGGTCGGCTGATCTCTGTTTTCCACAACTGCGGGCCGGCGGGGGAATTCTCCATGGTCGCGGAAAGCGAGAACTCGCGCCTTGGAGTGAGCCAGCTCGTTCAGTTTTGTGGGGCCTCCCCTGATGGATCCCATGTGAGCGGGGAACTACGTGAGAGTATGGGTGGTGATGCTTTTGCCCTCCAGTATGCGACAGGCTTCCTTACACACGGCGGCAACGCTGAAGGCGCGGATGACTGCCCTGGAGTCGCTGAATATATGTTCATGTTTGTCATCCAGAAGGGCCCAGGCAATGGCCACTTGCTCGGTCCCACACCATGACGAGCATCGTACCGAAGCGGCGTTAACGGTCGAACCCCTGTGGTTGATCGACACTGCTGAAAAACTATTGCTGTTGGCATACTGGGCCGCGTCTACGAAGCAGCTCCCGCCAGGAAGTTATGTCGCCCGACGTAGGAGCGGCACCGCCCTGGCCTTCTTTCTTTCCACGTTGCGCTGAGGATGCATATTGCGCGGCGCGGGGGGATATGATGATGTTGTCTTTCAGCCCTTTCGGAAGGCCCTGGTAGGCGTCTTCAACCTTGGCGGGTGGGACGCCCATCTCTATGAGGAGCCGTCTGCCCGCTCTGGTGGCCGGAGAGTCTGTCAATCTGCGCCCTTTCTTGCGCTTCTGCAATCTCTTCCAGACTATTATGAATACCCAACTGAAGGAGCCGGTCAGTGCATGTGTAATTGGGTAGTCCGAGCGCGCTCTTGGTCCCCCCTCCTTATCATGGCATTTAGTTTGTCTCGCTTGGCCCTCTTCCAGACGTGCATAGCCGCTACATACGTGAAATGGCAGAACAAGAAAGCGTGCACAAGCCTTATCAGGTTCTGTTAGCTCAGACCTCGCCTTCTGTTTGCTACCCGCTTGATTAGACCAGACAGTGATGTCGTCCGCGTAGATCGTGTGGACGATACCCTGGATCTAGGCTAGGTCTCTCGTGAAGGTCGACCATTACAATGTTGAAGATGAGCGGTGAGATGACTGATCCCTTTGGGGTCAGTCAACCCAGCTCCATTTTCTGTGATTCCAAATCTCCAGCCTTGAGGACGACGCAAAGTATGTTCAAGAAAGACCTGACGAAGGCATGGAATGACGAGCCTAGGTCGAGTTTGGAGATGGCGTCGAGAACGAACTCGTGACGGATGTTGTCAAAAGCCTTCTCCAGGTCCAAACCGAGGATGGCTCTCGTGTCCCGAGTGCAACTGTCCAGTATCTGGATCTTGATAAGCTTCATGGCGTCCTGGGTGGAGAGGCCTGGCCTGAAACCTATCATTGTGTGAGGGAAGAGGTCGTTGGTCTCAATATGCTTCATGATTCTGTTATGGATGGCGTGCTCAGCCACCTTCCCTACACAAGACGTGAGGGAGATCGGGCGGAGGTTGTCCAAGCTTGGCGGTTTACCGTATTTGGGGATGAGTATGACCTTCGCCACATTCCATTGTTCCGGCACTCTCCTTCCAAATGCGATTGATCTCATCTGTGAGAAATTTGATCGACTCGTCCTCTAGGTTTCTGAGTGCCTTGTTGGTAATGTGATCAGGGCCAGGTGCGGACCTACCGTTTAGATCGTGTAGAGCGCGGCGGATTTCGCTGACCTTGAAAGGTTCGTCCAGCGCAGAGTTTGGCATCCCTTTATATACTGCGTAAGCCGCGTCATCGGCCACAGTGCTCAGCGGCAAGTACTTCTTAGCTAGCCTCTCTAGCACTTCCTCTTCCGAAGACGACTTCTTGGCTTCATGCAGCGCTTTAGCGAGGACACCTCTTTGGTTTGACTTGGTGCCGGAATCGTCAAGCAAGTGTTTGAGAAGGTTCCACTTGCCTCCCGTGCGCATCTGCCCGTCGAATTTAATTAAAAATATCGTCCCCATTGCTGCCTAGAGAGGGCTTGGCAGTGCTTGTCAATGTGCCTATTGAACTCGGCCATCTTTTTCCTGAGCTTGCGATTCAAGCGTTGGCTTTTCCACCTCTCGAGGAGCGGTTGCTTAGCCTCGAGAAGGTGTACCAGCCTGCTATCCATTGTGTCTGTCTCTAATCCGTCTCTATGGTTTTGGTGATGGAGCAGACGTCCTGCAGAATACCTTCGGACCACTGGACCAGACTCTCCGGCTTTTTGCCACCTGGAGGCGCGGGCCTTGCTAACCTCCCCGAATTTGTTCCAGTCAGGGACCGAGAAAGCCTTCTTTCCTTTCTGCTCCACTTGTAGGCTGGTGGCCACAGTGTAATGATCGCTACCTAGGTCTACCAGCAGATTTGACCACACAGCTGAGCCAGCGTTTTTAACAAATACGAGATCCGGTACAGAGTCCCTGTCCGAGGACGTGGCGGGTGTAGTGGGAAACGCCGGGTCCGTCAGTAAAGAAAGTCCCGCATCTCCCGGCCTCAAGCTTCTGCCCTTGACCGTGTCGTGCGGTTAGTTCGACGCGTGAAAAGGAGCGTTAAAATCACGTGCCACTACCAATGGAGAGTGTCCGCCGAGTCGCGTTGCCCTAGTGATGATGGTTTTGAAACGCTGTCTGTGATCGCTCGGGCTGCTGTATACCTTAAGTATAAAAATGCTGGACTTTTTGGATTGGCTTGGGATGACTTCTATTAGGGAGGTTTCCGTCTTGCTAGGCCTGACCCCTAGATCATGTGTGACGAAAGTGAACTTGCTGCTAACTAATGTACAGATCCCTCTGCCGACCCCATCGAGAGAAAGTGCTTTGTATCCCGGGAGTGAAACCTGATCAGTCATCGTTTCTTGCAATAATATAACTTGTGACTTTTCTTCGTGAGTGCGAACCAAACTGCTGCAGGGTGAACCTTTAAAGGTGGAGTCTCCTGCAGTTCCACTGCCAAATCCTAAAGTGAGTGTGTGGCGCCATCCTTGCTGTATAGAGCGCTTTCTGGCGTTGTTGCCAGGGCTTCGAGCGAGTTGGTTCGGGTAAGCGGCCCGGGGATGTGCAGCGGTGGCGGCGTAGGTGCCGACGTGCTATCGGGGAAGAAACCAGAACGTATGCCACTGGACGTCCTGATATCCATTTCCTGCGCCTTGGACTTTTGTACGCATGCAATTTTGACGTTCTGCGCGTCTATCTTTTGATCCATGACCAAGAGTCGCTGATCCACTGCAGAGAGTCGTTCGTTAATCTTGTGGATTTCGAAGCAGATGGAATTCAGCATTTCCCTTATCTCTGACTTAGCTTTAGCCTGTACGGTTTCGGGCATAATGGAAACGGCCTTTCTTTTGGCTGGGTTGCTGGAATAGCTCTCCTCCACGACTATGGGAAACGTCTGCGAGTTCGGGAGAGGGGGTAGGCGAGGTGGCTGGACTAGGGACTGGGACGGGGTGACCCTAGATCTTCCATTTTACTGGACTTCTCATATATAAAGTTTGTCTAGAAAATTACGATTTCGATGCTTTGTTGTATTTAAGCATACAAAATATTTTAACGTACACAATCCGTATTTTATATTTCAACGTTTTCCTCTCGCACCTAACCTATTCCGTGGAATCATGGAGCTACACACACGCATGACATTGCTCGGTCCTTACCATTCTGCGAAAAGAGCTGTACGAGCCATTGCTTCAGCACCAAAGCACGCACCATCGACTGCAGTTTTAATATAGTTAGGTATTACAAAAGCACTACTTAGTACAGAAAATATTGAATAATAACGTATCCTTTCACTCATCACTCTGATTGAAACCCAGAGGTCACACTCGACAAGCGGAGCAGGAAGTCTTACACTGCCGATAGTGCACAATGTTTCCCGCCATTGAACAATATCTTCTGTTGGTGCTAAAATTTGGAACAGTCTCCCTACCCTAATTAAATGTATGCCAAATATGATGCTATCGCTCAGGAAACTGTGTGTATATGTGACATTGATACTGTTATTTTCGTTTCTCACATGAGGACATTTGAAAATGTAATTGGTGATTTAAAAATGTCTTTAAACACTGTACTGGCTAATTAAACGACAACAAGCCATGTCTTTAGCGGATCCTTCACTAGCCATATCTGCTAGGAATCTGGATGTTTCGCAAAAAAATCCTCTAAATTCTTTCACTGGAAATAAAGGATAGTTCTTTAACATAAATATGCATGGCGCCCATATTTTGGCATTACTAATGAGTGCTCAGCATAGCATTTTATCGGTGACATGAATCAATACATTTATGTAGCTCACCTCAGCAGTTGAATATATTTACTCAGATGTTAGAATGCAAATGCAAATTGATGTTCGAATGTAATTCCGAATATGAACAAGGTGCTCCAGGGTGCTCTCGGATGCAGCAATAGAAGTTCCCAAGTGCCCCAAAATGAAAACTTTTTTCATCCAAAGTGCTCCAAAATGAAAATTTTGCTGCTAAAGAAATCGCTTCTAATCAAAAGTTGTCGGTAGCATTAATGGTTAACTTCAAAACATCAGAACAGAGTACTGTCCGTTTCCTAACTTTTATTTAATTGTTCTGCGGCTAAACTTGCTCTTTATAAGAACATCCTGATGATGCTTGTTCTTAGACATTTGCTATACCGCTTGATCTGCATCTTCACCAATGGATTCATCTGCAATTATATTGTCTCCTTTATCCGCTGCTTCATTATTGTTGAGGTGACAGATGTTTGTTTTACAATGCGGGATGATGGATGGTCGCGGAAGGAAGGCTTAGCCCATAATGCAATCTCACTTCTTGCTCCTCTTTCTCACTTTGTCGAAAGTGTAGTGTCATTTCCTCCGTTGCAAACGATACCCACCGGGCCGAGTTAGTGTCGCACGTGGTATGGTTTCAAACGGGCGACATGCACGAGGTCAGTTTTTCAGGAGCGGGATGGGCAGAAGATGTGAGGCGTGATAGCAAGCACGCAACGTCGCTAACGCGCGACCAAAACGACGAATGGACCTGTGGAGTGGTCCAGAAACTTTTGGTACAAGCCGCGCTTACGGTATCGAGTCCACCGCTACCCGATATCTCATTTGCTGTACGATACATGTCGACGTCGCTTCTCGTAGTGAGCCTTGGAACAATCTTGGAATGCGAAAGTCCTGAGACGCGCGATGGGACTTGCCTCCTCTGCGCGACAAAGTTTCGCTGCAGGGGGGCGCTTTTTTGCTCTGAAAGCCACGGAGAATTGTGTTCATCAAGTGCTAAAATGTGGCAGAAGCATTGCATAGACCAAACGGGCATGACATTAAATTTAAATAGACTATCTGATGTTATAAAGGCTGTTTGTTTCTTTGTCGGCAGAGTGTATGACGATTTCCCAATATCCAGATCTCAAGTCTTGGAAGGAGAAGAAGAATGCATACCATCCATAACATCGTCGATGCAGGGAAGCGGATGTACGTCTTTTTTTGTGCCATAGTTATAGCCACCATAGCCACCGGTATTTTACACAAAATCTCCAGGAACCATCCTTCTTCTTTGCAAGTATAACAGCCTAACAGGTTCTGCCC
Source organism: Rhipicephalus appendiculatus (assembly GCA_030522465.1). NCBI lineage: Eukaryota > Metazoa > Arthropoda > Arachnida > Ixodida > Ixodidae > Rhipicephalus > Rhipicephalus appendiculatus. Next base: position 491,136 of record JALIZH010027004.1, read on the forward strand.
AGGGGCTAGATGACCTCTGAATAACTGTTTTTGGCCAGTGCTTCTTCCACCTGCTCAGCAATAATTTTACGCCCGGCCGGAGATACTCTGTATGGTCTCTGGCGATTGGGATAGACGGAATAAGTATCAACAAGATGGCGAGCGCGGGAAGGTCGTGCAGAAAATCTGTGGCTCTGTGGTAGAAGCCCGATGGCAATTTACATTGCCATCGGGCGTCAGAATATGTGACTATCATAACGACTTCGTAGTTTAAAGCCAGCCACCCATTACAAACAGCACACACCTTACTGCGCGTAGTCCCTTAGCACCACGTAGTGGGTGCATAGCACGTCTGCAATAAGTGGTTGAGGTAGGCATACGACACAGGATATCGCTATCACGTTCAACTCTTAAAGGCGAAGATAAAGTGTACCCCCAATTTTGGTCATCACTAGGGCACCCCATCGGATCTCTGTTAAATGCGAAGCATTTCTTTGCGTACGCAGACACTTTGAGCGTTTCTATCTATCTATCTATCTATCTATCTATCTATCTATCTATCTATCTATCTATCTATCTATCTATCTATCTATCTATCTATCCGCCTACGACTGGGTGCTCTCGTGATCACCTTCTTAACTTGGGGTAGGCCAAAATTAGTATGGGAGGGTGCGCGTCTCAAGAGCAGTTTTCAAAGTGAGGAAAATGTAGGGTCGTTGCGTGATAGAAAACACGCTCAAGCTCCTCCAAGATCTGCATGCCGGCAGCGGCAAATCGATCTAGCCGCCTACGACTTTGTGCTCTCCTGGCCGTATCGTTAATGGGATTTATACCAAAATTGGTATGGCATAACATGACTGTATGACAAACATGACGATCATATCATGAAAATCATGATTAACTTCTTGTGATAAGTATGATTTACACGCCATGGCTGCGGTGCTCCTGAGGCCATGTTCTGAAATTGATATATCCGAAAATTGGTACGATGAGATATTTCTGCATAACCAACATAAATGACAGGTGGTAATGTGCAAATAATGAGGGGTATGTCATGTACAGCATGATTTACATGCCACGCCTACGGGGCACTGACGGCCGTTACGCTAGCTTGACATACACAAAATTTGGTATTGCGTGACGTGACGAACATAATTGCCAAGTTGTCATACAGAAATCATCACATGTCATGTGGAACATGACTTGCATGCCACGCTCATAGCGCGCTCGCGGCCGTTTCGTTAGCTTGGTATACACGAAATTTCGTTTTGAGTGACGTGACTGTATGATAAGCATAAATAACAAATCGTAATATGAAAATCATGACATGTCATTACAACATGTCTTGCATGCCATGCTCAAGGCACTCTCGTTGCCGTTTCGTTAGCATGGTATCCACCAAATTTGGTATTGCGTGACTTGACTGTGTGACAAAGATAAATGACAAGTGGTAATATTGCCACGCGCTATTCTTATTTTCACTTTTGTTGCATTCGGTTTTCGCCCACAAAGAGCGTCAGCAATGCTCAGCTCAAACCGCGCCTTATTGTTCTAGAACCTTCGCGATTATTGTAGATCGTTTTGTTAAGATTTGCGCGCAAGACGCGACCACTCGAGATTATTCCTGAGCTTGCGCGATGACCAGTGATAAGGCTAGAATGTTCGACGCGTGATGCATAAAAGCCGGCGCGCTCCAACGATGTTCAGTTCATCGACGGCCGACGCTCCGTTCGCCGCTATCAGTACCAGCGTTTATTGCTGTAATCTCACCTTCAGTTTACCGGCCACAAGTTCGGCCCAAATAAAGTGTTTCACCTTGGACTACTGCCGACTGCCTTCGTCAACGTCACGACCACGTGACATCTGGTTGGAGGTGCTGCTTCGTCCATGCTCCGGACGCCCCCCGCGAGGTGGTGACCCTAGCCCAAGCCGCGAAGAAGACGACGCAAAGGACAACCCTCATCGTCGAACCAGCCGTAGGCAGCAGGGACTACAGACAGAACACGGACTTCTGCCAGAAAACACCAGGAACACCAAGACTTTGACTTCAACCACAGGCACGATGACCACCCGCGTGCCGCCTGCACCAATCGTGCTCCGGCAGCTCAAAGAGCCGCCAATATTCCGCGGATCATCAGTTGAAGATCCGGAAAGCTGGCTAGAAGCGTATGACCGGGTCGCCAACTTCAATCGCTGGAGCAACGACGACAAGCTTCGGCACGTTTATTTTGCCTTAGAAGACGCCGCTCGGACCTGGTTCGAGAATCAAGAGCGAACCCTCACAACGTGGGATGTTTTTCGCGCCAGGTTCCTGGCCACTTTCACAAGTGTGGTCCGCAAGGAGAAGGCCGAGGCCCTCCTGGAAACACGTGTGCAGCTGCCGAATGAAAACGTGGCGCTCTTCACTGAAGAGATGACCAGACTCTTCCGCCACGCCGACCCCGAAATGCCCGAGGACAATAAAAAAGTTCGCCTCCTCATGCGAGCAGTTAAACAGGAGCTTTTCGCGGGACTGATGCGGAACCCACCGAACAGTGTCCAAGAATTTGTGTCCAAGAAAGCGACAACCATCGAAAAGACCCTGGAAATGCGCACACGGCAATTCAACCGCCGCTCTACGTCAGGCTATGCAGAGATTTAACCACTCTGCTCCGACGATCTGCGGGAGACCATAAGGGCCGTAGTGCGGGAAGAACTTCGCCGTATGTTCCCGTCGTGCCAGCCTCAAGTTTCGTCGATTGCAGACATCGTCAGAGAGGAAATCCAGCAGTCGCTGGGAACCCCTGAACAACCACATCCTCAGCCAGCAAGCCATGAGCTACGCTGCTGTAGCCCGACGCGACGCCCTCCCTCCACGCCCACGACAAGAGGCCGCACCGCCGCATTTCCGACGCCAAACACCGCCGCCACCAGCACCGACGCCATACCACCCACTTGCCGGCCAGCGCAACGCTCCGAGGAAGACCGACGTGTGGCGCGCCCCCGATCACCGCCCACTATGCTACCACTGCGGAGAAGCCGGCCACACGTACCGACGCTGCCAGTACCGCCAGATGGGACTGCGTGGTTTTGCCATCGACGCTCCGCGTCCACAGCGGGGTGAAAAACCACGCGATATCGCCGACTACCTCGCAGGAGGGCAGTGGACGCCCCGACGACCTTCCCGCTCGCCGTCGCCCGGCCGCTACATGTCACCGCACCGCCGGCAGTACATTGGCCCAAACCGGGGCCGGTCACCTAGCCCGTATCCGGGAAACTAAGGGCAGCAACCGTTGGAGGTGCGGTTGCTGTACGACGAAATGCCGAAGATCCTCCGCGGCCGCCGACGACGACAACGCGACGAAACCTGCAGAACACGACGCGAAGCAGACGAAGCCCTGCCGGCGAAACGTCGGGGACCGAGGAAGACGAAACGACGCAACATGGAAGCAGTGCAACAAATCGAAGCAGCCGTGACCCGACGCCACGACCTAACCTGCAACGCGAGACGACGAACTAGCGACCTCGACGTTCTTATCGACGGCCACGGCGTGACCGCTCTCGTCGACACTGGGGCCGACTATTCCGTCGTCAGTGGGCCATTCGCCGCCAAGCTGAAGAAAGTACAGACCGCTTGGAGTGGACCCGAAATCCGGACAGCTGGAGGCCACCTGATAACGCCTATTGGAGTCTGCACGGCAAGAGTCACCGTCAGTAACCGGACTTATCCTGCGAGCTTTGTAATCTTACAAAACTGCTCCAGGGATGTGATACTTGGAATGGACTTCCTAAGTGACCACGGCGCCGTCATCGACCTAAGGTCTGAGTCGATAACACTAACCTCAGACAAAGCGCTCCCGCCCCTCGCGACGCCAGGGAACTATGCACTGACTGTGATAGAAGAGCAGGTGACCGTCCCGCCACTCTCCAGTGTCATTATTTCCGTCGGCACCGAAAACCCTGCGAACCTTGAAGGCGTCATCGAGGGCGATCAGCACCTACTACTGAACCGTCAAATTTGCGTCGCAAGAGGTATAGCCGAGCTGCGTGACGGTAAAGCAAAGGTAGTGCTGACAAACTTCAGCCACGAATATAGGCACCTGAACATTGGTACGACGGTCGCCTACATCAAAGAATACGTGGCCGCCAGCGATGCTTTCGCCCTCTTCGATGCTGCCGAACCTGTTTCGACGAATCGAGGTCCCGAACCAGATTTCGACGTCAACCCGAGCCTCCCGAAGCACAATCAAGACCAGCTCAAAACTCTGCTCTTGCAGTTCAAGGACTGCTTCTCGTCGTCGTCAAGCAATCCACAGACCCCAGTCGCAAAACATCGCATCATAACAGAAGAAAATGCGAAACCACTCCGCCAGAGCCCGTACCGAGTTTCAACGCGAGAACGCGAGGCCGTAAAGCAGCAAGTCGACGAAATGCTACGCGACGACATCATCCAGCCTTCAAAGAGTCCTTGGGCGTCACCCGTGGTGTTAGTGAAGAAGGACGGAACCCTCCGTTTCTGCGTCGGTTATCGCCGCCTGAACAAAATCACGAAGAAGGACGTGTATCCTCTCCCACGTATCGACGACGCCCTGGACCGACTCCACAACGCGAAGTATTTTTCGTCGATGGACCTCAAGACCGGCTATTGGCAAATCGAGGTCGACGAGAGAGACCGAGAGAAGACTGCCTTTATCAAACCAGATGGCCTCTTCGAGTTCAAAGTCATGCCCTTCGGTCTTTGCTCGGCACCTGCGACGTTCCAGCGTGTTATGGACACTGTACTGGCCGGCTTGAAGTGGCAGACCTGCCTTGTGTACTTGGATGACGTCGTTGTGTTTTCTTCAAACTTCGACGAACATCTCCGACGCCTAGAAGCTGTACTTCAGGCAGTCAAGGCCTCCGGACTCACCCTGAAGCCAGAAAAGTGCCGCTTTGCATACGAGGAACTTCTGTTCTTGGGTCACGTCATCAGCAAGTCTGGAGTTTGCCCCGACCCACGAAAAACAGCTGCAATCGCTGCCTTCCCGCCGCCCACCGACAAGAAGGCCGTTCGCCGATTTCTCGGCTTGTGCGCCTATTATAGACGCTTCGTCAAGGAATTTTCACGCATCGCCCAGCCACTAACTCAGCTCACGAAAAACGACGTGGAATTCACGTGGGGAGCGGCGCAAGTCGAAGCATTTCAAGAATTGAAACGACGCCTGCAGACGCCTCCAACACCTGCGCATTTCGACGAACACGCCGACACGGAAATACACACCGACGCAAGCAGCGTAGGACTCGGCGCTGTTCTTGTCCAGAGAACTGCCGGCGTGGAAAGGGTTATCAGTTATGCTAGCCGGTCGCTATCCAAGGCGAAGCCAACTATTCCACAACAGAAAAGGAGTGCCTTGCCATCATCTGGGCAACGTCAAAGTTTCGCCCCTACCTCTACGGCAGGCCCTTCAAAGTTGTGAGCGACCACCACGCCTTGTTGGCTAGCTAACCTGAAGGACCCTTCAGGTCGTCTCGCAAGATGGAGTCTCAGACTTAAAGATTTCGACGTTACCGTCGTTTACAAGTCCGGACGAAAACACTCTGACGCCGACTGCTTGTCTCGCGCCCCCCGTCGACCCGCCGCCGCTGGATGACCAGGAGGATGACTTCTTCTTGGGAACCATAAGCGCCGACGACTTCGCCGAACGACAGCGCGCCGATCCGGAACTCAAGGGCCTTATGGAATACCTCGAGGGCAAAGCCACCGTGGCTCCAAAGGTATTCAGACGAGGGCTGGAGTCGTTTTTCATGCGCAACGGCGTTCTGCTAAAGAAAAACTTCTCGCCACTTCGGGCCGACTCCCTCCTCGTAGTACCTTCGGCATTACGACCAGAAGTTCTGCATGCTTTGCATGACGACCCGACGGCTGGACACCTTGGATTTTCCCGTACGCTGGCAAGGATACAGGAAAAGTACTACTGGCCTCGCCTCACTGCCGACGTCACCCACTACGTGAGGACTTGCCGAGATTGTCAGCGACGGAAGACACCACCGACTAGGCCAGCCGGACTGCTGCAACCCATCGAGCCACCTCGCCGGCCGTTCCAGCAAATCGGCATGGACTTACCGGGGCCGTTCCCGACGTCGAATTCCGGAAACAAGTGGATCGTCGTAGCTACTGACTACCTCACCCGCTACGCCGAGACAAGGGCCCTGCCCAAGGGCAGTGCCGCCGAGGTAGCAAAGTTCTTCGTCGAGAACATCGTCCTGCGACATGCGCCCCTTAGGTTCTCATCACCGACAGAGGTACGGCGTTTACTGCTGACCTAACTCAGGCGATCTTGAGATACAGCCAAACAAGCCACCGCCGGACCACCGCCTACCACCCACAGACCAACGGCCTGACCGAGCGTCTAAATAAGACCATCGCCGACATGCTGGCCATGTACGTCGACGTCGAACACAAGACGTGGGACGCCATCCTTCCGTACGTGACCTTCGCATACAACACGGCCGTGCAAGAAACGACGCAGATGACGCCATACAAGTTGGTCTACGGACGGAGCCCGGCAACGACGCTCGACGCCATGTTACCGAACGTCACCGATGAGGAAAACATCGACGTGACCGCCTACCTACAGCGCGCCGAAGAAGCACGGCAGCTCGCCCGCCTGCGGATCAAGAATCAGCAGACGACGGACAGCCGCCGTTACAATCTTCGACGACGCTTCGTGGAATACCAGCCCGGCGACCGCGTTTGGGTGTGAACACCGATACGCCGACGTGGACTTAGTGAAAAACTCCTTCGGCGATACTTCGGGCCGTACAAGGTGCTTCGACGTCTCGGTGCTCCGGACTACGAGGTCGTCCCGGACGGCATAACGAACTCTCAACGGCGCCGTGCGCGACCTGAAGTCGTCCATGTCGTGCGCCTCAAGCCGTATTACACGCGTTATCAAACCAGAGGACTGCACTTATTGCTTAATTATTGAACTTTCTTTCTTTATTGTTGCATGCATTTTCCCCCGTGTTCTGTTTTAAGCATCGGGATGATGCCTTTTCAGAGGAAGGCATTGCCACGCGCTATTCTTATTTTCACTTTTGTTGCATTCGGTTTTCGCCCACAAAGACCGTCAGCAAAGCTCAGCTCAAACCGCGCCTTACTGTTCTAGAACCTTCGCGATTATTTTAGATCGTTTTGTTAAGATTGCGCGCAAGACGCGACCACTCGAGATTATTCCTGAGCTTGCGCGATGACCAGTGATAAGGCTAGAATGTTCGACGCGTGATGCATAAAAGCCGGCGCGCTCCAACGATGTTCAGTTCATCGACGGCCGACGCTCCGTTCGCCGCTATCAGTACCAGCGTTTATTGCTGTAATCTCACCTTCACTTTACTGGCCACAAGTTCGGCCCAAATGAAGTGTTTCATCTTGGACTACTGCCTACTGCCTTCGTCAACGTCACGACCACGTGACAATATGGAAATCCTGATATGTCATGGGAACATCACTTGCATTCCACGCTCATGGCACTCTCGTGGCCGTTTCGCTATCTTGATATACACCAAAATTTGGTATTCAGTGACGTGACTGTATGACAAGCAAAATTGACAAAGGGTAATATGGAAATCATGACATGTCCTGTGTGACATGACTTGCATGCCACGCTCATGGCGCGCTCGTGGCGTTTCGTTAGCTTGATAAACACCAAATTTGTTATTGAGGGACGTGACTGATTAGGGTCATTCTATGCCAACTGTCCGAACAGGGGCGCTCGCCAAAAATCACTTTCTATAAAAAAAAATCTGAGCAAATTACACATGTATATGCATCCGTAGTGGAGTATTTTCTCAAAAGAGTTTCAGCGGCAAAAATTTTCGCGCCCGTGACTGCCATTTAAAATTCAGGAAATGGTGCAAAATGGGTGCAGACAGAAACTTTGTGATTTTTCGAGCATCGTGCTTTTATTATATAACAGTTCCTTATAGTAGCTTTTTGTTTGTCACTCCTTAGTGCATAGGTAAGATGAAGTGAATTGTAGCGTTTTCGGGATTTTTCCTACAAAAGACGGTCATCGATAAAATACATCAATTATTTTTATCTAACGCTCCATAAAACTTGCTATTTTCTAATATTTTTGTTTTCGTGGTGTACGGCGCATAGCCTCTAAAATAAAATCCTGAGCTTAGCAAAAACGCCCCTTTGGGTTATGTTGAGACGTCTGCAGCACCCTAAGGTGGTCCACCAAAAAATCAGCTGAAAAGGGCATGCGATTGACGATTATAACAACTTTCTTCACAGAACGATTAATCGGAGTTATTTCTGTTTTAGTGGAGACAAATATTTTTGAAGTTTAGTGCCAACATTGCATTACTTTGCTATGGGGGGAAATACAAACGAACAGCATTTGTGCATAAAAAGGAGTGGTAGTGTATTCGCAGTACGCGGTTTCAATTTCTTTTCGTTAGTACTTTATTTTCTGTACTACATATCAAGGTGATTAAACAATGGTGAAAATGTAATATTGTGATCAGCTCAGACGCCACTATGCCCCAACAGTGAATCCCATCACTCACTGCATTGGCGCACACGCACACGGCGGCCGACAGCTACGCCACAGAAATCAGACGTTGTGATCTTATAACAGCTCTAAAATTAGGGGACCCTTAATCTTCGCCTTTAAGTGTTGAACGCGATAGCGATATCCTGTTCCGAGTGCCTACTTCAACCACTTAGTGCATACTTCCTATGCACCCACTACGAGGTGTTAAGGGAATACGCGCAGTAAGGTGTGTGCCGTTTGTAATGGGTGGCCGGCTTTCCACTATGAAATCGTTATGATAGTCACATATTCTGACGCCCGATGACAAGGTACGCTTGTACCACGCAATATTCCTGGGATATTACATTTTATAATGCGACGCCTATATAAAGGACGCTTGCGTTTGCGAAGCATGAAAGTTATTTTCACTGCATTTCCAAGCAGAGGAAGTTATTTTCACTGTATTTCCAAGCAGAGGCGTGGCTGTGTGGTAGAACACCTGCTTTCTACGCAGACGGCCCGGGTTCGGAACTCACTTGGACCCGGAAATATTTATTATTTATTTTATTTGCATCTTTCTCGATTTTTCGGTCACGAACAAGATGACGATTTTTCGCTCACAACCAACGACACCAACGCCGACGCCGGAATTTCTGCGAAACGAGCTCTTTAACGCTGTCGCGTTAAAACAGTCCGTGTTACGAGAGTGACAAACACTACTTCAACCAAAATCTGGTGCTGCATAGATGAACTTCGTGTGGGTCAACTATAAATGACCACGCTCGCGTCTCCTTTCTCCGGTTGACACAAACGGTGAGACATAAGTTTTTTATAAGCCAATGAATTGTCATAGCCACATGCAATAAGTCGCGCGATGCATTGTTGGGGCATAGTGGCGTCTAAGCCAATGGCATTGTTATATGTTCACCTCTGTTTATTATCACCTTGATATGTAGTATACAAAATAATGTAGAAACATAAAGAACCTAAAATCATTTACTGCGAATACATTACTACTCCTTTTTATGCAGCAAATGCTGTTCGTTTGTATTGCCCCCCAAAGTAATGCAATGTTGACACTAGACTTCAAAAAATTTTTTTCTCCACTAAAACAAAAATGACTCCGATTAAACTTTTTCTAAATAAAGTTGCTATAATCGTCAATCGCAAGTGCTTTTCAGCTGATTTTTTTCTTGGACCACCTTAGGGTGCTACAGACGTCTCAACATAAGCCAATGTTGCGTTTCTGCAAAGTTCAGGATTTTATTTTAGTCTATGCGCCACACAACACAAAAACAAAAATATCAGGAAATAGTACGTTTTATGGAAAGTTGAAAAAAAATAATTGACGCATTTTATCAAGAATGGTCTTTTGTAGGAAAGATTACGAAAACGCTACTATTTACTCAATTTTACGTGCGCGCTAAGGAGTGAATAACACAAAGTTACTAAAGGAACTGTTATATAATAAAACCACGATGCCCGAAAAACGTGAAAAATCAAGTGTTGAAAGAGTGCGTGAAACGGTCGCTTTATGAGGAATTTCTTTTTCGTAACTGGTTTTCCAAGGTTTCGTGAATTTCAAATGGCGGTCACGTGACCAAAAATTTTTACCGCTCAAAATATTTTGAGAAAATACTGTAGTACTAATGCCAATACATATGTAGTTTTCTCAGATTTTTGATGGGCGAAGGTCCTTAGGGTGTAGGCCTGTCCCTCCTTTGTAGTATGTAGTTGTAGTAGTAGTAGTAGGTAGCCACGTATAGTGGGATCTACCCACTCCACGTGATAAGGATGACGATGACGACTGATGACCATGAAGAATAAGCGCGTTCCAGTATAGTGGAATGTACCCACTACACGTGAAACGATGACGATGATGGTGATGAGGAAAACAAAATCAGGGGAACCGCCTCCTTGTGGTCCGCAGAGTTCTTGAACAAAATCATCATCTACCCCATATGTTAAATAATGAAACATTGTGTATATACTGTATGTATAATCACACCACACCCCCCACGTCTGTGTGTCAGGTCTTTGTATGATGATCGAGTGGGCAAAATTTACGAGGATTGATGGTTTACCAGATTACCTCCGGAGCTTCGCCCAGTCATCATCATTCACTTCGTGGATATGGCGTGATTTTTTTATCGAAATTGATTGTTGGCGAGCGCCTCAGTTGAGACAGTTGGCGTGGAATGACCCGCGAAGAACATAAATGACAAGTGGTAATATAGAAATGATGACATGTCATGTGCGAGATGACTTGCATTCCACGCTTATGGCAATCTCGCGGCCGTTTCCTTAGCTTGATATACACCATATTTGGTATTGTGTGACCTGAGTGTATGACGAACATAAATGACAAGTGGTAATATGAAATCATGACATGTCATGTGCAACAGGACTTCCATGCCACGCTCATGGCGCCCTCGCGGCTGTTTCGGTAGTTTGACATGCACAAAAATTGGTATTGCGTGAAGTGGCTGTATAACGAATATATGTGCCAGGTGGTAAGATGAAAATCTTAGCATGCATGTCATCTACAACGCCATTTACACGCCACGCTCATGGTGCGCTTGCGTCCAGTTCGCTATCTTGATATACACCAAAATTGGTATTTTGGGACGTGACTGTATGACGAACATAAATGACAGGTGATAACATGTAAATCGTGACAAGCATATTAGGTACATCATGACTTGCTCCTTGCTGGCTTCTTCGCATTACATCGATTCCCACAGTGCGTGGGATCTGGTGGCTTTTTTTTGTTCTCATTTACTTTCCTTGTGCCTTTTTTTATTTAGCCATACTGTTAACCTTCTATTGAGGGTTGTACAGGAAGGGCACATTGAATAACTCTTCACACAAAGACATTTAAAAACGGCCAACTAACAATCAACATCATAGTTGTCACAAATATCTATCTAAAAATACATGAAAATCAGATACATCATTTGTTTGCACAGCTTCCTCTGGCAAACTGTTCCACAAGTTAATGGCATCAGGGGAAAAAGAAAATCGAAACAAATCAGTGCGGGTTCGTATTGGTTGGACAGTGAGGGGACGAGTTGTTCGCAGAGGCCGTTTTTCAAGCTGCTATTTTATATATGTATCTTTATTTATTTTTACCTTTCCACGAAATATCTGAAAGAACAGTTCCAATCCACACTTCTGTCGTCTAACTTCTAACAGTTCTAAATCGCATGCCTTTAACCTGTCCGTTCCCGAGTATGTTCGCCTGTATTTCGAACAAATAAAGCGTACAGAAATTCTCTGCATACGCTCCAATTTTTTTAAGAACCTTCTGATGCGGGACTCCAAACTGCGCTAGCATATTCTAAGACAGGACGTATATAAGTTTTATATGCCAACAATTTCATCTTTCTCGTCGCTTTCGGTATTCTTTTCCTCAAAAAACATAATTTTTTATATGCTGATGTACAGATGTTGTCCACATAATCAGTCCCAATTTAAATGATCTGTAATTGTTACACCCAAGTACTTAAAGCTAGTCGAGGTTATCCAGAATTATATCCTCAATCTCATATTCAAACAAAAACGCACTTCTCTTTTTCGTTGTGTGAGTGTAAGTGGACTTCTTGTAATTAATTTCCATTCCCCATTTCCTGCACCACGTAGTTAGCGATTGAAGACAGCCGGTTGATTTTAAGCTGGTCGTCTCTGCATGTAACTTGGCAATAAATCAGACAGTCGTCTGCAAAAAGCTTAATTTTTACAGGTGATTCAACAACTGAGGCTATGTCATTTATATATATATCAGGGAATAAGATATGTCCTAGCATGGAGCCCTGCGGCACTCCCGAATAAACCTCTAAATTGCTTGATACTCTCTTTTTAACTTTAACGGCCTGTTGACGATGTGATAAGTATGCACCAATCCAATCAAGCGATTCCTACACTGCGAAGTTTAGGAAGAAGTTTATGGTGAGATACTTTATCAAACGCCTTAGCGAAATCGATACATATAACATCAATTTGCTGACATGAATCCAAGAGAAATACAAAAATCATGAATAGTTTCGATAAGTTGCGTAACAGTAGAAAGGCCAGATCTGAAGCCGTGCTGGGAAAGGGCATAATATATTAATTTTCCTCTAGAAACTGTCTCATATGTTTTGATATCATGTGTTCAATAATTTTACAGCACACTGATGTCAGAGATACAGGTCTATAGTTGTTTACTAACAATCGGTTACCACTTTTAAATATTGGAACAACTATTGCACTGCGCCAGTCTTGGGGTAACGAGCAACAGTTCAAAGATTTTTGAAACAGTAAAGTAAGGTAATAAGACAACCACTCTGCATATCGCCGCAAAAAAAATAGTGGGTGTACCGTCAGGTCCGGATGTTTTCTTTGTGTCTAATAGCAGTAACTGGTTAAATATTCCTTCACGAGTTATGCAGATTTCTTCCGCTATGCATGCCAATGGAGAAGGTAACTGATACTCTTCGGTATCATCTTGGGTTTTCATGAACACTGACTGGAAATAATGATTGAACCTGTCGGAAATTTCACCCTCTTCCTGTACAATTTCCGTTCCATGTAATATCTGCTCAATTTTTTCACCCTTTTCTTGGAAGAAAAGCCAAAATTTTCTCGGAGAATCCTGCAGAAAGCTCGAGAGTGTTTTATTAAAAAAATGTTTCCTTAGCTTGCCTCAGTTCTGTTTTTAGGCTCCTTTTAACTGTAGAAATTTCGGCTGCCGCCGCCTTTCGTTTGCGCAGTCTTTTTATCTATCGTTTCAAATGAATAATGCTTCTATTTATCCACTGGTTGCGTTGTTTTGTTCTCTTTGTCCGCGTGGGTATAAGTTTGTCTATACAGTGCTGTACTATTTCCTTAAAACGTCTCCACAAATTTTCAATTGATTCCGCGTCTGACGCGTTCTGAAAATGATCAAGCGAAAGCTCCAAATAATCAAGAATAGATATATCATCTGCATGGCTATAATCTTTAACATAAACATACTCATACGGGTTTTGCTCGGACACTGGGGCAACACATCACATTCATAGAAATCAATATGTGGTCAGATATGTCATCTTCGACTGTTATATCATAATCATTCACTTTACTAGAGATGCAAACCAAGTTCAACAATGACTGCGACGTAAGGGTGACTCTCGTATACTCCTTTACTATTTGGCTCAGGTTATGGGAAAGCATGACTTCAAGTAATATGTCAGCACTAGCAGTCTATACAGGCCCCGTGTAAAGTGTTTCCCAATCAATGTGAGGCCAGATGAAGTCGCCGGTCATTATTAGCCTTGTATTTTCATTTACATTGCAACACAAAAACATGCTCAAGTCTTCTAAGAACTCAGGCGGAGTGTTAGGCGGTCTATACACAGCTCCAATTACATACACTGCGTTAGCATAATTAACCTTACACCACGCCATTTCTGATAAGGTACAATTTATTTTTGTTGCAACTATTGAAATTTAATCATCAGTGCAACACCACCACCTCGGCAATCTCTCCCACCTAGAGATCCTATAACCCACAGGAACAATGCAACTGTCTTCGATAGTATTGTCACGTGGTCGTGACGTTGACGTAGGCAGTAGGCAGTGGTCCAAGATGGAACTCTTTATTTGGGCCGAACTTGTGGCCGGTAAACGGAAGGTGAGATTACAGCAATAAACGCTGGCACTGATAGCGGCGAACAGAGCGTCGGCCGTCGATCAACTGATCATCGTTGGAGCGCACCCGCTTTTATATATCATGCGTCGAACATTCTAGCCTTTTCACTGGTCGTCGCGCAAGCTCTGGAATAATCTTGAGTGTTAGCGTCTTGCGTGCAATCTTAACACAACGATCTACTACAACCCAGAAGCTTCTGGAACACTAAGGCGCGGTCTGCGCCGAGTACTGCTGATAGTCTTAGTGGGCGGAAACCGAATACAGTAAAATAAACACGCCTGGCAATGCCCCGCTCTGAAAAGGCATCGTCCCGATGATTAGAACAAAACAAATGGAAAAATACATGCAACAATAAATAACAAGAAATCAAGAAAGTTCAATAAACAATCTGCACAAGCAAGAAAGTCCAATGAAAAAAGAAAAAAAATCACCGTCCAAGCACTCCGTACAAATCGTTAACCAACGAAGCTGAAATGTGTGGCCCCAGCGTTTAGCGGTGGGTTCAACCCGACGCTGCACTGAAGCCTTCCACAATTATCGTTGCCAGGTTGTGGTCGAACCACAGGCGGTCACAGACGTCGCAGCCGAAGACAAAGTGCCGCTGGAGAAACACTCGCCCAAAGCGGGCGTTCGCCCCGGCGAACGCGCTTCCGCAATCATGTCGACGCTGTTCTGCCCGCAACGCCGTTTCTTCGGCGCTCCAGAGGGCGCGCCGTGGCTGCAAGCGTTTGACCTTGCAAGCGTCGTACCCAAACGCGAGCGGCGCCGCTGAGAGTTCGTAATGCCGTCGGGAACGACCTCGTAGTCTAGAGCGCCTACACGTCGAAGCACCTTGTAAAGCCCAAAGTAGCGCCAAAGAAGCTTTTCACAAAGTCCTCCTCGGCGTATGGGTGTCCAGACCCCCCACACGGTCGCCAGGCTGGTATTCCACGAAGCGTCGTCGAAGGTTGTAGCGACGGCTGTCGGTCTTTTGCTGGCACTGGATATGCAGACGGGCGAGTTGCCGGGCTTCTTCGGCGCGCTGTAGGTTGGCGGTGACGTTGACGTTTTCTTCCTCGGTCCACGTTTGGTAACATCGCGTCGAGCGTCGTTCAAGGTCACGTACGGAAGGATGGCGTCCCACGTCTTGTGTTCGACGTCGACGTACATGGCCAGCATGTCGGCGATGGTCTTATTTAGACGCTCGGTCAGGCCGTTGGTCTGTGGGTGGTAGGCGCTGGTGCGGCGGTGGCTTGTGTGGCTGTATCCCAAGATCGCCTGGGTTAAGTCAGCCGTAAACGCCGTACCTCTGTCGGTGATGAGAACCTCTGGGGCGCCGTGTCGAAGGACGATATTCTCAACGAAGAACTTGGCTACCTTGGCGGCACTGCCTTTGGGCAGGGCTTTTGTTTCGGCGCAGCGGGTTAGGTAGTCGGTGGCTACGACGATCCATTTATTTCCGCAAGTCCACGTTGGGAACGGCCCCAGGAGGTTCATCCCGATCTGCTGGAACGGCCGCCGAGGAGGGTCGATCGGCTGAAGGAAGCCCGCTGGTCTTGTTGGCGGTGTCTTCCGTCGCTGACAGTCTCTGCACGTCCTTACGTAGCGAGCGACGTCGGCGGCAAGGCGGGGCCAGTAGTACTTTTCCTGTACTCTGGCGAGCGTGCGGGAAAGTATGAGGTGTCTAGCCGTCGAGTCGTCGTGTAGAGCCTGCAGGATTTGTGCTCGCAATGGTGAAGGCACTTCGAGGAGGTAGTTTGCTCGAAGTGGCGACAAATTCTTCTTTATGAGAAGGCCGTTTCGCAAGAAAAACGACGCGAGTCCTCGCTTGAATGCCTTTGGAACAATGGCGGTTTTGCCTTTGAGGTACTCCACGAGGCCTCTGAGTTCTGGGTCGGCTCGCTGTCGTTCGGCGAAGTCATCGGCACTATGGTTCCCAAGAAGAAGTCATCCTCCTGGTCATCCTGCGGCGGCGGTTCGACGGGGGGCTCGAGACGAGCAGTCGGCGTCAGAGTGTTTGCGTCCGGACTTCTAAACGACAGTAACGTCGAATTCTTGAAGTCTCAGACTCCATCTTGCGAGACGACTTGAAGGGTCCTTTAGGTTAGCTAGCCAACACAAGGCGTGGTGGGCGCTCACAACTTTGAAGGGCCTGCCGTAGAGGTAGGGGCGAAACTTTGACGTTGCCCAGATGATGGCAAGGCACTCCTTTTCTGTTGTGGAATAGTTGGCTTCCGCCTTGGATAGCGACCGGCTAGCATAACTGATAACCCTTTCCACGCCGGCAGTTCTCTGGACAAGAACAGCGCCGAGTCCTACGCTGCTTGCGTCGGTGTGTATTTCCGTGTCGGCGTGTTCGTCGAAATGCGCAGGTATTGGAGGCGCCTGCAGGCGTCGTTTCAATTCTTGAAATGCTTCGACTTGCGCCGCTCCCCACGTGAATTCCACGTCGTTTTTCGTGAGCTGAGTTAGTGGCTGGGCGATGCGTGAAAATTCCTTGACGAAGCGTCTATAATAGCCGCACAAGCCGAGAAGTCGGCGAACGACCTTCTTGTCGGTGGGCGGCGGGAAGGCAGCGATTGCAGCTGTTTTTCGTGGGTCGGAGCAAACTCCAGACTTGCTGATGACGTGACCCAAGAACAGAAGTTCCTCGTATGCAAAGCGGCACTTTTCTGGCTTCAGGGTGAGTCCGGAGGCCTTGACTGCCTGAAGTACAGCTTCTAGGCGTCGGAGATGTTCGTCGAAGTTTGAAGAAAACACAACGACGTCATCCAAGTACACAAGGCAGGTCTGCCACTTCAAGCCGGCCAGTACAGTGTCCATAACACGCTGGAACGTCGCAGGTGCCGAGCAAAGACCGACGGGCATGACTTTGAACTCGAAGAGGCCATCTGGTGTGATAAAGGCAGTCTTCTCTCGGTCTCTCTCGTCGACCTCGATTTGCCAATAGCCGGGTCTTGAGGTCCATCGACGAAAAATACTTCGCGTTGTGGAGTCGGTCCAGGGCGTCGTCGATACGTGGGAGAGGATACACGTCCTTCTTCGTGATTTTGTTCAGGCGGCGATAACCGACGCAGAAACGGAGGGTTCCGTCCTTCTTAACTAACACCACGGGTGACGCCCAAGGACTCTTTGAAGGCTGGATGATGTCGTCGCGTAGCATTTCGTCGACTTGCTGCTTTACGGCCTCGCGTTCTCGCGTTGAAACTCGGTACGGGCTCTGGCGGAGTGGTTTCGCATTTTCTTCTGTTATGATGCGATGTTTTGCGACTGGGGTCTGTCGAATTCTTGAGGACGACGAGAAGCAGTCCTTGAATTGCAAGAGCAGACTTTTGAGCTGGTCTTGATTGTGCTTCGGGAGGCTCGGGTTGACGTCGAAATCTGGTTCGGGACCTCGATTCGTCGAAACAGGTTCGGCAGCATCGAAGAGGGCGAAAGCATCGCTGGCGGCCACGTATTCTTCGATGTAGGCGACCGTCGTAGCAATGTTGAGGTGCCTATATTCGTGGCTGAAGTTTGTCAGCACTAGCTTTGCTTTACCGTCACGCAGCTCGGCTATACCTCTTGCGACGCAAATTTGACGGTTCAGTAGTAGGTGCTGATCGCCCTCGATGACGCCTTCAAGGTTCGCAGGGTTTTCGGTGCCGACGGAAATAATGACGCTGGAGAGTGGCGGGACGGTCACCTGCTCTTCTATCACATTCAGTGCATAGTTCCCTGGCGTCGCGAGGGGGTGGGAGCGCTTTGTCTGAGGTTAGTGTTATCGACTGAGACCTTAGGTCGATGACGGCGCCGTGGTCACTTAGGAAGTCCATTCCAAGTATCGCATCCCTGGAGCAGTTTTGTAAGATTACAAAGCTCGCAGGATAAGTCCGGTTACTGACGGTGACTCTTGCCGTGCAGACTCCAATAGGCGTTATCAGGTGGCCTCCAGCTGTCCGGATTTCGGGTCCACTCCAAGCGGTCTTTACTTTCTTCAGCTTGGCGGCGAATGGCCCACTGACGACGGAATAGTCGGCCCCAGTGTCGACGAGAGCGGTCACGCCGTGGCCGTCGATAAGAACGTCGAGGTCGCTGGTTCGTCGTCTCGCGTTGCAGTTAGGTCGTGGCGTCGGGTCACGGCTGCGTCGATTTGTTGCACTGCTTCCATGTTGCGTCGTTTCGTCTTCCTCGGTCCCCGACGTTTCGTCGGCAGGGCTTCGTCTGCTTCGCGTCGTGTTCTGCAGGTTTCGTCGCGTTGTCGTCGTCGGCGGCCGCGGAGAATCTTCGGCATTTCGTCGTACAGCAACCGCACCTCCATCGGTTGCTGCCCTTAGTTTCCCGGATACGGGCTAGGCGACCGGCCCCGGTTTGGGCCAGTGTACTGCCGGCGGTGCGGTGACATGTAGCGGCCGGGCGACGACGAGCGGGAAGGTCGTCGGGGCGTCCACTGCCCTCCTGCGAGGTAGTCGGCGATATCGCGTGGTTTTTCACCCCGCTGTGGACGCGGAGCGTCGATGGCGAAACCACGCAGTCCCATCTGGCGGTACTGCTAGCGTCGGTACGTGTGGCCGGCTTCTCCGCAGTGGTAGCATAGTGGGCGGTGATCGGGGGCGCGCCACACGTCGGTCTTCCTCGGAGCGTTGCGCTGGCCGGCAAGTGGGTGGTATGGCGTCGGTGCTGGTGGCGGCGGTGTTTGGCGACGGAAATGCGGCGGTGCGGCCTCTTGTCGTGGGCGTGGAGGGAGGGCGTCGCGTCGCGTCGGGCTACAGCAGCGTAGCTCATGGCTTGCGGCTGAGGATGTGGTTGTTCAGGGGTTCCTAGCGACTGCTGGATTTCCTCTCTGACGATGTCTGCAATCGACGAAACTTGAGGCTGGCACGACGGGAACATACGGCGAAGTTCTTCCCGCACTACGGCCCTTATGGTCTCCCGCAGATCATCGGAGCAGAGCGAAATCATTGGAGGCGTCTGTAGGCGTCGTTTCAATTCTTGAAATGCTTCGACTTGCGCCGCTCCCCACGTGAATTCCACGTCGTTTTTCGTGAGCTGAGTTAGTGGCTCGGCGATGCGTGAAATTCCTTGACGAAGTGTCTATAATAGGCGCAAAAGCCGAGAAATCGGCGTACGGCTTTCTTGTCGGTGGGCGGCGGGAAGGCAGCGATTGCAGCTGTTTTTCGCGATCCGGGGCGAACTCCAGACTTGCTGATGACAAGACCCAAGAACAGAAGTTCCTCGTATGCGAAGCGGCATTTTTCTGGCTTCAGGGTGAGTCCGGAGGCCTTGATTGCTTGAAGTACAGCTTGAAGGCGCCGGAGATGTTCGTCCAAGTTTGATGAAAACACAACGACGTCGTCCAAGTACACAAGGCAGGTCTGCCACTTCAAGCCGGTCAGTACAGTGTCCATAACACGTTGGAACGTCGCAGGTGCCGAGCAAAGACCGAATGACATGACATCGAACTCGAAGAGGCCGTCTGGTGTGATAAAGGCAGTCTTCTCTCGGTCTCTCTCGTCGACCTCGATTTGCCAGTAGCCGGTCTTGGGGTCCGGACGAAAAGTACTGCGCGTGTGGAGTCGATCCAGGGCGTCGTCTACATGTGGGAGAGGATACACGTCCTTCTTCGTGATCTTGTTCAGGCGGCGATAATCGACGCAGAAACGCAGGGTTCCGTGCTTCTTCTTCACTAACACCACGGGTGACGCCCAAGGACTCTTGGAAGGCTGGATGATGTCCTCGCGTAGCATTTCGTCGAGTTGCTGCTTTACGGCCTCGCGTTCTCGCGTTGAAACTTGGTACGGGCTCGGGCGGAGTGGCCCCGCATTTTCCTTTGTTATAATGCGGTGTTTCGCGATTGGGGTCTGTCGAATTCTTGAAGACGACGAGAAGCAGTCCTTGAATTGCCAGAGCAGACGTTTCAGCTGGTCTTGCTTGTTCTTTGGGAGGCTCGGGTTGACGTCGAAATCTGTGTGGGGATGCCGATTCGTCGAAGCAGGTTCGGTAGCATCGGAGAGGGCGAAATCATCGCTGGTGTCCACGAACTTCTCGATGTAGGCGACCATCGTACCAATGTTAAGGTGCCTATATTCGTGGCTGAAGTTTGTCAACAGTACCATTGCTTTGCCATCCCGCAACTCGGCGATGCCTCTTGCGACGCAAATCTGGCGGTTTACGAGCAGGTGGTGATCACCCTCGATGACGCCTTCGAAGTCTGCGGGTTCGTCGGTGCCGACGGAAATGATGACGCTAGAGAAAGGCGGAACGGTGACCTGCTCTTCTATAAGATTTAACGCATGGGTCGCTGGCGTCGCGTGGGGCGGCAGTGCGTTTTCTGAGGTTAGGGTTATTGATTCAGACCTCAGGTCGATGACGGCGCCATGTTGACTTAGGAAGTCCATCCCAAGTATCACATCCCTGGAGCACTCTTGCAGGATTACAAAGCTCGCAGGGTAAGTCGGATTATTGATAGCGACTCTTGCGGTACAGACCCCAGCGGGTCTTATTAAATGGCCACCAGTGGTCCGAGTTTCGGCGCCTTCCCACGCCGTCTTAACTTTCCTCAACTTCGCAGCGAACGGCCCACTGACGACGCCAATAGTCGGTCCCAGTATCGACGAGAGCGGTGACGTTGTGGCCGTCGATACGGATGCCGAGGTCGCTAGTTCGTCGTCTTGTGTTACGGTTTGGTCGCGGCGTCGGATCACTGCTTCGTCGGCCTGTTCCGCTGCTTCGACGTGGTGTCGTCAGGTCTTCCTCCGGTCTCGAACTTTCGTCGTCTGGGCTCCGATCGGCTTGCGGCGTGCTCATAAGACTCTATCGAGGCGTCGTCGTCGGCGGCGGTGGATCTTCGGTAGTTCGTCGTACAGCAACTGCACCTCAATCGGTTGCTGCCCTTAGTTTTCCGGATATGGGCTCGCGGCACGGCCCCCAGTAGGGCCGGTGTACTGGCGGCGCTGCGGTGACATGTAGCGTCCAGGTGACGGCGATCGGGACTGTCGTCGGGGCGTCCACTGCGCTCCTGCAAGGTAGTCTGTGATGTCGCGAGGTCGTTCACCCCGGTGTGGACGCGGCGCGTCGATGGCGGAAACCAGGAAGTCCCATCTGGCGGTACTGGCAGCGGCGGTAAGTGTGACCTGCTTCTCCGCAATCGTAGCAGAGTGGACGGTGGTCAGGCGCGCCAAACGTCGGTCTTCCTCGGAGCGTTGCGCTGGCCGGCAGGTGGGCGGTATGGCGTCGATGGCGGTGGCGGCGGTGTCAGGCGACGATACTGTGGCGATGGGCCTTGGCGTGGGCTTGGAGGAGGAGCGTGACGGCGGGCTGCAGCTGCATAGCTCATGGCTTGGGATCCACTTGGGGCTGCGCTGAAGGTAGAAATTTTCGTAGCTCCTCTAGCACGATCGCTCGGATCGTCTCACGCAGGTCGGCGGTTCCTAGCACTTGGACGTCCGCGTAGCTTGTAGCCGAGAAGCTGCGGTTGTATTGGCGTGTCCGCATCTCAAGCGTTTTCTCGATGGTCGAGGCTTCGGATGCGAATTCGGCTACCGTCTTCGGCGGGTTCCTGATCGATCCGGCGAAGAGTTCTTGCTTGACACCCCTCATAAGGAAGCTCACTTTCTCCTCTTCGGTCATGTTGCGGTCGGCGTGGCGAAACAAGCGGGTCATCTCCTCCGTGTAGATCGCAATATTTTCGTTAGGAAGCTGCACACGTGTCTCCAGGATAGTTGCAGCACGTTCCTTGCGGATGACGCTCGTGAAGGTGCCTAGCAACGTCGTCCGAAAGATATCCCAGGTTTGTAGCGCCGATTCTCTGCTCTCGAACCACGTTCTCGCCGCGTCTTCTAGGTAGAAGTAGACGTGGCGGAGTTTTTCTTCGGTGTCCCAGCTGTTGAAGGCAGCGACTCGTTCATAGGTCTCCAGCCAGCTTTCTGGGTCTTCAAGTGATGATCCCCGGAAAGTCGGTGGCTACTTGGACTGCCGGAGAAGGATTGGCGTGGGCTGCGTGGTGTCGGTCATCGTCTCTGTAGTCGATATCGGGATTTGTGGGTGCCTGGTTTTTTCGGGAAGCAGCCCATACTCTGCCTCTAGTCCTTTCTGCCTACGGCTAGTCCGCTGCTGCACGGGGGGCTTCAGTGTCTTCTTCGCGCAGCGGGCTTGATTTCCGGCTTCTCGTGGGCCGTCCGGAACATGAAGAAACTAGCACCTCCACCAGATGTCACGTGGTCGTGACGTTGACGTAGGCAGTAGTCCAAGATGGAACTCTTTATTTGGCCTGAAATTGTGGCCGGTAAACGGAAGGTGAGATTACAGCAATAAAGGCTGGCACTGATAGCGGTGAACAGAGCGTCAGCCGTCGATCAACTGATCATCGTTGAAGCGCGCCCGCTTTTATACATCACGCGTCGAACATTCTAGCCTTATCACTGGTCGACGCGCAAGCTCTGGAATAATCTTGAGTGTTAGCGTCTTGCGTGCAATCTTAACAAAACGATCTACTACAACCCAGAAGCTTCTGGAACACTAAGGCGTGGTCTGCGCCGAGTACTGCTGATAATCTTAGTGGGCGGAAACCGAATACAGTAAAATAAACGCGCGTGGCAGTATTATTTAACCATGTCTCACTTATTATAACTACAAGCGGGCTATATGAAAGTAATAAATATTCGAGCTCTGCTACTTTGTTAACAATGCTCCTTGCGTTTAGCGATAGCAATCTGAGCTACGACTGCGACGGTGCAACTCGCTTCCCATGCATTCTAACTGATGACCCTGCTGCCGCTGAACTGCACCGGGTAGAGTGATCCGGATTGACTTTGCGCGGCACTTTATCTTGATTTCGTTTACATGGGCAGCGGATGTTTCGCTCAGTATCCAATTCATAGAAGTTATCATTTTCCTTAAGCTTATCGTGTATCAGTTTTTCTTTCTCTCCGTTAGCTCTTTCTGTTTCACTACTTTGCCATAACATCGTTCTGCGCATGACTGTTTCTTTAGCGTAATCGTGACTGATTCTAATAGAGCTACCCTTTAATTTGCTAGAGTTCTTAAGTATACTATCCTTTTTTCGATAATAGTCCGCCTCGGTGGAATAGTGGCTACGGTGCTCGGCTGCTGACCCGAAGGTCGCGGGTTCGATCCCGACCGTGGCGGTCGCATTTCGATGGAGGCGAAATGGTAGAGGCCCGTGTACTGTGTGATGTCAGTGCACGTTAAAGTACACCAGATGGTCAAAATTTATGGAGCCCTCCACTACGGCGTCTCTCATATCATACCGTGGTTTTGCGACGTTAAACCCTAGATATTATTATTATTTTTTCTCGATAATCGAAAAAAATTCATGATTACAGGCCTCGTACTGTTTAGTCTTTGTCTACCCAAGCGGTGTATTCGATCAACCGATTTTACGTTGATGCCCAGAGTTTCGTGAAACAGGTTATCAACAACGGCTTTCACCAAATCTGATGCAGATTCACTAGGCGTTTCAGGAATTGCCGAAAACCAACATATTATTTCGCCTGCTCCTGTTCTCGTATTCAGTCAATTTGTCGGCTTCCTGGTGAGCAAGAGATTGCAGACTACTGATACGTTTGCTCATTTCTTCGATGACCTCTAAGCAACCCGCAAATTTTTCGCTTTTAGAAGTCAAATCCAAAATATTCTGCCTCAAAGCATCTATCTTAGCATCGGGTGCCGTCTGATTTTCTACGATTTTCTCTAGCATCTGTGCTGTGCTTGGTCCGGGATTTTCCTCGATATCACCTGACGTCAAGAGCACCAAGACCACAGACGAACAATCAATCATACAAGCAACACAAGTAGCCGGGCACGGCAATACTAACAAAAATCGGTTGTCGGCTCGTAAGCATGCAGTATTGTAATGGTAACGAACCTGCAAAAACAATATTGCCGTTTTAGCCATGTTGTCTGTAGGCCTTTCGCCGTACCCAGTGAAGGTGCTTCTGTTGCGTTCGTCCTTTTGTAGCTGGTCCATCGATGACGTCACTGTTCATGACAGGTGATCCACCCACGTTTTGCGAATGGTTTCAAAGCCCTGATGACCCAGGAAGGGAAGCAAAGCATCGGCACTGGTTATCGACGTTGAAGCTCCGAAAATCCACGCCAAGATCTGCAAAAACTGTATTGCCGGTTTAGCCATGTTGTCTGTAGGCCTTTCGGCGTGCCCATTGAAGGTGCCTCTGTTTCGCCGTGCCCATTGAAGGTGCCACGCGTAATGTTGGTGAAACGTCAATTGTGGTTGCAGTTCTGCCCATCAAATTTTATACACGTTATATAATGTAATGGCGTCACGTCGGGTTAGCGTGAATTGAAGTTAAGCACTATCTATTGAAGTTTGTCTCTGTAGCACTATGCAGGGCTACAATCCTCGCAAGCACAAGCGCTACCTTTCAGCTTACCGCTTCTGGTCTTGCAAATACCCATGTTACTTTTGGCATCGTTATGCAAGTGTAAACAACTTGTTATAGTAAATATCAACCCTTTCAATACATGTTTATTCTGCTGTTGTTGGTCAGAGCGACGAAACCTTCAAGTGAAGAGCCATAAGCGTTGCTTAATAAAGGGCACGTGTGGATGTCTTCCACGCTACGCTGCCCCGTCCCAGACACACCGACAAGAATCTCGGATGGCTTTCTAAGGAATCCTTTGCTGTCACTACCAGCATCATTGGCGTCGCCATCAAAACTTTTCGCGCAGCACTTTACGAGCAGGCGTTGACACGGAATGATCGTTCTGCGGGCATGCGATCATGATGAAATGCGGATCCGGCAACCTTGATTCGAACACGAGCCACAAACTGCACAGAAGCAAGAGCACATTCGGATCACTTCCTCGCCAAGGTACCCTGCCCTAGACGTGCCGAATGGAAGCATGAAGGGTTTTCTGCTCAATGTTTTCCTGCCAGTTGCAGCTTCATTGACGTTTCCATCACGCTTTCTACCGTCGATGCTGAACAGCAGGCGTACTTCGCGGTTCATCAGCGGACATACGAATGCGGTAGACATGGGTATCCGCCAACCAATTTCGTATTTTTCGCAGCAGACCTTATTCCGCCAGAACAAAGGCGTGCTCAACTTAACAGCCACAAAGTCACCAAATGAACAGTACATGCGCATCACTTCCGGCAACGACGCCTTGCTGCAGCCACACCTAAGACAGCTCGGATGGCTTTCTACCTAAGTCTGTGCGCGCTGTGCCACTACCACCACCACTGACGTTGCCACCAAGCCTTCTACCATAGCTGCTTAAAAACACGAATACTGCTCTGTCATTCAGCGGGAATCCGAACGCGGCCGTCTTGCGGGTCAGTAAACACTTTTTGTACACTCCGTTGCAGATCGTATCTACCAGAACGAGTGCGTGTTTGCATGAAAAGGAACTCACTTTGCGGAACCAACATGATATACACAGCCCTTCCTCCCAACGGAGCCTTGTCCGTACACACCAACAGGAAGTTCGCATGGATTTCAACATGTGTGGCGATGAAAGTTCTCCATCATCACACTTGTGCGTACCGTGCCAATTGAAATGGAAGCAAATATGCCGTCATAAAACACACGCGGCGTTATGACACAGCATAAAAGAACCATAATATATTGGCTGTGGCGTAACTCAGTTACACATGGGTGTGCGTAGCGAGAGGTACGGTTAGTCTTATTGTTTAGCTTGGTTCTCAGTAGTTAGATCTTCGTACGTCTGAGGGTTCGTACGTCTGAATGTTTCGGTTTAGTTGTTACGTCTCCTTAATATTGGTTACATTAAGGAGTAGATATTTTTATTTAAACGCATTTATTTTCAAAGTCTTAATCTTCTTGTTTCTCGACTGACAGAAAGACAGGTAGCGCAAAGAAACACGGAGACAAGCGCGGAATAAGTACACGAGACAAGCGCCTGTGTCCGTGTTTCTTTGCGCTACCTGCCTTAACATAAATTCGCACCAACTAGCCCAGTTATCTGTTCTTGTAACAGAAAGACAAATAGGTTTGACTACGACAGGGAAATGCGTGGCGAAATGAAACGCTCCGGCTCCGCTACGTCGTTCTACAGCGGTAGAACTGCTGGACTCGGCGGGTGACGATACCCGTTACTCACGCTGTAAAGCGCGATCTTCTGCTGCTGTAGAAAGTTCCTACACGTAGCACAAATACTCAGCACGGGTCCTCGTTCCTCACTCCACTCAGCTGCGGCTAAACCAAGTGTTTCACACATTGCACTACTCATCGGACTAAATCTCGCATATGCCAGTCTCCCGCGAACGATACACGCAAATCCAAAGGAATTGTCTGTAAAGTCCGTTTGTAACATACGCGTCGCAAATGAACTTTCAGCCAGCCGAATCCCATTGTTCGTCACACGGGCGAGCCTTCACGTCGTCCAATGGCGTTGTATGGGCGGCTACGCGCGCCGCTCTTCGAGCTGTTAGATACGCCGAGCACGTTCTCTTTCGGTCAACGCAGCTCGGCGCCTCCTTCTGGTTTCATTCTCTCGCTGATCCGTGGCCCTGGCACGAGGTGCCGAACAAGATGACTAAACATCTTCATCTGAATTCACTCGCCTGGCCGCCGCGCACTTATGACGCTTCTCAAGGTGTGCAGCTTGTTTTTCCTCCGTCTCCTCGGCTCGTTGCTTCCTCTTGGTTTCGTTCCCACGACGAAGCCTGGTTTCTTTCAGTCTCTCCGGCTCACTTTTCATATCTGCCGACAAATCCCACGAGCCGCCTCTTCTAAATGTGCGAGGCAACGCCGGCTCCTTCTCTGTTGTTGCAACGCGGTTTCAGCAGGTCCTCCTCTGATGTAAAGCTAGATGGCGCGGCAGGCTGCGCTGCCAGCTGCGGCGTTTGGTAGGCAACGGCTAAGCTCGAGGTGTGAGCACCGTCCACAGCGAAACGGCGAGAATGCGGCCAATGTAGCTCTTGCTACAAAAGCGTTCATAAAAATTAAGAACACTGACACAGTCTCAGCAAAACAAGAAAACGACAATGAACGGTAGTTTAAAAATAAACTGCAAGGGCCTCACGGTGCAACCGACAACACGATGGAAACTGAGGTGCAGGAGTAGGAAGCGGGCGAAGGGCGAAGACGTGTAGCGAGGTGCCTCTTGATGTGCGATGCAGTGGCGACGATGAAGCGTGGCGGCGTGGTTCCGACTACGAGATAGTCAATCCGCATCAGAGATGCGATGCTGCGGCAGGGATGGTCAGCCTGCTCAGAGGACAGCTTGCATCGAGCGGCGATGCGCAGCGCAACCATGAAGATTAGCCAGGCCATGCGCGTTAGTTGGTAAAGCAGCTGACCGTGAAAACGTCTCACCGTGATCCGCGATGCTGTTGGTAAGGGGTAGAACTACCGGCAAGGCAACGCTCTGAGATGTAGTACTCGAGCTGGCAACGCCGTCTCAGGTGCTGCTGGTTGTGCAGCAGCAGCACGTATGGCCGTGTTTCCTGGCTGGAGCCTGGATGGTTGGCTTCCGATGCTTCGGCATGCTGTCTTGCCTCTGCCGCTGCTTCGGCCACTCCATAGATAATAAGCTTTTCGCCACGTATTCGTAACACGCGGCCCAATCGGGGCACACGAGCAAGCTCCGAGTCACACCCGCGTGGTGCGGTACCTGCGTCGTCATCAACAGTATTGTTCCATTCATCACAACCATCAATGGGGCAACAGTTTCTTCCAGTGCGAGACTGTAACCGCTCTTTTGTTTATTTCGCCATATATATTTAGCTGAATATCAACAACGACGAGTATACAACAGTCATTGGTGATTTCACGACTACAGTAATTGGTCCCACCTAAATGAAACTGCCATTCGAGCCCCTCTTGCAAATAAAACCTTTGGTGTGAACTCTCCATAACTGCGGATCCGTCAGCCCCTCTTTGCAGTTTCTGGTGCACATCTTATCCGCCTAAATGACAGTGTGTTCGAATCAAGATTCTATCTTCGTCTAACCAACAGGACATGTGCATCACTTCTTTGTTACAATGCCCTGCTCCAGACGTGTTCACGGGAAGCTGTGATGAGTTTCTACAGAAATCTGCTATGCTAACTAGTGCATCATTTTCGTGCTCATCAAGGAATCAGGAGCTACATAATGGTGCATATGCTGCCTGGGATTTCAGTGGACATATGAGCACGGCTTGCGGGTCCATGAGTATCTTTTTGCGCTTTTCGATCCACATTATATCTGTCAGAACGACTGTTTGTTCAAATGGACAGCTTGAAACATCGCCGAATGAACAGGAAAAGTGCATCTCTTCTTCGGAAAGGTTCCCCGCACCAGAAGCGCATGCGGTAAGCGTGGGGAACTTCCTGCCGAAAGCTTTTACATGAGAGCTTATCAAGTGTCTTCCGCGCCTACCAAAGAGAGGGCATACTGCGTGGTTCTTTGGCGTCATTGTGAACGCGGCAGACCTGCGGATCTGTCAACTGTTCTTGAACTTTCGCGAGTGGATGTTATCTGCGAGAACAACCACGTGTTCACATGAGGGGCGAAAAACTTACGATGAAAACGAGAAACCCGTCACATCCTCGCAACGGTGTCTTCTGCAGACTCACCAAAAGGCAGCACAGATGCAGTTTTACCAAACTGTTTTCTACCAGCGCCAGCATCATTGGCATATTTTATCAAGATTTCTTACGCAGCTTCTTGCGATTGGGCTGGCTTGCGTTATTATTCAGCTGGAATGTGAATGTTGCATGTATGCATATTGACACAGAAAACGGACATCACTCATCCCCGTATTCACAAACAAGCGTCGACTCAAATTCCGTCCTTCACTTGACCGAGTTGAGCATAGCGCCGCTGGCAGACTGAAAATGACACCGCGCTTCTCAAGAATCGGTGCAGATTATCCCTGTTAAGCAGTGACTTGTTCTGCCTAGAGATGGCGTTCTCATCAGCTTTCTCAAGTCAAAGTGGAGTGTTAAAAGTGAAGGAACGTTCTAGAATACGGGGCTTAGGGCAGCGCAGGCTTTGCGATCCGGGCGTAGCTTTGGCGGCACTGTACGACGGGTGAGGCTGGCCGCAGTGCACTGACCGGCCCTGCATGCGCAAGAGCTTCGACCGAGTGGTCAACGCGCCTGAAGAGGAAAACGGCGTTTGAAGGAGTGGCTTTTGAGAACTACGAACTCTCCTTCAGAACTGCTATGCTTGTTTGGCGATGGGCACTTGTTCGTCCCTTAATAATAAATAGTCTAAACAGAAAACCCTTGTAGTGGGAATGTGGCATTTCTGGAGGACGTGCGGGTCAGTTGATTTCGAGTGCCACAGAAGTGCGAAGTCCAAGCCCAACCAACCGCAAGCGGTGGAGCTTACACCGGTGCACCAAAGGATCATCCACTGTACTGGAGAGGATTTACCAGATTTCGGACCGCTTCCCTCTGTGTCAAAGGTATCGGCGAGGGTGGCAAGCGACACCACCACCATGGTCAGTGAGGGTGCACCGACACTGCTCATCGAAAGCCTGCCTGTGATACCAGAAGTATTCCACGGTGACTCGTTAGGAAACACCGAAGACTGGATGGATCATTTCGATAGAGTGGCATATATGAACCAGGGCTGCACAGTATCGCGATACATAAGTATTACGTAGTATCTTAGAGATTCTATTGAGTATCTGTATTTCTGCATCGAGATACATCTGAAGAATGTAATTGTGTCTCTGCAGCGAAATACTTTTGCGATGTATCGACTATATCGGGATACTTCGCGGGATAAGGGTGTCTCGTTTCTTGTTTTGCCGGAACTGACCTGATGTGTGTCCAAGGGGGGAAATTTAAACTTTTTGTGCACAGCAAAGCAAAGGCGCGCCGCCAGTCCGCTACCCACAGAACGCAGCGAAGGGTTCCGCACACGCACAGAATGGTCCATGTGGAACAGCGACTGACGCTGCCGACGGCTGCTTAGCAGAAGCAGCATTGTGATCCCCTCTTAGAGTGTACTAGAATACCTGTGCTCACGAAAGTGGCAGCCTCTCAGGTTGGGTACCTTGTCCATGAATGAGCAGTGAGCAACAAACAACTTTCGACACGCTTTTGAAAGCGATTACCTGTAACGCCTCCCTTCAGCTGCCGGATCTTAACAAA
This sequence comes from Rhipicephalus appendiculatus, assembly GCA_030522465.1. Taxonomy (NCBI): domain Eukaryota; kingdom Metazoa; phylum Arthropoda; class Arachnida; order Ixodida; family Ixodidae; genus Rhipicephalus; species Rhipicephalus appendiculatus. Next base: position 521,337 of record JALIZH010027004.1, read on the forward strand.
CCTTTTGTGTTACAGACCGGTGCCAGCGATTATGGCATTGGCGCAGTACTTTTACAGGAATGCGCAGGCGCTCTGAGGCCCGTTGCTTTTGCAAGCCACACTTTGACCGGCGAGGAACACTACTCGGTAACTGAAAAGGAATGTCAGGCCATCCTTTTTGCATTAAAGAAGTTCGACATGTTTTTCGATGGGACACAGTTTGCTATTCAGACTGATCATCAAGCGCTGTCTTGGCTGAAACAGTTACTTAAACCCTCTGGCCTATTGGCCCGGTGGGCGCTGACCTTGCCGCGCTACGACTACGTCATTGAGTACAAGAAAGGTACCACTAACACAGTTGCTGACGCACTGCCACGTGCGCCGTTGTCTATTGAATCCCAGGTCGAGCCGGAAACGGTGTGTGCGGTCACGACACCACCTGAAACATGCGGTCAAGTTGGGGTACTTTGGTGACTGAACAGAAGCTTCTTGCAGGGCGGCAGAGCGATGGCCTTTGTCGTAACGTGTCAGAAAAGCTGGCGGCTCGTGATCCCGCTGATACTGGAAGCGACGAGGAGACGCACTGCTACCTGCTTGGAGAAGGAGGCCTCTTGTTCCTGTACTTTCCCCAGGTTGACGATGGTAATGTGGAATCACCGTTTCGAGTTGTTATTCCTCGCAAACTTCGCAAATCGTTCATAGCGTACTACCGTGAAAGTGTTTTACCTGGTCAGTCTTCAGGGCAGAAAACATACGAGAAGCTGTGTCATACGGTAACTTTGCCGGGCCATGAAACATGATGTATTTCGCTACGCGCGTTCCTGTTCAGTTTGTCAAAAGGCGAAACCGCGTGGTGGCTTACCATTGGCAACAATGCAGTCAATTAAGAGTACGTTGCCATGGCAAATGTTAACGTGTGACATAATGGGTCCGTTTTCCATAAGCCCGCGGCGAAATCAGTATCTCCTTGTGGTGACTGACCATTTCACGAAATGCACCGAATTGTTTCCTTTGCGCAAGCCAACTTCGCAGAAAGTGCGGGGCTGCCTTCTCAAAAACTTCACGAGGTTCGAAATCCCTGCCCAGCTGATAACGGACATTGCGGCGCACATCACCAGCAAGGTGTTCACGTATGCCTGTGATGCCCTCGGAATTCGTCACAAGCGCATGTCTGTCTATCACCCACAGGCGAACATCACAGAAAGGGTAATCTGTAATCTTAAATCATGCTTGTCGCGCATACTGAGCGTCACAAAGACTGGGATTTGAAACTGGCAGAAATAGCGTTCGTAACTAGAACGACAGTGAATCGCTCAGCAGGGTTCACTACTGCGCAACTTAACCTGGGCAAAAATATGAATTTCGCACAGGACAGTGCTTTGACATGTGCGAACGCTCCTCCGAGACCTTATGCGAATTTCGCAGGTGAGCTGAGGCATAGGCTGACCGACGCTGTACAACAAGCCAGGCAGCACCTGGATGTATCGGGCATGGAACAGGCAGGGCACACCCACTCAGCAACGCCCACTCAACGACACCCACTCAGCGACGCCTTGAAAGGGTTTGCAGCTCCCCTGGTGGGACGGACCGTATAAAATCACCCAGACATCCATGTTTCGTACATGCTTACAGATTATTTGACTGATCAGTGTGTAGCCATATTCATGTTTCCCGTCTAAAACATTTTTATGCCCGACAAGATGGAGCTCCTCGGGACACAGACATTCCTCACCAGAGCTTGACCACCCAATCACCGACACCGTCAAGCAAGTGGTATAACCTGCGTCCTCGGTAAAAAAGAGGGTTCGGGAAGATGACGCATTTTATTCACCAGTACTTGTTTTTGTCTCCCCAAAGTACATTGATGTTATGTTCGCCTCGTTCTGCACGGGATCCATATAATTTTGTTGCTGGAGTGAGGAAAAACGTTTATTGGTTTTTGTTTGTCATCACTACGCTTTAGGGCCCCTGCGATCGGACATTCTGAACCGTCATTCGGTCCCCACACCGACTTCTTGAGCGGGGGGGGGATGTATGGGAACCACGCGCACCAGCTATCCAGAGATAGCGCCACGTGTTGCGCAGAGGCGGTGCGCGTGGCCCACCTGCGCTCTTCAAAAGCGGCAGCCTGCGCGCTGCCCAGGAGGTAGGTGACCTAGCTGCGAGGCAGGACGGACGCTGCCACCCGCGCTGGCCGATTGCTGCTGCCCGTGAACCATGGTCGCCGCTACGCTGGCTCGAGTCCCTGTGCCGACCCTGCCGTAGGCAGCGCATCGTTAAATGAATTGTTGTTTGTTTTGACCTGAAGCCTGCGTCGTTCTTGCTTTACCTAAGGACGGGACGCATCGAACCCGATACCCACAAGTGACATCCTGTGTCTAAATGCCAGGTGAGAATGTTTTTTAGCGCGTCAAGTTAACGCCATTCCACTAATATGTGGAGGACCGTTAGACTCTCAGCACATTCTAGGTAATTCTGTGTACTGTATGTATGACCCATTCTTAGTCGACAGAGATTAATCTCAGTGCATCCTACTTTAATATGAGAAGGAAATTTTCCTATCTGTGGTCTAATTAGTTGGAGCTTGTTAGAAGTGCTAATATCCCATAAGCGCAGCCAGTAGTCTCTCACCTCCCTACGCAGGAATGCTTTAGGATTTAAGGCAGAAATACCTATAGAGGGTTTCCTAAGTTTTTTGGCTATGGAAGTCGCCAGGCTGTCAGCGAGTGCACTACCTTTAATGTACATGTGCCCGGGGACCCAGCATATTATTACACGTTGTTCTCATACATATGGCTCACACAGAATAGAAAAGAGTTGGATTTTTATTTGTTTTTATCGATTTCAAGTCCTTACCAACACTTAGCGACTCTGTATTGATAACATTCTTTTGGAGCCAGGTACTATGGCTGCATTTATCAGCAAAAGGGTGTGGATAAGTCTCTGATGTAAAAATACTTGTGTCTCGGTGCATCCTCTCACATTTAGAGAACGATTGAGCCACGGCAGCATAGGACACACCTACTATTCATTTCAACGCATCCGTAAAAAGTGCAGGGCGCGAGTCTTTTGACTGTAATTTTAGGTAGGTCATTTCAAGGCGAATTTCTGAAGGGTGGTTAGTTACCTCCATAAAAGACGTGCCGCACTCTAACATATCTCACTGCCATGGTGGCACCGACCTTGCAGGGGGGCATTAATACATGTTCAAAAGGGGCATCCATTTCATCAATTAAGTTGCTCACCCGCAGTGAAAAGGAAGGTTCTGCTGCTGGTCGGTTACTATACACCGTTGCTAAAGTCACATCATTTATGGTTGTGTAAGTGGGATGCTGGGGGTCCGAGCGTACTTTAAGTAAGTAAAGCTTAAATATGACCTTCGGAGGTGGAGCGACCATTCATTGGATTCTACATAAAGGTTCTCCTCAGGGCTTGGTCCGAATGCACCAGTACAGGTGATGCACAGGTGATGGCTAGGATCTAGCATCTTCAATGTACTTGGGGCAGCGAAATGGTAAGTTGCAGGGCCGTAGTCCAAGCGTGTGCGTATGAGGCTTTTGAAAAGTTTCATGATACAATTTCTAGCACTGCCCTGTGCCATGTGTGAGAGGATTTTGAGTATGTTCTTGGTTTGAAGACATTTCATTTCCAGGTATTTTATGTCAGATATAAAGGTCAGCTTTGAGTCTAGGACAACGCCTCTTTATTGTTGTTCAGTGTTCAAAGGTATGCAATGCCCTTGTAGATGGATATCAGGGTGACGGCTTAGGCCTCCATCCGTCCAACAGCTAAGCCTCACTCAGTGTAATCAAGCCATCATCTGTCACTACGCCACGGACTGTATTCATTGATTTGTGTACAGTCACAGTTATAGGAATAACTCCAAATCTCTCAAGGCTAGGCAATTTCTGAATGTTGGTCTTTTCAGGAAATCTCGAGAAGGAGATCTCCGCTGGACATCTTAGTGAACTTGTATCCTGGCCCTAGTTTTTGTTGGATGCATTTAGTGACAAGGAAAGATGATACACCTCTCGCTGGCTTGTCGGTTTGCTCACTGTGCATCACGTGATACCGAGAAAGCTTGCTGTAACTTCGGTGCGCACTGTTTTGAGAGAGCCATCAGAAAGAGAGGGTGGAGGAATACCCATTATGTGTTTCCTTATTCAACAGCTAAGGTAGCCAGCCACCATCGAGCCCAACAAGGGGACGCTACAAAAGCCGGCAGATCCCACGCACTGTGGGAATCGATGTAATGAGAAGCAGCCGGGAAAGAGGAAATCATGCTTTACATAAATTGCATGTCATGTTTTACACGTTAGGACCTAAGTGTAAACTTAAGGGCTCGTTTGCTTTGTTAATTACAATATTAATTAGAACTAACAGACAATGATGCCAAGGAAAGTATAGGGGATGTTATTAGAAGTAATTGTAACATAAATATGAAGAAAGAAAAGTGGACGAAAAGATAACTTGCCACCGAGAGGCACCGTTAGTCTCTCAGCTGTTAGTTCTAATTAATATTGTGTTTAACAAAGCAAACGAGGCCTTAAGTTTACACTTCTTTCCTTCATTCATAGCGAGGGTCTCGTTCTGGCAGACTTGGTGCCTTTAGGTAGTTGCGAGGGATTATTAGTCAGCTGCCAGCTCGTAATAAGATCACGTGCTACGTGACGCCAACAAGCAAGAAGAGTGTTCCACACTAGCCGTAATGGCAAGAGGTGGCGCTGACTGGCACTCCCGCGTTTAAATGAACATATACACCCTATAAAGTGGACGGAGGGATGACCGCCACCGTAGCTCAGTGGTAGAGCATCGGACGCGTTATTCGAAGGTCGCAGGTTCGGTCCCTGCCGGTGGCAAGTTACCTTTTCGTCCACTTTTCTTTCTTCACATTTACTTTACAGTTACTTCTAATAATATCCCCTATAGTTTCCTTGGCATCATCAGTTCTAATTAATATTATGTTAGGACCTGTCATTTATGGTCGTCATACAGTCACGTCGCGCAATACCAGATTTGGTGTATATCAAGCTAACGAAATGGCCGCGAGCGTGGCATGCAAGCCATGGCGTTCTCATGGCAACATTGAGACGAGGTCGGTCGAAATGGAACACGATGCACGCGTTTCCCTCCCTTCACGACTGGGCGGATCGCGGCTAGGCTACACGTGGGACGCGTGATAAGGCGCGCGCGCGTCTAGCTTTGCACGGGGCAGTGCGAAGCAACGCAGCTCCGCCTGGTGAGGAGACGGTGCTGCCGCTGGCGGTATACAAATCTCACAGAAGCTTGAGCCTGTTTTCCGTCACGCAACGCTCCTACATTTTCTTTCAATTTGAAAACTACCCTTGAGACCCGCGCAAAAAAGGGGCCCCTTTCTTTATCCATTCCTGATGTCGAACGAAAAAAAGAAGAAAAAACTGCCCACACCTTGAGTCAGACGCCACCGCTTGGCAGGAGACGCAGAAGGTTCCTTCCGCGCGCCGCACTTTAAAGAAAAAGAAATCTTTAGGAGCTTCGGGTTCTGCGTTGTCGACACCTGCGGCGCGTTGCTATAAGAGAAAGGTGTAACAACTGGGATAGTTGTTAGTTCACGCTTGACCTATGTATTCCTGTGCGTCCTTCTGGAGCATCCTTTTTTCTGCTTCAGCGGAAAGATGCCAGTATCAAGCTGCTCGTGGATCTTCATGTGGCATTCCACTTTCTTGCTATAACATTCATTGCTTCGCCCTTGCGGCGAGACTGAATTTTTCATCACACTCCCGCGGCCGCGTAGCATGAGTGCGCCTCCAGGAGGTAGAGCCGCTGCACAGGGCGTCTGACTTGCTTGCCGCTCGACAGCAGTATCAGAAAGGAGCATGCAATACCGTCTCTTTTTTCGGAAACGCCTTAACGACACAACCCGTCTTTCATGTGAGAGGCGGCGTACTTAAATCTTCTACCAGGACAAGATCGTCAGGTTTCACGTTAGATGACGACGCAGGCTCACTATGTTGGGAAGCCCGCAGGAAAAGCAGATATTCCTTTTTCGCCCACTTCTACAGGTTCCGAAGTAGATGTTGCTGATGCCGCCCTCTACTTCAAAGGTCGGACGCAGCGGCATTGAGGGCGACATTTTTTCATTCTGTGGGCAGAGTGAGGAGAAGCTTGCTGTCTAAGAAGTCGGAAGGTGTCCGAGCTTCTGCAGATGTGACGTCATCCTCTATGTACGGCAGCGCATGACAGTTAACTGCCGCTTCGACTTCAGATAGTACGGTGAGCAGCTCGTTCTAACGCAAACTGCTGCGTCCGAGGCATCGCTTGAACGCTTCCTTAATGGTGCGAATGACGCGTTCTCAAAAGCCTTCCCACTGCAGTGCACAATCAACTATGAATCACCACCGGATTCTGTGAGCACTGGCCCAGTGCTTAACGTCGTCTTCGAAGAGGGAGCAACGACGCTTGGCACTACAATGAAAGGCTACCGCGCTGTCTGAGTACTCGATCGCAGGTATTCCACGTCGTACAGCGAAGCGCTTGAAAGCCAGTAAAAATGTGCGCGCTGTCAAATGAGTTGTGATTTCCAGGTGTAATGCCCTGGTCACAGCGCCAGAAAACACAATGATGTACTCCTTTCTTGTTGAAGTTAATTCATTACGGCCATCGAGTGGTCCGATTATCACCACTTCAGAAGGTGTTGCCTCACTACTGCCATTCCTTAGCAGGGGTGCTGAGGCTGCTTCGAGATGTAGGCAGCGTCGCCGGCGTTGTAAGCACGCTTTCAGAATGCCCTTCACTCTACAGTGCCCTTTGACTATCAGCATGCACTCGCGAAGGTCTAGGAGGGTGAGCTGAATTGCACCACGCAACAGTCATTTGTGCGCTGCATAAACCAAGAGATTGGTGAATTGGTGATGAGTAGGAAGCAAGATCAATGCTTAAGCTCTTCTGTGTCGTCAAGCTGCTGAAGCCTGCCTCCTAGACGAAGCAGTAGGTCACGGTCGAGAAACGGTTGTGAGGTCAGCACACCGGAGGACTTGGGAACTCATAGACCTTCTTCCAAAGCTATTAATTCGCTTTTCAATGCGGTGCGTTAGACTACATTCAATCAATATATATCTGCCTCGTTTAACTATGAAGCCGTGAATGGACGTGTTGAACATGTCTCCTTCGACGAGGCGTTCCGGCGGAACCTCATGATCTGAGCAGTAACTCGGAGTAATCGGTAATGACTTTCACAGTTTGAAACTTCAAGCATTCTGTCGAGGGAGTGGACGAAATCTTCTATGGCCATTGAATATAATGCTGCGACAACCAATAAGGACCGATCCACCACAGTGCCTTGCGCGTCAGTGCCTCGGGTACGACTCGTCGAGTGAGGAAATCCGCCGATTATCGTTGCTGGCACAGTGCCTCTAAGAATACCCCGGAGTGAGACGTTGTATTCCAAGAACATGGTTTTTCACTAAAGTCTCCCATCGCTTAGCGTCAGCCATTATACACTGTATGGCTATCGACGAGTCGCTCCAGAAAAGACTCTGACAGTTGGCTGTTTCCGCAATTCTACGTAAGTAGTTCCACATCCTGGCAGCCAACAAGCACGCAAGCAGCTCTAGACGTGGCAGCATGGTAGTCTTGAGCGCTGCGACTCTCCTCTTGCTCATGAGCAGCTGAACCTGGTACGCTTCTCCTTTGGACTTGCAACGCGTGTAGACAACTCCGCCGTATGCCAGTGGGCTTGCATCACAGAACAGGTGAAGTTCAAATGGCGCAACCTGCCGAGGAGTGCAGCAAACAGCGCAGCGTGCAATTCTCAGCGAGGAGAGGGTCCGTAATTCAGAGGTCGTACTTTCCCACTGCCTCTCAATGTCTTTCGGCAATCGATCGTCCCATGGCGAGTTCATTCGCCATATTTGCTGGAACAATATGCTCGAATGACGAACGAATCAATAAGTCGTAAAGGATCGCAAAGTCTAGTGAATTATAGTAGAATGGTGTGCTTTGTGGCTGAGTGTGCAGACACGTACGCGGAAACAGAATTGGGGCTGAATACGATGTTGTGATTATAGCGGTCCCATACTAAGCCGAGGAACTTTGTTGTTTCTCTGGTTTCTACAATTTTGTAGATGCAGTTGTCCTCAAGGAATTGCTGACAAAGAACAGTTGAATTTGAGCACCATTTTCTCAGTGCCATACTTGCATCTGCTAAAATGTTGAATGCCTCCTGGTACATTTCCATATCCCTTGTGGGTGGAAGCTGTTATTACGAGGTCGTCCACGTAGAATGCATTCTGAACACGTGGAATTATGACTGGCTCAGACTTCCCCCAGGTTTCGAAGTGATGCTGCAAGTAGCAGCCTGAGGGAAACGGCTTGACGCTCCAAAGGGCAAATGAGTCATTCGCCATTCGACGATGGAAAATGGTATCCTCTCTTTTTCAGTGATTCGGTTGACCCATAAAAAGCGACGAGCATCGTGGTCTTCAAGTCAGATGGTAGTGTAGCGAAGCTTTGGGACTATACAGGAATATACAGTGGGTCGTCCTCTCCAGCGCCTTCTAGTGGGTCGCCCTCGCCGAAGAGAAAGAGCAGCTCGCGCTCAGAGTCGGTGCCCGCCTTGACTGTCCTTGTCGTGCATCGTCGCCGAGTGCCCGCCAATAAACGTCTTAACAATTTCGTGGAGAATGCTGAGCCCTTAAAACAACTTCGGTCCGCATTCGATGCCCTTGGAGCTTCGATCCCGTACCGTGCCATCTACCATGCCCCAAGACGCCGCTCAGCAAACGCTTCCTCCAGCACCGACGCCATGTACCGGTGTCCCCCGCATCCGCGACCCTCCTGTCTTCACCGGCGCGGATGGCACCGACGTCGAGGACTGGCTCGCCATTTAAGAACGCGTGAGCGTCCCTAATAAATGGGACGAGGCAGGCAAGCTCAGCAACCTGGTTTTCTACCTCGCGGGTGTGGCCGGCATGTGGTACAACAACCACGCATCCGATTTCCCGACTTAGTCCGCTTTTAAGACCGCCGTCGTCGACGTGTTCGGCCGTCCTGCCGTACGTAAGCTGCAAGCCGAACAGCGTTTGCGTGAATGAGTACAGCATTCCGGCGAGTCATTCACTAGCTACATCGAGGACACCTTTGACTTGTCCAAGAAAGTGGACGCGAGCATGTCGGAGTCTGACAAAATCACGCATGTTTTCAAAGGCATCGCCGACGATGCCTTCACCATGCTCCTGGCCAAGAGCCCTCGCACTGTGGCAGAGGTCATCACGCTGTGCCAAAGTTACGAGGAGCTGCACCGGCAGCGCTTGATGACCCGTCGACCGCCGTCAGGCGACGCTGATCTCGCGGGCTTGTCGGCCGTTTCTAACCACACCACCTTGCTTGCCGAAATCAAGTCGTTCGTGCGTGAGGATATTGCCCGCCAGGTCACTTTACTGGCTTTCTCTCCACCGCAACATGTCGAACAGCCGTCAACTACACTTCTGCCTCCCCTCCACCGAGCGATTCAGAAGGAAATCATGGAGGTCATTCCTGAATACCACCAGCCACCCCCAGGACATGCGCCACCAAGCTACGTACAAGTTGTAGCCAGGCCGCCCCCACCGATTCCTGTGGCTGGCACGCTTAGTTACACCGAATCTGTCGCCAGGCCCCAGGCCTTCGACGCAACTATGCCGCATACATACGCCGACGTCGTCCACGTGCCCCGGCTGCCGCCCACCATGCAGTCATATAAGCAGCCGCCTCGCCCATCGCGTTCTGCGACATGGATGGGACCCGCGAACCGATGGCGCACTTCCGACAACCGCCCTATCTGCTTTGCCTGCGGTTGCGCCGGTCACGTCGCACGCTATTGCAATCGCTTGCAGCAGCCTCGGGTTGCATCCAACCTTCCCAGCGAATCGAGCCGCCCTTATTATGACTAACCGCCGCCTATGTCACCGACGTCCCGCCCCGCATCATCTACACGCCGTTCACAGTCTCCACGACGGCGCTCACTGTCGCCGATGCGGCCACGTCCGCCCGCAGTCCACGAGGCAAGGGCTGCGACGCTGTCGAACTGCGAAAGCCCTCAAAGAAGCCCATCGAACGTGATAGACGTGTTTGTGGACGGTGTTCGCACATATGCCCTTGTAGATACTGGAGCCGCCGTATCCGTCATGGACGCAAAACTTAACCGACTACAGCGCAAAGTGACGACGCCACTTTCGGATCTCTCCCTCCGTACAGCCAGCGCCCAAAGCATTCACCCTACAGGGGTGTGCACAGCCCGCCTCAAGATTCAGGATGCGATGTACGCCGTCGAACTGATCATAATTCCTGCATGCTCTCACGACGTCATCCTAGGATGGGATTTTCTCTTCCGCCACGACGCCGTCAATCATTGCGCACCAGATGAAATAGAGCCGTCACCATTCGCTGATTTGACGACGGCCGACAGTCCCCCGGCTGCAAGCGATATCCTCGTCAAAGACGACACCAAAGTGCCTGCAAACTCTTCAACGGCGGTGTCGGTCTACTGCGCCAGTCTTGCCGACACCGTTGCACTCATCTCGCCATCTGACCGTGTTTTCATGAGGAAAGGCTTGCTGGTTTCTTTCGCGACCGTGCAAGTCACTCACTGCAGCACCTCTATTTTTGTTATGAACTCATCACCGTGCAGTGTTACGTTGGTGCGAGGGGAATGTGTCGGCAGCGTGGAACCCTTCGAAGACGCACAAGTTATGGATGAACCCTATGACACGCACTGCCCAAGTTCCAGTACGCTAAGTGCTGTTTCTAAATCTGCTTCATCATCCGCTAATGCATTTGGTTCCTCCATTCCCGACAACCTTAGGCCGGTCCAGCGTTCCCAGCTTCTGGGCCTGTTGGAAAAATTTCGCTCTTCTTTCGATGTAGCTCAACCTTCTCTCGGCCGCACGTCCGCCGTTACGCATCGCATCGACACACGCGCCCAACCACCACTGCGGCAACGTCCATATCGCTTATCTCCCACAGAACGCTGTGTAATCAACGAGCAAGTCGACGTCATGCTTCGACGCGATGTTATTCGACCCTCTAACAGCCCCTGGGCGTCTCCTATCGTTCTCGTTGCGAAGAAGGACGGTTCTGTGAGGTTGTGTGTGGACTACCGACGCGTCAACAAGATCACTCGTAAGTACGTGTATCCACTACCGCGAATAGAGGACGCGATTGACAGCCTGCAAGGAGCAGAATTCTTTTCATATCTCGATTTGCGCTCAGGGTACTGGCAAGTACCTATGGCCGAAGACGCTGGACCGAAGACCGCCTTTGTCACGCCCGACGGCTTGTACGAATTGAACGTCATGCTGTTTGGGGTGTGCAATGCGCCCGCCACCTTTGAGCGCATGATGGATACCGTTCTGCGCAACGTCAAATGCCACACGTGCCTGTGCTACCTTGACAACGTCGTCGTTTGCGCTCCGGACTTCTCCACGCATCTTCAACGCCTGCGGCATGTTTTGACGCGCTTGAGTGGCGTCGGTCTGCAACTGAACCTAAAGAACTGCCGATTTGCAGCATGGCAGCTGACAATACTCGGCTATGTCGGGTCCATGGACGGAATTCTTCCAGATCCAGCCAAGCTTCGGGCCGTGACCGAGTTTCCCAAGCCGACGTCCGTCAAGGAACTGCGCAGTTTCGTAGGACTGTGTTCCTACTTTCGCCAACATTCGCCAACGGTACTTTTGGCGAGGGATGTACCGCTACGTGCAGAAATTCGTTCGCTCCTGCATAGATTACCAGCGCCGCAAAACTTCAACGCACCTGTCGCCGGCAGATCTGCAACCCCTACCTTGCCCGGACCGCCGTTTGGGCGCGTTCGCATCGATTTGTATGGGCCACTTCCACTAACGTCGGCTGGTAACCGCTGGGCCATCGCCGCTGTAGACCACCTCACATGATACGCCGAAACCGCCGCCCTCCCCGCTGCTACAGCGCGCGATGTAGCCTTCTTCCTGCTCCAACGATTTATGCTGCGTCGCGGTCCACCCCAGGAACTGCTCAGTGATCGAGGCCGTGTTTTCCTGTCCGAAGTCGTCGAAGCCATTCTCAAAGAGCGCAACGTCGTTCACGGCAAACCTGCTGCTTACCACCCGAAGACGAATGGCCTCACCGAACGCTTCAACCGTACGCTCGGCGGCATGCTCTCCATGTACGTCGCCGTCGATCACACAAATTTGGATGCCATTCTACCGTTCGTCACCTACGCCTATAATACCGCCCCTCAGAGCACTACTGGTTTTTTACCTTTCTTCTTATTATAGGGAAGGCACCCGTCGCACACCATCGACACGATACTTCCATGCAAGCCGGATGCATCTGAGTGTGCGCCTATTTCTGACACAGCCAGGCTTGCTGAAGAGTGTCGAGAGCTTGCAGAGACCTTTACTACACATGATCAAGAGCGGCAGAAAAGCATTGGCGCTAACACCAGCACTTCTGCGCCCACGTTCCTCCTTGGAGTGCTCGTATGGCTCTCAATCCCTACCACTGCAACTGGCCTCTCTTCAAAACTACTGCCCAAATACGTAGGCCCCTACCGCGTCGTCGAACGCACTTCCCCTGTAAACTACCTGATCGAACCCATCGAACCATCTTAGGACATGCGCCGTCGAGGGCGCGACATTGTCAACGTGGAGTGCCTCAAGGCCTACCACGACCCGCTCATAGTAACCAGCTGTTAGGTCGCCCGGCGGCTCCCTTTTCGTACCCGCGGTAATTGTAGCGAAGTTTTGGGACTATACAGGACTATACAGTGGGTCGTCCTCTCCAGCGCCTTTTAGTGGGTCGCCCTCGTCGAAGAGAAAGAGCCGCTCGTGCTGAGAGTCGACTGTCGCTGTCGTGCATCGTCGCCGAGTGCCCGCCAATAAACGTCTTAACAGTAGGAAAGCCTTCCGGATGTCCGCTGTCAGAGTAATTGGGTTTATTCATAACTCTAGCAGTAGTTGCAAGAGCGTATTACCAAGCTTGACCTCATTGTCCAAGATATCGTTGAGCAATGACTCGCCCCGTTCGTGGGAAGAAGCGTCGAACACTACGCGTATCTTTCTAGTGACAGCCTCTCGACGCACCATGGAATGCATCGGAAGGTAGTAAACCATCGCTCCTGGTTTCGAAGAGGTGTACACACGTCCGGCGTGACATTCTGTGAAGTAATCAGTGATGGTGCGGTCATACTCGTCCAACAGCTTCTGCCGTCCTTCGAAGCACTCAAGTCGGCGTTTAAGTCAAGTTTCCACGACACTTCGGTTCGCGCTAGGCAATCATCCCTGGTACTTTATCATCAGAGGAACCACATTCCACCAAGCATACTTGTGATCCTGCTGTCTGGCATTCAATTAATTCACCCTGTCAATATACGCCAATAGTTTTCCGATCCAATGATGACACTGATGGTTCGGGTCGGTCGATCTCCGAGCGGCAGTTCATCGGCAACACGCATCTTGCGCGCGTGCAAGTGCATCAGGAGATCTTGCCCGATAGCTGGCGTGTTTACTGTGCAGATTTCTGGCACCTCCACAGCATCGATCGTGACTTCGTGCGCATAAAAAAACTCGCCAGCTTCAGTTTCATGGTTCGATATTGGTAAGTGCGGGAATGTTTGGAACTGCCAAACGTCAGCACAAACAGGTATTTTGTGCCGACGGAAGGTAGATCGAGTCTCGTGGGCAAGTCGCGTCTCATCAATGTTCTTTGGCTTCCAGTGTCAAGCAGTACATGAACCAGTACGAAATAATACCTTGCCGACGCCCATACTGTGGCGGTTTGCATGAAAGCAGCTAGCGATGGCCACGTAGAACTGCTTGCGGGAGTACTGGTGACTACTGGCACGCCGTCGGTTCTCCTTTTGTCACTGCTGTCGGTATTCACGTGTTTTTTTCGGTTTCCATATTCCGCAAAGTGCGGTAAGATGGCGCTTCGCGCAGAACTTGCACTTGAGCCTCGTTGCGTTGCGGCACTGTCGTGTGATGTGCCCTCTCTGGCACATTTGAAGCAGCAGTTCTTCTCGATTAGTCGCCCACAAACCTCGTCGGCTGTCATGGTGGCCGGCAGTCCTTTGCAATGTGGTCGCGGTGGCTACGCTACGCAGAACACATGCCTGTACGTTGCAAATCCCGCGGCCTCCTCTGATGATGACGTTACCGGTGGCCGAAGGCGAGGATGACGTCGCTCGTGGCCCGTGGGGCTGGATTTTCGTAGGCACCTCGAATGGTAGCTCGCTTCTCCGTTTTCGATCTGTATCTGGACACAGTTCACTGTTTCAAGCGCCTCTTCTTGCCGTGAACGTGGAGTAGCTTTGTTGTTCGCCTCCATCTGCTTCATTCGTTGCCGGTAGAGAATAGCGATGTCTTTGTGAAGTGAACGCATGAGCACACGATGAAGTATAGCCACGTACTTCAATGCTGAACTCCGAGGCTATCCAGACAGCTGGTGCAAAATCTTACTTCTTCGTATAGTTCCCACAGCTGAGATAGGTTCGAGGAACGATCCACACTAGCGATTGCAAGCAAGCAGTCAGCATCTTCATCTACGAGGGCTGCATGACGGCCGAAGCTCTCTCGGAACACCTTGACCGCTACCGCGTAGTTTGCTTGCTCCAGGCGCACACCCTCGATTGCACGTTTCGCTAGTCCGGTTTCGTACGACATCAGGTAACTAAACTTCTCAATATCCGACAGTTCGCGAGTGTTGTAAATAGTGGCCACAAAATGCTCCCAGAGACCCTGCCACTCACGAAGTTCCCCGGAGAGAACTGGTACCTGAAACTTCGGTAGGGCAACTCGCAGCGGTGATCGGTAACTTCCTTGAGTGGTGACTCCTTGGAGCCCGGTCTCGGTAGCGACACCAGGTGCAGTGCTGTCTGCATGCCTTGCAGCTGAATTGAGACGGTAGCGGACACGGCTCATAGTGTTGCGGAGCTTGTCGTGATATTCGAGAGCTACAGTCACTTGTTCATACTCAGCGCCATCGTTTATGAGGTCAGCAGTCTTTTTCTTTAGATCAGCAAGCGTCGTGTCTTTGTCCTGGAGGTCATACAAGACGACTTGCAGATCGGCTGGAGAAGGATTCTTCGACTCCAGCGCTTCGGCAGCGGACGTGATAACCTCCGTAGCAGCGGCTCGAACTACTCTTCTGCTGGGTCGCAGGTGGTCCATCTTCGGGGCAGGACGTCCGTCCTCTCCTGGCTTTCACGGCACCATATTATGTAGAAGACAAATAGACTGACGTGCCGTCACTAACTGTTTATTCATCGAACTGCTACCTTTTCTTCTCTTTCAAGCACTGTCGTCCCACGCCCGCCCCGCATTGTCCTCTTGAGTCTTCCTCAGTATCGGGAGAACATGGCGTGGCGGCGGTGGTCTGCATGCGTAAAGCGAATATTTTCGCGAACTTTCACAACGCACGTCACAGCTCTCACAACTTGATGCAACACGCCTTCCTCCCACGAAGCACACTCCCCGGACACAGTTTTCGCGAACACCTTATAGCCGACATCTAACAAATGCTAACTACCACGGTGCACATCTCGCGGCTTATTTTGTGATTCTGCGGCACCTTGTGCATCGATCTTCAAAAGTCTCGTTCTAACAATGGAAGGTTTGTGCATGGTTGTCTCCATACAAAAACATCAGGCCTGTGCAGAACGCCCAGAACAGGCACAGCGAAAGCGGAGAGAGCGGCTTTTATAGAGCCTTTTACAGCAAAGCTGTTACGTGATGACAAGGGTCGTTTTTGCGCCGTAGTTGTCCGCCGCCACCGCCACCGCCGCTGGGGTCCGTAACCAATATCGCACAGATTAGGAAAAAAAAAACAAAACAAATAAAAAACACGTTTGACAGAATCGGAATCAAACCCGAGTCCTCTGCGTGGTTAGCCCACCATTCCACCACTGAGCTACGGCGCTGCTTGAAACTGCTGTGCAAACTGACCCTATGCAGATTCATCCTGGCTAACAGCGCGAAAAACACGGACGAAGACGAGAAGTGGACACGATACAGCGCTGTCGTGTCCACTTCTTCTCTGTTTTTCGCGCTGTTAGCCACGATGAATCTGTACCAATTCGCCCAGTTTTCCATCTGACCCTATGCAGGCTTCATGTCAGGTAAGGAATCGGGTTAACATGTGTTGTAAAGCATTTCAGAGCAGTAAAGTAACAAACAGGCGTCACACAATGCGAATCGCGCAAGGAGTGTGTCCCCGTTCAGTGTTCGAACCCGTTACAAAAAGCCTCAGGCATAATTCTTCATCGTCGTCAGCCACAGCATTAACAAAGTGCACATAATGCGTTACAAGTGTGTAGCGGGTACCACGCTTTCCCGAAGAATGACGAATAATGGCATAGTAGACGCTTTCCCACTACACAACTGCATACTTTGTGAATGCATCCTTTGTGAATGCTGTCATGCCTGATTGTAAGAAGAAATGTGGCGGCATGTCACATACTCAATATTTGGAATACAATGTTAGTGACAGTTCGTTTTTAACTCCAACCGATGAAGATGAAATCATTAGAATGTCCATGAGTCTCAAAAACAGAAGGCCCTAAATGTAAATAATATGCAGATAAAGCAAGCAAAATACGTCATTGCCTGTATCTCCTCTGTGCTAAAGCATGTCTTCAACCTTGCACTACTTACTGCTACCTTCCCCGAAGAAATGAAGAAAGCAAGAGTTTCTGTAATACATTAAGGAGGTGACCAACAGTGCATGAGAAACTATACACCAATATCCGTCCTCCCAGTTTTTTCAAAAGGCTTAGAAAAAATTATCTGTAAGCGCATAGCAAGTTTTTTTTCTAGCAAACATATCATATCAGATTCGCAATTCTGATTTCGAAAAGGAAGATCAACTGAAACAGCCCTACGAACAATGAAAGAAATTGTAGTACACAACATTGATAACAGACTTTACATGCTAGGCCTGTTCATTGACTTCTCCAAGGTGTTCGACTCCCTCAGTCATGAGATTCTTGCGGACAAGTAGTTCGCATGTGGTATTCGCGGGAAACCATTAGATTTATTGAAATCTTACCTGGCACAACCACCAGCAATACGTATGTTTGCAGGGTTCTAAATCGTCATTTCTTTCTATTTCAAGAGGTGTGCCACAAGGGATCATTTTACGGCCGCTCTTATTCAATTTGTATATAAATGACCTCACAAATATTGATAAGTCAGCAAAATTTTTCATATATGCCGACGACAGCACCATAAAATTTTCGGGGCCAAATGTGGGTGATCTAGTCTCTAAATGCAATAACACACTGTCAAT
Organism: Rhipicephalus appendiculatus; assembly: GCA_030522465.1. Classification (NCBI taxonomy): domain Eukaryota; kingdom Metazoa; phylum Arthropoda; class Arachnida; order Ixodida; family Ixodidae; genus Rhipicephalus; species Rhipicephalus appendiculatus. Next base: position 538,593 of record JALIZH010027004.1, read on the forward strand.
GCTGTCAACATGGTCTAGCCAAAACAAACACAAGATAAACCCAACAAAATATAAAATTATTATAGTTCATGCAAGAAGTAAAGCAGTTCTACCATTAAACCCTATTTCATACAAAGGTCAAAACACTGCTGTGGTAGGCCAACACAAGATACTCGGAGTTACTTTTTTCGAATCACCTTAGTTGGAACTCACACGTAGAAGAGCTGTGTAGGAGACTGTCATAAACTGCTGGAGCATTATCACGATGTCAACGCTTGCTCCCACGCACTATTCGCATCCCACCTGAATTACTGCAACCTGGTTTGAATTACCACAACCAAACAAAACCTAAATAAAATGTTGCTGCTGCAAAAGAAGATTCTTGGCCATATTGCAGGCATTCCCTACCTGTCCTCAACAAGAACAGTCTTTCAAGAATACACTGTCGTACGGGTTCAGCACTTATACGAATTCCGGGTTTTACAAGCGTTCTACTTTTCTGACACTTATAAAAAATTCCTGGAAACTATATCCCACCTAAAACTTAATGACACTTCTATACGTACGCGACATACTTTCACGTGGTCTGTGCCTCGTTACCGAACCACCTACAACTTACAAGCACTGCCTACAATTTACCATCCATCCTAAATGAGTATGCCGGACTTACTGCTGCTGCACACCAGCAGCTGCGTGAATTTTTTTGTTGTAGCTCTCGCGTAGATATGTTTTGATTGTGAAAACTTCAGCTTATCTTGTCATATCGCATTTCCATTTCTATTCTCTGTCTTGTCATCTCTACGCGATATTGTTATTCTGTAAAATTTCTGTACTTTCAGTAAACCTTCAAGTTTACAGAATGCTCTTCTTATTTAATAACCTTGTGATCTTGCTATTACAGTACCTTTTTGTATCACGAAGTTGTTTATTCCGTACGGAACGTTTAAATGAAAATTTTACTGTGACTTTCTGTATTCTATTTCTATTGCATTCTATGCATTCTAACTGAAACTCTTAAAGTATTACTCGTGTATGTTTAAGTATGATCTTACATGCCCATTTTGAACTGTAAATGCCGTATGCTGCCAATGTAAGGATCATCAGTGACCAAGCCAAGCTGCCTATTGCAGCTTTTGGCCCTACAGACTATCCAGAATTTTCTGGTGAAATAAACTTTGACTTTGGCTTTGACTTTGACAAAAATTATAATGATTTATGGTGTAGAGGGCACTATGCAAATGCGCTTGTAGTAGTTGCCCCAAGAGTGTTTAAAAAAGGCTCTAGAAAGGCCGCTCTTCCAGCGTTCGCTGTGACTGTGCTGCGCGTTTCGCGCAGCCCTGGCGGTTCTTTTTAAACTCTCTTGGGACGACTACTACAAGCACACTTGCATGGTACCAATTACGCCATAAATAATAATTTTTGTGTCCTGGGAAGCGTCCACTGTACCATTATTCGTCATTCTTAGGAAAAGTGTGCTACCCGCTACACACTTGTAACGAATTATGTGCCCTTTGTTGATGTTGTGGCTCACGACGATGGAGAATTATGCGCGAGACTTTTGTAATGGGTTCGAGCATTGAACAACCCACTCGTTACGCAATTCGCATTGTGTGACGCTTGGTTGTTACTTTACTGTTCTAAAACGCGTTATCACACATGTTAACGCGATCGATTTGCAATGCAATGTCGAGCACCGGCGTAGCTCAGTGGTAGAGTATTTTGCTGCCACGCAGAGCCACGGTTCGTTTCCCATTCTATGCTAGGTTTTTTTCACTTATTTAGTTTTTTTTTCTTATTTCGAACCATACTGGTTGCGGACACCGGCGGCGGACAACTGCGGCGCAAAAACGGCTCTTGTTGTGATCTCATTAGAGTTTTTACTCTCAAAAGCTCGAAGGGTCTTTCCTGTCACGCTTTTCGGTGCGTTGCAATACGTCATCAAGAAACTATGCATATTTTCCTAGAATAATTGATGCGCACATGATGATTTGCTTTCCAACAGTCTGCCCGGTTCGTTCGGCCGCACTATTTGTAGTTTCATGATGGGGGGCAGGGGAATGTGTTTCACGGTGCTGGCGGCTGTGAAATCCGTGAACTTGGCCGAAATAAATTGTGGGCTATTGTCGCTTACTAGACCTTCCGAGAAGCCAGAAGCGGCTGAAGTGCGTCGAAACTTTTCGATTGTTTTCGCTGTTGAAGTGGAGAGCATTGGCGACACTTCGACCCGCTTGGAATATGCATCGGCAAGGACAAGAGACACATTTTCACTTGTATGCGCAAAGTCCACATGGTAAAGCCCATGGTTGTAGTAGTGTAAATTGAGTGGTGGGTCGCCCTGCCTGGGAACTTTTGCACTTATACGCATAATCTTTTATGGCTAGGTCAATTCCCGGATACCACACAAAACTACGTGATAGCAATTTTATTTGACTAGCTCCAGGATGTTCACCTCTCATTCAACGCATCCTGTAGGATGTCGTCACAGTTACATATTCTGGCCAAATGCTTTAGGTCGACTATAAAACATTCTAAGCTTTCCCCTTCGTGCTGAGTTTGCTTTTACAGGCTGCAGCGTTCAGCTATCACCGAGCTCCGTGGCATGTAATGTTCCTGCAGCAACTGTTTTATTTGAAGAATTATCGCGTGGAGAAACCGGCAATATATGGTTCTTCAAGCTTTCATCAGCTTCGGCTCATATTGCAGTCCGAAAAACGGGTAGCTTATTTTCCTTTTCCATGTCGTTCGCTAGCACAAATATTTCAAATCGATTGAAGTGAGATTCAAAATTTTGTGACTTAGGGTCAAACTCAGTTATTTTGCCTAAGCGCGACAGTCTTGTATGTCAGTACACGAATATCTCGGCTAGAGTTGCACCACGGAGCCCTTCAGCATGAGGCTCCGCTCACTGGACCACATCAATACTTTCGGTGCTCGTGTGGAGGGGGGGGGGGGGGGCGTTGCTCAGGAGCATTGCTGTCTGCCGCACACTGCAAGCTGTGGCGTCGTGCTCCGAGAGCACGCACAGTACTCATGTATTCAAACGTGACATCAGCATTTTTAGCATGAAGACTGGTATGCGCAATATCTCAATATAACCATGGCATGTAGCGACGAATCCGGTCTCAAATGATAATATCACTTCTGATCTACGCGTTCCAGTACAAATTTCGCCGATATGATCCGTACTAAAGTCAGTGGAAACGAAAGTATGAGCGTTAGTTAGCCTTAAATTGTCCTCTTTGAATGCGTGAGTACTCTAGATGATGGCATGTATTTTTCAGTCGCCGAAATGCGCTTTCTTTTATTGCAATAGCAACTATATCGACACTCACGGCTGGGTTTGCCGTCGCCGTTTGTCGCCGCTGTCACCGTCATATATATATATATATATATATATATATATATATATATATATATATATATATATATATATATATATATATATATATATATATATATATATATATATATATAGATAGATAGATAGATATATATTGTAATGAAGAGAAGCACGGCAACTGTGGGGCACGGGCAGGGGAGAAGAAGGGCGAAGTGGAGCAGAATAGAACAGCTTGCCCGAAACACGGGTGTTGTCTCTGTCTCGTTCACGACAATGGCGCAGCCGTTGAACGAACCTCTGCGCGACGACCTGCACTCAGAAACCGCACTACGGAGCGGATGCCCGGTACAGCGTCCCGCTGCTTCTGCTACCGCGGCTACGGCATCCGACCTGACCACCGCAGGTATCACAGCCAGCGAGCCGTCTGCAGGCGTCATTGCAGCTCAGGCCGTGAATCAGCTGAGTTGGCTTCGCAAACCTCTTCAAAACCAAGGGACGCCGTAAATGCTTCCTCGGTCTTCGCCGTAGGTTCCGCCACTCAAGCAGCCTCGGTATCGTCACCAGAAGCCAGGTGTGATTGCTCGCCTGCGGGCTCCAGCGACCTCGCCGCGGTCATGCAGTGCATTGCTACACTGTTCAAGTGCCTTGAAAACGCCACCGTCTCATTCACAGCAGCCTTGGCACGCACCACCTTGCCTTTGCCAGCTGTCGCCAAAATTCCCGAATTTCGGGGCGATGAGGAAGAAGCCGCTGTTTAGCTGCAAAAGGTCAATTTGTTGGCCCGTCGGCACGCTTGGCCTGACGATGTAGTATTATCAATTTCCGAAGGCGGACTGCGCGATTCCGCCAAGGCATGGCATGAGTACGATGGCCATACGATTCCTGGACCGAATGCAGTACAGCCTTCGTCACTGCCTTCGGCCCGCTTCCCTCAGCGTACGACGACCACTTCGCGCTCATGCGATCGCGTCGGCAGGCACCCACGGAAGACGTTCGTCAATACGTCTACGACAAGCTCAAGCTGCTCGAAGGCCGTGGCATTAAATGGATCTCTCCAGCTGCCCGCCAGTACGTTGTTGATGGGTTACTCGACTCTACCCATGCTGCCATCCTATCTGCACAGTTACCTGAAGCGTCACCACAGGTTTTCGCTCGTAAGGCAGCTGTATTGCAGCAGAATACTTCTTGTCGCATGAGGTTCGACACCTTACTGGCCGGACACTCACCGCGCCCTTCAACACGACGAGGATGCTTTCCTTGCGGCCGTAGAGGCCACAATGCCAAGGAGTGCCTTCAAACTTCCCCGACACGAATGCACTACCAGGCCTGCCCAATTCCTCGGTTATCAGTCCACGTCGAGGGAATCGGCGACTTGTCTGCACTGATTGATACCGGTGCGGACCGGACGGCACTACACCAACGTCAGGCTCCAGACACTATCCGCCCGTGGACTCAACCTCCACTCCTCGGACTTGGGGGGAAGTGCTATGCCAGTGGGCATGCTCGACATTTCCGTCCAGACTTCAGCAGGGACTAAAGTTCTGCCAGCTCTCCCTGTTTTTGAAGACCTCCCTGCCGACATTATTCTGGGAGCGGATTTCTTGCTGTCCGACGACATTCAGCTCACCATAGACCGCGGCCACGTGGAGCTCCGGGCTTCATCAACTGGGTCTACTACCCCGACCCTGCCGCCACCGACAGGTGAGCAGTCTAGTTCGCCTACCCTACCTTCTATACTGGCTCGTCACCAAGCAGTCTTCGCTGAGAATACAGCAGAACTCCCGAGCACCAATTTGCTTCAACATCACATACCAACGGGTGACCACTCCCCAATATGCGTACCACTGCGAAGATACGCTGAACGAGAACGTGCAGTGATCGCAGAACAAGTAGACGAAATGCTTGCCGCGGGCATTATTAGGCCTTCATCTTGCCCGTGGGCAGCGCCCGTCGTCCTCGTCAAAAAGAAAAACGGATCGTTGCGTTTTTGTGTGGATTACCGACAGCTTAACAAGTGTACAACGTCTGACTCGTACCCATTACCCCGCATCGACGACGCCGTTGATACAGTACGCCACTGCAAGTTCTTTTCGTCGCTTGGTTTACGCGCAGGCTACTGGCAAATCAACGTCACGGAGGAAGATAAATGGAAGACAGCTTTTCGCACTCCTTCGGGATTGTATGAATTCAACCGCATGCCATTTGGACTTCGAACTGCTCCTAGTACATTTCAGCGTGCGATGAACTCGGTGCTAGGACCTCTGAAGAATCAAGCCTGCGTGGTATACCTGGACGACATTCTGGTCGTTGGCAAGACAGAGGAAGAACAACTTTGCAATTTGGACGAAGTACTTCACAGGCTTTATGAATCAGGGTTCCGTTTAAACCGTGAGAAGTGTCAATTCGGCCTGTCCAAGATTTCATACCTCGGGCACACTATATCCCCTATCGGCATTCAGCCGCTCCCGGAACGCATCGCTGCTGCGTCGGAGTATCCAACACCAACTTGTTTGAAACAGGTCCAGTCATTTATGGGTATGGCCTCGTATTTGCGAAGCTTTATTCCGCATTTCGCCTCGATCGCAGCTCCCTTGAGCGATCTTCTTAAAAAGGACGCTCGGTTTGAATGGGGTGCCTTGCAAGAAAATGGTTTTCGAACGATAAAGGAAAAGCTCACATGCTGCCCAATACTAAGTCACTTCAATGATGACTGGACCACTAAAGTGCACACCGACGCCAGCCAAGTTGGTTTAGGGGCAGTGCCAGTGCAGCGCGACCCGAATGGCATAGAACATGTTGTTGCTTATGCCAGCCGGAAACTTTCAGACACCGAGCGCCACTACCACTCCAATGAGCTGGAATGCCTTGCAGTGGTATGGAGTGTCGATGATAAATTCCGGCATTACCTTTACGAGCGCAAATTTACGGTGGTGACTGATAACGCTGCAATAGCATGGATGTTTTCCAAGCAGCAACTAAAGCACAAGTTTGCCCGGTGGATAATCACGCTGCAAAAATACGATTTTGACTTGCGCCATCGTGCCGGAGGGCTAAATGACGTCGCCGATGCCCTCTCCCGGAACCCTCTTGACTGCGTGCAGCAAACCAGGGAAAACCACATATTTTTCAACCAGCTCGACTTCTGTAAAGCCCAACAGGAGGATAAAGACTTGGCATCAATTACTGCCTCTATCACTGCCTCAGGAAAAAACTCGATGTTTGGGCTGCGCAACGCCGCATTGTACCGGCGTCACTGGCAAGAGGATCGATCCGAAGAGCGCTACCTCCAGGTGGTTCCTAAATCCTTTCGTTCAGATATAGTGCGAGCCATTCATGACCCCCCCCAGAAGGCGGACACACCGGCCAACGAGCTACGCTCCGCAAATTACAAGAACGCTTCTGGTGGCCGAAGATGCTAAGTAGCATCCGTTCTTACGTCGCCAGTTGCGCAGTCTGCCAGAAGTTTAAGCGGCTTCCGGGGCGCCAACCGGGACTACTCACACCCATTCCGATACCTGAGACTATTTTCCACACAGTTGGCATCGACTACATGGGACCCCTACCCACCACGGTTGCGGGAAACCGCTACATCACTGTAGAAGTGGACTATTTATCGAAATACGTGGAAGTGGAACCCGTACCATCGCTTTCCTCCGCTTATCTAATTGATTTCCCAGAAGAACCGATTCGAATGGAGGCATGGCTTGCCAAAGAAATTAATATCCGATCAGGCTACCACATTTCGCAACCGGGAACTACGAAACTACCTTCGTACGGCAGGTGTTCAGCACCACTACGCATCCGCGTTTCATCCCCAGGCAAACGGCCTTACAGAGCGCACCAACCAGAACATCCAGGCACGACTCGCTCCATATGCAATAGTAGAGAAAAAGGGTAAGGCCGATTGGAACGCCCACCTCCCGTCAGCCGCTTTTGCGGTTAACACGGCATTGCAGACGTCTACTGGGGGAAACGCCGTATGAAAGAGTATATAGAAAACTGCCCCAGCTAAAAGCGGTCCTCAGTTTAGATGCTCCAGTTATTGTCACCCACTCCGACGGTCGCAAATCGGTCTGTCAGAAGATCAGAACTGGGGCGATTGAGAAAGCTACCAAAGCGCAAGCAGATCAAAAGCGCTACTATGACCACCGCCGTAGACCAGCTCCTGCTTGCAACATCGGTGACGAAGTATGGGTGCAAAGGGGTGGCAGCGGGCCGGGAAAGAAGCTGCTCGCAAAGTTCGACGGACCATTCACAATCACTGAACGCGTCCGAGAAAATACCTGGCGTGTAAGCACCGCAGACCCGAACGTCAGTCTCGACAAGCGAAAAAGAAATAACTTTCCCGTACACGTGTCGCGTCTCAAGAAAAGGCTTGGACAGCTACAGCTGAAATGAAGTGCCTTTCCTTTATTTTTTGTCAGGTCCGCAGCGTGGCCGAATGTAATGAAGACAAGCACGGCAGCTGTGGGGCACGGGCAGGGGAGAAGAAGGACGAAGTGGAGCAGAATAGAACAGCCTGCCCGAAACAGGGATGTTGTCTCTCTCTCGTTCACGACAATATATATATATATATATATATATATATATATATATATATATATATATATATATATATATATATATATATATATATATATATATATATATATATATATATATATATATATATTCACATTTACATTACAATTACTTCTAATAACGTCTCCTATACTTTCCTTGGCATCATTGTCTGTTAGTTCTCATTAATTATGTGTTTAACAAAGCAACCGAGCCCTTAAGTTCACACTTCTTTCCTTCGTTCCTAACGAGGGTCTCGTTCTGGCAGACTTGTTGCCTTAAGGTGGTATGCGAGGGATTAATAGTCAGCTGCCAGCTCGTAATAAGATCACGTGCTACGTGGCGCCTACAGGCAAAAAGAGTGTTCCACACTCGACGTAATGGCAACAGGCGGCGCTGACTGACACTCCCACGTTTAATACACATATATACTCTATAAAGTGAACGGAGGGATGAACGCCACCGTAGCTCAGTGGTAGAGCATCGGACGCGTTATTCGAAGGTCGCAGGTTCGGATCCTGCCGGTGGCAAGTTATCTTTTCGTCCACTTTTCTTTCTTCACATTTACATTACAATTACTTCTAATAACGTCCCCTATACTTTCCTTGGCATCATTGTCTGTTAGTTCTCATTAATAATGTGTTTAACAAAGCAAGCGAGCCCTTAAGTTCACACTTCTTTCATTCGTTCATAGCGAGGGTCTCGTTCTGGCAGACTTGTTGCCTTCAGGTGGTATGCGAAGTTTATTTTGAAAACCTTTTCAGTCAAATAAGTGGTCGGAGTGACTTACATTGGCGCGAAATTAACCAGTTGTTAAACCGCAGCAACCGTCAAACTGATGAGCTTGAGCTAATACATAATCACAGGACTATAAAAGGCGCAGAACTTGCAGACAAGTTTAAACGATTATTTTACCAAGTTAGGAAAAAAGTGATTTTAATATTGCCGAAACTGAATTTCTAGGTCCGCGAAAGGCATATACAGCTTTCTTTGCGCCCACAACTTCAGATGAAGTCTTTGAAACTTTTATGTCCATAAAAAATAGCAAATCGCGTGACATAAACGGATTACAGATAAGACCGATAAAGTTTGTGGCTGACATCTTAATCAACCTGCACTTACTCACATTTTTAACCTTTCAATATCTGCTAGAATCTTTCCTCAGGAAATGCAATATGCGAAAGTTACCGTCATTTTCAAATCTGGGGAGAGAAATGTATTCTCGAATTATCGGCCCGTGTCTGTTCTCCCCGTTATATCGAAAGGATTGGAAAAAAAATTATTTGCAAAGGAATTACGGCTTTCTGTGATAAACACTCGATCATTAACGGCGCAACAGTACGGTTTCCGTGAAGGAAATGTCTACAGAACTTGCCCTACTAACACAAAAGGAGTTAATCTTGAACAGTTTTGAAAAGAAAGAATTTATGTTGGGTATCTTTGCTGACTATTCTAAGGCGTTCGACCGCCTAAATTCACCGTAATTTATTTACAAAACTAGAGCATTACGGATTGCGTGGCACTCCTCTTACATTATTAATTTCGTATCTAAAGCAAAGAAAGCAATGCGTTGTCATCATGTCTGAACAATCTACTCTGAAAGAAATAACTCAAGGTTTACCGCAAGGTAGCATATTAGGGCCCATACTATTCAATTTCTATTTCAATGATGTAACAAACATTTCTAACGACGCTAACTTCATAGTTTATGCAGATGCCACCAGCATTTTCTTGAGATCAAGCGATATAAATACTCTCTCGGTCATCTCTAATACTACACTAAAACATTTGGCCGAATGGAGCTCCGTTAATTCACTAAAATTGAACACAGCAAAACTAAAGCGGTCCTTTTCACCCCGCCTCAACGACATGATTTTAAAGATTTCAGATTAGAGCTTGCCTCTGATTATAGAACTTGCATCAAACTCCACAACCTTGGGAGCTGTTTTTAATAATCATCTTACTTGGAATGATCATGCAGATCATATCGCCCCACGTTTAGCGAAAGCCTGCGGGGTGCTCTGTAGACTGCGCTATACTTTACCGCTTAGCGTTAAACTCATGATTTATAACACGCTATTTTCCCCTCATTTAACGTATTGTCACTTAGTATGGGGTGGTACTACAAAATTCAATTTACATAGGTTGAGTGTGCTTCAGAAAAAAGCAGTTCGCCACATAGCAAATGCTGAGTATGACGCCCATACTGGACAGCTATTTTCCACCCTTAAGATCTGCCCGCTTGAAAATTTCTTTAATCTTAAGCTCGCTCTAAATGCCAAAAATACTTCGGATGCAACAATCATAGTTTTTTGTCGTTATGCAACATGACTATACCAAAAACTATCTCGTAAAACATCAGGGAAAGAGACAAATGCCCCATACCTTTCTCGCGCACGAAATATGGAATCAGCAGCATGTCATACCGTGTGCCATGCTTGCTCAATGAATTTGAAAGAAATGGCATTCGCATAAAAAATCTTCAAGAAATGCAATAAAGCGGTATATGGTTGAGCATTGTCTTCAAAGCAGTAGGGCGCGTTACGCCATCTCTATGGAATGGTTTGTGTTACATAATATGTTTTAAACTTTTAAGTTCTTTTTTGAAGTTGAATTATACACATGCTTTATTTTTCCATTAGCGTAGCTGTGATGTTTGTATATGAATGCATAAGTCTTTATAGCGCATACAAATTTTGTATGTCTCATTTGTGTGAAATTATCTGTGCACTTTCATTATTGTACATTACTTCCGTATTTCCGCTTCAATGATGCACTATTTCACATTTTTATCATCTTTTGTTTGCTCAAACGAACTGTGTACTTCATAATTGTCCTGTAGTAATTTCGATGTATATCTTTACTTTTGTTGACTACTCTGCTACATGTGAGAACTAGAAATGTTTAGTAGAAATGTAGAACTACAGATGTTTAGACGCACGGTACGTTGTTTTTTTGGCTGTCAGGAATTGGGGCAAGGGCCTTTGTCAAGCTGCTAGATAGCAGATTTTTGTTCTTGTCCTCGTGTTCATTATCTTGCTGTAATGAATGCCAAATAAAGTGATTGATTGGATTATTAGTCAGCTGCCAGCTCGTAATAAGATCACGTGCTACGTGACGCCTACAGGCGAAAAGAGTGTTCCACACTCGCCGTAATGGCAACAGGCGACTCTGACTGACGCTCCCACGTTTAATACACATATACAGGGTGTCCGAGCTATGTTTAGCCAAGGGTTAAAAAATAGAATTATTTGAGGCAGGCGAGTGAACTATGTTGAATATTACTTACAGCCATCTTGCGCACTACAGGCAATTTTTTGTTTCGTAAGTAACGAATTTGTTAATTATGATTAATGTACTAACTTGATAAATATTGACTCTACGCAAGAAATGAGAGTTGCAAAGTACGAGAGCATCTTCAGAAATCCCCATTGCATTATTTGCGATCAAGAAAGTTTTATGCGTACCATTTTTTCCGCGCTGCAAAGAAAGCCCGCGAAATACAAAAAATACCACATGACCAGCACATTCGCGCGCCGCGACCGTGCTGCTCTCAGCCGTAGTTTGAGCGAACAAAATCAGCTGCGACCACGACCCGCCGGCTGCGTTGCAGTCGTAGGCCAATAAGTTGGCGGTGGTTTCTTACAGCCATCTTGCTCAATGAATTTGAAATCAGTTGGAAGTGCCGCCCGTTTTGTCGTCCTATGTGTGTCTCACTACTGTGTGTGTTTTATTAGCGGCAATATTTCATACAGCAAACAACACCAACTAGGCCAAGAAGAAGTTCTCCTCAAGTATGTCACAGTTCTTACTTCGCTGTGTTTGAAAAGCGTGCTCTTTTCGCAAACGGGGGGGGACTGCAGCGAGCGAAGTGACCTTCGTGTGATCGGTAACTACAAGGCAGTCGTTCCGGCGAAAGGCTAAGGCATACTATTCTCCCGACCGCGAGATAAGTGCGCGCGCACAGGCGTCTACCCCCCAGGCCCCCCCCACCGAGCAAAGTTTGCGCACGGAGCGGAGCGCCTGAGAGCGCGCGTCGCGAGGAGGGGGGGGCCGATCAAAAGGCGCGGAGCGCGCCCTCTGGGGCATCTCGCCGGTAATGCTGAAAACACGCTGGAAACACGCTGTATATAAATAGCTCGCCGTTTGAACGTAGAAGGATGTGCGCTTTCGTGGATCAGCGCTTAGCGTCGCGCGCTGCAGAGCGAGAGGTCCCTCGTTGGATGCCGCGCGTCGGAAACATTTTTCTGAATTATTTTTCTTTGTGGCTTTTATAAATATATAGATACATATACATATACGGGACATGACAGCGGCGCCAACGGCGACGCCGACGCCGACGGCGAAAACCAACCGAGAGTGTCCATATAATTGCTATCGAAATAAAATATATTGCACACAAGAAAAAAAAAGCAAAAGACGGCCGATCCCACATAGTGTGGGAATCAGCCAGCAAGGAGCAAATCATGCTGGACATAATATGCATGTCATGATTTACATCTTAGGACCTCTCATTTATCCTGGTCATACAGTGGCGTCACGCAATACCAATTTTGGTATAAATCAAGCTAGCCAACTGGACACAAGGGCGCCATGAGCGTGGCATGTAAATGGCATTGCAGATGAGATGCATGCCAAGATTTTTATGTTACCAATTGCAACTTATGTTCGTTATACAGGTCACGTCCCGCAATATCAATTTTCGTGTATATCAAGCTAGCGAAACGGCCGCGAGCACGCCATGAGTGTGGCCTGCAGGTCAGGTTGCACATGACATGTCATCATTTCCATATTACCACTTCTCATTTATGTGCATCATATGTCACGTCACGTAATACTAAATTTAGTGTATATGCCGCTAGCGAAACAGCCGCGTGCGTGTCATGAGTGTGGCATGCAAGTCATGTTGCACATGACATGATTTCCATATTACCACTTGACATTTATGTTCGTCATACAGTCAAGTCACACAATACCAAATTTGGTGTCTATCAAGCTAGCGAAACGGCCGCGAACGTGTCATGAGCGTGGCATGCGAGTTATGTTGCAGAGGACATGTCACGATTTCCATATTGCCACTTGGCATTTATTTTCGTCATACAGTCACGTCACGAAATACCAATTTGGTGTGTATCAAGCTAGCGAAACGGCCGTTAGCGCATCAAGAGCGTGGCATGTAAATCATGTTATACATGACATACATGTCACGATTTTCATATTACCACTGGTCATTTATGTTGGTCATGCACAATTGTCTGATCGTACCAATTTTTGAATATATCGAGTAAAGAAAATGGCCTTAGGAACACTACAATCATGGCGTGTAAATCATACATTTCATGACTACTTAGTCATGATTTTCATGATATGACCAGTCATTCATGTTCGTCATACAGTCATGTTATGGCATACCAATGTTGGTATAAATCCCATTAACGATACGGCCAGGAGAGCACAAAATCGTACGCGATAGATAGATAGATAGATAGATAGATAGATAGATAGATAGATAGATAGATAGATAGATAGATAGATAGATAGATAGATAGATAGATAGATAGATAGATAGATAGATAGATACGCTCAAACCCGCCAAAGTTCATCCAAGAAATGCTTCGCATTTAAAAATGCTGCTTGTAATAATAATAATATCTGGGGTTTTACGTCCCAAAACCGTGATATATGAGAGACGCCGTAGTGGAGGGCTCCGGAAATTTTGGCTATCTGGTGTTCTTGAACCTGCACCGACATCGCACAGTACACGGGCCTCTACCATTTCGCCTCCATCGAAATGCGACCGCCGCGGCCGGGAACGGACCCGCGAAAAATGCTGCTTGTAATAAAATTCCAACGAGGTAATCAGTGCTGTTGACCTCCGTGCCGGAGGGGTCTCTACGTAATACATATTTCGCAGGTGATTCTTTACAATGTTGACGTATACTCTGCGTTTTAAGGTTTGAAAATTAGGTTCTATGCTATCCAGAAAAAAGCTTTTTTTTCCTGTTCCGAAGGCACAGTGGCACATTGACGTTTGGCACAGCCATATTGTTTTAAATGGCTGTGCTTTCGGTGTTTCATTTCCCGCATCCTCAGTTAGGCGGGAGCACTTTGTTGGCCGATGGAATATGATGGATGGAAAGTACTTTGTTTTTTTTCTTTGCGTGTACATTCATATCAAACACATTCTTCTAAACCTACTTACGAGTTCATAAAATGCTAAAAAAATGTCAAATGAGGTAGCACTGCTCATTTCGCCAATCCCAGGTTCTAGTGCGCAGTCACAAAAATAGTAGCAGTAGAGACATCCAATGCTTTGTACTCCATATGGCAACCGTTCGGATCGTCTCAGTAGAATCTGTACCAATTTCGGTGTCGCATGCGTCACTGCATCTCCATTGATAGGTGGATTCGAGGATTCGTCTTCGCACATGACATCGGGGATATCCTGTTGCTGGCCATATGGGCTATCGCTTCAACTGTAGCAGCCGAGTTGTTACAGTTGAACCGCAGCGCTGTTACAACCGGTTGAGATATGTTCATATTCAATAAAAAGAGGCGTTTCTGGCATATAATGCGAGTTTATGGCAAATTTCGCCCGTGCAGTCTGGGACCCCGCTTCTAAGCCATTTTATGCAATGTTTTTAGCGTAGCTGAGCACCGTAAAAAGTCATACACTATCGGCCTGGGGCACAACGTATTTTCACCGATACTGCCAGTAAGATACACGCTAGAGCTACGTGCTACATCCAAGAAAAGTTCCGTCTAAATTCACATCGCTTGGCGCACGTGGGGGGTTTTCCTAGTCCAGCGTGGGAAGTGGCATGCTGGCTCTAAGAATGATTCTTAGCAAAAAAGAAAACTCCCCCAGAGAAGCAGCACCACCTGGCGCACTTTCAGAGAGGACTTAAGGAGACAACTAAACACTTGTTTGCTTAATAAACAGCTAGGTGGTATTGCAAAACAATAACTAGTAGAACAATAACCTTGCCAGAAAGAGTTACAGAGAACCTTTCTTATTCTCGCCCATATGCTGTCGATAATTCAACTAATGGGAGGAGTTTTTTTTTTCGATCCAGCGTTTTTTGATATGGAACTTCACTACCGTACAACATTTTTGAAAGTTCACTGACGCAACCTCAGCCCTTTCATTTGACGTAGAAGGCTTCTTTGAGCTCACGTGACACGTTGTCTAGACTCTCTCCTCCTGCGATGTCTCATCATCCACCAGCCAATCATCTAAGGACAACGAGGTCTACCGCTATAAATTTTGCACTGACACAGTCAGCAACGACAAGAGCAAATACATTCGGGGGGATTCTAGATAGAGGTAGCCAAAGGACGTTTATTCGTGAAGAATTAGCTCGCAAGTCTCAATTTTAATGTGGTCCGCAAGACAAGTCTAGCGTTGAACACCTGCGGAAGCACTTGTTCCTTATAAGCTTACAGTTTGGAAGTAGGTACGGCAACGTTACTCTTAGCATATAAAGTGTAGTTATTCCTATCATCTGTGTTGACGTAGATGCGCCAGTCGCTGAGAAAACATATATTCAATCACTGAAAAACCAACGCAAGCTGTTTGCAAACGATTACTTAGCGCTGGATACCATGGTTTCTGGGATCAGCTTGTCAGTTGGATCTAATGATCTTTTTGATTTAATGACCGCGGAAGTCATACGATGCCCAGAGAATCCAGGTTTAGCGGCGGTCGACGCTGCATTCGGCTGTACTCTACAAAAACCAGTCCGCCAAAAGCGCTCATCTTATAAGCTTGCGGGTGTATACAGTGGAAGGAGAATCTGCGACAGAAATCTTACAATATTTCTCTAAAATAGAGTTTGTGGACGTGTACGGATAAACTCGTGCTGCTTAAGCAGACATTCAAGCATTATCGTAGCCAACATTCGGTAGGACTACCAAAGGCGTAGCCAGTGGGTGGCACACCAGGCCCGCAACCCCCCTCCCCACCACCCGAATTTTTTTTTCGCCAAGGCATACATAACGCAAAATTACCATTTGCCTGCCCGGCCCCCCTCTTCACACCAAGGAGGGGCCCCCCGCTCCGAAAAAAATTTTTGCCTAAGCCCCTGAGCACTACCGAGGAAGGACGACCGCAATCATCTGGGCGACAGCGCCATCGAAAGACAAGTGGCATGCGTGCCGTTTGCGTCGACGACAATGTCAAAGGTGGGTGACGCTAGGATGAACATTCAAAAATGTATGATAAATTACAGTGAACTTCCGAAAGTTTTCGAGGTGAATGTAGCTTGTCGACATGAATGTTATAGCAGTTGCACAGCACTTCTAGGTATGCGCTGGAACACCAATGGCAATTACTTACAGTGCTTTTTGAATGCAATATTGTATTTGCTAGTTTCACGTCAAGGTGGACACGAAGCGGACTGCATCACGAAACTTCCAGAATTCATATCCTTGATAAAGATATGAAGAAGCGCTTTACCCACAGCATGAGAGGAAAAAGTGGCACATAGGGCGCTGAGCTAGCAATTGTGTCGTTTGAAGAAGACCTGCTTCATCAAACAAAACGCTTAAAAGGGGTCTGTTCCAATAACACTTTGACCTGGGCGAGTTGGTACATACTCCGATAAATGCAGCTCGACTTGGACGAAGCCAGGAGACACATAAAACAAAGACGAGCGCTGACTTACAACTGTTATAAGTCAGCCCTCGTTTTTGTGTTATGTGTCTCCTGTTTTCGTACAAGTGGCGCTACATTTATCGGCTTAAAAGGAGCCCGCATGTTCATTGTCAAAAATGATACATTCGCCATTTCATGGGACACTCCCTAGTGTGAGCTCCCCAGTCACCCCTGATTTGCAAGCCTATTTCCTTTGAATACAACGTGAGGGAAGGTTAGCTAACGCAGCCATTAGCTTTTCTTAAAATCTGATATGCCTCAGCCACTTCCCCTGTGTAGCTGTCATTGAGAACAAACAAAATTTTTGTGTCAACAAAATAAGGTACATACTGAAACTCAAAACAGTGCTTGGCGAAATAACTTGATTCCTTTCTGAATAAATTTTTCTGCTTCAAATGCCTCAGATTAACGCACCAGCCTGTTTGCCCTATACCTGTGCGACCGCAGGACAACGGTATCTGGAGCCGTAGGCTGATACCTGAATGTGAGGCTTTTGGAGCACAATATTTTATTAGAAAAGAAATCAACTTGTCCAAGCACTGTTTAGGTGTCAGTGCGTACCGTTTTTCGCTGGCACTAAAATCTTGTCTGTTAACAATGATAGCTACAAAAAAGAAGTGGCTGAGGCATATCACATTTTGAGAGAACCAAGAAATTGCCTTAGCCAGCCTTCCCCAGTGTTACCTCCAAAGGAAATGGGTTTGCTAATCAGCGAATGACTCGGCAGCTCACATAAGGCGGTGTCTCACGGAATGACGAATATATCATTTCCGACAATGAGCATGCGCGCTTGGTTTGCTTGGTGAAGCACAAGTCTTTTTCAATAAAAACCCAGTTGCTAGTTCACTGCACCGTGTGTAAATTTTTTTTGTTCGTCCTGTTTCTAAAGAGCTGTTTTATATTTTACCGCGAAGGCTGTTATGAGATCCGAGCAAGGGCATATTTTGGGGCCGCAGTTGCCAGCCACTGCCGCCGCCAGTGTGTGTAACCACGATCACGCTAAATAAGAAAAACACAAAATAAATAAGTATTATCCATGAGAACTTGGAATGGAACCCGGGCGCCCTGCGTAGCAGCCCAGTATTGTACCACAGCCCCATGCCTCTGCTTCGAGCTCCTTTGCAAACTGACTTGATGCGGGCTACAGGTAGGTTAACCTTTTGTTTCCCACATACAGTCTTCGTGGTGAACACAACCAAAATGGATATTTTCAGGTAGTCTTAGTTGAAAGTAATACTTAGAAAGAGCTTCAATCGACACTTCTACATTTCAACACGAAAGTGTTTTATGCCGGGGTCCACCAAGATTTGAGTGACGTATTTCCGTCACGGAAATGACGTTGAAAAAATACACATGATCAGAAGACAAAGAAAAAAAGTTCCGTCACCCGGAGTCGAACCTACGATCTCTTGGTCGGCAAGAAGAGATGCCGGGCACGCTATCCACTGCGCCACAGTCACAGGCACTGAACAAAACACGTGTTCCAACCTTACCAGCCACCTTTTTCAACCGGTGAGAGACCTGGTGAACATAAGGTGTAACGGCTGTGCTTGCACGTGGCCTTTCATCCACTTGTCTCTCCCCTTGCCAAGATTACCAAAAGCCCTTCCGAAACAGAGACCAGCAAGGCCTAGGGATAACCAGCATGGCTGAGCCGTTGCAGCTGGTGCTCAAAGCTACCAACTGCCTGGTGGTGGCACGAACGGGTCAAATACGCTTTTAGGCAGGAGACGGCAATACCCCTCTTTACAAGTTTTAAGTGGGCCGACGTAAAAGGCAGGATAGCTTTCTTCGAGCGGGAGTTATACTGCCAGCACACATGGTCAGAGTCGAAGGATAGCTCAGGGCCTCAAAATCTAATCTTTTTGTCAAAGCGGTGCTCAACCGTTAGAATTAGTGGTTTCATTTCGCGCTGAAATATGTCGAAAGTTTCCTTTGTTGATGACCCACTCGTGTGAATCACAAGG
Organism: Rhipicephalus appendiculatus; assembly: GCA_030522465.1. NCBI lineage: Eukaryota > Metazoa > Arthropoda > Arachnida > Ixodida > Ixodidae > Rhipicephalus > Rhipicephalus appendiculatus. The sequence continues at coordinate 557,095 of JALIZH010027004.1, forward strand.
AAGTAATCCACGAAACGAAACACTTTGGCAACACTGGTCAACGGAAGGTAAGCCATCAGGCTTCTGTCAAATCTTGCTAACAAGATGTTGCTAAGAACGGGGGCGGTACAAGAAGCTATGCACACGCCGTCCCGCTGAATGAAAATGGAGTCATTAAAACTGATAAAGGTCGAATGAAGGAAAAAAGTAAGAAGTTCTAGGAACATCACCTTCGTCTGTCATTCTTTCACCGTCCCATGTCCAAGACTGTTTGTTCCCGTCTTAAACACTCTTCTTCGCCATCTGTGTCTCGCAAGTTTTTTTTTCATCCTCACTGCCGCTCGGATATTAAATGCGAATCATTTCTTCGCCTACGGTAAGCACTTTTGAGTTTCTATCTATCTAGCTATCTATCTAGCTATCTATCTATCTATCTAGCTATCTATCTATCTATCTATCTATCTATCTACCTACCTATCTATCTGTGTGCCCGCCTACGTCTGGGTGCTCTCGTGATCACCGCCTTTACTTGGGGTAGACCCAAATTTGTATGGGGGGGTAAAAGGCATTGGCGAATATGTCTGGCTGGTCATGACATGAATAACGTGGAAATCATGTCGCGTACATCGTCGAACCATTTCCTGCATACACGTGTGGCACATACCCGTATACCACGGGCAGTGGCATGCGGGTATGCGCCACAGGTGTTTGACAATTTAAATGTACCCAAGAATGGCGAGGACAGACGTTAGTAATTTAAATGCAGGGTGACGCACTGCAGGCTGTTGTACACTTTTTTTGAATAACTGGACTTCCTGGAGCTCAGTTCCACTAACGTGTATACAAGCCTAGACTACTCATATAGTTGTCAATAACCAATGAGGCCAAAATACTAAAAAGTAGTTTTCTAAAGCAGGCTCGGCGAAAAAAATGCACGAATTTAAAACTAGCTATTACAAGTAATAAACGTAGAACAGCATGAAAAAGCCAGGTGTTTGCTGTCTTTTTTGGCCGCACGTGGTGCCCTTTTTACAATAAAAGCAGCACTCAAATGCGGCACCAATGGCACCACCAATCAAGTATAAGTGAAGATTTGAACTTCAATTTAGGCCAGCTACGACCCAGGTGCCCCTTAGTGGAATTTCGGGGGAGAAAACAATTCAAACAAAGCTGCCACAACCGTCACACCTGGGATATAAAGGAAATGATTGATGTTAACATGTGTAAAAGAACGTTTCAGAAGACCGTATTAACAACCTGGCGTCACACAACGTGACTCGCGTGATGGGTGGGTCGTTGAATACTTCCAATCCATTGCAAAATCCTCAGGCATAATTCTTCATTGTCGTCTACGGCCGCATCAACAATGTGCCGATAATGCCTAATAGGTGTGTAGTGTGTACGACGCCACTCCGAAAAATGACGAATACTAATGGAATAGAGGACGCTTCCCTGCTTGACAAAAAATATGATAATTTATGGTGTAGTGGGCACCATGCAATTACACTTGTAGTATTTATTTTATTTATTTGATATTCATACACATATACACAAGCTCACAGAGAAAGACGAAGAGAGAAAGCTGGCAACTGCCACCAAGAGGGGCACAACGCCTGCTCTTTCGAGAGAAGGGAAGAGACAGAGGAAATGAAGACAGAAGGAGAGAAAGAGGAAAGAAGAGAGGGAAGTAAAGAAAAAAGACGAAGACTTAGAGAAGCGTTAGTAAACAGAAAAAAAAGACGTCTGTAAACGGGTAGAGCTCGTTGGGCCTGGTCGCGTCGAAAAACACATTTTCTCGGAAAGAGATAATCGTCTGTGGTCGCGCACTAAAATCCCAGCAAATTATATTCCTTAATCAACAAAACCCGCTGCTTAGCAAATGCGGGACAGTGTACTACAATATGCTGAAGCGTTTCACAGGAGCCACAAGCTGCGCACAACGGGCTGCCAACACGCCCTTGATGGTATAAGCATTCGCGCACCAACACAGCGCCGACTCTCAGTTTACATAACAGTGTTCTGGAACGACGAGGCAAGCCACTATCACGAACACGGGGAGGCAACCATCCGTTCGCAACACGCTGGTCTGGGTGCTGCTTTAGGAAGTGTCGGTGTATAAGCAGACGAGCGTTCTCCATCATAGATGGAATTTCCGGGCAGTCACAATGATAGTGATTACAAGACAAAGCAAGAATTTTGTTGGCGGATATAGTGATGCTGCATAGAATAGGGCTATCGGCCTCCTTTCGGGTGAGTCTGCTAAGGGTACCGCGAGAGTCTCCAAGGATGACTACCTTCGATGCTGGTAATATTTCCTGCACGTATTTAAGGGCGACATCAATCGCTGCTAGTTCTGCAGTAACCGACGATAATGGCTGCGGTATTCTAAACAACCGCCTGATATATGTTCAAGGGCTAAAGGAGGCTGCAGAAGGGCCCAGGCCATCGTTGCGTACAGATGCGTCTGTAAATACATTAGAGTAGTGTTTAATAAGTGTTTAATAAAGGTGTTTAATAAAGTGTTTAATAAAGGCTCTAGAAAGACCACTTTTCAGCATTCGCTGTGACTGTGGTGCACATTTCGCGCAGGCCTGGCTTTTTTTATCATGGAACCTTACGCACTCGCCCAATCTCCCTGTCCTCTTCAGCTTCCAGAATATTCAGTCACTCTCTTTGTATGCTGCGCACACTTAATTAAATCAAATCCTCGCTCATCCGGATCCCATCTCCTCTGACACATCGGCGTGGCATAAGACTACAGTAAAAGCTCGTGAATTCGAACTTGGTTAATTCAAACTGAAAGTTGATTCGAACTGACGCCCTGGCCCCGGCACAGCTCTATCTATTTCTATGGGAGAAAACTCCCGATTATTCGAACGTGTAGGTATCTACGAGGAATAATTCGAACTGGGAGCCCCCTGGCTTTCGTCCCTCCTCGCATAAATTGGCCTAGATTAATCGCGAATTGTCCCAGAATGATCACCAAAATTACTCATTACTTCAATCTCTGTAAAACAAGTGTAGTGATTGATTTCCATGTCTGCTTTTACAGTTGTAAATGTCGTCTGTCTGCTGCGACTGCTCTATGTGTGGCACGGCCCAGTCAGGCAATGTTTGCCTTTAGCCGTGTCCTCTTGGACAATTTCAAGTTTCCTCTAAATAAACTAAGAAAGAAAGATTTTAATTTTTGATAGCGTTAAGTCTGCCATGTAAATTAACGTGTTTTGCAGCACAAATAGCTTCGCGGATTTTGGCATTAAGGCTCACTGCTCACGTGAATGCAAGTCGCCTATTGTATCTGACGTATCACTGACTTATCAATAAATACTGTTGGGTGGTAGAGCATGAATTTAATCATCGTATTGCGATACAAGATACTCAGAGCAGGGCTGGGCAAGTATCTTTGCCCAATTCTGCCAAAATTGCATTCTTATGTATGAAAATTTGTACACGCAAGGTTAAGAACGCAGAACAGCTCTTGGGCATGCCTTATTCATGGTCTTCCTCTCAATGTGTATCAATTTTCTTCACTTCAGTTTAATTGCCACCCCACATGTAATGCCCTATATTTGCGCAGTGGGCATTGAACGTGCATTCCGCGGAAAACGTCATGGAATGCACCCAACGAAAAGATGATATTTGACGCAGCAATATATAAAAAGACATCAGGGCACCTAATGTTTCAATAATTTCCGCCAATTTTCTTAGTATTCTTATTAAAGAAGATCACATCGCTTCCTTTGTTCACGCATGTAGTGTGGACGTTATAATTGGAACCGAAACATCGGTAAGCCCCGAAGTTAACAACTGCGAATGAATGAATATACTTTATTTTAAGTCCGGCAGTTTCTTTCGGGCGAGGCGGGGGGGGAAGAGGGGATTGATCCTTGTTCTGTCCCACTCTCCGTCGATGATGATGGCGGTGCGGCAGGTGACGGCTCGAAGGCCTTAGACCCGGGCGGCATCTTCGGCTTGCCGGACGGCCCGAAGCTGGTTAGAAAGCTTGTCGCTGGTGAGTGCTGCCTCCCAGCGGCAGCGACGCCGACGCAGCTGATCTGCAGTAGGGACGCCGCGGCCGGCCCCTGCCCTCGAATGGTGGTAGCAACAAAGATTGCTCTCGCAGTTTGTTCTACCTAGTATGCGTCACGTAGACAGCTGTAACTCTGGTTATTGGAGCATGCTATAGGCCACCCGATTTCCTAGAAAATTTCTCTGAAGAACTGCAGTTTTTTAGCCTCCGTCAAATCCACATATAATAGTTCTGACATTTGAGACGGTGATTTTAACTTTTCAGGTATAAAGTGGTCTGCTTTGACATCACCTGGTACACGACACGCACGCGAATAATCAGATTTCATTGACTTTTTAGAATATTTTCCGTTATGTCAAATAATTTAAACACCCAGGCGTGGCGATGCAATTCTTCACCTGTTTCTAACAACACATCCCGAACAAGTAACCGTAGATGTTCTAGAGCATGTCAATGATCATTGGACCTTTAATTCGCGAACTTAAGAGAATGTGTCAAAAAATAGCTGTATAATTCTTCTAGAGCAGAGACCGAAGGCTTTCAGCTGTTTGATTTTTTTTTGTCATTCTTGGAAACAAACGAAACTTGTTGTTTGCATGATAACTGGATCCGTTTTCGTGATGAACTGTTAAGGCTAAGGAAGAAAGACAAGCCGTGGTTTATCTGAGAGATTAAGCGATGCTTGAATAAAAAGAAGCGCTTGTTTAGAAAAGCAACACGCAGAAAATCCCTAGAAGCTAGATCACAATACTTCTCGTTTTCCAAAGAATTTGCACAATAGATCGCAGCTGCAAAATCTAAGTTTTTCAACGGGGATATTTCGCAATTCTCAAAAACAGATCCAAATTTCGAATGTTGTTTCTCCTGCACCCCCTAAAGAATTAACTATGTTTGACGCTGAGTCTGGTGCTGAAATTGATGCACCTGATGTTGCTGATCGCTTTAATTACTTTTTTTAGCTAATGAAGAAAGACCCCTCAACATGTCACAACTGTTTTCCGATATTTCAACGGTTATGGAATGTATTACTCTAACCTGTGATGGTATTGTTAAAGCTATCGAGCGTTTAAAATCATTTTCTAGTCCAGGTCCTGAATGTATTTGTACTAAGTTACTGAAAATGACCAAACACAATTCTGATTTTTTACTGACACTATTGTTCGAGCAGTCTCTTTGTACTGGCGAAATTCCAGACGACTGGAAATTAGCGCATGTGATACCAATATATAAAAGCGGTGACAAAAACAAACCTACCAATTATAGAGCCATATCTTTCACATCTGTTGTGTGTAAACTACTTGAACTTGTCTTTTCTCAAATGATGCAGTACATTACTAGCAATTCGATTCTTTTGCCCAACCAGCTTGGTTTTCAGCTTGGGCGATCATGCGAATCTCAGCTTTTTGAACTAACTACAGACATAGACCTCTACCTTCATGACTTATACAAACCGATGCCATTTTTACGGACTTCACGAAAGCATTTGACCGTGTGTCCCATAACCACGTAACATATAAAATGAATCTGACTAATATTGATGCAAATGTAGTAAGCTGGGTCAAAAAATATTTCAGCAACCGACGGCTAGCCGTCGTGATTAACAATGTACATTCATCATTTCAACCTGTCATCTCCGGAGTGCCCCAAGGATCAGTTTTAGGACCCACTCTATTTCTCATTTATATAAATGATATTTCTCAAGGGATACACTCACAAATCCGGTTGTATACCGATGACTGCGTTTTGTACCGACCGATAAGATGTAAGGATGACTGTGCCAAGTCACACGAAGACTTGTATACGATTGAAAGATGGCGTTTCCAGTGGAAAATGAGCGCAAACACTACTAAAACTAAGCTTATGACATTTACCACCTGTAGCGAAATTACAAAGCAAACTTACATTCTCAATGGTCAAGCCTTAGAAAGTACAGAATCGTTTAAATACTTAGCTATCCATCGTTCCGCAAATTTGTCCTGGCAAAATCATGTGGATTGTGCTGTTTCTGCAGCATATAAATCAGATGGCTTCTTTCGTCGTACGCTTCGTCAGGCTAACAGTGGTACTAAACCTATTGCATACACTAGCATGCTTCGCTCAAGACTTGAGTGCGCCTCGTTTATATGTAACCCGCACCAGACGTATCTTATTAACAAATTAAAATCTTTGCAAAACCAGGCAGCGCGTTTCATTCCTGGTAATTTTTACAGCAATCAAACATCACGAAAATAAAGCGCGACCTACGTCTCATTCCATTGCAGGTTGGAAGGAAAATATGCCTGTTAACCTTTTTATATCAGCTTTTTCACCCAGCAAGTACATTCTCTCAAGCACACGTCTTACACGCCAAAAACATTTCTCCACACATCAATCACAAATTTAATGTTGAACAACCTTTTGCACGTACTAACCTTTTACAATTTTCATGCCTACATGTAGCCATTTAACAATGGAATCATCTCCCAAGTAAAATAGCTGAAATACCTGACCACGCTGTATTCAAAGACGCTCTCAATGAGGCGTTCGAGGAAAACAAATTTTAAGATCATTAAGCAGTCCATTATTTTCAACAATAAAAATTTTTCTTGGCATACCTTACAATGCGTGAATATGCTGGTCACATGATGTAAGTTTATTTTGTGTATAACGTAGGAAATGCTGTACGATGATGAAAGTTGAGAAGCAGTGTACTACTGGCAATTTCTTTTTCTCTTCGGAATTTTCCTTTTCCTGACCTATTTTGTTTGTATGACACTTTCGATGTTCATATGAATTGTTCCACCCCCCCCCCCCCCTATATAATGCCCGCTTTAAGCCCTTAGGGTAAATAAATGAAAAACATGGCTGATCCCTCTGTCAAAGGAATCGGTATAACACGAAAGTGCAACGTGTCTTCACACAGGTAGTTGAGCGTTTATTGTGCATTGTTTCACCGCAAGGGTGAATGAATGAATGCTACAGCAACATATTGAAATACCACGCGAAGAACGGCAAGCAGCTTGAGACTTGCTGCGTGCACCTCAAGCTGAAAGGACGCACGGAACGAGCATACACAGGACGAGCACTGACTAACTGTCCTAGCGCGACATCTAAAGCGCGCAGCTCTAACACAAAGAAAGACGCGCGAAACGACCGCACAAGTATAAATAAGACGAGAGCGAACAACTGTAATAATTGTTACCTCGTTTGTCAGCAGCGCGCTCCTTTCGTAAACGCGGCCGGTGCGCTGAGCGAAGACACCTTCAGACAACTTCAGAGCAAACTTGCCGTGGAAGCACAAAACGTAAGCGCCCCAATGCCCCGATCAGGAGATAAGCGCGCGCGTATGAGCGACCACGCCCCGTGGAGGCGCGCGCTCACCGCAGCGAGAGGCACGGCGACCTTTAGAGCGCGCACTCCGTGCCACCTTCGCGCCATCTCGCTACTGATGACGAAAACGCACTGAAGTCGAGGAGCTCTGAGGACCGCCAACGGTATATGGTGTATATAAATAGCTTGCCGTTAGCAAGCTGAGGTAGTACGCTCTCGTGGCCGAGTGGTTTCGCGCCGCGCGCTGCGGAGCGAGAGGTCACAGGTTCGACGCCCGGTGACGGAACGTTTTCTTCTAGTTTTTTCTTTGATATCAATATCTTAGTTTATATTTTACAACGTCATATCCGTGACGGAAATACGTCAGAGGAGCCGTCGTGGACCCCGGCATAAAACACTTTCGTGTTAAAAATGTCTCCCTTACCATCAGTCACTTTTAACACGTTTCTTTGTTTCTTTAACGTTACGCACTGCGTTTGTGAACATTAGCGAAAAAGATGTTACCGATTCAAAATTTGTGATCCAAGATTACGTTTGCATTTGCTGTGAAAGCAGTCTGCGATAATGAGCCCAAGGTTGTAAGTGAACCACTCTTCAAGCAAAAAGTGATCGCCTGAACACTTTGCTACCGAGATGGTAGAATGCATAGTAATCAGCCCCAATAACATAACGGATTGTATCTTCAAAGTTGTCACTCTATCTCTTTGCTTCACCAAATGCTTCTGCTTTTTGTTAGGCTCACTAAATTAACACAGCTGTCGCGACAAGTTCAAGTACATTGCTTTGCAGTTATGTCCATGGTATGCCTTTGCACATGAGTCCTTCAGGACGACTTATGAAACGTGTAGTAGTGAGTGAAAAAATGTCATGATGTTTCATACACATTTCTTATCAGTGTTTAGGTGCCATTACTATACGTGAATGGCTACTTACACTCCGACGATAAAATAGACGTCGTATTTGCCACGTAAAGCACGCACATAACAAGCAGCCAAAGGTCCTCTGTTAGACATGTCGCTATGAAATGATTCCATAGCCATCCCAAGAGTCACAATGAATTCAAGGTGCCCTGCAAGGTAATGAGTTGAGGTAGAGGTTAAATCGATATGTGCATTTTAGGACATTTTGTATGTATTTATAAAGTTGAAATATTCACTGCTATTGTGTATAGATGCGATGATAACAATAAAAGCCTACGTAATCTGCGGCTTTATCCTACTCCTTATCACAAAGTGCATTCGCGCCTCCGAAGTAGCTGATGTGTTATATACAGTTTACGTCAAAGTACTCTGTCTTCTCTCGGTAGAGGGTGTTTAAAGAATGATGTCCGAAGACACTAAAAATAATAATTCTACTATTCGCTCGCTGCTTTCATAATTGCATTTGATATGGCTCAGATCTTAACCTGAGTGTAGCTGAGAATTATTGCAGTTATTAAGGAAGAAAATATCGAATAAAACAACAGTATACATAATTTTTTATATTAGTTTTATTTCAAGAGATGGACGATCAACTTATATGAAGAATTGAAGGTGATATGGCGCAAACGGCGCAATCGAAGGGCAAACCGCACGGGGGACGCAAAGCGTTATGCGTGTCGGCCGAGCCGAGCAATACTTTCAGTCCTGCCAGTAGCTCCCCAGATAAATGGCGTGCGGCAGCGTTCCATGTAGGTTCATTTCAGCCTGCAGTCTTCTCATCACCATTTCTTCGCTGTTGAACCTATTTCGCGCCGGTGAGTAGAGTCATCGTTGGTTCTCGTAGGGCACCAAAATGTCATAGTACTTCCTATGTATGCGCTCTGATTCTTCGTCACAGCCTATGGTCCGTGTTCCCTCGCGTCGGAGATGGCTCGGCTTGCATGACCTCTAGCCGCGGCGTGACTGTCAGTTTGCCTGCCAAAGACTCATGTCCCGGCGTCCAGATGATGTTCAAATAAAGCTTCATGTAGTGAAATCCGACTGAAGAGATTAGTCAAGCTTGATTTCCTTATGGATTTCCGTTTATATCAATTTCGTACAAGATCGCACGCTGCGCACCAGAATTTAAAAAAAATGGCGCATAGAATGGCGGGCAACGTCAGTAGCACACCAGACATGCATTAGATTGAAGGCGCGCTGCTTCCCATAAACTAGCCCGCTGCAAACCATACGGGTCGTTTATGAGGTTCTGCTCTTTTGTAAGACAAATGTTGGACTAATGGGTCTTTGTCTATGTGAGCCACTAGGCGAACATTGCAACAATCATCGCCTAAAATAAGGCAGAGTTAGAAAAATGAAACGTCATAGGAAGATACATTATTGTGTAAAGTCGTCTGATATCCAACCCTTTCGCTATCAAAGGGGCGGCGCCTGCGTAAGCAAGCCACTCGTAACGTGGAGCAAAGAAGAGTTTAATTATCTCGCATATGCCTAATGCATTGGGCGTTCTGGAATAGCCCAATTCTAATATTTTTCGATTCACATCTACTGCCCATTCTGTCCTGACGAAGGCATGAAATTTGAACTGCTGTTGTTTTTCCTCTAATTTTCATTTATATGGCATTGAAGCAGTAAGAAATTTCACTTGTAGTCAGCGCTCGTCCTGTTCGTTCATTTTCTCGCGTTACGTCTCCTTGCGCTCTTTTTCCCACTTACAAATACAAGAGTGTTGGCCGCTGCGAGTGAAAAACCAGGGAAAAGAATAGCGTATAGTTTTTCTAGCAACTTCTGAACAAAACAATACAGCAAGACGTAGAAAATGTGGCAGAATAAATCAGTGTATCGGAACGGAACGAAAACCGAGAACGAAAAAAACGACATTTTTGACCGGAACGAAAACGTAACGGAAACGTTATCTATTATTTGGTTCCGGAGTGAAACCGACATTTTTTTATCGTTTTTCGTTTCACTCGGAAACGTGACAGTCTGGAACAACCGAGGTCACGCAACGTGAGCAATAATGCACTTCTCGGAGTACAGAACTAGCGCATACCCCAGGCAAGAATTCCATAGTAAAGATGAGTTGAAATTGTGCGAAAAACGAAAACAGTGGCAACCAGAGACGTTTATATTAACTCAAGTAGACTTTCGTGTGCCTGCGACACATTACAGCGTGGAGAGAGCATTCTCGGCGCGCAAGTTTTGTTTTATATGAACAGCGGCCTCGCATATGGGAGGTACAATCGATGACGATCTGCTTCTGAGATCATACTCACTCCCTTGACGCAAATCATTGAGCGTGCTCAAAATATTCGCAATTCACATTTCAGAAAGTCTTGCTATAAGTTATAAGGGCACTGGTTTGCGATGGTTTGTAGTAATTCGTGGTACAGTTAGTTGCGCTCCTCTTAAGAACGTGGCAAGAACATGTTTTACCCCTATCGCACTTTAAAAGGAGCGTGAGTAATTATGCGACAAATCCAACAGAGTAAAAGCTATAAAATTGTTCGAATTATGCGGAGTTCGAATTAGCGGGCAGGTGCTAGAATGAACAGACATCGCGCCACACTGTGCCGAGAGAACCCAGGGAAGCCACCTCTGGACTCGTTCCTGCAAATTAGGCAATAGTACTCGTTTGTGGCAGGCAATTTCTTAAATTAAGTTCATGCTCCAACAGCGACCATAATTTATTGATCAGTCAGTGATACGCCAGAAACAAGCAGCGACTCGCATTCACCTGAGTAGTGAGCCTTAATGCCAAAATACACGAAGCTACTTGTACTCTAACACGTTCGTTTACATGGCGGACTGCACGCAATCAAAATTTAAAGTCTCTCTTTCTTAGTGTGTTGAGAACAATACTGAAATTGTCGAAGCGGGCACGGCTAAAGGCATACATTGCCTGACTGGGCCGAGCCACTCATACAGCAGTAGCAGCACAGAGACGACATTTACAACCATAAAAGCATACATGGAAATCAGTAACTACACTTATTTTACACAGGTGAAAGTAATGAGTAATTTGGGTGATCATTCTGGGCCGATTTCTGCGAGGAGGAACGAAAGCCGGGGGGCTCCAAGTTCGAATTCACCGCTGTAAATACCGACGCGTTCGAATTATCGGGAGTTTTCCACCACCGAAATACATAGGGCTGTGTCAGTTCGAATTAACTGTAAGTTCGCATTAACCGAGTTCGAATTAACGAGCTTTTAGTGTATTTTTATCGCTACTCTAACTTCAAATTTTTGCATACAAATAAATAACGTTACGAACCGTTACGGAACTTTTTTTTTCGTTCTGAACAGAAACGGGACGGAACGTTTGACGGTGGAACGGAACTAAAACCGTAACGAAAAACATTTCGTTCCGACACCCTGGAATAAATCATCTAAAGAAGCTAGCTATGGAGCCAACCTGCAGTTTTCATCGCTAGCCTTAGCAGTCGTGCGAAACAAAACTGACCTACATCACAACTTTGATGAAAACATGCAAATTGACTGCATTTTTTTGTTTGTTGAACCCATTTCAGACCCACGGAAAAAGTACTACTTGGATTTTATCGACATTTCGCACATTTCATTAAGTGCAACAGACAGCAACACGTGCAAATTTTCATGCAGTTTCACTAATTTTCGCAAAAGTTATGATACTGTACTTTGAAAGTACGCTGGGCCCTCGACATAGCAATAAGAAAGCTGGTGTGATGCGAGAATGGAGAGCACTCTAGGCCCTTGCCATACGAATACCCAAGTTATCTTGGCCCATGCAACTTATCGAAGCACCAGCGCTTGATTGAAAGCGCAACGTAATGTTTCTTGCAACACCATTCGAATGTATTGTGGCATACCTGAATTGTTTTCCAAGCTTCTTGCGAAGATGTCCGTATGAATAGAGTGTAATAGCAAGCACAGCGGACACAAAAGAGCTCTTGATACTTCTGTTGGGTAGAACAAGGCCCAGTGAGTGTCGTGCTACAATGCGACTAACTGAAAACAGTCAACGCTTAGAGGGTCTGCTGAAAACTCCAGTGTAGTAGCAAACCCTCTATGCGTTGTATGTGGCCATTTTTCTCATCTGGATATATAGGCGTTGTTACCCTTTTTCTCGCAGATGAGATAAATGTAGTTATTCGCAGCATTATTGTAGAGCTCCGCTACTTTCATGCCATTGTTACAGCTTCTGAAGAGGGTTGGCAATGACACTATGTTTTTTTTTTCTCTTCAGTGGTTGGCCACTTGTTACAGATCAGAAGAACTACAGTGCCATGTTAGGGTCAGAATCGCTAATTAAAACGTGAAGAGGCTCTCGTATATTCACAGCGGCATCTGTCGTAGCCTCATGAGTCTGAGATAACCGAAAAAACGGCATTCATAAAAAAAAACTGTTCAATATATGATTAAACGCACAACAAGAGTTACAGGTACGCTCCCACGAAGTCCCAGTGTGCTAAGTAAAATACAACATTTGATTACTCCTCACACTAAAAACTATGCACTCTATAGGCTTTTCGCGCTTTGCAGGGATTGAATTGCTCTTCCTGAAGCAGAAGGAGTGCATCTTTTCAACACATAAAATGTAACACTTGAAATTAATTTAGAAAAAGGAGTACTGACCCCGTGCGTTTAACAGGATCTCATTTTCTTAAAGTTTGACGACTCATAAAACACAAAAAACATAACCGAGTCAATATTCCAAATTAGGATTATCTTGCTGCAACCTTTGGCATCAGAAATTCTAATGAGCAAGATCAGAATATTCTGTTTTGTATTTTCTATGCCCGAAAAAGGAAGTGTACTTTTGAAAGTACAGTGGGCCCTAATGGGTTAACACGTCTATTTCGTCCCCTTTCGCATGGCTGTGACCCCCCTGACCACCGACCGAGTCTCTACCACGCACCTGGACGGGGCAGCTGTGCCCTGCAGCCCCTGCGCAGAGAGCATTGCGGATGGCCACGCGGCAGACACCAACACCGGCCGCTAGCAGGGTTCCTTGCTAAAGAGCTCTTATTCAGAGATATTGCCATCTACACTACCATCACCAGAGATGACGACCACCTTCAAACAAGAACGGTCGCTGACGTGCACTCGAAGTCCAGCAGCGCGTGCGAACAACCAGTTACCAGATCTTCTCCTGCCTGACACATACGACTTTCGTGAAGAGCCTCTGGATGTTCTATCGTCTACGCTGAGGAAGCATGCGCCAGAACCACCTGTCATGACACCCGATGCCCCATCCGAACCGCCTCCAAAGCCGTCGGACGTCCGCCACTTGCAAAGTGACATGTCCCTAAGTGAAGCCGTGGCGTCTGTCAAAGCTGTCATCGAAGACCGGTCACTCGAGCCAAAGTCCATGAATGGTTCAAATGGTGACCTAAGCTTCCCTGACCTGAGCAGCTCTGCGGCACAAGACATTAGGGCGGACGTAAACCCGACCTTGCAGCTAAAGCCTGCCAATGAGCTCACGGTGGCTGCTGGGCTCATCTCCCCTCAACTTGGCATTTCACGGCCGCCGACTTTACGGTGCGAAAGACTGCCGAGAGCACGTTCACGAGTGTGACGGGACGATCGTCGGAGGCACCTTCCTACAGCGAATAAGAACTGCTACCCGCTAGTTGCGTCTTCTACCGAGCACGTCGAGTCGCAGCGTGGCCGAGACCTGCAGCCGCAACGAGACGGTGAATGTCGACCACCTGAGTCTTCGACACCTCAGCAAGACAGGTCCGGGCCGCGGTCGCCCACAGTTCGCCGCGGTCGCCCACCAGACTCACTTACCGCAGATCCACCAGCCCAGTCGCAGCGTGGCCAGGACCGACCACTACGATGCAGTCAAAGCCGCCCACCAGAGACACTGTCGGCAGTTTCGCGCGCTCTGCAGTCATGGACGAGTATTATGACAAAGAAAGACACCGATGTTCAGGCGCGCGGGCAGCTCGAGCGAAGCAGAGAAATACGAGGGCGATAAAGAACAACCGGCCTCGCGGACGGGCGTTGTCTCTTGTCTCTTCATAACAATATATATATATATATATGTACATATATTGTCAGCACTATTCATGCGCTTCATCTTTCCACCTGTAAATACACGTCATCATCGCTTGGGTCTGAGCAGCGGGGCTCAGACTCGAGTGCGAATAAAGAAGAGTCTCACGGCTTGAACGGCGTCTCGCAAGTGGTGGATTGTGCTGTCCGGTTCCCGAGTCATCCGGCTCTTCCGGTCACTATACGCCTTCTACTCCAATACACCCCTGGAGCTCCGTTCAGGTCGCCGTTTTCACCAACAGCACTCGGCAATGTCGCAAGACGAGCCCTCTAACGCTGGACCATCCACAACGGCTGCCCCGATAGGGACCCCTTCTTGCTTGGTTACCGCACCTCAGAAAGATCCAACGGTGTTCGCTGGCCTTCGTGGTGACGACGCTGAAGACTGGTTGCACGAGTATGACCGCGTGGGTGCCCTTAACCACTGGAACGACTCTGCAAAGCTCACTCGCGTCGCCTTCTACCTGACCGGTGTAGCCAATACCAGGTTTTTCAATCACCAGCTGCAGTTCCTTGATTGGACCTCATTTAAGCGCCAGCTACGATAGATCTTCGCCAACCTGTCAATTCGCTCAGACATCGCGAAGAAGTTAACGGAGCGTGTCCCACAAAACGGCGAGTCATACACTTGTTACATAGAAGATGTCCTCGCCCTATGTCGCCGCGTGAACAGCTCAATGATGGAGACTGAAAGGGTGCGCCACCTGCTCAAAGGCATTGGCGCTGCAGCATTCAACACACTTATAGTGCAGAACCCCTCTACAGTATAGGTAATCGTCGCCATGTGTCAGCACCTTGATGAGCTCCATCTGCTCCGTTTGCATTCTGACACATCCCATCTGAGCGCAACGAATGACAGCGATCTACGCGCGTTGATTCGTTCCATCATACGGGAGGAACTCTAAGCACAAGCTGCATCTTGACCAGTTGAGCTCCGCACGACTGCTCTTGGCAGCGATCTCCACACCATCATCAGAGAAGAACTTGTTGCCATCAGGTGTGCGGAGGTTCCCAGGCCTGATGACCCTGCGCCGGCACCACCGTACGCTCAGGTTGCGGCCCTAGCGCCTGCTCAACGGACAGCATCCCACGCCCCGCAATCCATGGTTCACCGAATCCTCTGTCTCCACGAATGCCGCTTCCGCCTCCCAACGCCTGGCGCCCACCCCGACCAGTATGGTATTATTGTGGATTACGTGGCCATATTTCCCGGTTTTGCCGACGCCATCAACAGGATGAAAGACGAGGTTACGACTTCTATGAAAGAGACGAGCTTCTTGGTCCGGTTCCTCAACACAATCGCCCCTACCAACGTTATGAACGCCGCTCACCAACTCTACAGAGCCTCGACGGAGCCGGTGTTTCCCGTTTCCCGCGTCGCCGCTCTCCGTCACCGATGCGCCGCTCTTCTTCTCCCCTTCGACCAGCTACTTCGACCCCGAACCATCGCCCTGCAAAACTAAATAGTGCAGCTTCGGGAAGGTGAAGCTGCACATTTTGGACTTAGTCAAACTCCTCTGCAGCGGCCCTCAAATGTACTGCTCGTATGTGTTGAAGGTATATGGACTGAAGCATTAGTGGACACAGGTGCAGCGCTTTCCGTCATTAGTACTGAATTGCGCTCTCGTTTGCGAAAAGTGAAAACGCCGTATACCGGACCTCCTCTACGCTCTGCCAATGCAGTTCCTGTTCGACCCGTTGGTGTGTGCACAGCGCGAGTTTTTATCAATGTCATTCTCCAACACATTCAGTTTCTCCTGCTGTCTTTATGCACACACGCACTTATTTTAGGATGGGACTCTCTGTCTTCTGCGTCGGCCGCGATATCTTGTCATCAGCGAGTCCTTCACATGACGGACACAGAATTTTAATCAGCAGACGACGCGGGCCAACTGCGTTTCGTCACGATGACCAATTGTGCCATTCCACCTGGCCACCAGAAAATCCTAACGTGGACGTCCGATAGCATCGTCAATGGTGATGTGTTTCTCACTCCATGCGATCGCTGGATATACGGTGGGATTGTAATTGCGCCTAGCTTGGTCAGGTTTTATGACAGCAGAGCATTGGTTACTGCACGTAACCCTACATCTTCGCCACTTGTTCTGCCCCAAGGTACCATTGCGGCCTGCTTCGCTGACACAGAACCTCTTGCCCTGATGCCTCTTCACGCAGATGCACCATTGTCGCCTTCTGCTAACGCCGACCATACGGCGACAACAGCTTTAAGTGCCACGATCAATGCTGATCTCTGCGGCGCAAAAAGAAGATCTCTTGGCAATACTTCGCAAACATAGTGCTTCTTTTGACATCCACTCCAATTTTCTGGGCCGTACTTCCGTCGCGGTGCATCGCATTGAAACCGGGGGCAATTCGATCTCATTGCCCTCTCCCATACCACGTATCTGCCGCCGAGCGCAAGATAATCGAGGACAACGTCGCGGATATGCTGAAACGCGACATCATTCGGCCATATTCAATCTCCTGGTAGTCGCCTGTTATGCTGGTCCGGAAGACGGCCGGTTCGGTACGATTTTGCGTCAATTATCGAGCACCCAATAAGATCACGCGCAAGGCTGTATATCCGATGCCGCGAATTGAAGACGCTCTTGACTCACTCCAGGGCGCTGAATATTTCTCAAGTCTCGATCTACCATCAGGCTATTGGCAAATACCTATGCATGAAGCGGACATGGACAAGACGGCCTTTGCAACACCCGATGGCCTGTATAAGTCCAATGTGATGCCCTTCGGTTTATGCAACGCTCCAGCAACATTTGAGCGTATGATAGAGTTCTCCGTGGCCTTAAGTGGAAAACCTGCTTATGCTATCTGGAAGACATCGTTATTTTTTCTTCCAGTTTCCATCAGCACCTTCAGCGGCTGGACGAAGTTTGGACCTGCATTTCGAAGGTTGGGCTTCAACTCAATACGAGAAAATGTCATTTCGCCAGAAAGAGCATCATAGTGTTGGGCCACCTTGTTAGTAAAGATGGCGTTCGACCGGATCCTGACAAGGTGATTGCTGTGACGCGCTTTCCTCGCCCCGAAAACCAAAAGCAATTACACAGCTTCCTGGGCCTAGCGTCTTATTTTCGGCGCTTCATCCGCGATTTTGCCTCCATCGCGTCACCGCTACACAGGCTGCTGACGTCGGGTACAGCCTTCACATGGACAAAGGATTGCGACATCGCTTTTGCTACCCTCAAGGCCGCACTGACATCTGACCCCGTCCTCTGTCACTTCGATGAGCATGCCCCTACTTGTCTGCACACCGGCGCTAGCGGCCATGGCATCGGTGGCGTTCTCCTACAGCGGGATACAAGTGGTCGTGAGAGAGTCGTCACCGACGCAAGCCGCGCGCTTACAAATGCCGAGCAAAACTACTCGATCACAGAACAGGAATGCCTGGCTGTAATTTGGGCCCTACAAAAGTTCCGCCCATATCTTTACGGACGCCATTTTACTGTAATAACGGACCACCACGCGTTGTGCTGGTTGTCGTCGCTGAAGAATTTGTCCGGACGCCTTGGCCGCTGGGTGCTCCGACTCCAAGAATACACAGTTCACGTTGTTTACAAATCTGGAAAGAAACACCAAGATGCCAACGCCCTCTCTCATTGCCCTCTCCCACTACCATCTACTACGAGCAAGCCTCCTTATTGCTCATCCCATGACAATGAGGCTACGTGTCCACTAACGTTATCGGAAATGACGGTTGCTGGCCCGGTGTCTTCCAATCGCTACACTCAGTTGGCCTCTTGTCAAAAGCAAGATCCACACTGCTGTCGCGTGGTTCAAGGCCTCTGCGGAAAATCTACACCACCTAATTCCAGGTTGCGCAGAACACTCAGGCAATTCAAGATTGAAAACAACGTGCTCCATCGATACATTTACAACGATGAAGGACATCGGTGGGTTCCCGTTCTTCCAAGTTCGCTTCGTGAGCAGGTCCTTAAGGCCTTTCACGACGACCCATCTGCCGGCCACTTGGGATTCGACAAAATATACAGCTGCATTAGGAGCCGCTTCTTCTGGCCTGGCCTCTCTACCTCTGTCGCTAGGTACATTTCGTCTTGCGCACAACGTCAACGGCGCAAGCGGCCGACTTCACCTCCTGCTGGCTTGTTACAACCAATCACATGTCCCGAGGAACATTTTGCCATTGTTGGAATGGACCTAGTCGGGCCTCTCCCCGTAACGTCCGCGGGATATCGATGGATCGTGACGGCGGTGGACCACCTCACGCGGTACGCGGAGACCGCTCCTCTACGCCGTAGTTCTGCCTCTGACGTGGCCACTTTCTTTCTCGAAGCCATTGTCTTGCGCCATGGTGCGCCCCGTGTCCTTATAAGCGATCGCGGCAGGATTTTCTTTCCGCAGTAATTGACGAAATGCTCAAATCTTGCGTTACGATTCAAAAGACAATGTCAGCGTACACCCCTCAAACTAATAGCATTACAGAGCGATTCCATCGCACACTAATTGATTTGATAGCCATGTATACTGGGCCAGCACACCACAACTGGAACAAAATCTTACCATTTGTCACGTTTGCTCAAAATACCGCTGTCCAACGTACTACTGGATACTCACCCTTGTACATCGTTTATGGCCGTTCGGCAACATTCACGATGAACGCGTCATTCTTACTCACACCTACCGATAATTCTCCAACTACACCCGATCAGTTTGTCTCCAGACTTCGAAAATGTCGGCAGCTTGCTCGGCTCGGTACAGAGGCCAGTCAACACGATCGCAAGCAGCGCTACGACATCTCTCATCGTGACGTCTCTTTCCGCCCTGGTGACGAAGTGCTCCTTTGGACGCCTATTCGTGTGCCCGGATTGTGTGAGAAGTTCCAGTCGCGATTCTTTGGACCTTAAAAATTAAGGAGCAAACATCCCGTGTTAACTATCGCGTCACTCCCGTTGATGTTTCTCCTGACCGTCGCTGCCGTGGTATAAAGATGGTCCACGTTTCGCGCCTGAAGCCCTTTCGTTCGACGTCTCTCCCCAGTCTAAGTCGCGCGCGGCCAGGCTGGCCGCTTCGGCGTGCGGGGAAATTAGTGTGAGCATTATTCATGCGCTTTATTTTTACATTGTAAATACACATCATCACCGCTTGGGTCTGAGCAGCGAGGCTCAGACTCGAGTGCGAATAAAGAAGAGTTTCGCGGCTTGAACCGTGTCTCACAATATATATATATATATATATATATATATATATATATATATATATATAAAGGTGCAAAGAAACAACGCTGACATCCATAGCACCGTTGCGAAAGAGAGTCCTACCTCCTTGCGCTCACGCGATTAGAGGGGGGAGAGATGGCGCATGCGCAGTGCGGGAGCGCACGGTCACCAAGGGACGGACACAGCCTCGCACAAAAGCTTCTTCGCATCGAAATATAAATCACAAGAAGAAAATCCCAGGGCCCTACCCGGGATTCGAACCACGGACCCCTCGCTCCGCAGCTCACTGCGCTAGACCACTCAGCCACACGCCATTCATGCACATGCATACTAACGGCCATCTAGTTATGGACACCATTTACCGCAGGCTGTATGCAGACCTCGCAGGAGCTTGACCGTGTTTTCTATCACACAACGCCCCTACGTTTCCTTTATATTTGAAAACTGCCCTTGAGGCAAGCACGAAAAAGAGGCCCTTTTCTGTATCCACTCTTTATGTGGAACGAAAAAAAAGAAGACCACCCAAACCTTGCGCCACACGCCACCGCGTGGCAGGAGACGATTAGGGGTCATTCCGCGCGCCGTACTTTAAAGGAAGAAATAGCTAAGAGCGTCGGGCTCTGGGTTGTCTTCGCTTGCGGTGCGTTGCTCAAACACAAAGGCGTAACAACTGTGACAGTTATTCATGCTTCTCCTGTGTATATCTGCGCGTCCTTTTCGGCAGTCCTTTGTGCTTCAGCGGGAACCTGCAGGTATCGAGCTGCTCGTCGATCTTCGTGTGACGTTCCATTTTCTTGCTATCGCCTTCATTGCTTCGCCCTTGTGGCAAAACTGTGATTTGTTTTCATGTGTATTGTTTTTTTTTTCAATTAGGTTTTACTCCTCTCAACATCTTCCATTGGCCAGTGTAGGTGTCAGTATAAATCTGGATAACCTGCCTTTCTTGACGTCTATTTCTTTCTTCCTTTGCATATTTTGGCCTTAGAGAAAATTTAATTCTTCAAAATACAGCCATGAAGTTCACTAGTAGTAGTGTTTCCAACTGCACAAACAGTGATAACCCTCGCATTTCAAGCGACCCAATTTGCACAGCCTTCGTCGATGAGGCCACAGACAAAAATTCGCAGTTTCAACGATGCGCCATGCATAAAGATTCGCACTTTCAAACTCACTCCCGAGCGAATGTTTCCGCAGATACACATCAGTTCTGTTACTTTATATCTGTTTGCCAGGTATCATGATAATGAAAGAGCTCAAACACAGCATGCCACGGCAGGGTGTGATGTGCAAGTGCACGTTTAAAAAGTGCCCCCCCCCCCCCCCTCTTAAGCATCAAGGCCGCTGCCGGCTCCCACCTGGAAACACAAACTCCAGCTTCTTCTCATCGTCTGGCATTGGCCAGGCTTGTTCCCATCCCCTGGGGTTGGCCAGGCTAGCCGTACGTCTCCGGCTTTGTGTCGAAGCTGTGGGCTGGCCAACGCCGAAAGGTCACTGACCCCGACTCACCGACGCTTTCTTCCCTGTGCACGAGTGAGCGTCTGTACCGCATCTCATCCGTCGCCGTGTATGTGAGGGCGCCTATGCCTTGCCACCAAAGCTTCCACTGTACGCTCCACCTCATGTGAATGGTGAACCTGCCTTTTTTCCTCTGAACATTTTTCTACACATTCTTCGCGTCTTTTGACCTTTTCCGAATCCCTTTAGCTTACTTCTCAATTGCATGCTCTGTTCTTTGGCCGGTTATTTGTTATCTTCTCGTTTTGTTTGAATAAGTTGTGATGTGGGATATTGTGGACACAAATGGTCTCGTCTCTCATTTCTTGATGACTTTCACGTCATCTATATTTACGCGAACCTACACGAGAGCTGACTGACTGAATAGGCTCGTGACAAATTGGCGTCCATGACAAGACGAGACCATTTGTGCCACTTATTTTCCACGCTAGGATAGTTAGATGATAAGGGAGACCTAAAAGTGTTGACAACGCGCACGGGGTTAGAAGGCGAGAAACTCCGAGCATGGTGCGAGGAACGCGAGAGGCGCATTCGCAGATAGAGGGATGAGGAACTTGAATTCGAAAAAGAACTGAGAAAGAAGAACAGAGAACTATAAGAGCTAAGAGAGAGGACGTCTCAATTGCGGCTTAATCTGGCGGAGGTCGAAAGGAGGCGACAAAAAGGTAAAGAGTGGCGGGAGCAGTTTTAAGTGCGAATGCACTTCTTAAGCGACCCCGAAAACTCCGCCGGCATCCGCGCTCCTCCTCCTCTCCCCTAGCAACGGCGCGAGGAGCGGAGAGGAGCGTCTGTAGCAACGGCGCAGCGACGTCACGCCCCACGTGACTGCGCGCGCTCCGCCCTCCGCTCCGTGGCTGCGCGCGCCCCGCGCCGGCTCCGCACCGCTCTCCGCGCCGTGACGTCACGGCGCGTTGTGCAGCTGGCGCCGTGGCTGCGCGCGCCGCGCCGGCTCCTCGCACCCTCTCCGCGCCGTGACGTCACGGCGCCATGCAGCTTGTGTGCATCTCCCGCCGTTAGGTTTGCACTCACCCTCGGCCGCCGCCTCTCCCCTCGCCCTGACAGCTCCCTCCTAGCCCGGTAACAGCCCCTCGTGTGCGTACTCTCCCCACCGCTCACCCCCTCTCCAACCGCCTCGCGTGTTTCGCTCCGCCGTCACGGCCAGACCTCCGTGGGTCGGCTGGCGCGTGCTCTCTCGCTGCCGTCTCCTTCGCTCGGCTCTGCAGTTTAGTCGCGCGCGCCCCCCTCATAGCATCACCCCGTGCTTCGCACTTCCTCATACTCCCCTTCGGGGAAATGCGGCTTTTCTTTTCATTTCAGACCACCAATAAGCAGACACTTGATGTCTGCTCCGAAGGCAGGACCTTAACGAGCGAAGTATCTCTCTTTGGTGGCATTCTTGACAACGGCAGCAACCACACTTTAGGTATTAAGTCTCACCACGTAGATTATAGGGTCGAGTCAGAGAGCGAGGGCGAGACCAACCGAGGTTTAGGGACAATGATATATATGGCTTCGCAGAAAATCTCACAGAAGGAATAGCCGAGTTCCTTGTATAGCAATGCGGCTAGGCGAACTGGTGCAACAGAATGCACATTGATACAAGAGGGAAGGAGTGCTCTAGACATCCTTGATGAAAGGGCAATAGATGTTCGCAAGAAGTGCGTATCCGAAGACCATGGGGCAGTCTCTAGAGGAGATGCCGTGTCTTCAGGTGTACGGAGTAAAACAAGTGGCGTAGCGAAGAACGTATGCCTAAGGCGGTGGCCGCAGAGTCTTTCTGTGTAACACTGGCAACTGTAACCGGCGGCACAGGCATGGTCAACGACCATACATATAGAAGGATCCGTTGATGGGCTTGTTGGTACATGTCTTGATATATACTGAGCATGTGCAGCGCAAGGAAACGAAGACAACAGAAGACACATAAACGACATAGACTGGCGCCGACTTCCGACTGTTTTATTGAAAAGCATGAAGCCCTCTTTTATACATGCGCACATGTTATCAACTGCTCCTGATGCATCATGGGTTGGCATACAAAAACCGACTGTGTGACTCACGTGGTATACAAGATACCGCTTAGCTGCGGAAAGGAGTACATTGGGCAGACAGGCCGATGTTTCAACATCAGAGCACGCGAGCAATTTTTGAGTGTAAAAAACAAATCAGGAGGGCATCTTGCAGATCACTGCAATGGTTGTAAATGCACTCCACACTTTGATCAAGCGACCTTTGTCAAGCGTGTAAAAACTAAGACAGAACGAGAAATTATAGAGGCAGCTAATATTAGGGAATCTGGTATCAAGTGCGTCAGTACGGCAAGTGTTTATCTAAGTGACAAAGAGATGCAGTTTTTGTATGCCAACCCATGATGCATCAGGAACAGTTGATAACATGTGCGCATGTATAAAAGAGGGCTTCATGCTTTTCAATAAAACACTTGGAAGTCAGCGCCAGTCTATGTCGTTTATGTGTCTTCTGTTGTCTTCGTTTCCTTGCGCTGCACACTCAGTATACAGGGTGTTTCAAGAAATGTGTCCACTATTTTTTAAAAAATCAGCAAAATGCGGAATTGGCTCGCTGTCTTCACAGTTGCTTTTTCTGTAGCGGCAGGCATCTTAAGATGGTTGAAGACATGATTTGGGACACTAATT
Source organism: Rhipicephalus appendiculatus (assembly GCA_030522465.1). Taxonomy (NCBI): domain Eukaryota; kingdom Metazoa; phylum Arthropoda; class Arachnida; order Ixodida; family Ixodidae; genus Rhipicephalus; species Rhipicephalus appendiculatus. The sequence goes on from JALIZH010027004.1 coordinate 580,739, forward strand.
AAGAAAGTTAAATTAATCAACTTTTTAATTAGCGGAGTTAGGTGGTTAAGTCCAATGGGAGAATTGAAGTACTTCATGCGAAAAACCCATTTCAGCTTTTAGATTTCGGAAAAGTGGCCTCTATTAATTATTGTGGCGTAACGAAGTTCAGGCGAATTTAATGGCGAAACCGAAACCCAAGCACCGATGAGCGCAACAAGCAGACGACTAGAATGACGTCACTGTTCAAGACAACGGTTACAGAGGTGCAGTGCGTCCCCGTTCGTTAACGTATGTGCGTCGTGCGTGCTACTACTGCAAGCGCAGCCCACACACTCACACCAAGAAGTCAGTTGATGGTTGATATAATGACGTTCACTCATTGTGGACGTCTCAGACGAGTGTGGCAGTTGCGCTCTTCCGTGTTTCGGTTTCGGTTTGGCCGCTGAATTTGCCTGAACTTCATTACGCCACAATAATTAATAGAGGCCGCTTTTTCGAAATCAAAAAGCTGAAATGGGTTCTTCGCATGAAGGACTTCTATTCTCCCATTGGACTTTACCACCTAACTCCGCTAATGAAAAAGTTAATTATTTAACTTTCTTAATTACTGTCCCAAATCATGTCTTCAACCATCTTAAGATGCCTGCCGCTACAGAAAACGAAACTGTGAAGACAGCGAGCAAATACCGCATTTTCCTGATTTTTTAAAAAATTAGTGGACACATTTCTTGAAACACCCTGTATATCATACATATAGCTCGCCCCAAAGTAGCGCGACGCTTACAACAGGTCAAAGTAAACAGCGAAGCGTTCCGCGTGTAGAGCAGCGGAAGAGCAGCATGTCAATTGCACATTGACAGTGATCTCCAGAGTGGTAGCACAGATGTGGAAGATACTTTGAGTAAAGATAAAGAAACTAAGTTTTCTATCGCATCATGCGAGGCAGCAGCTGTTCCAGGAGAGATGTTGAAGGCATTGAAGGCGTATTGACCAAGAAAAGGAGTTAGAGTGCGGGAACTAGATATTCGAGTGATTCTTAGCAGGTGCTCATCGTCACAACGCCTTCGATCGTATGGCACTCGCAAACAGGTTGAGAGCACATTTGACTCATCCAAAACCCAGGTGCCTGAACGGAACAAGCTTTCGAGCATTTTCGTGGAGAGACCCAAAGAGGCGTGTCCTCTAAGATATTTCCAAACATTTCCAGAGCTGTTTTCTCATCGACTGAGAAAACAGTCTCGTCTTGTGTGGGACGCGATCACCTGAGATAGTTGAAACTAACAGGTAGCTGTATCTGGATTTCAACTGAGTAAAAACGGGTTATATTGCTTATATATATATTAGGTTTTCAACTTGCATGTCATGTGAAGTGCGACTTTATTATAGTTTTGCGCATGGCGCTGTCGCTTTGCTGTGAATTGTGTGGTGGAGTCAACCGGATAATCTTTCTATGAGCGTTCAAACTGCCAGCGTGCGTTCGTTTGAGTCTGTGTAGCGGATGTTGGGCAGGACGTGTGTTGTGTGTGGTGAAGCGCGCACTTAGCGGCAGTTTTTTCATTAGAAAAAACTTCTCGAAAAGGGGGGCTTTTGTGATGTGCAAGTGCGCGTTTAAAAAGTGCACCGCGCGATCAGCATAAACCGAAGAGGGCAAAGAAGATGACCACGGCTGCGGCACGAGTGATGGTGAGCATTCTAAACCAATTAAGAGCCTTCACGGGGATTGTGATGAAAAGCCACGGGTGCAGGACCGCTAAGCTGGTAGACGTGGCTGAGACGGAACCGAGGGAAGAAGGTGGCCAAGGTGCGGGAGTGGCTGCCAGCAGAGCTCCTGCAAGGCCGCTGCGGGCTCCCACCTGGACACACAGACCCCAGCCTCTTCTCGTCATCTGGCGTTGGCCAGGCTAGCCCTGTGTCGCCGGCTTCGTGTCCAAGCTGCGGGCTGGCGAACGACAAAAGGTCGCTGACTCCGACTACCAACACTTCCTTCCCTCTACACGAGTGAGCTTCTGTACCACATCTCAGCCGTCGCAGCTTGCTTGAGTGCGTCTATGCCTTGCCACCAAAATCTCCGCTGTAAGCTCCGCGTCCCGGGAATAGTGAAGCTGCCATTTTACTTCTGCACATTGTTGTGTTGTGGGATAACGTGGACACAAGTGGTCTCGTCTCTCATTTCTTGACGACTTTCACGTTATCCATTTTTACAGAAACCTACACGAGAGCTGGCTGATTGAATAGCCTCGTGACAATCGTCGAACAGGAATTTTTGACAGGTTCGGTTATTAAAGCTAGTCGGACTAGCTCTGAAATGCTATTATCGGAATAGAGGAGGAGGTGAGCATTTGATTTTCACAGAAACGAAAATATATTTGCACACAGGGAAGGAAAACGGTATGGAAAGACAAAAATCAAGGAAAGTTAAGCTACCAAGCGTCAGCCAGGCTCAAAATAGATACAGTTCTCATTAACAAAGGAAAATCACTTAAAGTCTAAACGGTCGTACAAGTTCACACGTTAAAGTTGTCGCGAGAGCTCTGATGCGCAAGGAGTGGTACGGCTCACCAGCAGATCGTGCACATCAACAGTCTGGCGAAGACGCAGCGGTGGGAGTCGGTGAGCTCGGGCCCTTAGCCCGACGGGCAGGCAGATGGGGTCGAGTCTCATTTTGGGGGGACATATGCCATGGGGCAAAAATTCGGAGAAGGGGGGGGGGGCAACGCCACTGTACTACGGAATGGGGTAGGTCGATATGACAGCACTCGCTTAGCCAATTTGCGCAGAGCCGTCTGGTGGATTGTGTGCCTTTGGCTGCTGCTTTGTCATGCTGTACAAAAATCAATAATCACATCGACCAAAAAAGAAGGACGCATGTACCCAGCCAGCACAAACGCGATATAAAACTGCTACGAAGCGGATTGGCCAATCCGAAACAAACGTCTTCTAACGGGTGCTTAAAATTCGTTCATCCGACTGTAGCAGTCTTCTATCTCCGCTAATGTCCGGCCTGTAGAAGGATTGTAGAGGGGTTCTACAATTCTTCTTTTAAGAAGTCACAGAAATCTGTTCTTCTAGGGGATATTCGACGACCACCGCAGGCCTTGAAAAGTAGGGATAGAAACCTTCTACAATCTAGATTGTAATGTCCGTTTTCATTTTATGCCCCTCCTCACTCACATTGTTTCCCTTTCCCATGCTCGTAGTTTTGTATTTCCCCTCTCCCGAATATGCGCTCTCTTTCTGGTACTTATTCGGGGGGAGGAGAACGAGTGGCTACCCGGCAGGTTATTCGCACTTAAATGATGCGGGAGGCACAAGTACAGCGACAATATTTTTGTTATATCACAAGTGGAAGTACAAGAATGGCCATCAGAAACACGCAAGTCTAGTAGGACCACTGTTCACAGCAGGAATAGCAAAGCAGAACTGCCTGGATTTATACATACTGCAATAAGCTCGTATGCATAGACATGTTTGCGTACAAAAGTGATACGACTCGAGTAGCAAGGGAGAATGAACTTAACTGGCCAGGGAGGTTTATCGCAAATTTTGTGCGCAGTTATTTGTTTGTTTGTTAACACACGCTAGATGTGCACAAGCGACAATCAACAAGAAATCAGTTGCAGAAGCGCTGCCCCCATAATCTATTCCAATTTGATAGAACATAAACACAGATTTGAGTAATGAAGCAAAATACAGAGCAAAGGCAGCAATTTTGATGCAGGCATCATTTCCCCGTGAACAAGCTTATAAATGGTGGCAGTATAAACCTAGCTACACACAAACATTAAAGAAAAGAACAATGGTAAAGGTTAAAATCAGATGCTTATTGAAGTGACAAATGCCTAAATGTATGTCCGAGCTACAGAAATGATGGCAGTAAAGTGCACGTCCTAACATTTATCAGAACAAATGTTGCACAGGTTAAAATCAGGTACATAGAAGCGAGCACAGGTATGGCTACCACCTCGCTAGCGCCCCTTGTGAATGACGTCGCGTGAACACTTCCTAATGAATGACACATAGCGTCTACGACAAATTACAAGGCGAGCCGACGACTGGCCGAAACGGCTCACCAGGGCGCCCCGCGGTGCGATTTGTTGACGTTGCCAACGCACACAGGCACAAAATTTCACAACTGCTTCACAAAACTTATTAGTTCACAGAATTGTCAACGTTGTGGGACCTTTTGTTTGCGTAAAAGTTCCCAAGGAAAAGACAAAAAGCAGAATGTTTTGGCGTCTATCTATTCATGTGAGAAACAGCCAATAGCCCCATCAAGAGAGAAGTCATAACTTAGTTGGTGCAGCGCTTGTTCCTGAACGTCAAGGGTAATTATACAACCTGCGAAAAATAGGAGAAAAGAAAATTTTGTTATATGCATTATTACCTTACAGACGACAGCGTGAAAAGGCGCAAATTCGATGACACTGTAGGGTGACAGAGAGCGAGCGTGTTATAATTAACCCGGCGTGAGCGACGTGCTGGAGAACTTTTCAATTCTGCTGTGAGGTGCCGGGTTCAAAGAGAAATGAGGAAGTCAATAAAGAAGGGGCAATATAAGCCACAAGTTCCAACACGCGCGTCGAGACAGTCAAGGCAAAGGGTCATCACAACACTGAGAAAAAATACCGAACTCGTCGCCTTGAAGCACGCCTTTGACTATCATGCCCTGAGAAATTCGCAACTAATAGAAAAGCGCATCCAGGCCTTCATCATATGCATATTTGAGCGAGAAACGACGAACTAGTACATTGTCGTTAGGAAGGTTCTCGTATCCACAAATTTGTTGCAGGGACACGAGAAAGCACGTGACACATATGTGAAACTTCAAATTTCTTACGTGGCACACGCAGCTAAAGCTAATTTATATCTTGAAACTAGCTCCATCAAGTGGCCAGTAAATATTATATACAGTCAGTTTACTGAAGTCAGGTTAAGTAATAAAAACAGTTTCGTTCATGTGCGTTCAAACATGAACGAAAACTATAGCCTACATTTATGTTAGAACAGCTAAATAATTTATTCTCCATGAATCAAGCAGTTACGTACTGCTGAAACATGTCCCGCAAGTCAATCGTGATACAACGCAACACACTTAATTTTGAGTATTATTTTTATTATTTTTGGTGACTTACCTTCAATATGACAGCAGCCGGTGGTTTATACCGAATCCGTAAATCCAAAGAAAGTAATCGCACACCAAGGTGTCGTGTCCATCTCTCCAGTATAGAAGAAAGGAAGTTCTGAGAGCACTCCACTCGCAAGACGAAGCGTGCATCTCTCCGTTGGGAATTTAACGGCACTAGGCCTAACCGTCAGTCCGCAGTAACAGTCACTCCACAGAAACATACTTACATTCGATCGGGCCCATAAGTTGTACATGAAGTACAGCTTCTTCACAGATACATCCATAGGCCTTAAGAATCATGACACAAGCACAAAACACAAAACAGGACATGACTTGACGCGCGCGACCGCACATGCTAAATCGAGGAGCTTAACTGACATTGTAGAAGCCGAAGAAGTTGCGCGGATGGATACAAGATCAACGCTAAAGAGCTCGGGAGGACTCAACCTGTACGGTTATCGCTGCCAGTAAAATACGTAAAGTTTTGGAAGCCCTCATGATTGCTGACACCACCACACGCCTTTATAATTTCGCGCGTTGCTTTCTTTATCGCAATGAGAGATGGCGTGCGCAGGCTCGAGTTCAAATTTCCAATCACGGTGGTCTACGTGATCTGCTGCTTGGCGAAAAACGGCTTAAAAAATCTGCCTTCTAGCGGTATTTCAAGTTCCAGTTACATTCTTACTGAAGTCGACTTCTTATATCCGTATTGCTGACGGCTAACAAGATATATTCATAAACAACACAAATTATAAAGAAGACGACCGTTGTAAGCGTCTTTAAAAGTCTGTCTGATAGCAGGGTTTTTTGTGTTGATTATATCCGTCCTGAATTTGACTTCTTTAATCTGGCGTGTAGACGGTTTAGACCAAAAATCCCTTAATAAGACGGATTATATCTCTTTTGTGCTACCTGGGTAGGTAACTACGTCATTTCAGTTGTTTTGGTCCGGAAACAGTGTACAATGCAAAATTGTTATCGAAATGTCTTCTCACTTATTTATATGCTGTGCCTCGATGAACTTTCACTACTTTTTCTGTATCCACTGGACACGCTGGAAAATGGAGGTGCACGTTTATGCCACTCGTTAATAATGAGGACAAGTCGACATTGACAATCAACGCAAACAAAGTATGAGAACATAATAAAATAAAAACAAACTTCGAGTTACTGCACACGTGACCAAATGAGGCCTTTCGCTTCAGTATTTCCTGTAAGCACGTCACTGCATACGAGCTTTATCGCAAGCAATCATGTCGCACAAAATATCCGAAACAAAGTGCGCTCGCGCGTCGATTAACTGGACGTACGAAGCATGTAAGCATAGGCGTGCGCAGGGTTCCCCTTCACGCGGGGCGGTGGCGAAGATTCGTCTCAATGCCCCCCCTCCCTATTGTGTCAATAAATGGGGCTGGCTCTGCACGCGCCTTCTGCCCCCCCCCCCTCTCCGTGCGCACCGCTATGCATGTAAGTACTGATCTCATAGTAGTCCTCACACGCGCGTCAGGCACCTCACATCGTTGCTATGTGCGCCTAATGTCCTTCTCTGTGTTTTTTTTTTTTTGCGTTTTCTTGTACTTTCCCCGCTACACAGTGTAAGACGACACCTGCAAGCGCCCGAGGGACGATACGGACCAGAAAACAGCAGCATTGCTTACCGTTCGGGTTCCCAACTGTGCCGAGCACGCAGCCTACGTATCATCTTGTTTAGCAGTCGCGGCGGCAGGCTCGCTCGAGGCCCGAGACCGTTACGAAACAAACGCGCTCGCACTACGGAGAGTTTTGTTGCCATCGCAAAGCGCCTTGCACGTCCAGCGTGAAAGCCGCTTGACTGTGTTCACACAGAACACAGTCAAGCTGCCAGCACAAAACACACACACATGGCTGACACCGCTCAGCTATCCGGAAACGATCATCACAAGACAACGGGACGAAAGGGAGACATAACGTAATACATGGCGAACGTGTGCGCGCAGGCCCATGCCAGGCCCTGCGTTGTGGCTCTCTCCCGTTTTACTGCGAAATCAATTATATGGACACTCTCGGCTGCTTTTGGCCGTCGGCATCGGCGTTCGCTTCGCTGTCAAGCACCTTATATATATATATATATATATATATATATATATATATATATATATATATATATATATATATAAAGGCCTCGAAGAAAAATAATTCAGAAAAATATGTTCTGACGTGCGGAAGCGACCGGGTGACCTCTCACTCCCGCAGCGCGCGGCGCTAACCGCTAGGCCATAGAAGGGCACGTCCTTAAGCATACTCACGCCGAGCTATTTATATACACCATTCAGCGCTGGTAGTACGCCGATCTCGGTGGAATATCAGCGTGCTCTCCGCCTTACCAGCAAACCAGCGAGATGGGCGCGCCACTAATTGCGATGCGTTGGCGCCTCAACTTGCACTTCGGCCGGCAATGCACGGTCGCCTTTGCCCGGGAGCGCGCGCGCGTGCTTATCTTGGGGTGGGGGGGATGGGGGCTGTTTTAGGTCGTGTGCTTTCCCCGGAAAAATTGGGTTTAGGTTACAGAGCGCACAAAGGTCACTTCGTTCGCTGCAGAGGCCCCGTTTCCGAATGAAGCGCGCTGTTCAAACACAGTGAAGTAACAACTGTGACTCTTGTTAGTTCGCGCTCATCCTGTGTGTACCTGTGCGTATGTTTCGTGCGTCGTTTGTGTTTGAGCAGTGCTTTAAGTGTCGAGCTGTGAACGCGATTTTTCGCGCTCGTCCTGCGTGTGTTTTCTTCGTGCATCCTTTGCACTTGAGCAGTGCGCTGCCAGGTTTCTATCTCCTTGCCGTTCTTCGCGCGAAAAGCAAATTTGTTGCTATCGCAGTCAGTGCTTCGCCCTTGCGGCGAAACTTTTTTCCCCACTTCAGGCCCGCCGCGCAAGCGTCATAAAGCTTCATGTCATGTGGCGCCGCTTCTACACGCCTGTTCCCCTCGTGCGCCACCGATGGGGGGCGCTGCGAACAACGCTCCCGTAAAGTGCCTCTATGTTTAAAAGCAGCGAAAGGTCTTGATCCTGCCGCCGCGTCCTGCAATAGGCCGGTTGGCGACACGTGACCGTTTTGCCTCCGCGCCCCGCCCAAAGGGTCCAGCGGTGGCAGCGCTGTGCCGGCGAGAGGTACGGGTGACTGCGTTTTCAAGCGTAGAGTTGGACAATTTAACAGGTACTTCACGCGCCTCTGTCGCATTGTTGCAATTTAGAAGCGTTTATTTACTTGAACTTGAGTGGACGTAGGAATTCTGTGCTTGAATTGAATGTTTGGAACGTGACTGGCTAGGTATGCCGGGTCTCAATGCCCCCGGTTGTTTCACCGCGCGGAGGACAGAAAAAATTGTTTGTTCTGTTGCTCGCAGTGACAGAAATATATTCTGAAGGAAGGTATGGCCCCACAAAATCAGTCGCAAGAAATATTTGCACATAGAAAACACCCGGCTATGCGAAGTAAGTGATTTTGTAATGTTTATAACTTCAAGCAGCCTTTCGCCTGTTGGTGAGCTTTTGTTCGTGCATATAGACAAGCATTATCTCAGCAAGGCTTTTATTGTTTCAGCATTTTTATACTGTAGCTTTATGCGCAGTAGACAACGCAGATTCACGCCCATATCTCTAAACATCAAATAACTCGGAACCCAATGCACTCATGCCTTCGTTTTTCTCCTCGGCGTTACTTCAACACTGAAAGCTCACTTTATAAACAAAATAATAGTACTTAAAAGTGTCGTTTAATCGTGGGAATACTTCTGAACGCTGACAAACCCAATGAAACCAATAATAGCGCATGTTTTGCACTACACACTACGCTAAGTGAACCAAGAGGTAGGTTTCCGAGAGTAGCAGTAAGCTCACAACCTGCCAATTATTTTCGAACTAGCAAACAAGCAGTACATCCACTTCAAGTTATGCTGGATATGAAAACACGCAGAGAATGAAAATATAAATGTCCTGCATGACAATTGCTGTGTGTAACTGCTGAGAAGCTCCCTTCAGAAAAGCACGTGTGTTTATTTAAATGTTTAGCGTACTCCGGGCTCGTTAGTTGTCCCTGTCATTTGCAGTTTCCCAAGAAGCTTACGCCACAAAAGGCAATAATTAACCGACTAAAGCGCGCGCTGAGAGCGGTTTTAGGCGTCCGCAGAATGCACGCGAGCGAGCGGAGCGTCGTCTGCTAGCGCTGCTACTTGGACCTCTCCAGAGGGCGCGCGTGTAGTTGTCGCTACCTTTATATATATACGGATCTTACGCTCCCGTTGCGTAAGGGCGGGGAGTCAGCTTTTGTCGTCTGCTAGGCTCTGGCTTGAAGAGCGGCATTTTCGTTATAGTTCGCTCGCGTCGCACGGCGTTCCTCGTCTACTAGCTCTGTTTTCTTTGAATGAGAGTTCTTTAGATGGCTGCTAGCATTTCATCAGGTCAAGAAAATTTATCATTTAACATATACTCCATATACCAACAGCCACCGCGGTCTAGATCATGGCCTCGAGTTCGTTGCGTCACACACTGGGCTAAATGGCGTTAAACAAGCTTGGGTGAAAGCGCGAACGTCCCGCCAAAGCAAGTTAAAGAGAGTCTACGATGCTTTGGAAGCGAAGCGCGATAATTTTATGGTTTATTCGCATAGATTGGCGTTTTGGAAATAGGCTTGAGTTGAACGAAAATTCACACTCCACTGATTGTAGTCATGTGGACCTGTCTACACCAAACCTTTGCCAACACAATAAAATTCATAGCTGCATCGGCCAGGGGGGTTATTGCGGACAACTAGCGTAGATTGGGGAAAGCGGATGCACATTAAAACATGGTACACGTGCTATCGGCTACGATTTGAGATACGCTCATTCGCAGGCCCATAGCCACGAATTTTTTTCAGGGGATGGGTGGCACTATACTCTGTTTCACCACTACCGTTCAGCACTGTCAAAGCTACGGGGTGTAAACAAGCCACACGCTTGCGCAGGAAAACCTAGATCCAGATATCATTGCTTTGCAATTGGCAAGGTTGAGAGATCTGCCCTTGATTAGCATCTGCTTCTGCACATCAATAAGTGATTTGTTTATTATTCATCGCATTTACGTCGTATTTCTTTAATTGTTGTATCAGTAACCGTCGGTAACTCTGGTTAAAAATCAACATGACAGCGCCCATGCAGACGCGACCACCCGCTTCGATCCGAACTTGCCCTTGACGCTCGCCCAAAGCGCTCACAGCAACAAATGAATGGTGTAATGAGCTACCGCTTTGCGCCATCTCACGATCAGGACAAAGCATAAGGTACGCTCTGACGTTACTGGCAAGATAAGCTATTGCTTTAACCACGCCTGCTAAGCCTAACGCGCCGAGATGTTGATCATGGTTCATGGAAATAGCGCAGTGTAGTCACGAATACATTGCTGCCGAAGCTCCAAGACATAAATCTAAAGCAAATACAGGCGTCTGTTTGGTACTTACGGGCCACAGAGCGCACGACGACGACGTGATAAGCTCGAGGCGGAGAGCAGCAGCTTCGATGAGTGCAGCCATTTTCTATTTTTCTCGGCGCTGCCGTCTGCTCGCTGAACGTGTGCGCGCAGACGCCAGGGGGATGCTAGCAGACGACGCGGCGCGGATGAATACATGTGGAGGGGGCTAATAGCCCTTCCTATTGGCTAAGGGGCCCTGTAGCCTCCAGAGTGCTGAAGGGAACTTCTGAAACAGAGTATAGTTGGAGGCTTCGAAAAAACCCTAATTTCATTATATATTCACTGTAAAACACCCCCCTCCCTCCATTCGAATTTTGGGGAGGGGGGTAGGGTGGGGCTCTAGTGCACCCCCCCCCCCCCCCCCCCCTCTGGCTACAGGCATGCTTATGCGGTTTGCCGCTCGTGAGACACATTCATGCTTGCAATCGTGTAGTGCTGCCTAATCGGGTATGCGGGTCCTGTCAGTGGTGATGACAGGACGGCGCGCACGATACAGTTCCTAATGCTTATGCAACAGTTCCTATTATCCTGTTTCCCCTGTCCCCTATACTACAGCTTGCTGAAGAGTAGGTAAAATCGGTGAATGTGTCCAGGAAGTGGAGAAAGAGAGCTCTTGCCTACAATATTTTGGCCCCCCTTGGCTGGTTATTGCTATTCTTTACCGGGCTGTAACAAGAGTCACTATGTCAAAGTAAAAGCCTTAGATTCCTCAACAAACACGCAAATCCACCAACGGTGTCCCGCGCGGCAGCGTCAACACCAGTGATGCAAGAAAATATCATCACATGAAAACCTCACCTTATGACGTCATCATGGCATCACAGACCGCCAAATTTTGTGACGTCATAACGTCACGACACCCGACGTTATCACATGACATCGCCGCTTTGCATTGCCTCCGTGATGGATGGACCGATCATGTGATCGGTTGATCGATCATGGAGGCAATACAACACCAGGTGATGTGTAGAAAGCTTGCAATTCCTCCTATGCTGGAAGCAGTGCGAAAGCGCGTTACGTCCAGCAAGCATTCGGAAGGGCGGGGGCTGTTCGGCAAGGAACATCGACTGCAGAAAAAGAAGATGGCTTTCGCCTTCGAGTCATGTTAGTCAAATGCATAGGGATCCTGTGAGTTTTTTTTTAGTATAGTGATTGCAGCACACCCTATCAGGAGTCGACCGTTGATAGCGATTCACACTATTTTATTTTAAATACATCTTATTAAGACTCTCGATGCAAAGCTTTGTATTTATCTACATTAGAGTTATTACACTAACTCTGTTCAGCGTACTTTCAGACGACCATGACCAAGACAGGAAATGTTGCTTTTTTAACGTATGTATCAAAATATGTTCAAAAAAATAAACCTCCACACAACACGCCTGTATGTTATATCACCGTCGTGCATACCCTTTTGACTCATGCTCTCATCTTTATTATTTATTGTTTAAATTTAAAAAAAATTTACGACGCACTTAGACAGCATCTGCTGAAAACCTGTATTTAATGAAAGGTTATTGCCTGTGCAATAACCTTTCATGCAAGATACGGGCACAAGGACCGACATTTCGGGTGGTACTTCCGTGCCGGATACAACGGTGAGCTTTGCAGTTTTACTTGGCGAAGGGTCTGGCAGTACGGATCCGGAGAATGGGAAAAGCGCCACTTCAGCTCGGGCACAGTCTATGATGGCACGATGTTGCGACAAGACCCAGCCGAGGATGATTTCATGAGAGCATGAAGACAGCACAAATAGTTCGACAACGTATACAACGCCTTCGATAACGACTCTTGCGGTGCACGCAGCATGTGGTGCTACATGCTGCGTACTTGCAGTGCGCAGGAGGATGCCAGACAGCGGAGTCGTGACCTCCGCAGTTTGCTACAAAGTTTTTCGTCTATGACTGAAACTGCAGCCCCAGTATCAATGAGCGCTATTGCGGCAGTTCCTTCAACTATAACGTCCAGTAAATTGCGCGGCGACTGTGCAGGCCTTGTAGAAGTCGCCAAGCTTGCAGGTCGTGCCTGCGGAACTGCAGCTGCTAGTTTCCCTCGCTTGGTGACTGGTGGCGACGCAAGGGCGAAAGCGAGCGACGACGTGGAGACGGGGAGCGATGGTTAGCGGAAGAACGTCGAGGTGGCGGCGAAACGTCTGGGTTCGAATGTATGGCATTACCGCATCACCATGCGAAAAGCCGTATCCCAGTATTGCGACAGTTGGATGAGCAGAAGCCATGCGACGATTGCAGAAGCGTGCGACGTGGCCGGCGAAATCGCAAGCGAAGCATATGGGCCTGTTGTCGCGCGTGCGCCATGGATTCTGAAAATGGCTTCGAGGTAGAACTTGGGGCGACGAGGGAGGTGGGGATGTTTGTGGATGCATCGCGGACGGAAATGCGAACGTTTGATCTGCAGGTCGCGCTGCAACTGCGGCATAGGTCAGAGGTGCAGCCACAGGCAGACATGGCTGGGTCAGAGGTGCCGATTCGGCAAGTTGCTCGCTGATAGCCCTCCTGATGGGAGCAGCCAGGGATGCGTCAGGCTGTAGGGGTCGATCGCTTAGAGGCAGCATAGAGAGCTGGCGCGCGACCTCCTCCCTGATGAAATCTTTGATTTGGCTTGACAGCGAAGTATCGGACGGCGGGTTGGAAGCTAGCGTGAGGCTCGAGAGTAGTTCAGCAGCTGCGCCAGCACTGCGCGCAAGGACCCTTTGTCGACGCAGTTCATCGAAACTCTGGCAAAGAGTGACGACGTCCGAGGCAGAAGCATGGTTCCGCGCAAGAAGCATTTGAAATGCCTCGTCCTCGATGCCTTTGAGGATATGCTTCACTTTCTCCTCCTCGCTCATGGAAGCATTGACGCGGGAAAGGATGTTAACTACATCCTCGATGTAGCTCCTATACGTCTCACCGGGCTGTTGAGCACGCTGGCGTAGACGTTATTCAGCGCGCAGTTTCCGTAAAGTCGGGCGGCCCAAGACTTCTGCGATCGCTTTCTTGAAATCGGACCAGGTGTGGATCTCACGCTCGTGATTGTGAAACCAGAGCTTGGCGACGTCCGAAAGGTAGAAGATGACGACACGGAGTTTCGCCGGGTCATCCCAGTTGTTGGTCCCACTGACACGCTCATAAGTAGAAAGCGAATGATCCTCGTCAGCCTCACCGGTTCCGCTAAAGATAGGAGGGTCGCGGTACCGCTGAATGGCGCCGCTGGAGCTGGAAGCCGCGGCGGAGTCGGGGTGATTGCTGGCACTGTCAGTCATTGCAGCGGTTGAAGGAGCTGGCAACGTTCGGCTGCGAAGTTCTAGGTTGAGGTCAGGGATTGCAGCAAGCTCCACCAAATGTCGTACGACGATTTATTACGGGGCAACGACGCATTAAACAGTCGAGGTAGCACAGACAGAACACGAAGGTAGATCGCGCGCACAACAACAACCACAGAAAGCTCGTCGTCTTCCTCTTCCTCACTACACCTGTAACGACCCTATAATTTATATGAATGACATCGCACGTCGTTTCTCATGCGCTTAAAACTCCGAACAAATGAAATGAACCGACGCAGCAGGCTAGGTAACCGAACACGCGCAGGACGCGGTATATTGCGCGTTAACGCTGACACAGAAGCCGAAGCCCTAACGCTGAAGTCAGTGGTCAAAAAGGGGCCCGAAAGTCACAGTAGCGAAAATAAATCGTCGCCATACAAGCAGATGTACACATCGATGGCCAAGAGACGACATCAGGAGCAATCGGCACTGAACGTGCTCCTGACGACAACACCGCTCGCTTTCCCTGAGCATTTTACTGGAACATTCAGTACAAATTCCTATATGAACTTGACCACTAAATTTCCATAACTCCAGCAGGACAGACTGGCCGGCAGCGTCGAGCAGCCTTCACGTAGCGAGCGCGTGCACGAAGAGTGGCACCGAGTCATCTCTCTGACGTCACACGTGACAGGGCGCCACTCAAAGATCTCGAGTGTTTTACGCCGGGGCACACCGCGGCTCTACTGACGTATTTCCGTGACGGATATGTCGTTTTAAAATATACACTTACAGACTGCAAAGAAAAAACTAGAAGAAAAAGCTCCGTCTTCGGCCGTCCGAACCTACGACGTCTCGCTTAGTGGCGTGCGGCGCGGTACCACTCACAGATCAGACGTTCCGCTTACTAACGGGGAGCTATTTATATACAACATATACCGTTGGCGGTGCTCAGAGCTCGTTGACTTCAGCGCGTTTTTATCACTAGCGGGAAGGCGCGGAGGGTAGCCAGCCTTGCTGTGTGTTTTCTCCGCTAAAGGGAGAGGACATTGGCGGCGTCTACTGCGGCACATCTGCCATTTTGGGCCCACCGCGTCATGCTGGTGTCTCACTCCTCCACGGTGGCTCTGCTGAGAGGCGCGGGACGCGGGGCGAAAAATGGCGTCGCAGTGGTATCACCTCTTTCAAAGAATGGCAACACCCTAAACTGGGGAGGGCCGCGCACGCATCGAGGCACACTAGCGGAGGGCGTGCTCTAAAGGTCGTCGCCCCTCTCGTTGCAATACGCGCGCGCCTCCAAAAGGCGTGGTCGCTCGTGTGGGCGCTTACCTCGTAACTGGGGCGCCTTGAAAGTCTTGTGCTTCCACCCCAAGTTTGCTTTGAAGTTGCAGTGGTTAAAGAGTGCACGAAGGTCGCTTCGATGGCTGCAACAGACGCCTTTACGAAAAGAGCGTGCTGCTAACACACGAAGTAACAGATGTGGCAGTTCTTCGCGCTCGTCCTGTGTATATTTGTGCGTTCGTTTCGTGCCTCTTTCTTTGTGTTCCAGCAGTGCGCTTTAAGTGCCGACCTGTGACAGTTGTTAGTCCGCGATCGTCCTGTGTATGCTCAGTTCGTGCGTCCTTTGTGCTTGAGGTGCACGGTGCGAGTTTTAAGCTGCTTGCCGTTCTTCTGTGATGTTACAGTTTGGTGCTGTTGCATTCATTCCTTCACCCTTGTGCCAAAACAATGCACAATAACCGCTCATGCACCTCTGTGAAGACTCGTTTCACTGCCCTGTTATACTGATTACTGTGACACAGGGATCGGCCGCGTTCTTTCTTTTTCGTACGGATTTTATTAGGTACGTAGGAGCGCACCAACTCTATGCAGTTTGTTATCCAGTACATGACTCGGAGTGTATCAGCCTGTGAAAGCGGTATGTGTTTGCTATACCATGAGTTTATGCTTGTCTGCAACTGTAGAGAGAGATTGTTGTTTCACGAGTCTTCTGTTTAGGAGGAACCGACGATACCTAGAACACAGCCTATTTGAGAAGTTCATGTTGCTTACGTGAAATTAGCACAGCAACCTTTTCCGCAAAACATGTGTGCAAAATAAATATATCCTTGTTTTGAATTAAGTAGTGTTCGTTAGCGATCAAAGTGATTTGCTTAATGTATAGTATTATAGCATAGCTGGATTTCGTTCCACCAAGTATGTTCATTTCCGTGTCCGATGCTATTACTACCGCAGTGAGATAGTGTACTTTTTATTGCACTTGAAGCTTGTAAGCATGTCATTATTACCAATTACGTCGTACTTTAAAACTCTCCCCTATCTCTGCAATGTCTTAATTAATGGCGCTTAGGGAACTTTGATCAATAAATAAATAGATGGATATATAAATAAATAAATATAGTTCAAGGTTCAATGCGCTGCAACTTTATTTGCAACATCCTGCTGCACTTCATAAATGCCTTTGCCGAGTATTAGCATTGACGAAATATAAAAAAATGGGGGGGGGGGGGGGGGGGGCGAAGCATGTCGGGTAGGGTGTTTCAGCTCCACTGACGTGAAACCTGAGGAAGGGCGAAGCATGCACTGTGCGCCAGTGTTTCCCATCCCTAAATCACTACTAATGGGCAATAAGAGACAGAAGAAGAAACTGGGGGGCTCCATATTGCATGACATCATCTTGCCTCACGGTGCTCCTCGACAGCTCCTCACCGACCAGGGCCGATACTTCTTATCCCGCGTCATCCAGGATATCGTTCGTTCCTGTTCTACGAACCACAAATTCACAACGGCATACCATCCACAAACTAATAGGCTTACAGAGCGCCTGAACCGCACTATCACCGACATGTTGTCGATGTATGTTTCTGCAGACCACCGCGACTGGGACGCAACGTTACCCTGCGCCACATTCGCTTATAACTCCTCCAGGCATGACACCACAGGCTATTCTCCGTTCCACCTTCTTTATGGACGTGAACGATCCCTGCCCCTGGACACACTCCTTCCCGCTGGTTCAAGCTCACCTGTCACTAACGTCGCGACGCCATAGCACGAGCCGAGACAGCACGCCAGATCGCCCGAGAACGGCTCATGGTATCTCAAGCCTCTCAAAAAGACCTGTACGATCGCCGCCACCGGGACGTTTCGTATACACCCGGTTCACTCGTCCTCTTGTGGACCCCATGTCGTCGCATCGGTCTCTCCGAAAAGTTCTCATTTCGCTATGACGGACCATACAAAGTCCTGCGCCAGGTCACTGATCTCACTTGCCAGATGCAGCGAGTCGTCGATTCAGTGCACGCAACGGCACCACCATCTACTGTTGTGCACGTCGTAAGACTGAAGTCGTATGTGCCATCTAACTCTCCACTTCCGCGACAAGCGCCGGGTCGGCGCTTTTGCGCCGCGGGGTAGTGTCACCAGGCAGTAGTGGGTTTGTGTTACAAAGCAGTAGAGGGTCTCGGTCTGAGGGAGAACTACGAAGTGTGAAGAGACTAGGCTTGAGCCCGCCATTGTGTCAGCCATTGTCACCGCCTGTAAATATTTGTTAAATATTTATAATATATTATTTCTCGTAACAATATAATAGACACTAGTACAAAGGTTTTGTGCTTCTAGATGTTTTATATTGTTCCGGCACAATTATGATTGATGTTCGTCTTTTGTAAACATTTTTTTTATTCTCATGCACACAAATGTTTCAACTATAGCAACGGTTTTCTATACACCGCGACAGCGGACAGTGAGAGTCGACGACAAAGCCAGGTCGTCCGCCTCGGTGGATCAGTGGCTAGGGTGCTCGGCTGCTGACCCGAAGGTCGCGGGTTCAATCCCGGCCGTGGCGGTCGCATTTCAATGGAGGCGAAATGGTAGAGGCCCATGTACTGTGCGATGTCAGTGCACGTTAAAGAACACCAGATGGTCAAAATTTCCGGAGTCCTCCACTACGGCGTCTCTCATAATGATATCGTGGTTTTGGGACGTTAAACCCCACAAAAAAGCCAGGCCTTAGGTCTATAATGTCTTCGTTCAAGCTGCCGGCTAGTATAAAAGGTGTGCACTTGTAGGTGTTTTATATTGTTTCGCCACAATTATGATTGATATTAGTCTAGTGTAAGACCTTTTTTGTGTCTCACGTGTTTCGACTATTGCAACGGTCCTATAGCGTGACCACAACGGAAAACAAGGCTAGCTCCTAAGGAGCTTCAGACCTAAAACTAGGCGGTTTGATCGGAGTCCTGAGGCGACGGTCGATGGGAACGCGTGAGATACAGCCGGCGTCCGAATGTCTCCTACCTGATTTGCAAACGATCGTGACGTCCTCTTTTCATCTAGTGCAGGTTTTGTTGCCCTGGACAGCAGGAGGGGTCCTTTCAATTGGCGAGCCAACAGAGTGCTTGGGGGTCCGTTACCACTTTAAACAATCTGCCGTAGACGTACAGGCGAAACATTGAAATGGGAGATATTATTGCAAAGCACTCGTTTGCACAGGCCAAATATTTCCATACCTTTTATAGGCCAAGGCTGGCGTAAGCGACTGCTTTTTCCCAGCCGTTCTGCTTTAGTGCGAGGATAGCGCCCAAGCCTACGTCACCTGCATATGTGTGTATTTCTGTCTCTGCAGAGACGCTGAAATGTGCAAGCACAGGCGGATACTGTAGGCAGAACTGCAGTTCACAAAATGCGTGAAGTGGTGTTTATGTAATGATTCTCACGTGCTGTGAGAATCATTACACATTCAAAGCATAATGACCCCAGCAAACCTTTGTTTTCCCGATTACTTATCGTGCCCTTCGACCTCCTATGGAAATTAAAATTAGCCAAACATGTGCACACTGTTCTTAATCACAACCACCCTTTTAACGTGTCATTGTTTCGCGCCCCATGTCGTTTTACCAGACAACTAACATTTGGTAATTGGAATATTCCACGGACTAACAACGTATATGGCGAACGTCTGTTGCAGTTCATTGGTATTAAAATCTGGAATGCTATACCTTGTGAAATAAAAAATGTGTTCAAATTTTTCAAACGCACTAGAAATCACTATTTAGAAGAATTAACTTAATTGTGAATGTCATGTCATGTTTAGTCTGACGACAAATTCTTATTCTGCATCATGTATTTATTTATTTATTTATTCTTCTTTTCTGCGGTTATTCTTTTGTGCGGTTATTTCATGTGTTTTTTGATTGTTTATGGATTCTTTATTCGCTGTTATATAACTTTATATTGATGCGCTCTACCGAAGTGCCTTTATCAAATGTTGTTTTTTGGACCCAAACTAGCCTATCGCTTAGGGTCCTCACAGTGTTTGCATACCTGGTTAAAAAAAAGATAAATAAAACTCAATTCAATTAAATTCAATTCTTTCCAGGAAAACCACCTTTCGTCAACAGCGTGAGCGGTTCGGC